>CP106733.1:150153196-150753196 GCA_025506655.1 Gossypium rotundifolium | reverse complement strand
AAACACAATTTAGAATCTAAAATTACCAAAAATGATATGACGATAATTAGTCCTTTAGAGACGATCGGTGATTATTAATAAAATGTTTAAAGACGTGCCTTGAAAATTCAAGAGGAGGTATTCTTAGCAAACTTGATGGAAATACCTTTCGTCGAGTTCGATCTCATTCTGGGCATGGATTGGTTGGTTAAACATGGGGCGCAATTGGATTGTGCTGAAAAATGAATGTCTGTAAGAACTTCGGATGATAAGGAAGTCATAATGATTGGTGAGTGAAGGAACTATTTGGCAAATGTGGTATCTGCATTAAAGGCAGAGAAGTTGGTGTGGAAAGGATATGGAGCATTCCTAGCCTTTATCTGTGCTTTGGATGCCAAAGAGTTATATGTGAATGATGTGAGGACGGTGAAGGAATTTTTTGATGTATTTCCCGAAGAACTTCTTGGTATACCTCCAGATCGGGAAGTAGAATTTGGCATTGAGCTTTTGCCTGGGACAGCTCCAGTGTCCATTGCTCCTTATAGAATGGCACCAAAGGAATTGGCTGAGCTTAAAGCTCAAATTCAAGAATTGTTTGAATCGGGGATTTATTCGACCAAGTGTGTCTCCGTGGGGAGCACCAGTTTTGTTCGTCAAGAAGAAGGATGGATCGATGCGTATGTGCATTGACTACAGACAATTGAATAAATTGACGATCAAGAATCGGTATCCTCTACCGAGAATTGACGACCTGTTTGATCAATTAAAAAGAGCTTTAGTTTTCTCCAAAACTGATTTAAGGTCGGGTTATCACCAGCTCAAGGTGAAAGAAGCGGACATTTATAAGACGGCATTTCGGACACGTTACGGACACTATGAGTTTGTAGTGATGCCGTTTGGATTAACTAATGCACCAGCCGCATTTATGGGCATGATGAACCGAGTCTTTCAACCATATTTAGACCGGTTTGTGGTAGTGTTCATAGATGACATATTGGTTTATTCGAGAAATGAGGAGGAGCATGACAAGCATTTGCGGATAGTATTACAGCTACTTCATGATAAGCAACTATATGCTAAATTTAGTAAATGCGAATTCTGGCTAAAAGAAGTGACTTTCCTCGGTCATGTAGTATCAGCCGAAGGAATAAGGGTGGATCCTCGAAAAATTGAGGCTATTCTGGATTGGAAACCACCAACATCGGTAGCTGAAATTCAAAGTTTCTTGGGTTTGGTGGATACTATAGAGTTTTGTAGAGGGTTTTCGTTGATTCTGCACCCTAACTAAACTGCGAAAGGGAGCTCCGTATATTTGGATTTGAAAAGCGATAAGAGAGTTTGAGAAATTGAAGAAGATCCCGATGAAGCTCTAGTTTTGATTCACGGAGGTGGAAAAGAATTCACTGTTTATTGTGATGCGTCTCATACGGGTTTGGGTTGTGTGTTGATGCAAAATGGAAAGGTGGTGGCCTATGCTTCTCGTCAATTGAGACCACACGAAGTAAACTACCCTACGCATGATTTGGAGTTAGCTGCTATTGTCTTTGCTCTAAAGATTTGGAGGCACTATCTCTATGGTGAGAAGTCTATCATCTACACGGATCACAAGAGTCTTAAATATCTCCTTACCCAAAAGGAGTTAAATTTGAGACAAAGAAGATGGGTAGAATTATTAAAGGATTATGATTTCTCAATCAAATATCATCCTGGAAAGGCTAACGTGGTAGCTGATGCATTAAGTCGTAAGGCCGTATCTAATTTAAGAGCATTGTTTGCCTATTTGAGTCTGTATGAGGATGGTAGTTTGTTAGCAGAACTTCAGATGAAGCCTCTGTGGTTGGAACAAATCAAGGAAAAACAGACATCAGATGAGAAGTTGGGACTTTTACTTCAGCAAGCTGAAAATGGTGAAATCGAGGATTTTGGAGTAAACACGGAAGGTGTGTTGTGCTTTCGAGGAAGAGTATGTATGCCTAAGGACTCAGATCTGAGGCAAATGATTCTACGGGAGGCGCATAGTAGCCCTTATGCTATGCATCCCGGAGGAAATAAGATGTATCGAGATCTCCGTGAACAGTATTGGTGGCCAGGGTTGAAGCGTGAGATTTCAGAATTTGTGGGAAAATGTTTGACTTGTCAGCAAGTGAAGGCAGAACATCAATTACCGTCTGGATTGTTACAACCGGTAAGGATTCCTCTTTGGAAATGGGAACGGATAACCATGGATTTTGTTAGTGGGTTACCTTTAACACCTACTAAGAAAAATTCTGTGTGGGTAATTGTTGATCGTTTGACGAAGACTGCTCATTTCCTGCCAGTTCGTACGGATTATTCATTGCAGAAGTTGGCGAAACTGTACGTATCCGAAATTGTGAGGTTGCATGGGGTACCTGTATCTATTATATCGGATAGGGACCCTAGGTTTACATCACGATTCTGGAAAGCTCTGCATGAAGCCTTGGGGACAAAGTTGAATTTTAGTACGGCTTTTCATCCTCAGTCTGATGGTCAGTCGGAGAGGGTAATTCAGATATTAGAAGATATGTTAAGAGGATGTGTAATCGACTTCAGGGGTAGTTGGAAGGATTATCTACCATTAGCAGAATTCGCGCATAACAACAGTTATCAGTCGAGCATTCAGATGGCACCTTACGAGGCATTGTATGGTCGTAAGTGTCGTTCTCCTATTTGTTGGACTGAGTTGGGCGAACGACAGATGTTAGGTCCTGAGATGATATCTGAAACAGAGGATAAGGTAAAAGTTATTCGAGCACGGTTGAAAGAAGCCTCGATAGATGAAGTCGTGTCACGGACTGAAGCGTAAGGACATCGAGTATCTTGTAGGGATCGGGTTTTCTTGAAGGTCTCTCACCGGAAAAAATCTTGAGTTTGGAAGGAAGGGCAAGCTAAGTCCTAGATACATTGGACCTTATCGTGTCTTTGAGCGTGTTGGTCTAGTGGCTTATCAGATTGAGTTACCTCCTGAATTGGATCAAATTCATAATGTTTTTCATGTTTCCATGTTGAGGCGTTATAGATCGAATCCTTCGCATATTATATCGGTAGAAGAATTGGAGTTGAATTCAGATTTGTCTTTTGAAGAAGAACCAGTGGAAATCTTAGACCGAAATGTCAAAGTGCTAAGAAAGAAAACTGTGTCGTTGGTCAAAGTTTTATGGCGTAACCATGGAGTGGAAGAAGCTACGTGGGAGCCTGAATATACAATTTGGCAACAATACCCTCACCTCTTTCAACCAGGTAAATTTCGAGGACGAAATTTTCTTTAAGGAGGGTAGAGTTGTAACACCCTAAAAATCTGAGTATTTATATATTACATGATTTGGTGTTTAGATTTTAAAGGAAAATTTCTTACTTTTATTTTCGTGTTTATTGAAGTCCTAAAGAAGAGTAGGGTAAGGAATAAATTTAATATTTGAGAATTTATTGAAGAGAAGCAAGTGTCATTAATACTTAAGTTAAATTAAGTGTTAATGAGTGACATAAGTTGAGTACATGGCATGGTGGTGTTGGCGCATGAGTTGTAGCATGAGGGAGAGGTTCGAATCCTTGTTTAGCATCTAAGTAAATTTTATTTTTAATTTTTACGCACATGTATAGCAAGTGTCTGCCAAGAGCATATATGGTAAGTATTGACCATGTTATTTTTGGTTAGTGTATCAAAGGATTAAGGAAATTGTTAACTTATGGCATGGAATCAAAAACTTAAGGAAAGATATGGGGACATAAGGCACATATCAAGGAAAAGTTTTGGAAACAAAATCATGGCCAATTGACCATGTTTTTGGACGGCAATATGGTCTAGGGGGGGAGCCGAATTTTGGTGATAGTTTGGCTAAGAATTGAATTTTCTCTTTGGTCATTCCTAGCAACTTTGTGCAGAATTTTTGCATTCCTCTTCTCAATTTTCTCCTTTGGCCGAAATTGAACCTTGGTAAAGTTCTAATCTTTTGACCATTTGGTCATTTTTGCTTATTGGTTTAGCCTTTGTTTTGTGCCTTTTCTTTGAGTGCCGAAATCATCTATACCAAAGCCATTCTTTTTCTTTTCTTTTTACCATGGCCGAATGTACCTAGCTCCTAAAATCCATCTTTTTCTTCTCTTCTCTTTGAAATCAAACAACATCATCACCAACTCTTCTTTCATATTTTATTTCTTTTCACTCAAAGTTTCTCCATTAAACTCTCTCATGGCCGAATGCTAGAGTGCCCATAGCCGAACCTTTCTTTCTTTTTCTTTGATTCTTCATAGCCGAAATCTTCATCCATCACAAACATCTTTATCAATCCTTTCTTTGCAATCGTGGAAATATAGGTAAGGGATTCTTCTTTTTTGTTTTCGATTAGTTAATAGTGATATGGCCGAATATTGATGGTGTTATGAAGGACCTTTTGGATCGAGATAAACGTACGTTCTATTAATGTTTTATTCGTTATTATATAGTGCAATAACGGAAGATCAGAACTTAAGTGTTCGGGAGAATCGTAGAAACGTTGGAATCGATTTATTGTGGTAAGGAAATCACATCCTTTAAAACCTCTAGTATTATTTCGATATTATTTAGATTGGATTAATGTTCTTTGATCTTGAAGACTTTCAAAATAGGGAAGAAAAGGGCGGTGGTTAGTCATATTAAGAGGGGCGGATCCGTAAATCCCCCATTCAAACGAAGAGCGGTTTCGATAGTCCGGATTTTCCACCGGGTTGCGGACCATCTTCCGAAGGAAGTCAACTATTTGAAGTGGTACGAACTTTCGAGCCTTTATACGTTGGTGGATTCTCGTGACTAACGAACCAATAAATGAGGAGAAACCGAAAATCGAAGTGATTCAAAATCAAGAGGGTAAGATTTTGGATCTATTATCGATAAAGTATATTTATACAAAATAGTGTTCTAACGGATCGAAATATGTTTTAGGTGTCGAGGAGCGAGGAGGATTAGTACTCTCGCTATCGAGGTGTGTAACTTCACACTTTTTCTCGGGTTGGATGTCAATTTCGGTATTGAAGTAAAATCGTAAAAATGACTAGATCGGTATAAAACGTAACAACCGATATTTTGACAAAAATACATGAAAACGACTAAAATCATGAAAATTACGAAAATGCCTCGAGAAATTACTTGTTAATATGTAAATTGTATGTTTCGTGAAAATGGGCGTAAAATATGCTAGATCGATAATTGGGCGAAAACTCATTAAATTGATAATCGGGCGAAATCTGCTTGATTGTGAATTGGGCGAAATCTACGCTAGATCGATAAATGGGCCAAAACTCATTAAATTGAAAATCGGGCGAAATCTACGTATGAATGTAAATTGGGCGAAATCTCGCTAGATCGATAAATGGGCCGTAAACTCATTAAATTGTTAAATGGGCTAAAATACTTGCTAGATCGTAAAATTGGGCCTAAGTTGATAAATAGTTAATTAGGCCAAAGTGTTATTTTTGGGCCTTAATAAAGATTTGGAAATATTAACCCTTGTTAATGGGCCTTTTAATGAAATTATTGTATGACCATAGTTTACTATTGCATACATATTGCATGGGTTGGGAAATGATGAAGAGAAGAAGGCCTGTTGCCAAAATCTAGTTCGGTGGCTCTGCCACAAAATTATGGCTTTTTGCCTCTAGTTCGGTGGCTTTGCCACAAAAGTTATAAATGGCTATTTGCCTCTAGTTCGGTGGCTCTGCCACAAAATAATAATTGGCTCAATGCCTCTAGTTCGATGACTTTGTCACAATCTAGTTCGATGGCTATGCCACAAAATATAAATTGGCTTAATGCCTATGATTGGTGTGATGGCGGGGTGGGTTGACTTGATCCCCAGGTGTGATGGTTGGTACGGGGTGTGTAGCGGATGGAATTAGGTTTGGGAGGAAAAATTCATTTTACATGCATGCTATTAATTATGTTATTCATTATATTATTTTTCTTATGGGCTCAAGGCCCAAACCCTTAAATTGAAAATCGGCCCAAAGGACAAGTAAGAGAGTTATACACTGAGTTCTAAGTAACTCACCCCCTTAAATTTTTCCATCTCGGGTAATGGAAATTGACGTGGACTTGGGCCGAGGATGACTTCGTGGAGGCCATACTGCAAAACATGGGTTTATTAAACTCTAAACTTTTTAATAAGTATTTTACTATTTTGGGTTAATGTAATAAGGGCCTCTATAAATAATTTATGGATTTATATGTGTGTTTGGTTTTAAATTATATTTTGGACTTTTAAATATGGGCTATGGTTATATGATGTTTTATTAAAATAAATTTGGGTTTTCAAATATATGAAATTCCTTTATAAATATTTTATTATTGTTAACTCTTAAACAAATTACCTAAAGGTTTTGATAATACAATGTTAATAATGTTTTTCAACTAACGTTTTTTATATTCATTAAATTAAAATACTCTTCTGATTTTTATTAAACCCCTTAATTAAAAATAATATTGTAGTTTTCAACTTATTGAAGATTTTAAAATAGCTCGATTCATGTAACAAACCAAATCTAGTCTCAATGCATAGGCTTTGGGGTGTTACAATTAACTTTTCATGTTCAACTTTAGAGCGCTTAATTTTTGAACCTTAAACACCTTGAGTGATTTGAGTGAATCTTTAGTGAGGATGTCAACTTTTGTCGATTTTGAATTAAAGGTGATTAATTAGGTAAGGGGAAACACCTATCTTTTTCATATATCAAACTATGACTTTGATTGTTTGAATCTTCAGGACTCTTTTAGTTAAATTATCCATGTGTAAATTATCTATGAATTATGATGAAACATTATTGATCCTTATTATGAATAGAGGAAGCTCGTTTTAATTGTGAGTTGAGAATTTTGCTTGAGGACAAGCAAATGCTTAAGTGTGGGGGTATTTGATAAACCGTAAATTGAACATATTTTAATCCCACATTTAGCATACTTTTGGATGATTTTTCCCTTTAATTATGAAAATAGCTCCTAATCCTTTGTTTTCATGTTTTATACTCGGGAGAGCACCGGAGGATGAAAAGAACGAGAAATGGGCCAAAACAAAGAAAATAGGCCAAAGCACAAATTCCACACGGCCTAGGCCCAAGACCACACGACCGTGCCTCTTGAGAAGAGTCGAACACGGCCTAGACCTCAAAATACACGACCGTGCCTCATCAACAGACCCAACCACGGCCTGGCCTCTAATCACACGAGACGTGTGCCATAGGCGTGGCCCTGTCACAGGAAAGAAGAGTTCTATTCGGATTAGGATACTTTCGGGCCAAGTAAGGCATCTCAAAGCCTATATAAACACCCTATGAGGCAACTTAAAAGGGGGTTCAACGAGAGTTCGATAGAAGCCTTCTGTCAGGGCTTTTCGGGCGTTCAGCTAGGCCAAAGAGCCAAGCTGGAGCAGTTAAATTAAGGAATTTACTCAAAGAAAGCCAGTTGTTTCATCTCAAGAAGCCGAAATCATACTCAAGACTGAAGATCTCTCTTTCAATTCCTTCAGGGGGTTTTAGGGTTTTCTTATGTTTTGTTTTATATTTTCTTCTGAGATGTTTTCTTTTACTATTATGAACTAAACCCTCAGATACCTGAGGGGGATGAAACCTAAGACGGATCTTGTTATTGTTATCTGAGCTGTATGATAAATAGTTAATTTGTTCTTAACTATATGTTCTTAGTTCTTATTTTGGTATTTCCAGAATATTGATTCACTACACCAAAATAGACTTTTAGTGGCGTTTATAAGTGCCGCTAATAGTATTGTGCACTTTCCCAAACGCTGCAAAAAAGGCCGCTAAAGAAAGCGCCGCTAAAAGCCCCGACTTTTAGTGGCGCTTTTATCACAAATGCCGCTAAAAGGCGGGACTTTTAGCGGCGTTTTTATCACGCGCCGCTAAAAGGCCAGACTTTTAGCGGTGCTTTTATCACAAACACTGCTAAAAGGCTGGACTTTAGCGGCACTTTTATCACAAACGCCGCTAAAAGTCCAGACTTTTAGCGGCCCTTTTCTCACAAACGCCGCCAAAAGTCCAGACTTTTAGCTGCATTTTTCCCACAAACGCCACGAATTTGCACAGATTTTGCAATGCCCATTTTCTCCAATATCCTACCCTTCCTGCATTAAAACCAATCAAAAACAGCAGCAATTGCATATAATTTCAATCCAAAACAACAAATGTAACATATAAATCTCACCAAAAGCATTAAATCTAAACAATACTTCAAATTTAATAAAAGATATATGATATAAATTAATAAATAAAGAATAATTGAAACAATTCTTACAATAATGTTAAATGTAACAATGTTAAAAATAATATTACAAAGAGAAACTAAGGGACTAAGATGGCGGCTTCTACGACTGCTGAAACATCTGCATCATCTGCTGAAGTTGTAGCTGGAGCTCGTCGTATTTTCTGCTCTGCTCTACCTCCCTCGCTGTCGCCGCTTCCTGTCTCACTGCTGCATCCGCTCGAAGTTCTTCATATTTTCTTTCAACCTCAGCAATTTGTTGAACCGTGCTCACTTGCATATAAGATATTTGGTCTTTTAACCTCTGAACTTCAGCTTGCGATTGACTACCGAAAGGCATGTACTATTGGGAGCCGGATCCAAAATATTGGGTCGGGGTAACACCAGATCCTTGAAATCAGACCCGACCATACCTTTCAAGACCCAAAATATCAGTAATAAAAAATAGCAAATGTATCATATAAATGATGCCAAAAAATAGAAAATGTAGCATAAAAATTCGACCATACCTTTTAGGACCCAAAACATCGGTAACAATTCATTATCAATATCATCAAGATTAATGGAACTATCACTTGAAGCAGCCGCCTCATACTGTGCCTTCTTCTCCTTTAGTTTCACCTAATAAATCAATGAAAAAGTTAGAAATGAAATATACAATAAGAATGAATGTAACATAACTTAACATTATTAATTTAAAACTAGAAACGAATAATTAAACTATTATAAGTAAACATTATAAATATTTATAATAAATCAAATTTTATTAAGTAAATATACCATAATCTCTCCAGCTTCGGATGTCATCGGAGACCTATCCTTCTTCCTATGCGTAATGTCAAAAAGCTGAACGCGTCCAACTTTTTGACCGGTGGAGACTTCCTACAGTGTAGTAGTAAAAATATAATTTAAAAGTATAAAGTTACTAATATTTGACAGAATTAATAAATTATCATACCTCGGCATCAGCTACAGAAGCAAAACTTTTGGACCCTACCGTGTGCGTGAATGTTTGTTTCTGACTGCTGCTCGTTCCAACACGCTCACGGTCTTACATAATGAAATTATTATTACGTATATAGTAAATACAATAAACCGAAAAATTTATAAGAAACCACATCTTCCCATTGATACCTCAACATTCCTCGTGGGAAATTTCGTAATTTATCCTCGAGGCTGATTTCTTTCTTAAAATAATTTTTTTAGTGTGCTTTTATGGTCTCTCCATTTTTTCCCAGTGTCTTCTTTATATAGTCATCGGAGACCTCCAAAGCAAATCTCTCCTAAAAAAAATAAGTTTAGAAAGTAAATATAAATGAAACTTCAACCAAAGTATTATAAATTACATTCACGTTTTGTTACCTTAACGTTATCGAGAGCTTGTTTTTTGTTTGCATCAAGCATGTGATGCCATGACTCGTAATTGATGGGCAACATATTTGCATTCCATGCAATAATGCCCAGATAGCCTACTAGTAGTCGAACTTCAGGGCAAACAGGCTGGCCATGAGTGTTTCTCCTTACTTTCACACGCTCGACGTGATTTAATTCGTACAAGTCTCTAAGCAGGGTACGTCCGCGACCTCTGCGCGTCCCACCAGTCTCAGTTGAACAATGACATATTATTGTTATATTAAATTGAAAAATGAATCAATAATTAAAATCAACATGCATGTAAAATAAACTTAACATTACTTTGTAATTCTGTAGGCTCATCATCTATGCCAGGCACACTCGAGGATCCAACATTGTTTGATGTTCGCTATTGCCCTTTTCCAAATTTACAATATTTAAATCTCGCAATCTTCTTCTACTCATTTTTCCTGCAATACATATAAAATAGTTAAAATTTTAATAAGATGTAACATCCCAAAATTGGGCCTAGAAGAATTGGGCCCAATGGGTCTTGGGCGTAGGAGTGTTTAAAAATTTTTGAGAATAAGAGAATGGCATTATTTCAAGTTAGACTTATTAGGAAGGTGATTTTGGAAATTTACGGGGTTCTAGGAAGCTTTAGGTTCAAGTTTGGCTATAGGAAAATTTTGTGTTTAAGCCTATTAAGGAGAGAGAGTAAGTGACCTTAAAGCTTATGGAAATAAATGAGTAAATGGTTAGCATAAGTGAGCTATTAGTAAAGAGGTTATGGCGCCACATGTATTACCTTGAGGGAAGAGGTTCGAATCCCTTTGTGTGCATTGTGACTTTTAATTTTTTTCTTTCCTTACTTAATATGTCGGTCAAGGAGTATTTATGGCAAGGGTGGACTTCATTATTTTTGGTAAGGTGGCTAAAAGAATAAGGCAAGGTTGAGGTTAGGGAAAGGAATCAAAAGGAATAGGTAAGTAAGGGGGACAAGAGGCTTATTTCGTGGATGGTGTTTTGAAAAGTTTGGGTGGCCAAACTCTTATCCTAGGGGGGATGGATGTCGACGGCTTGGGGCTAGGATGATAGCCAATTTGGTGCTTGATGTTTTGGTAAAAACAAAAGTGTTAGTTTTGGGTCAAAATACCAATACCATCATTGCATTTTTTCTCTCAAAACTCTCTCTCCTAGCCGAATATGGTCATTGGTAATTGGTATGTAACACCCTAAAATTCGAGTATCGATTTTTATTACATGTTTTTATGCTTAGATTATGAAGGAAAATTTTCTTACTTCTTTTTCGTGTTTATTATAGTCCTGAAGAAGAGTATAGAATTATTCGGGAATGGAATAATTTTTCATTTTGAGAATTTAATGAAGTGGATTAAGTGACATTGATACTTAAGTTAATTTAAGTGTCAAAGTGTAGCATAAGATGAGTAAATGGTAAGGTGGTGTTGGAGCATGAGTTGTGGCATGAGGGAGTGGTTCAATCCCTTGGTTAGCATCTAGATAATTTTTATTTTTGCACAAGTATAGCAAGTGTCGGCCAAGCAATATATATGGTAAGGTTGGACTTTTCATTTTGGTAAGTAGACTAAAGGAATAAGGTAATTGTTAACTTATGGTAGGAATCAAGAAATTTTGGAAAGATAAGGGACATAGGCATGTATCAAGGAAAAGGTTTTGGAAATTATTTCATGGTCATTTGACCAATGAATTTGGACAGCATTGTGGCTAGGGGGAGGTTGGCCGAATATGTTAGTAGCTTGGCTAGGATTAGGAATTTGTTTTTGGTCATTCCTAACATCTTGTGCAAAGTTTTGCAATTCTTTTCTCAACCTTTCTCCTTTGGCCGAATTTGATCTTTTGGTAAGCCTTAATCTTTTGGCCATTTGGTCATTTTTGCCTATCACTTTAGTACTCTTTTGTATGCCTTTTCAAAGTGCCAAAATCTCTAATACCAAAAAGGCCATTCTTTTCTTTTCTTTTCTTTTCCCCATTGCCGAATGTACTTTGCTCCTAAACTCATCTCTTTCTTTCTCTTTTCTTCTCTTTGAAAACCGAAACAACATCATCATCTCTTTCTCTCATCTTTTAATTTCTTTTCAATCATACTTTCTCCATAATATTCTCTCATGGCCGAATGTTAGTGTGTCATTGCCGAACCATTTTCTCTTTTCTTTGGTTATTCATAGCCGAATCTCTCACTATTCATAAACATCCTTCTCAATCGTTTCTTCTCAACCGTGGACATTAGGTAAGAGTTCTTTTAGTTTATTTTAGTTAATCTTGGTTTTGGCGAATCTTAATGGTGATAAGAAGGATCTCTTAGATCAATTTATCATTCATTCTATTAACGTTTTCATTCGTTATACTTTAGTGCGATAGTGGAAGATCGAACTCAAGTGTTCGTGTGTATCTTAGAACGTTGGAATCGATTTAAGGTGTTGAGGAATGTTTTTGGTCGATTCTCATATTGTGGAGCAAGGATCTTTGTGGTAAGGAAATCTCACCCTTAAAACCTTTAGTATTATTTTCATATATATTATTAGGTTGGATTAATGATCTTTTGTCATTGATGACATTCAAAATAGAGGCGTAAAAGGGCGCCTATAGCCTTGAAAGAGGGCGGTTTCAGAAATCCCTTATTACTAAACGAAGGGCTATTTCGAATCCAAATTTTCCACCGGTTGGGACCATCAACCGAGGGAAATCAATTATTTGAAGTAGTTCGTACTCCAGAGCCTTTGTACGTTAGTGGATTCTCGTGAGCAACGAATCGATAAACGAGGAGAAACCGAAAATAGAAGTGATTCAAAATCAAAGGGTAAGGATTTGGATCAAATCCCAATAGAATATTTTGATAAATGATAGTGTTCTAATAGATCGTATTATGTTTAGGTGTTGAAGAGCGGAAGGTTTAGTACTCACGATATCAAGGTGTGTAACTTCACACTTTTCTCGGGTTGGATGTCATTCGTGGTATGGAGTAAAAATCGTAAAAATCGACAAATCGGCATAATACGAAATATTTGTTGTTTTGGTGAAATATTCATAAAAATTGTTAAAAATGTGAAAATTACAAAAATGCCCTCGATGTGTAGGCAGTAAAATGAATACTAAAAATCTCATGTATAAATGGGCCAAAGATGTATTAGATTGTAAAATGGGCCGATAAGTTTGCTAGTTAGTAAATGGGCCGAAATCTTGGATAGATAGTTAAATGGGCCAAAATCCCTGTGAAATTGTTAAATGGGCCAAAATCTCTACTAGATCGATAAATGGGCCGAAATCTCTGCTAGATCGATAAATGGGCCGAAATCTCTACTAGATCGATAAATGGGCCGAATAGCCTGATAAATTGTTAAATGGGCCGAAAAGCCTGATAAATTGTTAAATGGGCCAAACTCTTAGCCAGATTGTAAATTGGGTTTAAGATGCTAGATTGCTAAATGGGCTAAATGCTATTTCAAAATTTTGGGCCTTAACAAAAACTAGAAATATTGACTCTTATGTTATTCAAATCTTTTGATAAAATCATCATATAAACTTAGACAAATTTTTGCATACATGTTCCATTGGTTGGGATTAATAATGAAGAGAAGAAAGGCCTGTTGCCAAAATCTAGTTCGGTGGCTTTGCCACAAAATAATTAAACGGCTGATTGCCTCTAGTTCGGTGGCTCTACCATAAATATTAATGGCTCAATGCCTCTAGTTCGGTGACTTTGTCACAATCTAGTTCGGTGGCTCTGCCACAAATATAAAATGGCTTAATGCCTACGATCGGTGTGATGGCGGGGTTGGTTGACTTGATCCCCACAGGTGTGATGGTTGGTACGGGGGTGAGTAGTGGATGGAAATTAGGTTTGGGGTTGGGAACTTCATTTTGCATGCATATTATTATTTATATTGTTAAACTGTTGACTCGCTCAAGCCCAAAATAATGATTTGATGATCCGCCCAATGAATAAGTAAGTGAGTTATACATCGAGTTCTAAGTAACTCATTCCTCAAATTTTCATCTCGTAATGGTTGAACGTGGACTTGGGCGAGGATGACTTCGTGGGGCCATACTACAAATAAGGGTTAATGAAACTTTGAACTTTTATTAAAGACTTTCTATAATTTACTATTATGGGTTTGATGTAATAAGGCCTCTATAAATATTTTATGGATTTTATGTGTGGATGGATTTAAATTATGTTTTGGACTATTAATATGGGCTTATAATTATTTTGTTTTCTAAAATAATTTGGGTTTTCAAATATATGAAATTCCTTTATCATTTTCTTAAATATTTTGAACTCTTATAAAAAATTTACTCTAAGGATTTTATCAATATAATATTAATGATATTTTCAATTAATGTTTTTTTTCATATTCATCAAATTTAAAATACTCTTTTGGTTTTATTAAACCTTATAAATAAAACGATGATTTTGAAATCTTCAATTTACTTTAATTGTTAAGATAGTTCGATCTATGTAACAAACCAAATCTCGTCTTTACGCATAGATCGGGTTTGGGGTGTTACATTTAATGGTATCAGAGCCAGTTTCAAAAACTCGGTTGTGGTTGGGTTCACAAATAATTTCTGTATGAAATCATTCAATTATGTTTTAAAGATCAGTATGGCACCACAAGCATCCGGCACCAAGCCAAGTAAGTATTCATTGTTAAATGATTATTATGATGATGATGATGATATGACCATAGAAACACTCTAGAACTTCTAGTTTTAGATGTTAAAGTTCGTAGAGATTGAGACTATAGGATGTGTTGCAAAAAATAACTTTATCTCTCAAATCTTATAAAACATCGTTAATAAACACTGAAACAAATTTTTCTGATTCATAAAACTTGTAATTAGATTAAATCGAATTAGTCATCATGAGCACTAGAGGACGTGGTCGTGGACGCGGTAGACATGGTCGTGGCAGAGGACGAGGTGCTGCAACTGAAGTACCAAATCATATGCCAGAAATGGATGCACTTGCGTCATTTGAGAGTGAGACGGGATCACGCGATCACATGGAAGAAGATAATGCTTTGACACAAGCGATGCTGCGAGTCTTAGAAAGGGTCGTTGGAACTAGAATTGGGCTAACAACTCGTGGGTCAATTTCGAATGACTCAAGTCAAATAATGTAGAAGTTTTTAGAGGAGTTTCCGGTGTAGCTCCAAATGTGGCTGAATATTGGCTCCAAGCTGTGGAGCGGATTATGGATGATATGAAATGCACTGTTGAGCAAAAACTGAAAGGAGCTGTGTCCTTGTTAAGAGACGAGGCGTATCAGTGGTGGCTTACTATTCGAGAAGGCACCGAATCTGCACTGATTACTTGGGAATTCTTTAAAGATGCGTTCCAAGGGAAATATGTTGGAATGAGTTATGTAGACGCCCGAAGGAAGAAATTTTTGAATCTAGTCCAAGGGAGTAAGATAGTGGCAGTGTATGAGGCTGAGTTTCTACGCTTGAGTCGATATGCTCGGACAATAGTGTCAACAAATCACGAACATTGTGTACGTTTTGAGGATGGGCTAAATGATGAGTTGAGGGTTCTGATTGCCCCACAACAAGTTAGAACTTTTGCCACGCTTGTGGAGAAGGCCAAGATAGCCGAAGAGGCTAAGAACTCAAAACGTTAGAATCGAGAAAGATTTAGAAACAAGAGAGAGACACATCAATCGGGTTCTTCAAAAAGGTTTCTGAAGAGGCCTCGGAATGATGAATCAGCCCAAGGTAGAGCACCTGTAACTAATAATCGAGGTCGAGATTATGCTGAATGTGGGAAAAGGCATTCTGGAGAGTGCTGGAGGAAAACGGATGCTTGTTACAAATGCGGTTCAATGGATCACCAGTATAAAACTTCCTCGACGTATGGATACGACTCATGAAGTTCGTAATAATGATGCACAACTAGCCGGAGGTACTCGGCGACCACCGAGAGGTCGTGGACCAGGTCGTGGTGGTAATGGGGCTGGACGTGGTCAGGGTGCACTGGGTCGAGGCAATGGTCCTAGAGGTAACACAAATGCAAGACAGCCTGGACTGGTCTATACAGTTAGATGCCATGAGGATGGCAATGCACCTGATGTAATAACTAGTACGTTCTTCATATTCGATGTACCTGTTACTGCCTTAATAGATATTGGTTCTACCCATTCGTATATTGCTAGCGCCATATTTGGAAACCTAAATCTAAAATATGAAATTACCGATAGTAAGATGACAGTAATTAGTCTTTTAGGATAGTCGATAATTGTAAATAAACTGTTTAGAGACGTACCCTTAGAAATTCAAGAGGAGGTGTTCTTGGCGAATTTGATGGAATTGCCTTTCGACGAGTTCGACCTCATTCTGGGCATGAATTGGTTGGTCAATCATCGAGCGTATTTGGATTGTGCTGAGAAATGGATGACAATAAGAACCTCGGATGATAAGGAAGTCATAATGATTGGTGAACGAAGGAACTACTTGGCGAACATGGTATCGGCGTTGAAGGCAAAAAAGTTGATACGAAAAGGGTATGGAGCATTCCTAGCCTTTATTTGTGCTTTGGATGCCAAAGAGCTATCTGTGGATGATGTGAGAACGGTGAAGGAATTTCCAGATGTATTTCCCGAAGAACTTCCTGGTATACCTCCAGATTGGGAAGTAGAATTTGGCATTGAGCTTTTGCCCGGAACGGCTCCAGTGTCCATTGCTCCTTATAGAATGGCACCGAAGGAGTTGGTAGAGCTTAAAGCTCAAATTTAAGAATTGCTGGATCAGGGATTTATTCGACCGATTGTGTCTCCGTGGGGAGCACCAGTTTTGTTCGTCAAGAAGAATGATGGATCGATGCGTATGTGCATTGATTACAGACAATTGAATAAATTGACGATCAAGAATAGGCATCCTTTGCCAAGAATTGATGAGCTGTTTGATCAATTGAAGGGAGCTTCAGTATTCTCCAAAATTGATTTGAGGTCGGTTATCACCAGCTTAAGGTGAAAGAAGCGGATATTCACAATACGACATTTCAAACTCGTTATGGACACTATGAGTTTTTGGTGATGCCGTTTGGGTTAACCAATGCACCAGTCGCATTTATGGACATGATAAACCGAGTCTTACAACCATATTTAGACCGGTTTGTGGTAGTGTTTATAGATGACATTTTAGTTTATTCAAGAAATGATAAGGAGCATGACACGCATTTGCGTATAGTATTGCAGCTACTTCGTGATAAGCAACTTTATGCCAAATTCAGTAAATGCGAATTTTGGCTAAAGGAAGTGACTTTCTTGGGTCATGTGGTATCAGCTGAAGGAATAAGGGTGGATCCTCGGAAGATTGAGGCTATTTTGGATTGTAAACCACCAACGTTGGTAGTTAAAATTCAGAGTTTCTTGGGTCTGGCTAGTTATTATAGACGCTTTGTTGAGGGGTTTTCGTTGATTGCTGCACCCCTAACTAAACTGTTGCGGAAGGGAGTTCCGTATATTTGGGCTGGAAAACAACAGGAGAGTTTCGAGAAATTGAAAAAGATTCTGACGGAAGCTCCGCTTTGATTTAGCCGAGGTCGGAAAAGAATTCACTTGCTTATTGTGATGTGTCTCACTCGGTGCAGGTTGTGTCTTGATGCAAAATGGAAAGGTAGTGGCTTATGCTTCTCGTCAATTGAGACCGCACGAAGTAAACTACCCTACTCATGATTTGGAGTTAGCTGCGGTGGTTTTTGCTTTAAAGATTTAGAGGCATTATCTCTACGGTGAGAAGTCTATTATCTACATAGATCACAAGAGTCTTAAGTACCTCCTTACCTAAAAGGAGTTGAATTTGAGACAAAGAAGATGGGTGGAATTATTAAAGGACTATGATTTCTCAATCAAATATCATCCTAGAAAGGCTAACGTAGTAGCTGACGTGTTAAGTCGTAAGGCGGTATCAGATTTAAGAGCAATGTTTGCTCATTTAAGTTTGTATGAGGATGGTAGTTTGTTAGCAGAACTTCAGGTGAAGCCTCTGTGGCTGGAACAAATCAAGGAAAAATAGACATCAGATAAAAAGTTGGAACTTTTATTTCAGCAGGTTGAAAGGGGTGAAATAGAGGATTTTGGTATAAATATGAATGGAGTGCTGTGCTTTCGTGGAAGGGTTTGTATGCCTAAAGACTCAGAATTGAGACAAATGATTCTACGGGAGGCGCATAGTAGCCCTTATGCTATGTACCCCGGAGGAAATAAGATGTATCGAGATCTCCGTGAATGATTTGTGGCGAGGTTGAAACGGAGATTTTGAGTTTGTAGGAAAATGTTTGACTTGTCGACAAGTGAAGGCGAGCATCAATTACCGTCGAGTTGTTACAACCGGTAAAGATTCCTCTTTGGAAATGGGAGCGAATAACTATGGATTTTGTTAGTGGGTTACCTTTAACACCTACTAAGAAAAATTTCGTATGGGTAATAGTTGATCGTTTGACGAAGACTGCTCATTTTCTTCCAGTTCGTACGGATTATTCATTGCAAAAATTGGCTAAGCTGTATGTATCCAAAATCGTGAGGTTGCATGGGGTACCAGTGTCTATTATTTCAGATAGGGATCCTAGATTTACGTCACGATTTTGGAAAGCTTTGCATGAAGCCTTGGGGACAAAGTTGAATTTTGGTACGGCTTTTCATCCTCAGTCTGATGGTCAGTTGGAGAGAGTAATTCAGATATTGGAAGACATGTTAAGGGGATGTGTGATCGACTTCAGAGGTAGTTGGGAGGATTTTCTACCATTGGCTGAATTCGCGTATAACAATAGCTATCAGTCTAGCATTCAGATGGCACCCTATGAGGCATTATATGGTCGTAGGTGTCGTTCTCCTATTTGTTGGACTGAGTTGGGCGAACGGCAGATGTTAGGTCCTGAGATGATTTCTGAAACGGAAGAGAAAGTAAAGGTTATTCGAGCAAAGTTAAAGGAAGCTTTGGATGAGATGTAAATCGTATGCTTGATTTGAAGTGAAAGGATATCGAGTTTGCTGTGGGAGAGCAAGTCTTCTTGAAGGTCTCACCTTGGAAGAAGATTTTTAGATTTGGAAAGAAGGGCAAGCTGAGCCCTAGGTTCATCGGGCCATATCGTGTGATGAAGCGTGTTGGCCCAGTGGCTTATCAAATTGAATTACCTTCGGAGTTGGGTCAAATTCATAATGTTTTCCATGTTTCCATGATGAGACGCTATAGATTAGATCCAACTCATATAGTACCGATTGAGGAAGTGGAATTAGATGCAGACTTGTCTTTTGAAGAAGAACTAGTGGAAATTTTAGACCGGGATGTTAAGGTGCTAAGAAAGAAGACTGTGCCATTGGTCAAAGTTTTATGGCGTAATCACGGAGCGGAGGAAGCTACATGGGAACCTGAGGATGCAATTCGGCAACAATACCTTCACCTCTTTCAACTAGGTAAATTTCGAGGACGAAATTTTCTTTAAGGAGGGTAGAGTTGTAACACCCTAAAATTCGAGTATCGATTTTTATTGCATGTTTTTGATGCTTAGATTATGAAGGAAAATTTTCTTACTTTTTTTCGTGTTTATTATAGTCCCGAAGAAGAGTATAGAATTATTCAGAATGGAATAATTTTTCGCTTTGAGAATTTAATGAAGTGGATTAAGTGACATTGATACTTAAGTTAATTTAAGTGTCAAAGTGTAGCATAAGATGAGTAAATGGTAAGGTGGTGTTGGCACATGAGTTGTGGCATGAGGGAGTGGTTTGAATCCTTGGTTAGCATCTAGATAATTTTATTTTTGCACAAGTATAGCAAGTGTCGGCCAAGCAATATATATGGTAAGGTTGGACTTTTCATTTTTGGTAAGTAGACTAAAGGAATAAGGTAATTGTTAACTTATGGTAGGAATCAAGAAATTTTGGAAAGATAAGGGACATAAGGCATGTATCAAGGAAAAGGTTTTGGAAATTATTTCATGGTCATTTGATCAATGAATTTGGATGGCATTGTGGCTAGGGGGAGGTTGGCCGAATATGTTAGTAGCTTGGCTAGGATTAGGAATTTGTTTTTGGTCATTCCTAACATCTTGTGCAAAGTTTTGCAATTCTTTTCTCAACCTTTCTCCTTTGGCCAAATTTGATCTTTTGGTAAGCCTTAATCTTTTGACCATTTGGTCATTTTTGCCTATCACTTTAGTACTCTTTTGTATGCCTTTTCAAAGTGCCAAAATCTCCAATACCAAAAAGGCCATTCTTTTCTTTTCTTTTCCCCATTGCCAAATGTACTTTGCTCCTAAACTCATCTCTTTCATTCTCTTTTCTTCTCTTTGAAAACCGAAACAAAATCATCATCATCTCTTTCTCTCATCTTTTAATTTCTTTTCAATCATACTTTCTCCATAATATTCTCCCATGGCCGAATGTTAGTGTGTCATTGTCGAACCATTTTCTCTTTTCTTTGGTTATTCATAGCCGAATCTCTCTCTATTCATAAACATCCTTCTCAATCATTTCTTCTCAACCGTGGACATTAGGTAAGAGTTCTTTTAGTTTATTTTAGTTAATAATGGTTTTGGCTGAATCTTGATGGTGATAAGAAGGATCTCTTAGATCAATTTATCGCTCATTCTATTAACGCTTTCATTCGTTATACTTTAGTGCGATAGTGGAAGACCGAACTCAAGTGTTCGTGTGTATCTTAGAATGTTGGAATCGATTTAAGGTGTTGAGGAACATTTTGGTCGATTCTCATATTGTGGAGCAAGGATCTTTGTGGTAAGGAAATCTCACCCTTAAAACCTTTAGTATTATTTTCGATATATATTATTAGGTTGGATTAATGATCTTTTGTCATTGAAGACATTCAAAATAGGGCAGAAAAGGGCAGTCTATAGCCTTCGAAAGAGGGGCGGTTCCTCAAATCCCCCTATTACTAAACGAAGGACTGTTTCGGGGAATCCGAGATTTTCCACTGGGTTGCGGACCATCAACCGAGGGAAATCAATTATTTGAAGTAGTTCGTACTCCTAGCCTTTGTATGCGTTAGTGGATTCTCGTGAAAAACGAATCGATAAACGAGGAGAAACCGAAAATAGAAGTGATTCAAAATCAAAGGGTAAGGATTTGGATCGAATCCCAATAGAATATTTTTGATAAATGATAGTGTTCTAATAGATCATATTATGTTTAGGTGTTGAAGAGCGGAAGGTTTTAGTACTCACAATATCAAGGTGTGTAACTTCACACTTTTCTCGGGTTGGATGTCATTTGTGGTATGGAGTAAAATTGAAAAAATCGACAAATCGGCATAATCTGAAATATTTGGTGTTTTGGTGAAATATTCATAAAATTATTAAAATGTGAAAATTACAAAACGCCTCGATGTGTAGGTAGTAAAATGAACACTAAATATCTCATGTATAAATGGGCCAAAGATGTATTAGATCGTAAAATGGGCCGATAAGTTTGCTAGTTAGTAAATGGGCCGAAATCTTGGATAGATAGTTAAATGGGCCGAAATCCCTGTTAAATTGTTAAATGGGCCGAAATCTCTGCTAGATCGATAAATGGGCCGAAATCTCTACTAGATCGATAAATGGGCCGAAATCTCTACTCGATCGATAAATGGGCCAAATAGCCTGATAAATTGTTAAATGGGTCGAAAAGCCTGATAAATTGTTAAATGGGCCAAACTCTTAGCCAGATCGTAAATTGGGTTTAAGATGCTAGATTGCTAAATGGGCTAAATGCTATTTCGAAATTTTGGGCCTTAACAAAAACTAGAAATATTGACTCTTATGTTATTCAAACTTAGACAAATTTTTGCATACATGTTGCATTGGTTGGGATTAATAATGATGAGAAGAAAGGCCTATTGCCAAAATCTAGTTCGGTGGCTTTGCCACAAAATAATTAAACGGCTGATTGCCTCTAGTTAGGTGACTTTGTCACAATCTAGTTCGGTGGCTCTGCCACAAATTTAAAATGGCTTAATGCCTACGATCGGTGTGATGGCGGGGTGGGTTGACTTGATCCCCATAGGTGTGATGGTTGGTACGGGGGTGAGTAGTGGATGGAAATTAGGTTTGGGGTTGGGAACTTCATTTTGCATACATATTATTATTTATATTGTTAAACTCGTTGACGGCTCAAGCCCAAAATAATGATTTGATGATCCGCCCAATGAATAAGTAAGTGAGTTATACATGAGTTCTAAGAACTCATTCCTCAAATTTTTCATCTCGGTAATGGAAATTGACGTGGACTTGGGCGAGGATGACTTCATGGGGCCATACTACAAATAAGGGTTAATGAAACTTTGAACTTTTATTAAAGACTTTCTATAATTTACTATTATGGGTTTGATGTAATAAGGCCTCTATAAATATTTTATGGATTTTATGTGTGGATGGATTTAAATTATGTTTTGGACTATTATATGGGCTTATAATTATTTTGTTTTCTAAACATAATTTGGGTTTTCAAATATATGAAATTCCTTTATCATTTTCTTAAATATATTGAACTCTTATAAAAAATTTACTCTAAGGATTTTATCAATATAATATTAATGATATTTTCAATTAATGTTTTTTTTTCATATTCATCAAATTTAAAATACTCTTTTGGTTTTTATTAAACCTTATAAATAAAACGATGATTTTGAAATTTTTGATTTACTTTAATTGTTAAGATAGTTTGATCTATGTAACAAACCAAATCTCGTCTTTATGCATAGACCGGGTTTGGGGTGTTACATGGTAAGATTTTGGTTGTTTTGGCCAATTCTTTATTGACAATTTGGTATCATTTTTCTTTTCTCCCTAAACTCCTTTTCTTCTCCTTGTCGAATCTACACAACTTGGAGAGTGCAAATTCCATTTCTTTCTTCTTGCCGATTGTATCCCAAGCTTTGAGACCATTTCTTTTGTTCTCTCATCCTTCTTGAAAACCAAAGCTAATCCATCATTTTTCTATTTCTTCTTTTTCTTTTCTTTTTGCAAAATCTTTCAAGAATCACTTCCCATCTAATATTTTTTTACCATAGCCGAATATTGAGTCCACTATTTCTTGTTGCCAAAATACTCACATTTCTCTTTGGTTCATATCTCTTTTGGTGTTGACCGAAACACTCCAAACACCTTGATACATCTTCTCCTTTCTTTTAATCATTTCTACTCATTTGTGTTGATACTCACTCGTTTGATCAATCAAGTTATAGTGGAAGGCCGAAACTTTGACTCATCCATAGCCATTGTACAATCGTTAGAAATCGAAACTAATATCATTAAGGTAAAGGATTCATCATGGTTCTTTTTGGATCTTTTCGTTGACCGGTTATTTTGCTTAACGAGATAGTGGTTGTGACTAATCGATTATATTTTTAGGGACTAAATCGCTTGATCTATCCCTCATAATAAGAGACTCAGATTGTTGGTGCCGCAAAGAGTATCGTGTTACAGATCCCGTAATAAGGTGTGTAATCCCGTACCTTCCATATACATATCTGAAATGGGGTGTAATCTCACACTTCTTCGAAAGTTTGTATGAAATATTCTGTGAATCGATCGAAATACCGAAGAAAACCAAAATCAAGTCCGTAATCACTATGATCGTAGTGGTAATTATATTTTGTAATAAAACAGTTTCGGTTAGAAACAGTGACGTGTTTTTGAAAAATCACGAAAAATAGGAGAAAAGAAAATAGAAAGTGAATGAGATATCAAATAAAATCTTACTGTGTCTATTTTGGTAAGGAAGAAATGGAGAAGGAAAATGAATTTTATATTATGAGATATGTTAATTTTAGTGAGACTAGTTCTAAAATGATTTCGTGGTTCCCTGATCTGTCTTGGAAAAATCATATAAAATTGTACAAAGTGAATTACGGGATATAATTTATATGTATGGATTCCTAGAAACAAGTGGGAGTAGTATATGAAAACTGTATAGTGAGATATTTGAAATTAAGGAAGGAGAGATCGAAATTGTTGGACAGTGAAACAAGGGGAAATTTAAGGAATAAACTATACTAAATGGCTAAGCCAAAAATTCTAGAAAAATTGTAGCAAGAAGATATATGAGTCTAGTTTCAAGGAAAATTTACGAATTTAGATTTCGAGTTTCCTAACTCAAGTTATAGTCAATTTAGTTAGTACGACGCATATGGATAGTTTAAATTTTTTTTATGCCCAAATTAGTAGTTAAGTTTGGATTGCAAAATTACCAAATTACCGTTAGTGGGTAATATTACCAATTTAGGAAAATGCCCCTATGGGTCAAATTACATAAATACCCTTAGTGGGTAAGATTATCGAATTACCAAAATGCCCCTAAAGGGCTGAAATACGATATTGCTTAATGTACTAAATTAACATATTGCCTTATGGGCCAATTGGACATATTGATTAATGGGCCAATATGATATTTTGCTATATGGGCCGATCTGATATTTTGCTATATGGGCCAAATTGATATGTGACTAAATGGGCCAAATTGATATGTGACTAAATGGGCCGAATTGATATGTGATTAAATAGGTCGAATGGATATGTGATAAAATGGGTCGATTTGATATATTGCTCTAATGGGCCGATTTTGCAAAGTGTTATTAGGCCAATTTGTTTGTCATAAATTTTTGAATTTTTAATTATTTTTATTATATTTGTAAATATCATGATTTGATATGTATGATGCATATACATGAATTGCATGGGATGGGATAATGATGAAGAGAATTTTTGGTAGCTTTGCTACATGATTTTGGTGGCTCTGCCACATATTTGGTGACTCTGTCACAATCTGTCTGGTGGCTATGCCACGTAAATTCTGTTATTCTAGTGGCTTTTCCACAATTAATCTGTTATAAATGGCTTAATGCCTACATTTGGTGTGTTGGCGGGGTGGGTGACTAAAGCTCCCCACAGGTGTGTTGGTTGGTACGGGTGGTGTGTAGCGGATGAAATACTAGGCTTGGTTTGGGAATTGCATTTCATATTCATGTTATATTCATTACATTATTATTATTTTATATGGGCTTAGGCCCAAATAATTGCTTAATGAGATTTTGGCCCAGTGAACAACGGTAAGTGGGTTACACACTGAGTTCTTGTAACTCACCCACTTTTCTCTTAACCTTTGTAGGTTATGCTCAGTGACGTGGACTTGGGCCATGGATGACTCGGTGGAGGCCATACTTCAGAAATGGTTTTTATTGAACTTTAGTTTCCTGATTTCGTTCACTTTATTATTCTTACTGTTTTGAGTTTATTT
Organism: Gossypium rotundifolium; assembly: GCA_025506655.1. Taxonomy (NCBI): domain Eukaryota; kingdom Viridiplantae; phylum Streptophyta; class Magnoliopsida; order Malvales; family Malvaceae; genus Gossypium; species Gossypium rotundifolium. The sequence goes on along the minus strand of CP106733.1, from coordinate 150,728,333 downwards.
TGTGTTGTAATAAGGCCTCTGGAATATTTTATTTTGCTTATGTTTTTTGTCGTACTTAGTATTATGCTTGAATTGTTTTTAAACGGAGATTTTTCTAAAAATCTTAAGTAAAGGTTTTCCAAAATAGATTAACAAATGATTTTCATAACAAACTTTTACAAATGATTTAACTCGGAAATTCTCTTTCAAATTATCGACGACATTTTCAAAAGTCACGGTTAAAGTTCACTACCTCGATTTTCGACTCATCAATTAACCTCTCAAAAATACTTGTATTTTATCTACGTTTCCACAATGTTTTCAAAATGTTTCTGCAACTCTATTGCCAAACGTCATATTTTCGTAAATCGTTTATTTCAAATATGTTTTCACAAACAAAAAGGTTTTTAAAGATTATTACGTTTTCAAGTAGATAACAATTGTTTAAGTGTTTTGAGTTTTAACAAAGAGGCTGTAATTCTCAAACAAGTTTTTAACAATCGCAAAAATGGTTTTATAAGAGCATTGGTTCAAATTTATCGATTTATCAATCAATCTTCGAGGTCAGTAGTATTTTATTAAAAGTCTCAAATCAAACTTGTTTTTCTTGATTTTAACAAAACTTATTTTAGTATGAATCACAAATCCTTTATACGTTTTCTTCAATGTGACACATCAGATTCGGGCCTAACTTCTAGGCCGGGTTTGGGGTGTTACATAACAAATGACAACAATAATGGTACATATAAAATAGTTAAATTATATAAAATGACCAAGATTAAAATTATAATATTACATATAAATAAAAAAAATCTTAAAATCTTACTACATCATAATTCAGAATATCTTCGTCTCACGCCCCGAAGAACCTATTGAAATTGTGAACTAGTACTAGGGATATTTTCATTTGGGTTTACTTCTAGCCCAAAAGGGTGTTTCAAGTACGATCCTTCGTTGATTTCATCTCTACTATCGCTTTTCATTGCCCATGTCGAACAAGTCCCTCACCTCGAAATAAGACAACTTTCCAATTGTAATGATTCCCTCGATGTGATTATCGTCCCTAGCACTAGCGTGAAGAATTAACAACAATTCCACAATTTTGGGTTCTCCTCAATCTCTCGCGATACCTTGTATGAAATCAGCATCCGTTGATGAGGAAGGCATTATATCTTTTCACTATTCTGTTTGGACCTTGTGAAAGCCATTTAACTTCGTCATTTACTTCATTCTGACTCCAAACCTATTGAATCGAAAGTAAATTGAGTAATTATAAATGTTACGAGAAAACATTATTACTTGTCAATGAGAACTTCAATTGCATACCGATTGGCGTAACCATTCATGAAATGATTCTGTGAACAACTTATTAATTTCTCGTCGATGTAATCTTCGGGACCGTGAACGAGCTCTCAATTTTTATTTGTACTCACTATGTTTAAAAAAAGGGTTACTTTGTTAGAAGACAAACAAATTATAATTGATGAGTATTTATCAAATTGTAGAACTTACTTGCATAATGGTTCCATTGAATCGTGATGAAAAAGAACGTATCGATGTGCTTGGACCCACGATATATCATCTAATTCTGCAATTTTGACTTTGCCGATCGGTTCTCTGAAACTTTGAAATAAATAAGTTTCGGCCAAGTTATGATCTGTGAGCCCAGCATTTCTACTTGGTCTGTTCATTCTTGTCTCGACATCTTCCAAATACCTCGAACAAAAAGTCATACATTCCTCTACCAAGTAGCCTTCGGCAATTGATCCTTCCGATAACATTTATTGCGGCAGTAAGACTTCAATTTGGATAGGAACCTAAACATGGTATAGAACATTATCAAAAGTTGCAACTAAAGGCATTTAGGTGAATGAAGGAATAATTTACAAATAAAGTAAGATCTTTCAATGGGATACATCCATCGATAGAAAACGGGTCCACCAAGTATTGCTTCACGAGGGAGATGAATTAACAAGTGCACATAATTGTGAAGAAGGAAGGCGGAAAGATCTTCTCCAGATTGCATAAAGTCAATGCAGCTCGATCTTGTCGTGTCTCAAGTTCTTGAACATCCTAAACTTTGCCACAAATGCCTTTCATTATATTGGACAGTTCAATTACACAAGACGTCACCTTTTTCGACATACAACACCGCATAGCAACTGGCAGTAAGTCTTACATCAAGATGTGATAGTCATGCGATTTTAAGCCATATAATCTTCGATCTTTAAGACTCACGCATTGGGATATATTTGATACATACACATCCAGGACCTTTATATCCTTCAACACCATACAAAACACTTCTTTCTCCGTCTTTGACATTGAAAAAATAGTAGGCGACAACCGATATTTCATATTCAAAAGTCCTTGGGGATGAAGCTCACGCTGAATTCCCATGTGGACTAAATCAAGTCGACTCTAAGATTGTCTTTCAATTTTCCATCGACATTCAAAATAGCTCCAATGATGTTCTCGCAGACATTTTTCTCAATGTGCATGACATCAAGATTATGGCGTAAAATCTGATGCTCCCAATAAGGCAGCTCAAAAAAATTACTTTTTTTTTCACAAGTCTGCCTTATTAGGATTATCCTCTTCATCAGATTCATCATTAGATTCATCCCTTGATCTTCTGTTTCTTTGTGTCTTGGCTGGTTGATTTATCTTCCCATAAATGAAATTCATATCTTTCAACATGAACAATATTTTGGATCCACCGGTCTGCGAATGAGCTTCTCCAAACTTTTCAGTACCGTCAAACTGAGCACTCTGAAATCTAAATCTATGATTTTTTCGGTAACCACCGATGATGCCCCATGTAAGAGAACTTCTTCCCATTATATAATCATTACGAACATGTTTGCGCAGCACAACAAGGACAAGCATAACGTCCCTTGGTACTCCAACCAGACAAATTGGCATAGGCCGGGAAGTCATTGATAGTCCACATCAAAGCCACATGTAAATTGAAATTCTCCTTTCTCAGTACATCGTATGTCTCAACACCATCCCATAATTGTTTTAACTCTTCAATAAGTGGCTACAAATATATGTCAATATCATTCCCGGGCCCTTTTCTCTCCAGGGATAATCATAGACAAGATAAAGGATGGCTGTTTCATGCAAACCCATCGAGGCAAATTGTATGGAACAAGCACCACAGGCCAAGTACTGTACGCAGTGCTCATGATTTTGTAAGGGTTAAATCCATTAGATGCTAGCCCTAGCCTCACACTCCGAGGATCGCTTGCAAAGCTTGAAAATTTGGAGTCAAATGATTTCCAAGCTAAATAATCTGCAGGATGCCTTAACAATCCATCATCGGTTCGTCCATCATGGTGCTACATCATTGACTCCGCTGTCTTCAGCGACATGAAAAGCCTTTGAAGCCTTGGTATTAGGGAAAATACCGCAAAATCTTAACTGGCTACTTCCTTGACTGTGTGTCGTGTTCATCCTCGTTACCATCCTTTGTATTTCTATTAATCCAAAGAGATTGACCGCATACATGTCAACACTATTAGTTTATCCGGTCGCCCCAATACAACATGCAGTCATTTGGGAAACTATGAATTTTGTTGTAGCCAAGGCCCAAATCCTTTATCAGTTTCTTCATGTCTTTGGAAGATTGAGGGATTTTCTCAAATGGGAACATTTCTTGCATAAACTCTAATAGCATTGTCAACGAGTTTTCGGTCCATCCTCCCAAACATTTTAAATGAAAAAGACGAATACAGAAAGACAGTTTGGAAAACTTTGATCCCTTATACAGTTCTTCATTCATTTCACCAAGTAACGTGTAGAACCTCGCCGCTTCTTCATTTGGTTGTTCATCAGGTACACTTCTTCCCCCTCGGTGAAAGTATTTCCACCAAAATTATAATCATCGGTTACACCCAAGTCATGTGGAAATGACCCTAAACCATCACTGTGCATATTAAAAGCATCCCGCAACATGCCTTCCATGTTATCATCTCTAACATTCTGATTGTAAGTACTATGAGGATACCCAGATTCATCGATGAAAATGCTCCACTAGATGTACACTCTTCATGAAATATCTATTTTTTGTACCCTCGGACAAAGCCATCAACAACTAGATATTCGTAGACAACTTCACGATAATGTCAATTGATATTGCAACACTTCTTACATGGGCAAAGAATCATAATCTCTTGGCTTGCATTTTGAAATGCGAAATTCAAAAAAGTTTCTACTCCATTTCGATAGCTGTTGGTTACCCTTGACAAATTCATCCAAGTCCTATCCATTTTGTAGTTGTTGAAGTCTAAAGTTGACAATAAATTACACGCCTCAATTGTTAATTTATAATTTATGTAAGTAATGATATGATTATATATATAACTAAGTACTATGTAAGTTATGTAAATTATGTAAGTTATGAAGTTTGATCTTAAAATTATGTAAGTTATGAAATTTGATCTTAAAATTAAGTTAGTTATGTATTCTTTAATATTCATCATACATGACATTATTACACCGGGATGATCCATTATATCTAATAGTGAGATATACTAACAACTCGTCAAGTTTCCAACCTATATACTTTGAATCTTTTTTAAAAGAATTTGATTTTTAAAACAATTTTTTTAAGATTCATCATACATGGCATTGTAAGTTATGTATTATGTAAGTTAGGAAATTTGATCTTAAAATTATGTAAGTTATGAAATTTGATGAAAATTTTGAAATTTGATCTTTAAACTAAATGTTTATATTTTAATTATTACATTAAACTACATGTATTATGTAAGTTATGTAAGTTATGTGGGTTATGTAAGTTATGTAAGTTATGTATGTTGTGTGAGTTATGTCAATTATGTAAGTTATTTAAATAATCATCATTATTGTTATTATATTGATAAAAAATTTATAAGTTTTAAATTACTTATGTAAGTTTTAAATAATATTTATGTAAGTTTTAAATTTTCATTTTGAGAAGTTTTTAAATTACTTTTTAAAAAAAGAATTGATTTTATATTAAAATATTTACATAATGGTCATTATTATTATATTGATAAAAAATTATAAGTTTTAAAAACATTTAGAAGTATTAAATATTGAAATCAAACATTATTAATATAAAAATTTAGTAAATTGATTTTTATATGAAAATATATTTAAATAATGAAAAACCATTTTAAGAAGTTTTAAATTACTTTTTTAAAAAAAGAATTGATTTTTATATTAAAAATATTTAAATAATGATCATTATTATCATATTGATAAAAATTATAAGTTTTAAAAACATTTAAAAATATTAAATATTGAAATCAAACATTATTAATATAAAAATTGGTAATTGATTTTATATGAAAGTATACTTAAATAATGAAAAATCATTTTAAGAAGTTTTAAATTACTTTTTTAAAAAAAGAATTCAATTTTATATTAAAAATATTTAAATAATGATCATTATTATTATATTGATAAAAAATTATAAGTTTTAAAACATTTAAAAATATTAAATATTGAAATCAAACATTATTAATATAAAGTAATTCGATTTTATATGAAAATATATTTAAATAATGAAAAACCATTTTAAGAAGTTTTTAAATTACTTTAAAAAAAAATAATTGATTTTTATATTAAAAATATTTAAATAATGATCATTATTATTATATTGATAAAAATTATAAGTTTTAAAAACATTTATAAATATTAAATATTGAAATCAAACATTATTAATATAAAAATTAGTAATTCGATTTTTATATGAAAATATATTTAAATAATGAAAATATATTTTAAGAATTTTATGTTGGGGATTTGACTAAAACAAAACCGATTTCTAAAAAGAAATTTAATTTTAGCATATTCAAATATATAAGATGTTGGTATCAAATTATAAACCAATGTTGTTTTCATAAAATATCAAAAGATTAATCACTATCAAAATATTCATGTATCATAATTTGTTTGTAATCTTAATTGATTTTTATATTAAAAAGAAATCAGAAGAAAACTATCTAAAATGCTTAACATCACATTTTATAATATATTGCTTTTATAATATATTGCTTAACATCATAAACACAAACTAGATGATGAGCTAACTAAATATATTGCTTGAGTAGCAGCTTGAAACAATATAATAAACAGCAATTTTTCCAAAATCATCATGCAATAAACAACGTATGATAAACAATATAATAAACAATCTTTTTCTTTTTGGACAGCAATATAATAAACAACATATATACCAACCGAGCAGGATAGTAAACAGCAATTTGGACAGACATTTTGGAAGATTCATCTTACATGGCATTGTTAAACCTTGGGAGGATCCATTATATCTTACAATGAGATATAAGGCAAACTGTTAGGTTTTCAGCCTATATACTTTGAATCTTTTTGTAACATCTAGGGTTTAGGGATCTTGTATTTCTTTCTAAGTTACATGTATGTGGTAGTGTGCTCTATATGTTGTTTGTATGTGTTTGGGGGTCTCGGGAAATCTTGAGGCTAAGTTTGGACCTTAGACAAATTTTTGGGTTAGAGTCTTTAGGGGAAGCTAGGTGAAACACCCCAAACCCGGCCCAAAAAGCCTAACCGGATTTGTTATGTTCCTCGATTAAAACTTTAGCAATTTCTCTTTTTGTTTAAGAAAAACTTGATGAGTTCGTATAAAATGCATTAACTTAATATTTAGGTTGAAATCAAATTTAAATAAATTTGTATCTTCTTAAAACATGATTTTTAAAAAGAAATTTATAAGTTAAAAGAAAACCAAATTTAATGAAAAATTTATTAATATTGTGGAAATATATTTTGTTTTCAAAATCGTTTAAATTATTTATTAAAACCATTTAGTTATTAATAAATATTATCTATGGCGTAATAAAAGTCCAAAACGCAAAAATTAAAAAATAGTTCATAGTGGCTTTATTACAAAATTAACAAACCCATAATAAATTCTAAGTAATAAAAGTAAACTTAATAGATATTATTGTGAGGAACTTCAAGATACTTTGTTGAGCATTGGCCACCACGTAGTCCTCATTGACTGGATCCATCATTGCTAAGAGTTATCTCAAAATTATCCCACAAAAGGGTGAGTCATAAACTCAATGTGTAACACATACATTAAAAGCCCATTTGATCATAGCCTTTAAGCCCATTAATAACACATATAGCCATAGGCCCATTTAAGTCATATTTAGCCAAAAGCCCATTTTTATAGCAAATCAAATAAAATCATTTAGAAGTCACATGGATATTTATATAATGAAATGCAAACCCGAGCCCACCTAAATATCCATCTGCTACATACCACCCGTACCAACCAATCACACCGTAGGGATTACTAAATCGACCCTCCATCCACTACACACCATCAAGGCGCTTCTTGCAGTCAACATGCACATCGCCTTATAATTTTGTGGCAAGGCCACTGCACAAATGTGACCAAGTCACCGGATTCAAAAATATGTGACCAAGTCACCAGATTCACATATCGTGACCAAGTCACCAGATTCACATATGTGACCGAAGTCACGGATAATGTGGTAAAAACCACCGGAACACTTCCCCTTTATCAATTTCACCCATATGCCCATGCACATACATATTATTCAGTTTTCATGCCATTTACCCCAAAATCATAACATAGTCATACTTATTTCACATTTATGCATATAGCAAAATTAACGAAGTATTGGGGTAAACATACCTGAATATCGTATACCACTGAATGATACCCGCAACCATTATTACACATATTTTCATACAAATCACATTTAATATAGATCTATGAGATTTTAGTGTAATGTTACACACCTTATGACTGTGAGAACGATACCTTCCCGCTCGTCAACACCTACTTAATTATCACACTTGATTAGTATACACTATTACTTATAATCTATACTATTGATGAGAGATCTAAATCCTTACCCTCAGAATCTCGAACTACTGTTATATGTGGTTTCTCTCCATTAGATGGATCAAAACCCGATGACAACCCACTAACGAAAAATGGTTCGGTTGTACGCACGACTTCAAATAAACAATCTTCGTTAGTAGAGGGTCCACAACCCGGTGGAAAATATCTTATCGCCGATACAGCCCTTCGTTTGAAGTTTGAGGGTATAATAGAGCCTCCTCTCTTCCAAACACTCCGTACCGCTCTTTTCGAACCTATGTTGTTAGTCTCAAAATCACCCCTAAAATAAAGTTGATTAATAAACTATCTAAAAGAAACGATATAACCGAAAATGATAATCCTTACCTTGGATGATTTCGAAAGATCTCTCCTTAAATGATGGTTTCAAAAAGGATCCTTAACAATCCCTTCCAAAGTTTTGGCCTAGGAGAAAAATGAGAGAATTAAGTTTCTAAATCGGCTATTCTAAAAGAAATAATGAAAACACTTAACAAAAATCCTTACTTAACCACTTGAAGATTCTACCTTGTCAAAGTAGGAGAAAAGAAATGATGCTTTCGGCTTGAATAAAAAGAAGAGAAAATATGATGTTTTTGGCTATGGTGGTTTGGGTTTTCAACAAAAGAAAAGAAAGAAGAAGATGAAAATAGAGAATAGGAGTTTTACCTTAGCAAGGTAAATGAGAAGAGAAATTTGAGAGAAAAGGATGATTTGATTTTGGTAGAAAATGGTTTCGGTTGAAAGTGAAGAAGGAGAAGATGATGATGATGATTAAAAGAAAAGAGATGAGGTAAGAGGCTTATGTACATTCGGCCATGAGAGAAAAAGAAGAGAAAATAGGTCTTTGAAACTTTTGATACTTTCAGTTACAAAGTGAAGAGAAAGATGTTATGTTTAGGAGAAAAGAAACCAAAAGACTTCTCAAACCGAAATGGTAAATTGCCAAAGACAAAAGAAGAGAAAAGGCTTCTTTTTGTGTAGATAGGCATTCACTATGAACAAGGTTTTGGAGAGAAAATTGGTTAAAAATTTGGCCAACTAACACCCTAATGCCTATGCAAAATTCAGCCAACCTTACCAACATAATCCCTTTTTCCTCCTCAATTCTTCCCCGTCAATCCCTTGATTCCCAACACAATTAAACCTTCTCCCCTTAGCCCCTAAAGTCGACTAGGTTCATGGTCAAATGACCATGAAAAAGCTTCCAAAACACCATCCTTTCTTCAAGCCTTGTAATATCCTGGGTTAAGGGCTATGTTATTTTGGCTTTGCTGCATGTGCATGATGTGCTATGTTGTTATTTTGATGTTGTTAGGGCTTAGTTACAAGCTAGGTGTAAGCCTGAGTGGTAGGAAAAATTTTTGTTTCTAGGCTTAGGTGGGAGAAGCTGAAGGAGCTAGGGTTTATAAATATTTTAGGTAAATTTTTAGCACAAGAGGAGCCTTGGTGGAGTGGCAAGTAAGGCGGCACTAGGAGCTTGGCTTGGCGTCAATTGCAAGGGGGGAGAGGTCCTGTGTTCAAGCTGCGGAATGCTCCATTTTGGCTTCCATTTTGACGGCAAGGAGGGGAGGAGTTGTAGGCAGTTCAAACTCTGCCTTGGACCAAGTCAAAACTTCAAATGGTGGGTGGAGAGTGATTGTAGGTAGTGGACTAATTCAAACTGATTTGAATTAGTGGCTTGGAGTGGATGAAGGAGTTTGGTCGGATTTTGGAGAGGTTTTGGGGGAGTGGCCGGTTGGTAAGTGTTGTGGGGGAGTGTGCCGAATTTTTATGTTAGCAAAGTGTGCATTTTCGGTCAAAAACTCTTTTGGTGAGCCAATTCTCATTTAGTCAAAAACTAGACAAAACTTCAAGTTTACTTCTTCTCTTTTTCTCCTTAAACCGAAAGTTCAAGTAGCTTTTTGCCAAAATTGCTTTGCATCTCTTAACTTGGTGTGTGTGGCCGAATATTGTTCCCATTTCTTCTCATTTGCATCTTGTGTAAATCGAAACCTCAAGCACCTTTACTTGCCGAAACTTGCCTTGATTCTTCTTGATTGTGTACTTGTGGCCGAATGCTCCTTTCCATGTGTTTTTCTTTTTCATTTGAGTAAGCCGAAGCTACTACACTTTCTTCTCCACACTTTTTCCTTATTTGAAAACTTTGGTAGCCGAATGTTCATCTCTCCCTTTCTTTTCCAATTGTTGAAGCCGAAACTAGCTTCTCTCTCTCCCTTCTTGACCAAAACACCATCCTCCAAAAACTTCATCCTCCATCTTCTTTTTCTCTAAACCGAAAGCACCCCTCCATTCATCATTTTATCTTCATCTTTTCTTTTCCAAACACCTTAGCCTTTTGTTCCCAATCGTTCTTCCCATTTCTCTTAAGGCTGAACCTCCTTTTCCATTTTGATTAAGGGTGTTACCGAATCTTTTTCACCCTATAGTTCTTCATTGCCGAATATTGAGGAGGGTTGACCTTGTTGCATTTTCGTTTCAATCGGTCTAGTAGAAGGTAGGTTTTGGCCGAAAGGCTATCTTTTCTCTCTTGGTTGTTGTTGATTCTGGTTTGGGATAAGCCGATGTTGGTTGGTTGAAAAGAGTTAACTTGCTTGATTAAACTTATCATATAGGGCCTTTGGATTTCGAAAACAAGCAAGAAGGAGCCTTCTTTCTCTGTTAAGCAATCGGTAAGTGGTGGTAAGAACGAGTTCTGTTAGTCGGTTTCGTTTAGTTTTCTTTAAGCCAAGTTATTAAGAGATTAACCGTTTTTCATTTCTAGGGTGTGACCGATTGGTAAGGGAACCGGTGTTGGTTCGGGTTTGGTTGGAAACCGAACCATTTACAAGGTAAGGGTTTAACGAAACCCCTTTGGTTTATCTATTACGGCGAATGGTTTTAAGTGATTAACCCTGTGTTTGGCTGACTTTAGGAGCAAGATAATCGAGGGGTATAAATCGGTTCTTTGGGATTGTTGCGATCTATCGTGTGTAAACTAACACACCTTCCTAATCGAGTAATGTATTAATAACTTTGATTGTGTAAGTGAAACAAGTGTGGTTGGTGATTTAATACCCAATTAGGTATGGATACGATTCGGTAAGTCCGTTTCATTACGAGATATGTGATGATATGTGATATCATGATTATTGGTGTATGTACTTTGAGATGTCATATTAAGCATGTGAGCGTGATAGCATGATTGCACGACTTTGCATTTAGTATGATATGTTATTGGGTGATATGAGAGGAGGGGATATGATATCCGTGCCTTTGGGACACGGAGGTTTGGCACCTCCGTGGTTTGGTACCACAGATTGATTTTTGTGACTTTGGGTCACGAGAGTTTGGCACCTCCGCGTCTCATCCCGTGGCTTAGTGCCACATGGGTTGGCCCCACAGTTGATTATCTGGGATTGACGCTAGTGATTTGGTATCACACAATGGGTTGGCCCCATCATTTTAATTGTGACTACGGTCACGGTGATTTGGTATCACACTTGTGTCTTTGGGACACCGGAGGTTTGGCACCTCATAGCGACTCGTCCACGTGGTTAACGCCACCGTGGGTTGGCCCCACTTTTGAGATATGGGATCGCCGCCATGATTTGGTATCACACGTGGGTTGGCCCCACAAATGGATCTTCGTGACTTTGGGTCACCAAGGGTTTGGCACCACATCTATGGATATCGTGACTTTGGGTCACCATGGTTTGGCACCACCGGTGGTTTGGTACCACACGGGGTAGAAATGGTGTTATGGATGGTTAGGATCGGGTGCATTACTTGCATTTCTTTGTTATGATGTGTGTTAGCATGTTATACCGGGAGAGGGATTTATGCACTGAGTCTTGCGACTCACCTTCTCCCGTATCATTTCAGGTGACACTTAGATCTCGGACACGGAGCCGGGTGGACTCGAGGTGACCATGCCCAGAAAAAATAAACTCGGACTTGCACTGATTTTCAAACTTGGTACTTTACCTTATTTAATTTCATTTGGTTATGTTGGGATTGTAAAAGGCCTCTTTAAAAATTTTTAACTTATATTTTGTTATTTACTTGCTTAGATTGGATTTCAAATATATGTTAACAAATTACTGGGTAATATTCGGTAAAACTTGGAAAGATAAGGTTTTCACAACTGCAAAGCGATATGTTTTTAAACTTTACCATCGGGTATCACGCTGTAATTTAAATTAAATGAAAATCAATTGTCTTCCAAACTTGAATGTGATTTCTTTTAACTTAAAAGAAAAAAAAATGTGTTTAAGCAACAACAGGGATTACTTAAATTTCTAAATGAGGAAAACTTGTTTTACTTACATAAGCGATTAAGTTTTCAAAATTTTCGGTTTTCAAATACACTATCGCTTTTAATCAATCATGCTCAAGTTTTCTCGAAAACAAAACATCTGAAAGAGTTTTCATCAAACTTTTAAGCGAAACCTAAACCTCTCAAATACCTTTTCCCTGTAGCATACCGATTCTATTAGTGGTGTATTGACCGGGTTTAGGGTGTTACAAGCCTTTTGTCCCCCTATCTTACCATATCTTCATGATTCCATGCCATAACTTCTAGCTTGCCTTTTTCATATGGTCTACTAACCAAAAATAAAAAGATGACCATCCATTCTAGAATAGTCTTGGCTGACACTATAGGAAAGAAAACAAAAAAATTAAAATTCCTTCCACTTGTTAACTAGGGATTCGAACCTCTCTCTTAAGCATTCATCCATGCGCCATTACCACCTTGCCAAATGACTTATTATGCTTAAAACCTCTTGCCAATATTTCTTAAAGCCTATATTGCTTAGCTCCATCTTAATTATTAAAATTTAATATTTCACTAAGCATTCACTTACATAATAAAGTTCAAAATAAACTTCCAAAACACACTCAATCATATTTAGGCAAGCAACAACATTCAATTAAGTAGAGATGCATAACCCTAATTATCAGATGTTACGCTTCTACCCCTTAAAATAATTTCGACCCCGAAATTACTTGGCTAGAACAAGTGAGGGTATTGCTATCGCATCGCTTCCTCTGGTTCCCACGTAGCTTCTTCTGATCCATGGTTACGCCATAATACTTTGACGAGAGGAATCGATTTTCTCCGTAAAACCTTTACATCTCGCTCCAGAATTTGAATTTGCTCCTCCTCTTATGACAAATCTGGTCTTAATTCCACCTCCTCAACTGGCACTACATGAGATGGATCCGACCGGTAACGATGTAACATTGAAACATGGAACACATCGTGCATTTGCTTCAACTCCGAAGGCAAATCTAATTGATATGCTACAGGTCCGACCCGCTTCACAACCCGATAAGGTCCAATGAACCTGGGACTTAACTTCCCTTTGCGACCAAATCTCATCACCTTTTTCCAAGGTGAAACCTTTAGGAAAACTTGATCCCCCACAGTAAACTCTATTTCTTTCCATTTAAGATCTGCGTACGACTTTTGTCTGTCAGATGCTTCTTTTAACCGAGCCCGGATTACCTTAATCTTTTCTTTGGATTCAGCCACTATTTCTGGACCCAAAACTTGACGTTCCCCTAGTTCTGTCCAACACGTAAGAGTGCGACATTTCCGTCCATATAGTGCTTCATATGGTGCCATCCGAATACTGGCTTGGTAACTGTTGTTGTACGCAAATTTTGCTAACGGTAAGAACTCCTCCCAACTTCCCCTGAAATCTATCACACATCCCCTTAACATATCTTCTAAGATTTGGATTACTCGTTCAGACTGGCCATCAGACTATGGATGAAATGTCGTACTGAAGTTCAATCTGGTGCCCAAAGCCTGATGCAATGCTTTCCAAAATTGAGATGTAAACCTCAGGTCCCTATCCGAAATAATCGACACCGGCACTTCATGCAATCTCACAATCTCAGCCACATATAATTTCGCCAATTTCTGCAAAGAGTAATCAACCCGAACTGGGATAAAATGTGCAGATTTCATCAATCAGTCCACTATCACCCAAACCGAGTCTTTCTTAGTAGGCGTAAGAGGAAGCCCACTAACAAAGTCCATGGTGATTCTCTCCCACTTCCACTCGGAATCTTTATCTACCGTAGTAATCCGAAGGAACTTGATGTTCACCTTGACTTGTCGACATGTTATGCACTTTCCTACAAACTCCGTAACTTCTCGTTTAAGACCAGGCCACCAAAACTGATCTCGCAAATCTCGATATAACTTACTTCCTCCAGGATGCATAGCATAAGGGCTACTATGTGACTCTTGAAGAATATTTTGCCTCAACTCCTGATCCCTCGGCATACAGATTTTACCTTTGAAACACAATACCCCATCATTGTTAATACCAAAATCTTCCAATTCCCCACTCTGCACCTATAGAAGTTTTGCACTCAGATCATCGTCTTCCAATTGCCTCTTTTTCACTTGACTTAACCATGTCGACTTAACTTGTAATTCTGCCAGCAAGCTTCCGTCATCATAAAGACTAAGATGTGCAAACATCGCCCTTAGATCTGACACCACTTTTTGACTTAGAGCGTCTGCCACCACATTCGCCTTGCCCGGGTGGTACCCAATCGAACAGTCATAATCTTTCAACAATTCTATCCACCTTCGTTGCCTCAAATTTAGTTCTTTCTGAGTCATTAGATATTTCAGACTCTTGTGGTTCGTGTATATCACTGACTTTTCCCCGTATAAATAATGTCTCCAAACTTTAAGAGCAAAGACTATAGCTGCCAACTCCAAATCATGCGTCGGGTAATTAACCTCGTGTGGTCTCAACTGCCGAGACGTATATGCAACAGCCTTCCCATCCTGCATCAGAACACATCCTAATCCTGTGTGAGAAGCGTCACAATACACGATTAAATCCTTTCCTGCCTCAGGCTGAATCAAAATTGGAGCTTCAGTCAAAACCCTCTTAAGCTTCTCAAAGCTCTCTTGCTGCTTATCAGGCCACACGAAAGGTACTTCCTTCCTCAACAATTTTGTTAAAGGTGTAGCTATCGATGAGAATCCTTCGACAAATCTTCTGTAGTAGCCTGCTAATCCCAAGAACCTGTGAACCTCCGTTACGGACTTAGGTGGTTTCCAATCTAGCACAGCCTCAATCTTCCGAGGATCCACCCTTATCCCTCTGCCGACACCACATGGCCTAAAAACGTGACTTCCTTAAGCCAAAATTCACACTTGCTGAATTTGGCATATAGCTTCTTCTCCCTTAAAACTTGTAACACAATCCGGAGATGCTTATCATGTTCCATTTCAGACTTAGAATACACCAGGATGTCATCTATGAACACCACGACGAACTGATCCAAGTAGGGTTGGAAAATTCGATTCATCATATCCATGAACGCAGCTAGGGCGTTCGTCAATCCGAATGGCATTACCAAAAATTCATAATGCCCATATCTAGTTTAGAAAGTCGTCTTATGGATATCTGCTTCTTTCACCTTAAGCTGATGATACCCCGACCTTAGATCAATCTTTGAGAATACCGCAGCTCCTTTAAGCTGATCGAACAAGTCATCGATCCTCGGCAAAGGATACTTGTTCATGATGGTCAACTTATTCAACTGCCGGTAGTCTATACACATCCTCATCGTTTCGTCCTTCTTCTTCACGAATAGGACCGATGCTCCCCATGGAGACACACTAGGTCGGATAAATCCACGATCAAGCAACTCCTAAATCTGAGCCTTAAGCTCAACTAACTCCTTCTGTGCCATTCTATATGGAGCAATAGAAACGGCACTGCTCGTGCAATAATTCAATCTCAATTCTACCTCTCGATTCGGAGGCAATCCTAGAAGTTCTTCCCGAAAAATATCTACAAATTCATTCACAGTCCTGACTTCTTCAACAGTTGCCTCCTTAGCCTCCAAGGCACTCACCAACATCAGAAAGGCTACATATCCCTTTCTAACCATCTTTTCTGCCTTAAGAGCGGATACTACATTCGATAAGTAATTTCATCTCTCGTCCATCACCACAACTTCTTTGTCATCAATAGTTCTTAAGGACATCCGCTTAGCAGCACAATCTACATTTGCACGATACTTCACTAGCCAGTCCATGCCTAAGATCAGGTCGAACTCTCCAAATGGCAACTCCATTAAATTAGCCAGAAATTGCGTCCCTTGAATTTCTAAAGGCACTTCCTTAAAGAGTTTGTCTATTACTACTGTCTATCCTAAAGGACTAAGTACAGTCATCTTCCTAGGTATAGTCTCAGAAGTCACATGCAAAGTTCCAGATACTTCACTAGCGATGTAAGAGTGAGTTGACCCTATATCTATCAAAGCAATAAAAGGCAATCCGTAAATCAAAAACGCATGCGTGATAACATCAAAAGCATCACTATCCTCTATGCGATTTAATCGCATATACCGACTGGCCGTCTTGCCTTAGAGCTACCACCGCCTCGCACAAGTTTCGCGACCTCTACCGGAACCATTACTCCTTCCATTTGGACCACGACCCCTTATCGGCTGCTGTCCACCTCTGCCAGCCTGATTAATATCCTGACCTGCTGACGGTTCTTATCTGAATTTATCGGGCAATCCTTGATCATATGATCTTTAGACCCGCACTTGAAACATCCCCCGATCTTTTTCCAACATTCTCCCGGGTGCATCTTTCCACATTGAGTGCAAGCACGATGTTGTCCACCCGTAGCAGTCTGCTGACCTCGCGGCCCTTTATTTCTTGGTTTCTTTTAAAAATTCCCGGATGACCCTGAAGACCCAAAGCTTCTCTTATTCTTATTCTGGCCTTTGTCCCAGTTCTGTCTCTCAGTCCGTTTAACTTCTTCAGCTATTCTTGCCCTTTCTACTAAGATTGCAAAGTCTCTTTCTCAGTGCGGAGCAATCATCACTCGTAGTTCATCTCTAAGTCCATCCTCAAATCTGACACACCGCTCATAATCAGTAGTTACTATCCCTCTGGCATATCGGCTAAGTCGCAAAAAATCTGCTTCATATTCAACTATCGACTTATTTCCTTGCACTAAATTCAGAAACGCCTTTCTCTAAGAGTCGATGTAGCTAGCTCCAATGTATTTTCCTTCAAATTTAATCTTAAAATATCCCCAATCCACTCGATCCATGAGGATACTCTCCTTGACAAAGAGCCACCACCGGTAAGCCTCAATCACGGAGTAGTGAAATAGCACCTTTCAATTTTTTTTTCAAAGAAGCGGTCTAAATCGTCCATGATCCTCTCGACCGCCTCCAACCAAGATTCAGCTACATTTGAGCTACTCCAGATACTCCCTAAAACCTCAAATTATTTTATCTTAGTCTCTCGACCATCGACTTTCGAGACCCATTTCCGTACTAGCTTCGCTACATCGTTCCAAAACTCATGCAAAGACAACTTGTGATATTGTGTCACCTCCTCCATTTTGCTCTTGAAATTCCACCCCAATAGCCGGTGGCGAGCTTCATTTTCGAACCTTGACCAGATCTAATTGGTTCGACACAACCATTCTTCCTCTACTGTGTCCACGATTTACCACGCCCCTAGAACTCATGTCTACTATGCGTATTATTTATTTTACAAAATGTCTTATGCATTAGAGTCTTTTCATTTCTTATTAAAAGAAAGTTTTATGTAACAGATATTTATTCAGTGGTTCTTCCGTAGTAGTACACATACACCTAGGGTCCATGCCTCTAAAGTATAGTTTCCTTAGGCTTATCATACATTCATATCACTTTATCAATAAAAGTACTTACCTGATGGATCTGGGCCGAGAACTCGGGTGCCATGCTTCTATAAAACCTTTTAACTTAAGAAAACTTTCAAAAAGTCATTTGGGCCTGAGTTTTAAAACGTTGTGGGCTTCAAAACCCAAGGCCGAGAGTTTAAAACCTGGCTCTGATACCAAGTTGAAACACCCCAAAAAGCCTGACCGGATTTGTTATGTTCCTCGATTAAAACTTTAGCAATTTCTCTTTTTGTTTAAGAAAAACTTGATGAGTTCGTATAAAATAGATTAACTTAATATTTAGGTTGAAATCGGATTTAAATAAATTTTATCTTCTTAAAACATGATTTTTAAAAAGAAATTTATAAGTTAAAAGAAAACCAAATTTAATGAAAAATTTATTAATATTGTGGAAATATATTTTGTTTTCAAAATCGCTTTAAATTATTTATTAAAACCATTTAGTTATTAATAAATATTGTCTATGGCGAATAAAAGTCCAAAACGCAAAAATTAAAAAAGTTCATAGTGGCTTTATTACAAAAATTAACAAACCCATAATAAATTCTAAGTAATAAAAGTAAACTTAATAGATATTATTGTGAGGAACTTCAAGATACTTTGTTGAGCATTGGCCACCACGTAGTCCTCACGACCGATCCATCGCTGCTAAGAGTTATCTGAAAAATTATCCTACAAAAGGGGTGAGTCATAAACTCAATGTGTAACACATACATTAAAAAGCCCATTTGATCATAGCCTTTTAGCCCATTAATAACACATATAGCCATAGGCCCATTTAAGTTATATTTAGCCAAAAGCCCATTTTTATAGCAAATCAAATAAAATTATTTAGAAGTCACATGGATATTTATATAATGAAATGCAAACCCGAGCCCACCTAAATATCCATCCGCTACACACCACCGTACCAACCAATCACACAATGGGGATTACTAAATCGACCTCCATCCGCTACACACCATTGAAGGCGCTTCTTTGCGCATCCAACATGCACATCGCCTTATAATTTTGTGGCAAGGCCACTGACAAATGTGACCAAGTCACCGGATTCAAAAATATGTGACCACATATACGAAGTCACCAGATTCACATATCGTGACCAAGTCACCAGATTCACATATGTGACCGAAGTCACCGGATAATGTGGTAAAACCACCTAACACTTCCCTTTATCAATTTCACCCATATGCCCATGCACATACATATTATTCAGTTTTCATGCCATTTCCCCAAAATCATAACATAGTCATACTTATTTCACATTTATGCATATAGCAAAATTAACGTATTGGGATAAATATACCGAATATCGTATACCACCGAATGGTACCCACAACCATTATTACACATATTTTCATACAAATCACATTTAATATAGATCTATGAGATTTTAGTGTAATGTTACACACCTTATGACTATGAGAATGATACCTTCCTGTTCGTCAACACCTACTTAATTATCACACTTGATTAGTATACACTATTACTTATAATCTATACTATTGATGAGAGATCTAAATCCTTACCCTCAGAATCTCGAACTACCATTATATGTGGTTTCTCTTCGTTAGATGGATCAAAACCCGATGACAACCCACTAACGAAAAGTGGTTCGGTTGTACGCATGACTTCAAATAAATGTTCTTCGTTAGCAGAGGGTCCACAATCCGGTGGAAAATCTCTTATCGCCGATACAACCCTTCGTTTGAAGTTTGAGGGTATAACAGAGCCTCCTCTCTTCCAAACACTCCATCGCTCTTTTCGAACCTATCTTGTTAGTCTCAAAATCACCCCAAAATAAAGTTGATTAATAAACTATCTAAAAGAAATGATATAACCAAAAATGATAATCCTTACCTTGGATGGTTTCAAAAGATCTCTCCTTAAATGATGGTTTCAAAAAGGATCCTTAATAATCCCTTCCAAAGTTTTGGCCAAGGAGAAAAATGAGAGAATTAAGTTTCTAAATCGGCTATTCTAAAAGAAATAATGAAAACACTTAACAAAAATCCTTACTTAACCACTTGAAGATTCGGCCTTGTCAAAGTAGAAGAAAAGAAATGATGCTTTCGGCTTGAATAAAAGAAGAGAAAATATGATGTTTTTGGCTATGGTGGTTTGAGTTTTCAACAAAAGAAAAGAAAGAAGAAGATGAAAATAGAGAATGGGAGTTTCAGCCTTAGCAAGGTAAATGAGAAGAGTAATTTGAGAGAAAGGGATGATTTGATTTTTGGTAGAAAATGGTTTCGGTTGAAAGTGAAGAAGGAGAAGATGATGATGATGATTAAAAGAAAAGAGATGAGGTAAGAGGCTTATGTGCATTCGGCCATGAGAGAAAAAAGAAGACAAAATAGGTCTTTGAAACTTTTGATACTTTCGGTTACAAAGTGAAGAGAAAGATGTTATGTTTAGGAGAAAAGAAACTAGAAAAACTTCTCAAACCGAAATGGTAAATTGCAAAAGACCAAAAGAAGAGAAAAAGGCTTCTCTTTTGTGTAGATAGGCATTTGGCTATGAACAAGGTTTTGGAGAGAAAATTGGTTAAAAATTTTGGCCAACTAACACCCTAATGCCTATGCAAAAATTCGGCCAACCTTACCAACATAATCCCCTTTTTCCTCCTCAATTCTTCCCCATCAATCCCTTGATTCCCAACACAATTAAACCTTCTTCCTTTAGCCCGTAAAGCCGACTAGGTTCATGGTCAAATGACCATGAAAAAGCTTCCAAAACACTATCCTTTCTTCAAGCCTTTTGTCCCCTATCTTACCATATCTTCATGATTCCATGCCATAACTTCTAGCTTGCCTTTTTATATGGTCTACTAACCAAAAATAAAAGATGACGATCCATTCTAGAATAGTCTTGGCCGACACTATAGGAAAGAAAACCAAAAAATTAAAATTCCTTCCACTTGCTAACTAGGGATTCAACCTCTCTCCTCAAGCATTCATCCATGCGCCATTACCACCTTGCCAAATGACTTATTATGCTTAAAACCTCTTGCCAATATTTCTTAAAGCCTATATTGCTTAGCTCCATCTTAATTATTAAAAATTTAATATTTCACTAAGCATTCACTTGTATAATAAAGTTCAAAAATAAACTTCAAAAACACACTCAATCATATTTAGGCATGCAACAACATTCAATTAAGTAGAGATGCATAACCTCTAATTATCAGGATGTTACACTAGGGGGAGATAGGCCTTAAGAGTTCTTGTGTGGAGTTTAGGACACAAGAATTGATGTGGTGAAGTGGCTTGGGAGGCGCCACTTAGTGCACAGGGGAGTGACGCCTCAGGGAGCTAGTGGGGCAAGGTTCGAGCTGCAGTGGAAGCACTTTGGGGGTTGCTATTTGCATCAAGGGAGTGGGAGAGTTGGGCGGCATTTGGACTCTAGAAGGATAGGAGGAAGACTTGGTCAAGATGCTTGAATAAGTGGTGGTGTAATACCCTGAAATAGGGGTAGATTTTTTATTAAATTATTTTGCATAAGTGTGGTCATCATGGTGTTGATTCAGGTATTTTAGGTGCTAGTTATAAGCTAAGGGAAGGCCCGAGCTATAGGAGAAATTTTGTTTTTAAGTGTTAATTAGGGGGAGCTAAGCTAAGTAGGCTTTAAGAGAAGTTGTTGGGGATTTATGACATAAAAAAATGCCTTGGTAAAGTGGCTTAAGGGCTCCACTTAAAGGCCTGGAAGTAACGCCAACAAGGGCCTGGGTTCGAAACACGGCAGCAGCAAGTGGTGGTTTATTTTTGTTTTTGGCATTAAGGGGGGAACAAGATGAAGGAGGTCTTAAAAGAATTTGTAGCGAGGTTATGTCATAAAAACCGCCACGGCAGAGTGGCTTGGAGCGCTATATGCGGCTTGCAGCAACAAGGGCCTTGGTTCGAATCCAACTGGCGGCATGGGGTGTGTTTTTATTTTTGCTTTGGCCTTAGGACAAGGGGGAGCTATGGGGTGTTAAAAGTAGTTCAGGGTGAATTATATCACAATCAGCGCCTTGGCAAAGTGGCAGGGACGCTACCTATAGTTAAGGGTTCCAGCAGGCCCGGGTTCGAGGCTTGTGAGCAGCAAATGGGTGTTTTATTTTATTTTTGCTGCTGGCATCAAAGAGGTGGAGAGAAGTTGGACGGCACATGGGTTTTCAAAGGTAAGGATAAAGCTTATTTTTTTATGTTAATTTTCGGCTGGAAGGAAGAGATAAAGATTGGCTTAATTCAAATTTATTTTAAATGTATGATAAGAGATAAGTAAGGCATATTTTATTTATTTCAAGTGAGTGGATAAGAGATAAAATAGGAGAGGAATTTGGGATATGATTAAAAAGGAAATAGTGGCCGGCCAAGGGTCTTTTGGTGGTGTTTAATTCGGTCA
Source organism: Gossypium rotundifolium (assembly GCA_025506655.1). NCBI lineage: Eukaryota > Viridiplantae > Streptophyta > Magnoliopsida > Malvales > Malvaceae > Gossypium > Gossypium rotundifolium. Next base: position 150,706,346 of record CP106733.1, on the reverse strand, counting down.
TTTAGGGGGATAAGTGCCAAATTTTATTTGTTTTGTTTTTTTTTCTCTAATGCTTCTTGCCGAATTTGTAATCAAGAAAAATCCTCTATTTTTCTCACTTATTTGTGCTAAGGCCGAAACTCCATCATCTTTCACCATTGCCAATTTCTTCCAACACTCTTCCATACTCTTTTTCTTTTACTCAATGTCAACTCTACATTATTGCTTTGGAGGCCGAATGTTCCATCATCATTTGAAGCCATAGCCGAATATCAAAGATGCTTTATTCTCTATTCTTCTGTCGCAAGTTTTAGAAACCGAAGTGTCATTGGTGGGGAGTTACTTCAATCGATTTCTATATGAGTAAGAGCTCTCCTCTAAGCATTGTTCTCCTATCTCTTTTAAATGCCGAAACTTAAGAACCTAACTCTATTTTTTCCTCTGAGGTAGAATCTAGGAAAGTGACTTCGGGAAGTTGATCGATAGTGGTAAGTATTCTCTTAGAAATCAGTTTTGGATTCTTTTTCATAAGGGTGCGAAATCAAGTGGTTAAGACCTTGGTATAGGGTGGCCGAATGTGCATCAAGCCATAATCCCGTGTTTTTGTATGTAGCTAGTGTTAGGGACCAGAAAGGGAGCCTCTCGGGATTTGATCTATCAAAGGATATTGGTAACTTCAAGAGCAAGCATATATTCGGGTTCTAAATAAGCAAGGTAAGTGGTTATAGCATTCGGCCTTAGGACATTTTTGGTATCTAAGTGGCTAATCAATTCTGTCCATGATGGATTAGGGGCTAATCGACAGGCATAAGGGCAAGTTTCAGGATTCTAGATTAGGTTAGATTCAATAGATCGGGATCTCGCTAAATAATTATGTGTGTAGTTATCGCACTATCTCTTGAATGATTATATGTGTTATTTTATTTATGTGTATAATGTGAATAATAGCCGAAATAAGGGCTAAGATTGTGAATACCCGTGGTGGGCGATTGAATAATCAGGTCAGTGATTTACGATAATAAATGATTATTGATGAATGTATGAAAATGTGGTGGCATGTGATGTATATTTGTTTCAAGTGATATGTTGCCATGATACATATATATATGCATGGGACTTGGGATGTGACTATCGAAGGAAAAGGGTGTACATTATGTACGTGGTCTAATGTTAGCCTTGTGCTACATTAGCGCTTGATGTTAGCTATGTGCTTCATCAAGGGAGGTGCTGGCTAGGTGCCACATCTCGGCGGTTGATGGCTGTGTGCATCACCGTAGACTGATTGGTATGTGGGATCACTTAGGTGATCGGTGGCTCAGCCACGGCCTTGAGCAGCAAGTCTGCCAAGGTAAGATATGTGGATCACTTATGTGATCGGTGGTGGATTAGCCACGGCCTTGGGCAGGGAGTCTGCTAAGGTAGGTGTAATGGATGGGCTTAGGTTGGGTTGGGCTTCATAATTGCATATTTATGGACTGTGTGGATATGGGCCAAGCCCATATGTGGAGACATATGAAATGACTATGCACTAAGTCTGTTGACTCACCCAAATTTTTACCAACATTTCAGGTGATGCATAAAGCTTGGACCGGGCCGGAGGGGATACGAGGTGGCCCATGCATTTTTATGCCAAGTTATTTTTATGCCATGCGAAGTTGATTTTCCTTGTTTTATATGTTTTATATTATCGATTTTTGGGAATTTATTTGATGTAATAAGGGCCACTTATAGTATTTGGAAACTTTATTTATGGTTTTGAAGTTTATTTTATTATCGAACTAATAATTGGAAATATTTTTGGATTTAATTTATATTACAATAACATATGTAAAAGTTTTAATCCGGGAATTTATAACGACTAAATTTTCAATGGGCTTTTAAATACATAATGTTTTTTCCAAGGACAGAATTTTATACGTTTTCACCTTTAAGTCAAATTCTTTCAAAACATCTTCCCGCAATGACATACCAGATCCGGTCAAGGCTCGTGGGCCGGGTTTGGGGGTGTTACAGGTGGAGAGCTTTTGGAGAGGTTTGAAACATTCAAATTCATTTGAATGAGAGGTGAAGAGGAAAAATAGGAGAAAAAAAGGGGATTTGGGTGAGAGAGGAAGAGTTGGCTGAATATAGGGCTTTGGGGGGTGGCATTTCGGTTGATGGTAGTGGGATATGTGGGTGCCGAATGTGTGTAGTTATTTAGGGGTCATTTAGCCTTTGATTTTCTTTTCTTTTCTTTTAGCTCATTTTGCCGAAAAGTGGTGTACCAAAACCTAGTAAAAGTGTGTGTCTTTTCTCTCTGTTTCTTAGAGGCCAAAACTGAAAGTGAGACTTCCATTTGGGGCATTCATCTTTTTCTTCTTTTTCTCTTAGAATTGTTCACTCCCCACCAAAACAGAGCCTTTCTCTCCACTTCCACCATAGCCGAAACACCCATAATCCTTCACCCCTTTCTTTTATTTTCATTTGCTAAGAAGCCGAATAACCCTTTCTATTTCTTTGAGCTTTGGCCGAATCTTCTAAGGCATCTTTTCTCTTTCTTTTTCGTGTTCTTCTCCTATTTCTCAAACCTGTTACTCTAGGCTGAATCTGTCAGACTCTATTCCATCAGATCTATTAGTTGGTAAGGGTTTCTTCTATTCAATTATCTTCTTTCTCTTTTGGTTGCCAAAAGTTAGATGCCTAACTGTGTGTTTGTGTGTGGGTGGCCAAATCTTGGAAGGGTTAATTTTGGGATCTCCGTTAGGCTAGCATTGAAGGGAATTGAGAATCTTCCGGGTTTGGTCAGTAAAGGTAAGTAAGACGCAACCTTTGGCCGAAGGCCACTTCATTCTCATCGATTTAATGTTAGAATCGAATCTAACATAAGTCATGTAGGGATTTCGGCAACTCTCATAATCAAGTAGGAGCCTTTGGGATTTGAATATATTTCGGTAAGGGTATTCGATTAAGATTTGGTTTTTTCTCATTTAGATTGATTTAATGTGTTAACCGGGTCTTCTGACCAAGACTTTGTTTCATGGAGCCGAATACCAGCCAAGGAGAGAAAAGGGTTGTCCCTACCCCTGAGTTCAAGAAACGTTCAGTTTCTGTGGTTCGAGATTGGCCACCGAGGTGTGGGCGGTCGTCGAGTCGGATCGTGAGTGATAGCGGTAGTCTCATTTAGGGACAATGTTGACGTTGAGAGTCTAGTGCTTCAGGTTATCAAGTGTGTGGTTAATTCGTTGTTTCCATAATTAGTCATTTAATTATATGTGGTGATAATCGGTACAGTGATAGTGGTGGATTTGTTACCCTTAATTGGCTATCACGGTAACCAGGTTAGTACTTTATCTAAGGTGTGGATGGTTGATTATTGTGGATATTTTGAGCATGTTGAATGCCTACCTAATATGTCCATGCATTATTCTATCATATCATTATAGCATGTTGCATATGTATGGGATCGGGATGTACATGTTAAATGAAGGACCGGGTGTACATTTATGAACGTATGGTGATTGGCTATGTGCAAAACCAAGACTTGATGTCGGCTATGTGCCACATCAAGGGATTGATGCTTGCTTTGTGCTTCATCGCGATTTGATGATGACCATGGGTCATATAGTGGATATCGAGATTTGGTCACATAATGATCGATGGCTATGCCACGTTCTGTTTGGTCACATAGGTGATCGGTGGCTAGGCCACATTATATTTGGTCACATGGTGATCAGTGGCTATGCCACGACTTTGGGCGACTTATTTGCCAAAGAGGTGTGTAGCGGTTGAAGGTCGATTTAGTAATCCCCGGTGTGTAATGGTTGGTACGGGGGTGTGTAGAGGATGGATTCTAGGTTGGGTTGGGTAACATATTTGTATCATCATGTGCGGTATATGGATTGTGTGATTTGGGCCAAGCCCATTTGGGAAACATGTGGAGTAATTGCACACTAAGTCATTCGATTCACTCCTTTTTTTCTTAAACAATGCAGGTGATGTGTGATACATGGGTCAATGGAGTAGATTAAATGGTGGCCATGCGAAATTGTTTAATGTTTTATGCACTTAAATTCCTAGTTACGTTTGGGTTGATTTCTTTTGAATGTAATAAGGCCATTTAAATATTTGGGGATTTTTATTTTATTGTGAGTCATATGGATTATCGATTAAAAACTGAGAATAATTTTGGAAACAATTTACAACTTAAAGATTAAACTTGAGTTTTTTTTAACCTGAATATTTTAAATAACTCGATTCCTCTTGAAATTTTGAACGTTCAATGTTTTAAACTACACACGACCTTCAAGGTTTTCGTTCGTTTGTAAACTAAGTAAATATTTTAAACTCAAAACTGCTTTCACCCTTTAAATCAAATTCTTTTCAAATATTTTTCCTTGTAGCATTTCGAATTCGGCCGTGGAGTTTTGGGTCGGGTTTGGGGTGTTACGATTTGGTATCAGAGCCAGGTTCAAAACTCGGCTTTGAGGGCTTTTGGGCCCAAAACGTCTTTCGAAAGTGAGTTTTACTAAAACTTGCATTTTCACAAGTATTAGATTTTACGGCATGGCACCGAGTCTCGACCGATGTCCACAGTAAGTACTTCAAACCGTTGCATGATTTGTATGTAAGGTGAAGGGTGATATGGGACCGTAGATTAGTAAGTTAGGAACTATTGAACTCTAGGATTAGCGTACCCCAACACTAAATTTCATAAGGCTTAACTTATTTCACCAAACCCGGGAATAAGTCGTGGAGTTCAGGTGTGGTAACAAACATGTGCATGTCTAGGCATGGATTCCAAATGAGCTTGGTATTTAAGCAGTCCTAGCGACTCACCTCCTCTTTTCTGGAATCCTACCTGGTGCGCAGTGATTGTTCACCTTAACCGTGAGGACTCGTTAACGGGCCAAATCTATAAATAAAGCCCGAAAGGGACCAAACACTTGGTTTTGCAAAATAACCAAATTACCCCGATTGCAAAATTATCGAAGTACCCGATTTGTGAAAATTACTAAAATACCCTCGATTTATGAAATTACCATACTACCTCTAATTTTTACCAAAATGCCCCTATTTTTGCAAAAATACCAAAATACCTCTATTTTGTAAAATTACAAGATACCCCTAATTTGAAAAATTACCAAAGTATCGCTATAGGACAAATTATGAAAATACCCCTGGTTTGGGAACGGAAAAAAATGTTCAAAGTGGTGAACGTGTGTAGTGGATAGTATTGATGAATGAATGAGATTTTTTGAGTTAGGGTGGAAGACTTGAGACAAAACTTTGAATGACCGAAAGAACTACTATCAAGTGTCTTTGCATAAAATTGTTTGTGGGTAATCAGTGGAACAATAAGTAATGCATAAAATTTCTTAAACAGATTAAAACGCTACGTTAGACATGAGTTCTAAAGGACGAGGTCGTAATACGCATGGACGTGGTAGGGGCAAAATGTCAATATCGGAACCAGTTGGGACTGGTCATGGATCGGAGAATGAAGCTGAGTTCCAAGATCAGACGGGTGGAGACGACGCAGTATCTCAGGCTATGCTGCGAGTCTTAGAAAGAGTTGTGGGAGTGAATGTGGGTACCGGGGCCAGGAAGTCTGTTTCTGAGAGACTTTGGGCGAATGGAGTTGAGATATTCAGAGGTGTCTTGGGGGTGGCTCCAAATGCAGTGGAGTATTGGTTGGAGGCAGTCGAGAGGATCATGGATGATTTGGACTGCACTGCTGAGGAAAAGTTGAAGGGCGCTGTATCTCTACTACGGGATGAGGCCTATCAATGGTGGCTTACCGTCAAAGAGGGTACTCCAGCGGACTGAGTAGATTGGAGTTACTTCAAGGTAAAGTTTGAAGGGGAGTACGTTGGTGCTAGTTACGTGGATACACAGAGGAAGGCGTTCTTGAATCTGGTGCAATGGGGTAAGTCAGTGGCGGAGTATGAGGCAGAATTATTGAGGTTAAGTCGGTATGCCAGAGGGATTATTGCTACTGATTACGAGTGCTATGTGAGGTTTGAGGATGGGCTCCGAGATAAACTGCAGGTGTTGATAGCTTCTCAGTGTGAGAGGGACTTTGCCACTTTGGTGGAGAAATCTCAGATCACCAAGAAAGTTAAGCGAGCTGAAAGGCAAAATAGAGATAGAGATAGAGGCCGAAACAAGAGAGGTTTTGGATCGTCAGGGTCTTTGGGGGGTCTCCAGAAAAAGCCTAGGGTGGATAATCCTACTCGTGCTGTTATGCCGGCTGCTGGGAATCAGGTCCGTCCATTGCTCAGTGTAGGAGGATGCATGTAGGCGAGTGCTGGGGAAGGATTAGGAAATGTTTCAGGTGTGGGTCTAAGACTCACTTTGTGAGGAATTGTCCTCAGATTGTGGATAGGGCTCAGTTAGTGGGTCAAGCGTATGTGTAGTCAAGAAGGGGTGGTTCACAGGTGATGAGAGGTCGTGGGCTGAGCCGAGGAGGAAATGGTTTTGACCGAGGTCGTAGAGCACCGGATAGAGGTGCTGGGAGATCAGATGCAAGGCAGCCAGGGTTAGTGTATGCGACCAGATGTTGTGAAGAAGGGGACACACCAGATGTTATCACGGGTACGTTCCTTATTTATGATTACCCTTTTCTACTTTAATTGATGTTGGGTCAACACATTCGTATATTGCTAGCATGGTGTCTAGAACCTTGAATGTGAACTCTGAGACTGTCCCTAGGAAGATGACCGTACTTAGTCCTTTAGGGCAATCTGTGGTAGTAGATAAACTCTTTAGAGACGTGCCTTTAGAGGTTCAGGGGGTGGTATTCCCAACTGACTTGATGGAGCTGCCGTTCGGGGAATTTGACCTGATCCTTGGGATGGATTGGTTAGTAAGATATCATGCGAACCTGGACTGTGCTACTAAGCACATCCAATAAGGACTCCCGAGAATTATGAGGTTACGGTGATAGGTGAGAGGAGAGACTACCTGTCTAATGTAGTGTCTGCTCTTAAGGCGGTGAAGATGGTGAAGAAGGGGTGCTCGGCTTTTTTGATGTTGGTTAGTGCCTTGGATGCTAAGGAGGCTGCAGTGGGGGAAGTCAGGACAGTGAAGGAGTTTGCAGATGTTTTTCCAGAAGAACTCCTAGGGTTACCTCCGGATCGGGAGGTAGAGTTTGGAATTGACCTATTGCGAGAACAGTAGCCAAAGGTCCATTGCTCCTTATAGAATGGCACCAAAGGAGTTGGTTGAGCTAAAGGCCCAAATCTAAGAGTTGCTAGATCGCGGGTTTATTCAACCCAGTGTGTCTCCGTGGGGAGCACCAGTGTTGGTCGTGAAGAAGAAGGACGGGTCTATGCGTATGTGCATAGATTACCGCCAGTTGAATAAACTGATGATCAAGAATAAGTACCCGCTACCGAGGATAGACGACTTGTTTGACCAGCTCAAAGGAGCTGCGATCTTTTCAAAGATAGATTTGAGGTTGGGATATCACTAGCTTAAGGTGAAGGAGGCTGATATCCATAAGACGGCGTTTTGGACTCGATACGGGCACTACGAATTCCTGGTAATGCCGTTCAGGTTGACTAACACACCGGCTACGTTTATGGACATGATGAATCGGGTTTTCCAACCTTACTTGGATCAATTCATCGTGGTGTTCATAGACGACATCCTGGTATATTCAAAGTCAGAGGAAGAGCATGATACACATCTACGGGTGGTGCTACAAATTTTAAGGGAAAAGAAGTTGTACGCCAAGTTTAGCAAGTGCGAATTTTGGTTGAGTGAAGTTGCTTTTCTGGGTCACGTGGTATCCGCGGAAGGAATAAGGGTGGATGCGGAAGGTTGAAAGCGATATTGGAGTGGAAACCACCTAAGTCGGTAGCAAAATTCCACGATTTCTTGAAATTTGGCGAGTACTATAGGAGGTTTGTTGAAAGGTTCTCTTTTATAGCGGCACCTTTGACTGAGCTGTTGAGGAAGGAGGTGCCTTTTGTATGGTCGGATAAGAAGCAAGAGAGTTTTGAGAAACTAAAGAGAGTTTTGACTAAAGCCTCGGTTTTGATCCAGCCGGTGGCGGGGAAAGACTTTGTGGTGTATTGTGATGCTTGTAATATCCTGACTTTGTAGGTCTATGCATTTGATTCGTTGCATGGCTAAATTAGTAGGAGAAGGCTTTGGGGTGCGGATTGGGCTCAGGTTTGGGCTTAAAACCTGGGTTAAATTGCTTATAAATAATGTCAGTGTATAAATTAAAAGTTAGGTAAGTATGTTTAGTAGCAAGTTGGGCTCGTGGCCCAAAGTTGGAGGTGCCATAAGTGGGTATGTAGGTGGCATCATACGGGGGAGAAGTTTGGGCATAGTATGGCCGCTTGGGGCCCAAGTTAGTGGGTCAAATATTCGGCATTTCAAGGGGGAGGGAATGGACAGTACATGAGCCCCATTTTAGGAGCTTTATTTATTTTAATATTTAGTAATTAAAAGCTGATAATTAAGAAGGAGGAGTTGGCTCTAGGTTGGCCTCTTCTAAAGTTGAGATAGGGATTGGGTTATCATGCAAGATAAGAGCTATCAGGAGGGGAAGAGTTGGCTGAAACTCCAACTCTGAGTGTGTGCCTGTGTATAGCCGAAATTTGGAAGGGAATTATCATCTTTTCCATTTGTTTTTCCCACTTTCTCATCTTTTCTCTTAAGCCAAAATTCTTTTCTCTTTTTTTTTTCTCTTCTAGCCGAAATTCCCTAGTCTTCTTCTCCTCTCCAATATCTCCCTGAGAGCTAAATTTTTCTTACTCATATTCCTCCTCCATAACCGAATCTATAAGGGAGGTTTCTGGTTCCCGAAGGTGCACCATTAGCCGCATACTCCTTAGTAATCGGGTGAGTTTCGGGATTTTATTCTATGCGAATTTACTTTTATTTTCTTTACTTTCTTTCTTTCTTCATTAAGATCTAACCCGAAACACTTGTTTAAGGTCTATCAATTTTCCCTCTCTGTAGCTGAATCTGTCTCATTAAAAGTCTCCTGTGCCGATTTGGTGGAAATGCCAAAAGTAGGTAGTGGTAGGTTCGGCCGAATGGCCCTCTCTTGATTCTCTTTATTTGGACGAATACCATATGGGCTGGAATCAGCATGGTTTTCAGTTGGTTTGATGTTTTGGAGGATGGCCGAATGTAGGTAGAATTGGTGGTGATGATTTTCTAAAGATTTTCGGGATTTGGTAATCGCGTTAGTAATTAGGTGTGTAACCCTACACTAAACTCCCGATAGTTTAATAATAATAATGTTAAGCATGTGTTAATGAAGTGACAAATAAACATGGCTAAAGGTACCATTCAATGGTACAGTGTATTCAGGTATGTTACCCTTAATACTTGTGAATAATGTTTAAATAGCATGGATGTGAAAATATGTGGAATTCCGTTATGATTTTGGGATAAGGTGAATTGCATGATAAATTGTATGTTGCATGGGCATATGGGTGATTATGTTAGAGAGGAAGTGATCTGGTGGTTTCTACCACATTATCTGGTGACTTATGTCACATATTATGAATCTGGTGACTCTGTCACATTATCTGGTGGCTATGCCACAATTATAAGGGCGATGTGCAGTTGACTGCAGCGACTGCCTTCGATGGTGTGTAGCGGATAGAGGGTCGATTTAGTAATCCTCACGGTGTGATTGGTAGGTACGGGTGATGTGTAGTGGTTGGATATCTAGTTGGGTTTGGGTTGCATCATTGTCCATATTTGTTTTATGTGATTTAATATGCCATGATTATTTGGGAGTCTGTGATGGTTGTTACACATCGAGTGCATTGACTCACCTCGTGGGCTAACATTTTACTGAGATGGCACTCGATAAATGGACCGGTCGGCGGGAACTTAGTGGTGGCCATGCACAGCTCGTTTTTTGGTTTTTCTTATCAAGTTTATTTTGATTTATTTTGGGTTATGTTTTGATGTAATAAGGCCATTATCACTTAAAAGTTTTATTTATGCGTTTTAAATTTTTATTATGATGCGAACAATATCGAACAGAACGATTAAACAATTTTCGTAAAACAACATCAAATGTTTTGAAACCCAAACACCTACGGTTTCCAAGTTAATAATAATAAACTCTAAAATCTGGAATTTCTTTTAACTTGTAACTTTTGAATTATGAAAATACCGTTTTAGCACAAATTTAAATTACAACATGGTTTTTAACTTGAGAACAATCCGAAGCTATTTTCTTCAAAACCACCATGATTTCCAAAATGTCATTTTGAGACTTAACTACGTTTTACTCAAGGAGCATGCCAGATTCAATCAGGGCTTGTGGGCCGGGTTTGGGGTGTTTCAATTTGGTATCAGAGCCAAGTTCAAAACTCAGCCTTAAGGGCTTTTGGGTCCAAAACGTTTTTCTATTTTGAAATTGAGCTTTACAAAAGAATGAGCAGGTTTTCTGGCATGGCACCTGAGTTTCCGGCCTGAAGTCCACCAGGTAAGTACCCCTAACTATTGTGTGATTTGTATGTGGGTATTATGGGGACGTAGACTAGAAGACTATGAGCTAATGAGCCCTAGGATTAGCTTACTCCAACATAGAATTGCATAAAATTTAAAGTCTAACCAAACAAACACAGTGAGTGAGTTCTTTGAGTTAAGGGTGTGGCAACTGTTGTGCATGTCTAGGATTGGATTCAGGGGAGCTTGGTATTTAAGCAGTCCTAGTGACTCACCTCCTCTCCACTCGAATCCTACCTGGTGCGTAGTGACGGTTCACTCTAACTAAAAGGACTTAATCACAGGCTAAATTCAATAATTAAAACCCGAAAGGGACCAGTCACCTTATTTTGTACAACCTTAAAATTAAACCTTGGTTTCAAAATTACCAAAGTACCCTTGATTCGAGAAATGTCCAAAAACCCACGATTTGCAAGTCGATTTAAATTACCCCTAACTTGAAAAAAATTTCCAAAATACCTACAGTATGGAAAGTTACCGAAGTACCCCCGAATTAAAAATTTCCAAAATACCCTTATTTCGTAAAACCACCTGGAACCATATTTTCCAAAATTACCAAAATACCCCTGGTTTGTAAAATTACCGAAATACCCTTGGTTTATAAAATTACGATATTACCCTTGAATCTTCCTATCAAAATATTCCTATTTTGCAAAAATACCCAGAAACCTCTATTTTATGTAATTTCAAAATACCCTGACTTGGAAAATTATGAAAATACCCCTGTAGGATAAAATTACAAAAATACCCTTGGGTAGTGGAAGACAACAACGGTGACAACCACAACACTTTTACGTAATGAGCATGAAGTTCATGAGTAGTGATGATTGAATGAATGAACTTGAGGCTGTGTGTGTATGAATTGAAAGAACTACTTTTAGAACTATTAATCATAAGGTATTCGCGATAAATCGGTGGAAAGAAATAATGATTCATAAAATTCTTAATCGGATAAGCGCAACTCAAAAGAATGAGTTCTAGAGGGCGTGGTCGTAATGTGCATGGTCGTGGTAGAGGCCGAATGACCGATCGGAACCCATTAGGTGCAGTTAAGGTCAGAAATGAAATGCCACCACCACCATTCTGGTGTTGAATATCGAGGATCGAGACGGGGATGATGCAGATATCGTGAGGTGATCTTTGCGAGTTCTTGAGAGGGTGGTTGGAGAAGGTGGGGGTATGGGAGCTTGGAAGTCTGTACCTGAGCGACTCTAAGCCAATGGAGCTGAGGTATTCTGAGGTATATCTGGTGTGGCGCCCAATACGGCTGAGTATTGGTTGGAGGCGACGGAGCGAATTATGGACAATTTGGACTTGACTGCTGAGGAGAAACTGAAAGGGGTGGTGTCGCTTCTCCGCGATGAGTCATACCACTGGTGGCTCACGATTCGGGATGGTGCTACCGTTGATGATCTTACTTGGGAGTATTTTAAGGCAGCGTATCAGAAGAAGTATATTGGAACTAGCTATATTGATGCTAGAGAAAGGCGTTTTTGAGGCTAGTTTAGGGGAACAAGTCCGTAGCAGAGTACGAGGTGGAGTTCTTAAGGTTGAGCAGATATGCTCGAGGTATTGTGGCTACGGAGCATGAACGATGCGTCTGGTGTGAGGACGGACTGAGGGATGACCTGAGATTATTGATTGCTCCACAGTAGGAGTGGGAGTTTGTCGTGTTGGTAGAGAAGGCTAAGGTAGCCGAAGGGGTTAAGGAATCTGTGAGGTAAAATGCGGACAAAAATTGACAAAAGAGAGGTTTTGGATCATCAGGGTCATCTATGAATGTTCAAAAGAGACCTAGAGTTGATGGGTCGCGAGGTCGGCGAGGTTATTACGGAGGAGGGCGATCTAGTATGTGTGCTCAGTGTGGAAAGATGCACCTAGGAGAGTGTTGGAAGAAGACGGGAGGATGTTTTAAGTGTGGGTCCAAGGATCACATGATTAGGGACTCTCCAATGAAACTAGGCGAGGCCGACCCGATGAAGTCGTGGTCTTAATCGGCTGGAAGAGATGGACATCAGCCATCGCGAGGTCGTGGTCCGTCTGGCAGAGGTAATGGTTCTAGAAGAGGTCGAGGAACAAGGCGGAGGTGTTGGCAACACGGAGGCAAGACAATCAGATGCAGTGTATGCGATTCGTCGGAGGGAGGATGGTGGCCTTTTGATGTCATAACGGTATGTTCCTTATCTACGGATTACCCTTTATTACGTTGATAGATATTAGGTCAACTCATTCATACATTGCTAGTAAGGTGTCTAGAACTCTGCATGTGAACTCTGAGACTTTACCTAGGAAGATGACTATACTTAGTCCTTTAGGGCAATCAATAGTATTAGACAAACATTTTAGGGCAGTACCTTTGGAAGTTCAGGGGGCGCAGTTTCCAGCTGACTTAATGGAGTTGCCATTTGAGGAATTTGATCTAATCTTAGGCATGGACTGGTTAGTGAAGTACCATGCGAATGTGGATTGTGCTGCTAAGCGCATGTCATTAAGAACTTCTGACGACAAAAAGGTTGTGGTAATGGGCGAGAGACAGAATTGCTTGTCAAAATGTAGTATCTGCCCTTAAGGTAGAGAAGATGGTGAGAAAAGGGTGTGTAGCTTTTCTGATGTTGATTAGTACCTTAGAGGCTAAGGAAGCAGCTATAGGAGGAGTTAGAACAGTAAGGGAATTTGTGGATGTCTTTCCAGAGGAGCTGCCTGAGTTACCCCCGGACAAAGAAGTGGAGTTCGGAATTGATTTACTGCCGGGTATAGCTCCTGTGTCAATTGCTCCGCACCGAATGGCACCAAAAGAGTTAGTAGAACTTAAAGCCCAGATCCAAGAGTTGCTCGATCGTGGGTTTATTCGACCTAGTGTGTCTCCATGGGGAGCACCGGTCCTATTCGTGAAGAAGAAGGACGGGACTATACGCATGTGCATAGATTACCGACAGTTGAATAAAGTGACCATCAAGAACAAGTATCCATTGCCAAGAATAAATGACATTCGATCGACTTAAGGGGCATGATATTTTCGAAGGTAGATCTAAGGTCGGGGATATCATCAGCTTAAGGTGAAGGAGGCAGATATCCATAAGACAGCTTTCCAAACTAGATATGGGCATTATGAGTTCTTGGTAATACCATTTAGATTGACAAATGCCCCAGCTGCGTTCATGGATATGATGAACCGGGTTTTCCAACCCTATCTTGATTGGTTCGTCGTTGTGTTCATAGACGATATCCTAGTACATTCCAAGTCTGAAGAAGAACACGATGAGCATCTTGGGTTGTGTTGCAAGTGTTAAGGAAAAGAAGCTATATGCCAAGTTCAATAAGTGCGAATTTTGGTGAAGGAGATTACGTTCTTAGGGCATGTCTTTGTCTGCTGAGAAGGAATAAGGGTGGATCCTTGGAAGATTGAGGCAGATTGGATTGGAAACCACCAAGTCTATGGTGAGGTCCGTAGTTTCTTGGGGTTAGCGAGCTATTACTGGAGATTTGTCGAAGGGTTCTCGACAATAGCAAAGACACCTTTGACGAAGTTGTTAAGAAAGGAGGTATCTTTCGTATGGGCAGATAAGCAGCAGGAGAGTTTTGAGAAGCTTAAGAAAGTATTGACAGAGGCTAAGGTTTTGATTCAGCCGAAAGCAGGGAAAGACTTTGTGGTGTATTGTGATGCTTCCCATACAGGATTGGGTTGTGTCCCTATGAAAGACGGGAAAGTGGTCACTTATGCGTCTCGGTAGTTAAGGCCACATGAGGTTAACTATCCGACGAATGATCTGGAATTGGCGATGGTTGTATTCACTCTTAAAGTGTGGAGGCACTACTTGAATGGAGAAAGGTTGGTGATCTACACGGACCACAAGAGTCTGAAGTATTTGCTGACCCAGAAAGAGCTGAATTTGAGACAGCGAAGGTGGGTGGAGTTGTTGAAAGATTACGATTGCTCAATAGAGTATCATCCAGGCAAGGAAAATGTTGTGGCAGATGCCCTAAGTCAGAAAGTAGTGTCAGAGTTAAGGGCGATGTTTGCACATTTGAGCCTTTATGATGATAGAAATTTGCTAGCGGAGTTGCAAGTGAAGCCGATGTGGTTAGGTCAGGTAAAGGCAAAATAATTGGTAGATGGTGAACTAAGTGCTAAGCTGCTACAAGTACAAAATGGGGAGTTGGAAGACTATGGTGTAAACGGTGATGGAGTATTGTGTTTTTGGGGCAAGGTCTGTATGCTGAAGGATGAGAAGTTAAGGCAGAGAATTCTTTAAAAATCGCATAGTAGCCCTTATGCTATGCATCCTGAAGGAAGTAAGTTATACAAAGATCTACGGGATCAATTTTGGTGGCTTGGTCTTAAGCGAGAGGTTACAGAGTTTGTAGGGAAGTGCCTAATGTGTCAGCAAGTCAAGGCTAAACACCAAGTACCATCAGGATTGCTTCAGCTGATAAAGATTCTGCAATTGAGGGGGGAGAGAATTACCATGGACTTCGTTAGTGGGCTTCCCCTTACGCCTACTAAGAAGGACTCGGTATGGGTGATAGTAGATCGATTGACGAAGTCTGCACATTTCATACCAGTCTGGGTTGACTATTCTCTACAGAAATTGGCAAAGTTGTATGTAGCAGAAATTGTGAGGCGCAGTCTTGCTTGTGTCGATTATCTCGGATAGGGATCCGAGGTTTACATCTCAATTTTGGTAAGCATTACATCAAGCCTTGGGCACCAGATTGGACTTCAGTACGGTATTCCATCCGCAGTCGGATGGCCAATCTGAGCGGGTAATTCAAGTGCTGGAGGATATGTTGAGAGGTTGCGTGATAGACTTTAGAGGGAGTTGGGAGGAGTTCTTGCCTTTAGCGGAATTTGCGTACAATAACAGCTATCAAGCAAGTATTCAGATGGCACTGTACAAAGTGCTATATGGACGAAGGTGTTGCACTCCTACGTGTTGGACAGAATTGGGGAAACGTTAAGTTTTAGGTCCAGAGATTGTGGTAGAATCGAAAGAAAAGGTTCAGGTAATTTGGACACGGTTGAAGGAGGCATCTGACAGGCAAAAGTCATATGCAGATCTTAAGCGGAAGGAGATTGAGTTTGCTGTGGGAGATCAGGTGTTTCTCAAAGTTTCGCCGTGGAAGAAGGTGATGAGATTTGGTCGCAAGGGAAAGTTAAGTCCTAGGTTTATAGGACCTTATCGAATTTTGAAGCGAGTTGGACCAGTAGCGTACCAGTTAGAATTACCTTCGGAGTTGGAGTAAATACACAATGTGTTTCACGTTTCGATGCTACATCGTTACCGATCAGATCCATCTACGTGATACCAGTTGAGGAGGTGAAGCTAAGACCAGATCTGTCCTATAAGGAAGAGCCTATTTAGATTCTGGAACGTGATGTGAAGATGCTACGTAGGAAATCAGTTCCTCTAGTCAAAGTATTATGGATGGATCGGAGGAAGCTTCGTGGGAGCCAGAGGAAGCAATGCGACAGCAGTACCCTCACTTATTCTAGCCAGGTAAATTTTGAGGCCGAAATTTATTTTAAGGGGGGTAGAACTGTAATATCCTAACTTTGTGGGTCTGTGCATTTGATGCGTTGCATGGCTAAATTAGTAGGAGAAGGCTTTGGGGTGCGAATTGGGCTCAGGTTTGGGCTTAAAACCTGGGTAAAATTGCTTATAAATAATGTTAGTGTATAAATTAAAAGTTAAGTAAGTATGTTTAGTAGCAAGTTGGGCTCGTGGCCCAAAGTTGGAGGTGCCATAAGTGGGTATGTAGGTGGCATCACAAGGGGGAGAAATTTGGGCCTAGTATGGCCGCTTGGAGCCCAAGTTATTGGGTCAAATATTCGGCACTTCAAGGGGGAGGGGATGGACGGCACATGAGCCCCATTTTAGGAGCTTTATTTCTTTTAATATTTAGTAATTAAAAGCTAATAATTAAGAGGGAGGACTTGGCTCTAGGTTGGCCTCTTCTAAAGATGAGATAGGGATTGGGTTATCATGCAAGATAAGAGCTATCGGAGGGGAAGAGTTGGCCGAAACTCCAACTCTGAGTGTGTGCCTGTGTATAGTCGAAATTTGGAAGGGAATTATCATTTTTTCCATTTGTTTTTCCCACTTTCTCATCTTTTCTCTCAAGCCAAAATTCTTTCTCTTTTTTTTTCTCTTCTAGCCAAAATTCCCTAGTCTTCTTCTCATCTCTAATATCTCTCTGAAAGCTGAATTTTTCTTACTCATATTCCTCCTCCATAATCGAATCTACAAGGGAGGTTTCTGGTTCTTGAAGGTGCACCATTAACCGCATACTCCTTAGTAATCGGGTGAGTTTCGGGATTTCATTCTATGCAAATTCACTTTTATTTTCTTTACTTTCTTTCTTTCTTTATTAAGATCTAACCCGAAACACTTGCTTAAGGTCTGTCAATTTTCCCTCTCTGTAGCCGAATCTGTCTCGTTAAAAGTCTCCTGTGTCGATTTGGTGGAAAAGCCAAAGGTAGGTAGTGGTAGGTTCGGCTGAATGGCCCTCTCTTGATTCTCTTTATTTGGCCGAATACCATGTGGGCTGGAATTAGTATGGTTTCCAGTTGGTTTGATGTTTTGGAGGATGGCCAAATGTAGGTAGAATTGGTGGTGACGATTTCCTAAAGATTCTTGGGATTTGGTAATCACGTTAGTAATCAAGTGTGTAACCCTACACTAAACTCCCAATAGTTTAATAATAATAATGTTAAGCATGTGCTAATGAAGTGACGAATAAACATGGCTAAAGGTACCATTCAATGGTACAGTGTATTTAGGTACGTTACCCTTAATACTTGTTAATAATGTTTAAATAACATGGATGTGAAAATATGTGGAATTCCGTTATGATTTTGGGGTAAGGTGAATTGCATGATAAATTGTATGTTGCATGGGCATATGGGTGATTATGTCAAAGGGGAAGTGATCTGATGGTTTCTACCACATTATTTGGTGACTTATGTCACATATTATGAATCTGGTGACTCTGTCACATTATCTGGTGGCTATGCCACAATTATAAGGGCGATGTGCGCTTGGCGCAATGGCCGCCTTCGATGGTGTGTAGCGGATGGAGGGTCGATTTAGTAATCCCGGTGTGATTGGTAGATACGGGTGATGTGCGGTGGTTGGATATCTAGGTGGGTTTGGGTTGCATCATTGTCCATATTTGTTTTAGGTGATTTAATATGCCATGATTATTTGGGAGTCTGTGATGGTTGTTACACAATGAGTCTGTTGACTCACCTAAATGAGCTAACATTTTGCGATGGCACTTCGATAAATGGACCGAGTCGGCAGGAACTTAGTGGTGGCCATGTACAGCTCAGTTTTTCAGTTTTTCTTATCAAGTTTATTTTCATTTATTTTGGGTTATGTTTTACTGTAATAAGGCGATTATCACTTAAGCTGTTTTATTTATGCGTTTTAAATTTTATTATGATCGCGAACAATATCGAGCGAGCGATTAAACAATTTTCGTAAAACAACATCAAATGTTTTGAAACCCAAATGCCTACGGTTTCCAAGTTAATAATAATAAACTCTAAAATCCAGCATTTCTCTTAACTTGTAACTTTTGAATTATGAAAATATCATTTTAGCACAAATTTAAATTACAACACGATTTTTAACTTGAGAACAATCCGAAGCTATTTTCTTGAAAACCACCAAGATTTCCAAAATGTCATTTCGAGACTTAACTACGTTTTACTCAAGGAGCATGCTAGATCCGATCAGGGCTTGTGGGCCGGGTTTGGGGTGTTTCAATGCTTCTCACACGGGTTTAGGTTGTGTACTGATGCAGGAAAGGAAGGTGGTTGCTTATGCGTCTCGACAGCTGAGACCGCATGAAGTTAACTATCCGACACACGATCTAGAATTGGCAACAGTAGTTTTCGCTTTGAAGGTGTGGAGGCATTATCTATATGGAGAGAAGTCTGTGATCTACACGGACCACAAGAGCCTGAAGTATCTGTTGACTCAAAAGGAGCTGAACTTGAGACAACGAAGGTGGATAGAGCTATTAAAGGATTACGACTGTTCGATTGAGTACCACCCAAGCAAAGCGAATATGGTGGCGGATGCATTAAGTCAGAAAGTGGTGTCGGATCTGAGGGCTATGTTCGCACATCTTAGTCTATACGACGATGGGAGTTTGTTAGCGGAACTGCAGGAGAAGCTGACGTGGTTAAGTCAGGTAAGAGAGAAATAGTTGGTGGATAATGTTTTGAGTACTCGACTTCAGCATGTTCAGAGTGGGGAGTTAGAGGATTATAGTGTGAACAGTGACGGAGTTCTGTGTTTTCGTGGTAGGGTGTGTATGCCAAAGGATGGGGAATTGAGACGAAAGATTCTTCGGGAGTAACCCTTACGCTATGCATCCTGGAGGAAGTAAGTTGTATAAAGACCTACAGGAACAGTTATGGTGGCCTGGATTAAAGCGAGAAGTTATAGAATTTGTGGGGAAGTGCTTGACATGTCAGCAGGTTAAAGCGAAACATCAAGTACCTTCGGGGTTGCTGCAACCAGTGAAGATTCCACTATGGAAGTGGGAAAGGATCACAATGGATTTCGTGAGTGGGCTTCCCCTTACGCCTACTAAGGACTCGGTATGGGTAGTTATGGATCGGTTGACAAAGTCTGTGCATTTCATACCAGTTCAGGTTGATTACTCTCTACAGAGGTTAGCGAAGCTGTATATAGCAGAAATTGTGAGATTGCATGGGGTGCCGATGTCGATCATATCGGATAGGGATCCTAAATTTACGTCGAGGTTCTGGAGGGCGTTGCATCAGGCTTTGGGTACCAAATTGGACTTTAGCACGGCATTTCATCCACAGTCGGACGGCCAGTCTGAAAGGGTGATTCAGGTATTGGAAGATATGTTGAGAGGTTGTGTTATCGACTTTAGGGGTAGTTGGGAGGAGTTCTTGCCTTTGGCGGAGTTTGCATACAACAACAGTTTCCAAGCAAGTATTCGGATGGCGCCGTATGAAGCATTGTATGGGCGAAAGTGTCGGACTCCTACGTGTTGGACAGAATTAAGTGAACATCATGTTTTGGGTCCAGAGATAGAGGCAGAATCAGAGGAAAAGGTTAAGGTAATCTGAGCGTGATTGAAAGAGGCATCTGACAGACAGAAGTCGTATGCCGATCTTAAGCAGAAAGAGATAGAATTTGCTGTGGGTGATAGCGTGTTCCTAAAAGTTTCGCCATGGAATAAGGTGATGAGATTTGGACGCAAGGGTAAACTGAGTCCCAAGTCTTTAGGGCCTTATAGGGTTTTGAAGTGAGTGGGGCCAGTGGCTTATCAGTTGGAATTGTCGTCAGAATTAAAGCAGATGCACGATATGTTCCACGTGTCAATGTTACATCGACATCGATCAGATCCATCTCACGTGGTGCCAGTTGAGGAAGTTGAGTTGAGACCAGATTTGTTGTAACAGACCGAATCTGACCCTAATCGGAAAGGTGGTTTTGGGACCACGAATTCGAGTCCGATAAATATTTAATATTTATATTTTGAGTTTATTATATGTGAAATTATGTGTGTGAAAGTTTCATAGAAAAATTTTATCGTTTGAGCATCGAATTTGATAAAAAGGACTTAATCGCGTAAAAGGTAAAAGTGGCATACTAGAGTGTAAAGTGCCTATTTGGGCATGGCTTCTTAATATGAAGCATTAAAAGGGTAAATAACCCATTTTTTTTAGAGATAGTGGACGGAAACATGCAAATTTTATAAAGTAAATATATGTTTATATTATATGTTATGTTATAATATATTATTATATTATAAACATATTATAAAGAAAACATAAAAGAAAAGAAAGTGGAATGTTCATCTTTATTTTTCATTGTTATTGCCGAAACAAAAGAAAAAGAAGAGAGAAACCAAAGCTCTCAAATATTCGGTCTTTGCAAGCTTAATTAGGTAAGAAATCTAGCTCGGTTTTTGTTAATTTTTACGTTTTTGAGATCGTTGCTTAGTATATTACCCGACCCATGCTAGAATTTCTAAGATTAGTGTGTATATATGAATCGGCCATGGATGAATTCTTGAGGTTTATGATGTTTGATGATGTTAGATGAAAGGTAGGTTAAAAATTAGTATATTATGTGTTAGAAGTTTTGATGAATTTGTGTTTTTAGGGCCAATTTGTAAAAATAAAATTTTAGAAGGGCTTGATTGCAAAATAAATGAAAGAAATGGACTTGTATAGTCCTTACACACATTCACCTTTAAAGAGTATGGTGAAATTTGATGTATTTTGAGTGTTATGCAAATAGGACTAAATTACAAAGTTGTGAAATACTAGGGTAAAATAGTAATTTGCCCATTTATGTGCTTAGGGACTAAATTGAGATGAATTGTGCTTGAATGAGCTAAATTTAATGTGTTTTAGATCAAGAGCAAAAAAAAGCGGAGTTAGATCGGGGAAAGACGAAGGTTCTCGAATAAGCCGATTCATGCGACCTATCGACAACCGAGGTAAGTCCTAAACAAATTTATGTTGAGAAATTATTTGAAAGTAGTGTATGATAAAATTGGTATTGAATGCAAGAAAATGGACATATGCGAATGTGGGGTATGAAATGTTAGTAAATTTATTTGTTGAGTGTGATGTGAATAATTATGTTCGGTTTGACATGAAATTGTAAAATAAAGCATCTGAGGTGGATGTGATTTTAGCTTTAAGAAATGTGTATGAAAAATATTGATTGGTTTGATAATCGGGCTTAAATGCCTAGCGGGCCTCGTCTTGAGATATATTCTAAGCTTAGTGCCTAGCAGGTGCTTCGTCTTGGTGATTTGTTTCGGCTAAATGCCTAGCGGAGCCTCGTCTTGGTGATATATTCGAGCTTAGTGCCTAGCGGGCTTCGTCTTGGTGATCATTTGGGCTAAATGCCTAGCAGTGCCTTGTCTTGGGTGATATATCCGGGCTTTAATGCCTAGCGGGCTTTATCTTTGGTGTTTAAATCTTGGACCTTTGGTCTAGCGGGTTTTATATTAGCGAGTGTTAATTGAGCTTATGCTTATGAATAGAAATGGTCTATATATGATGGTAATGACTAAGTCAAGGTTTGTTACTATAGTATTCTCTTGAAAGTTAGGTA
Source organism: Gossypium rotundifolium (assembly GCA_025506655.1). Classification (NCBI taxonomy): domain Eukaryota; kingdom Viridiplantae; phylum Streptophyta; class Magnoliopsida; order Malvales; family Malvaceae; genus Gossypium; species Gossypium rotundifolium. The sequence continues at coordinate 150,684,774 of CP106733.1, read as the reverse complement.
TTGAATCAAGTTTACGATACTTGTGATGCTTCATGAATAAATAAGTTGATAGAATGTGTTGGTACATTTGGTATGTAAAGTACTTGATTAAAATAAAAGACATTGAGTTGATGTGGATTATTTCCTTATAAGAGTAATTATGTTATATATATATATATATATATAGTTCGCCATGCTTTACATATATATATACATTCAACTATGTGAAATCATTTTAGATGTGCATTGAAGATGTTATTCAGAGGTGTGTGAAATTGTATAAGAATTTATTTATCGATTAAGATACTTTCGATAAGTTTTACAAGTCAAGTATATAATGAATAAGGCTTCGTTATTTATGTATGAACATTGAAATTAAGCTAAGATGGTATATAGTATGTATATGTCATAAATCTTGCTTGGGACTTACTAAGTTAGTAAACTTATTTGTGTGTAATGTTCTCCTCTGTTTTATAGATTAGGTAAAGGCTACCTGCTCAACGGGATCATCAAGACAGTCGACCATACTATCGATCGCTATTTTGGTATTTTAAAAGCTTGAACTTCGAACCTATGGCATGTATAGGCTGGTTTTTTATATGTTTGGTTTTGAAGTTTGTATATAGATAGCCATGCGAAAATGGCTTGATTATAATGTTAAAGCTTATGTGTATGTGGCTATGTCCTAAACTCATTTTGGAAAGCATGTTTTTACCTATATATTTTGTGATGTTTTGTTATATAGGTTGGTTGCTAAATGATAAGTAATGAATATGTTTCATGACTATTTTGTTGATTATTTTGAGTACGGATCCAAATGGTAAATGATGGTTATGAATTAGGTATATTTTGGATAGTTTTATTGGATAGTTAAAAGTGCCAAGTTGATGTTAATATTAATATAGGTATGCATACATGTATGGTTATAAATTCATTACAACAAGTGGTTCATTTTGGATAAGCATATGATCTTGATTATGGTGTGGTGAATCAATTATTAGCTAATAAAATGAAATATGAAGTTAGGTATAATAATATATATATGCTAATTAGGTGTACATTGAAATGTTATTTGTGTTTAAATGTTAAATATGGCTTTTGGTTTTAGGGTAAAATGCACTATATATATATATATATGCATCAATAGTATGTTCACCATGTTGTAATGTTACTAAAGTGCATATATGATTTCATAATAATTAATGTAGAATGATTTTATTTTGTGCTTGTGTAGAAGCAATAAAATGATATGTTTGATATTCAACTAATGAAATAGATATATAACCTATATTTGATGTATGGAATGTAATGATATAGGTTGAAAATGTTTTAAGTATACAAATGCCATTAATATTAGAGTCATATGTGTTAAGTACATGTAACATGGCTTTGTTGCATATTAGTTATTTGAATATGTGGATATATAGATGATATTAATATGGTTGAGTTTTGAAGCATAGTTTGTATATGTATTATAAATAACTAAGCATGATTAACTTTATCTAGTTGTGTGTTTCATATGTGCAAATTTAACTAATATGATTTAGCGGATGATTGCTATTGGATTTAGAAGTTATATCGTATAGAAATTGATATAAACTTGTGTATGAAAAATGATAAATGACTGTGTGGAACTATGTTTTGTCCGGTAATGCCTCGTAACCCTATTCCGACGATGGATACGGGTTAGGGGTGTTACATTTGTCCTATGAAGAAGAACCGATTTAGATTTTTGGAGCTAGATGTGAAGGTACTTTGAAAGAAATCAGTTCCTTTAGTTAAAGTATTGTGGCGTAACCATGGTTCAGAAGAAGCTTCGTGGGAGTCGGAAGAAGCGATGCGACAGCAATACCCTCACTTATTTTGACGAGGTAATTTTGAGGCTGAAATTATTTTTAAGGGGGGTAGAACTGTAACATCCGGGGTTTAGGGATCTTGTATTTCTTTCTAAGTTACATGTATGTGGTAGTGTGCTTTATATGTTGTTTGTATGTGTTTGGGGGTCTCGGGAAATCTTGAGGCTAAGTTTGGACCTTAGACCAATTTTTGGGTTAGAACCTTTAGGGAAAGCTAGGGGGAGATAGGCTTTAAGAGTTCTTGTGTGGAGTTTAGGACACAAGAATTGATGTGGTGAAGTGGCTTGGGAGGCGCCACTTAGTGCACAGGGGAGTGACGCCTCAGAGAGCTAGTGGGGCAAGGTTCGAGCTGCAGTGGAAGCACTTTGGGGGTTGCTTTTTGAGTCAAGGGAGTGGGAGAGTTGGGAGGCATTTGGACTCTAGAAGGATAGGAGGAAGACTTGGTCAAGATGTTTGAATAAGTGGTGGAGAGCTTTTGGAGAGGTTTGAAACATTCAAATTCGTTTGAATGAGAGATGAAGAGGAAAAGTAGGAGGAAAATAGGGGATTTGGGTGAGAGAGGAAGAGTTGGCCGAATATGGGGCTTTGGGGGGTGGCATTTCGGTTGCTGGTAGTGGGATATGTGGGTGCCGAATGTGTGTAGTTATTTAGGGGTCATTTAGCCTTTGATTTTCTTATCTTTTCTTTTAGCTCATTTTGCCGAAAAGTGGTGTACCAAAAACTAGTAAAAGTGTGTTTCTTTTCTCTCTGTTTCTTGGAGGCCAAAACCGAAAGTGAGACTTCCATTTGGGGAATTCATCTTTTTCTTCTTTTTCTCTTGGAATTGTTCACTCCCTCACCAAAATCGAACCTTTCTCTCCACTTCCACCATAGCTTAAACACCCATAAACCTTCACCCCTTTCTTTTATTTTCATTTGCTAAGAAGCTGAATAACCCTTCTATTTCTTTGAGTTTTGGCTGAATCTTCTAAGGCATCTTTTCTCTTTCTTTTTCGTGTTCTTCTCCTATTTCTCAAACTTGTTACTCTAGGCCGAATCTGTCAGACTCTATTCCATCAGATCTATAAGTTGGTAAGGGTTTCTTCTATTTAATTCTCTTCTTTCTCTTTTGGTTGCCAAAAGTTAGATGCCTAACTGTGTGTTTGTGTGTGGGTGGTCGAATCTTGGAAGTGCTGATTTTGGGATCTCTGTTAGGCTAGCGTTGAAGGGGGTTGAGAATCTTCTGGGATTTGGTCAGTAAAGGTAAGCAAGACGCAACCTTTGGCCGAAGGCCACTTCCTTCTCATCGATTTAATGTTAGAATCGAATCTAACATAAGTCATGTAGGGATTTCGGCAACTCTCATAATCAAGTAGGAGCCTTCAGGATTTGAATCTATTTCGGTAAGGGTATTCGATTAAGATTTGGTGTTTTCTCATTTAGATTGATTTAATGTGTTAGCGGGTCTTTTGACCAAGACTTTGCTTCATGGAGCGAATACCGACCAAGGAGAAAGGGTTTTCCCTACCCCTAGTTAAAAAAACGTTTGGTTTCGCGGTTCGAGATTAGCCACACAGGTGTGGGCGGTGTCGGAGCCGGATCATAGGCAGATAGCGGTAGTCTCATTTAGGGACAGTGTTGACGTTGAGAGTCTAGTGCTTCAGGTTATTAGGTGTGTGGTTAATTCACTGTTTCCATAATTAGTCATTTAATTATATGTGGTGATAATCGGTACAGTGATAGTGGTGGATTTGTTACCCTTAATTGGGTATCACGATAACCAGGTTAGTACTTTATCTAAGGTTTGGATGGTTGATTATTATGGATATTTTGATCATGTTGAATGCCTACATAATATGTCCATGCATTATTCTATCATATCATTATAGCATGTTGCATATGCATGGGATCGGGATGTACATGTTAAATGAAGGACCGGGTGTACATTTATGTACGTGTGGTGATTGGCTATGTGCCAAATCACGACTTGATGTCGGCTATGTGCCACATCATGGGATTGATGCTTGCTTTGTGCTTCATCACGGTTTGATGATGACCATGGGTCATATTGTGGATATCGAGATTTGGTCACATAGTGATTGGTGGCTATGCCACGTTCTATTTGGTCACATAGGTGATCGGTGGCTAGGCCACGTTATATTTGGTCACATGGTGATCGGTGGCTATGCCATGACTTTGGGCAGCTTGACTGCCAAAGAGGTGTGTAGCGGTTGGAGGGTCGATTTAGTAATCCCCTGGTGTGTAATGGTTGGTACGGGGGTGTGTAGAGGATGGATTCTAGGTTGGGTTAGGTAACATATTTGCATCATCATGTGCGGTATATGGATTGTGTGATTTGGGCCAAGCCCATTTGGGAAACATGTGGAATAATTGCACACTGAGTCCGTTCGACTCACCCCTTTTTTTTTATTAAACAATGCAGGTGATGTGTGATACATGGACCGGGCTGGAGTAGATTTGTGGTGGCCATGCAAAAATTGTTTAATGTTTTATGCACTTAAATTCCTAGTTACGTTTGGGTTGATTTCTTTTGAATGTAATAAGGCCATTTAAATATTTGGGGATTTTTATTTTATTGTGAGTCAGATGGATTATCGATTAAAAACTGAGAACAATTTTGGAAACAATTTACAACTTAAAGATTAAACTTGAGTTTTTTTTAACCTGAATATTTTAAATAACTCGATTCCTCTTGAAATTTCTGAACGTTCAATGTTTTAAACTACACACGACCTTCAAGGTTTTCGTTCTTTTGTAAACTAAGTAAATATTTTAAACTCAAAACTGTTTTCACGCTTTAAATCAAATTCTTTTCAAATATTTTTCCCTTGTAGCATTCCGAATTCGGCCGTGGAGTTTTGGTACGGGCTTGGGGTGTTACACTTTTATTTTATTGGTCAGCAATATAATAAACAACATATATACCAACCGAGTAGGATAGTAAACATCAATTTGGACAGTCAATTTGGACAGACATTTTTGAAGATTCATCATACGTGGCATTGTTACACCTTGGGAGGATCCATTACATCTTACAATGAGATATAAGGCAACCCGTTAGGTTTCCAGCCTATATACTTTGAATCTTTTATTTTATTGGACAGCAATATAATAAACAACATATATACCAACCAAGCAGGATAGTAAACAGCAATTTGGACAGTCAATTTGGACAGACATTTTTGAAGATTCATCATACGTGGCATTGTTACACCTGGAGAGGATCCATTATATCTTACAATGAAATATAAGGCAAACCGTTAGGTTTCCAGTCTATATACTTTGAATCTTTTATTTTATTGGACAGCAATATAATAAACAGCACATATACCAACCAAGCAGGATATATAATAAACAGCAATTTAGACAAATTAATCATGATATAAATCTTACTGATCAAAATTTTGAAGTAAAACGTACCTTAATTATTTAAATAAGCTGGTCTACTCCACCCACACCAAGAAATAGATCTTTGCGATCGGAAATACAAACAACATTAACTCACTAATACTTAAAAAAATAGAAAATAAATATAATATCAAACAACATTAAAGGTAAAAAATAAAATTTTATGGATTGACAACAAAGGTTTGTAAAATTGTCCCATCATAGATGCTTTGTTATTCTGTGCTAACAAAGGATTTTAAGTGTTTGAAAAATTGATAGTATCATTTCACATTCAATTGATTATTATTACCATTTTACTCCTTTCTTCTATACATGACTTAACTTTTCCATAAAATATTGTGTATGATATAAAAAATATAAGTAGTACTTTTCCTTAAAATGTTCCACAAAACAAGTATAGTCAAATGAACTGATATTCTTGTGAAACAATACATTACCTTTCTATCATCAACAAGCTCCACCAACTGAGGTGTTTTCTTCTAGTTGAGGTGCACTTAGCAGTTGTATCTAAAACAACATAGTTTTTTTTAGCAAGAATGGCCTCGCCATTTTAAGTATCAAGGTTGCAAAATTTTAATTGCTTTGTATTAGACAATAATTTGAGAGAACAAGTTCAAAGTATGTATCTTAAATAATTTCGAAGAGGTGATCAAACAAACATGTTACGACAATGTTGGGAAAATTTAAAACAAACACGAGGTAAGCATAAGTGAGCGTTATGGGATCCTTTACGCCATGCGAAAAAGCATAAAACATTAGTTCGGAGAAGATATATACAATCAAAATAAAATAAATAATAAAAGCAGAAGAGTAATTTACTATTGCGTGTACATTCATCAAAAGAATTTTCTTGAGATATCCGGATAATCGGACAAAGGAAAGATCTCAAAATTTTCATAACCATTTAATTAATTTCTATATTCATTATATCTCTATAATAGTAGTTTTAAGTTTACGAAAACCAAGTTAATCTTGATACTTTTTCAATTCTTACAATTAAATAAGCCACCATTTGTAACCCGAAAGCAAATCCATACATGACCTTTCAACTATGTTAAACAATCACCTATGGTACAACACGGTGATGTAACATGAAAGAACATAATATGCACAATGACACATACATAGATGCAAATAGGTTATGAAAGAATCAACATGGATTAAAATTGTCTTTTTGAATTTTTCTAATTAATAGATAATTCACTAACAAGAAAAAAAGAAGAAAAGTATTCAACTACTGTGAAAAAGAAAGAAGCAAGGGAGTAACACACCTTGTACAAACAATCCAATATCGGAAGATCCAATTGCCCACGACCACTTTTGGAAATAGCATGAACATAATATTACGATCAAAAACAATTCATGACATAATATATTTTACCATGAAAACAAAAATCACAAACAAACAATTCAGAAAAGTGAGAAAACATGTGCCATATGTACAATGCAAAGAAAACAAATGAGGTAACAAGTAAAACACGTCACAGATTGGAAATTTACACATAACAAGAAAACAAATAAATGATTGTGTCAAACAGTCGAGTTTTAATATTTATAAAAGAGTGATCGAACTCTGTAGACTAACTATGACAACGATAAAGGCAAGTGCACCTATCGAACAATAGTATAGCTCAGGCAAGAATATCTTATCGAACCCAAAGGAACCTAAAAGTACTACTACTCACTTTCTTTCTATTATTTAGCCTAAAATTTGGAGTGATTGAATTATTAAACTAACGAAATACTTAGACTAAATTCAAAGACAAAAGATTGAATTGGAGAAATACTTTAGGAAAACTCAGTTGATAAAGATGATACCCTCGGAATAATCCACCTATGACTTCACTTATTATTTATTCCCCAAACCATATGATTTCTTTACTTAGCTTGATCCGTGAGACACCCTAACCTATATTAAACCCTCTTTTGAGGCGAATAACGTCTAACCTTAGGTTAATTACTGGAACTCTCGTTCTCTTATAATAACCCCCTAAGGAAGCAGTAAATCGATCAATGGACTCCCATATTAGGTTTCACCCTAATCCGGCAAAATCTCGTAACCCTATCTCTAGGCGCCCGATCAACTCCGCTCAATTATGCTAGATCTACTCTTAGGTAGGGTCTATTCCTCCTCCACCTAAGCACATCAGATAAAATCAAGCAACATAATTAAGAACAAACCAAGTACTTATCATATAATTTAGAAATCAAATAGCAAAATCCATCATAGGTGTAACACCCCAAACCGGCCTATGCATTAAGCCCAGATTTTGGCATGCCACACAAATTTAACGTATATTCAAATCATTTAACGAAGTAGAAATCAAATTCCAAAATGATTAAGAGAATGACTTTATCAAAAATCAAGTTCATTGAAAACCATAATTAAAAATACAAGAATTTGTCATTTGATCTATAGAGTAGTAATTGATAAAAACTTTGGATTTATTTAGTGAAATATTTCATCGAAAAGTTTTAAAAGAATTTCCTAAGTTTCAATGATATTTAAGAAAAAATTTATTTTATACGAGAGTTATAGAAAAACATTTATAAAACTACCAATCCAACTTAGGAAAACTAAAACATAATAAAATCCATAATTAAAGAGGCATTATTACATCGCCATAAAAATAGTACTTAATAAAAATTATTAAAGAAGTCTTAAAATTTTATAAACCACCATTTGTAGTATAGCCTCCACACGAAGTCATCTTCGACCCAAGCCTCCATCAAATATTATTACCGAGAGGGTAAAAAATTGGCGTGAGTTACTTAGAACTCAGTGTGTAACTCACTTACCATAGTCCACTGGGCCAAAACCATTTAAGCATTTATTTGGGCTTAATCCCATTACAAATATAATAATTTAGCATGTATGAAATGCAAATGATATGCAATTCCCAAAACCAAACCTAGATTTCCATCCGCTACACACCACATGCCAACCAAAGACACACTGTGGGGAGCTTTAGTCACCCACCTTAACACAATCAAGTAGGCATTAAGTCAGTATTTCAAATTTCGTGGACAAGCCACCATATTCACAGAGTTTACATGGCATTTGCCATTTTTCGAGATTGTGGCGAGCCACAAAAATTTTGTAGCAAAGCTACCGAAACTTCTCTTAGTCAAATAGCCCAACCCATGCAATCATGTATATAGCATGCATAACAATCCATTCATATAATTATTCCAACATAAGGCCCATTATAAAAGTTATTACAAAGCGGCCCATTTCACATTTTGGCCCAGGAAATCTCATATCACATATAACCCATTTATCAATTATCATAAATGGCCCAATTATCAATATCACATATGGCCCATTTATCAAATATCACATATGGCCCATTTATCAATTATCACATATGGCCCAACTATCAATATCACATATGGCCCAATTATCAAATATCACATATGGCCCACTTATCAAATATCACATATGGCCCATTTATCAAATATCACATATAGCCCATTTATCAAATATCACATATGGCCCATTTATCACTTTTATCGAATTAGCTCGTTAAGGGCAATTTCGTAATTTTCATGATCTTAATACAAATTTCAAAATTTTATCATTAAGGTGATAACTATGTTATTCTTCCCGATTTCACTAACTTGTGATTTCATCCAACGATTTATATGATATAGTCATCTAACCCATGAGATACGGTGTGAGATTACACACCTGATTACGGTGAGAACTACACTTTCCCGCTCGTCGATATCTAAACACACATCACGATGGATTAGAACACTAATATTTAATATAAAACTATTCTAATATTAAGCGATCTAGATCTTACCCTCAGAATCTCGAACAACCACTATTTGCGATTTCTCTCCGATCAAAGGTTCAGAACCATGAGTAAACAATGGTTCGGGTTACGTACAACTTTGAATAATTAATTTTTGCCAGATGAGGGTCCACAACCCAGTGGAAAGTCTCGGATTCCCGAAACAGTCCTTCTCTTGAATTTAGGGGCAATAATGGAACCACCCCTCTTCTGAACACTATTAACAACTCTTTTCGTCCCTATTTTGATCGCCTCAATTGACAAATAAATGTTAGTCAAATTAATATTCCCTTATCACCACCAATTGATTTTAAGAGCGAGATTGGCTTTCCACGAGATTCTTTCGTTAAAAGGTGGAAGTCGATTGATAGAGTCCCTATGATAGAATCGATTAAATCAATACAATCTTATCAAAATAGAAGGATAAAAAATAGAATCCTTTTGAAATAATCCCTTACCTTGGTGATGAAATCTCCTTTTCACCCGATCTATAATAGCTATGATCAACTTAAGATGTAGGAAAGAAATCAGCACTCAACTATATCACTACAAAGAAAGAAGGATTTGATTGAAGGAGAAAAGATTAAAAATAAAAGAAAGATTCGGTTAAGGTTTTACCATCAACATTCGGCCATGGTGTAATAAAAGGGAGAAAATTGTTTGAGAGATTTTTGTAAGGAGAAAGAGATGAAGAAAGGTAAAGGAAAATAAGGTGTTTAGGTTTCGGTTCTTTTCAAGAATGGAAGATGAACAAAGAAATGAATTTGAGGCTTGTGTGCATTCGCCAAGTGTGAAAAGAAAAGAGAAGATGGCCTTCTAAGGTCTTGGTGATTTCGGCACTAGGAGGAAAGGTTTGAGAGAATAAACAAAATAAAACTGAAATGGTCAAAACTCAAATGGCCAAAAGAAAAGAAAAGAAAATGGTTTACCTTTTTTCCAATATACATTCGACTAATAGAAGAGAATTAGAGAGAAACAAGCTTTGAAAAAAAAAACACCAAATGACCAAAAGAGAGATGTGCACAACTAGCTCCTAATTCATCCAAATGCCTTCAAAATTTCAGCCAACCCCTAGCCCCAAAAATTGTAACATCCCAAAATGGGGTTATTTGGAATTTAATTATTTTCTTATGTAAGAACTGCTATGTCATTATTTATGGAATAATAATGATCAATTTAAGGCTTTGTGTTGGCTCGATTGGTAGGAAATTTTAGTTTTAACTTTTAAGGTAGGGAGCCTTGGCAAGAGGGTGTTATAAGAATAAATGGGGATAATTTGGACATAAAATGAGCTTAGACCAAGTGGCAAAGCAAGCCCACTTGAGAGCTACATGTGGCGCCACCAAGGGAGCAAGGAGAGCTTGTGTTGAGTCATGAAATCCCTCTTTGGCACTATGTTGGACGGCATAGGAAGGAGAGTTTCTTCTCTTTTAAACTCTTTATTTTATGAGATAATTAAGGATTTTATTTAATATTAATTTCCAAGGATAATTAGGATGATATTAATTCATTTTGATAAACAAAATAAAAGGGTGATAAAGGAGATATTAGTTGATTTACTTGGGATTAATTCAAGTTATTTTGAATTTAATTAAACAAGGGCTAGGAGTGATTCAAGGAAAATTTATGGATGTTGGACTCTTGGGAGAAGAGGTGGACTAGCAAGGACACTAGGGGGTGCGAATGCTTATATAAGCACCTAATTGTTCACCTATTTTCTCTTTTCCCAAGTTTGCTAGCGAATCTCTAAACCCTCTCATCTCATATTTTCTTTTCTTTTACATCCTCTCCAAAACCATAAGCAAAACTCTCATTACTTACCCTTGCAAAACCTAATTCTTTAATCCCCTCTTCTTCTATTTCCTACTAGCCGAATCCTCCACATCTCCATAGCCATCTATTTCTTTTCTTCATAGAATCAAAACCCCTATTGTCCTACCTCCAAATAGCCGAATCTAATACCTATCAAGTCTCAAATTCCTTCTCTTTCTCTACTTGGCGAATAGTATAGTGGTTTCGGATTTCTCCTACATCCAATTGAAGCGGTAAGGAGTATTAGCCAAATACTTTTTCTTCTTCCCTTCTCTTGTGTGTCTCTGTCGACATCCATAAGGGGGGGTAAGTGCCGATTTCAATAGTGTATTAACACCCTTGTGAAACCGATTTCTTTCTAGGGAACTCCGGGATCTCAAAGCAGGAAGGCGGATCTTCCATTCCTTAGTCAATCGATTGGTAAGTAGGGGGTAAGGATGTATGGTAAATAGAGTGCTATTCTAGTAAGTCAGTTAATGATTAAAAGCCGAAGGCTATTGGTATTATTCTTGATCGATGGTGGTTAGCGAGCGAATCGGAATTGAGTCTTGTGATTAGGAACCGAAAAGATAAAGGTAAGGTTCGGGTTCACAAGGAATCCTCTCAAATTAATTGGTTTGGCGAATGGCCCATATTACTAACCTTGATAGTTGGCGAATATAGGGGCAAGGACTTGGAGGGTGGCGATTGATTATCTTGAGGATTTAAGACTATCGTGGTAACAGTGTGTACATACACACTATATAATATATTAAATATGCCTAACCTTGTGAATGCTCATTTTATGAATGTAGCATTGTAATGAATACCAAATCGGTATAAGTGGTGATTCGGTAAGTACACATTAATGTGATTTATTATTATTAATGCTTTTGGTAAGCATGATGTTTTGACACATGAAATTTAAGAATGTGATGGCATGAAACATATGAATGTTTATCATTGTGGGATTGATGAGTGGAGGCGGTGTTATTGTGCCGACGGGCACCAGTGCTTTGGTAGCACACCGTGACTATATGTCACCGGAGGTTTGGTACCTCCAGGTTTGGTACCTCAATAGCGACTTGTCCTGTGGTTAACACCACCGTGGGTTGGCCCCACTTGAGATATGGGATCGTCTGCCGGTGATTTGGTATCACACGATGGGTTGGCCCCATCACCGATTTGTGTCTCGGACACCGGTGTTTTGGTAACACATTGTGACTATATGTCACCGTGGTTTGGCACCACCAAGGGTTTGGTACCACAACAGGGTGAGCAGTGGCGTATGGTTGGCTAGGTTGGGTACACATTATTTTGCATATTGATTATTATATGCAGTGTATGAAAAATATTTTTTAAAAGCGGGGAAGGGTTACATCTTGAGTCTTGGTGACTCACCTTCTCCATTAATTTTTCGTGATGCTTAGATCGCGGACATGGAGCGGAGGGACTTGAGGAGGCCATGCGGTGGATTTAAAACTAAATAGACTTTAATTTTAGTTATTTTAAATTTGGTTATTGGGTTGTTTATTTGGTTGTAATAAGGCCTCATATTACTTTACTTTGGTTTTTTTTGTTGGATATTTTATTTGTACTATGAAATTTGAATCACGCGTTTTATAAAATTAACACGAAAAATGTTTTATCGTGCCATCGGGCACATCTCGAAAATTTGTGTAACAACTTGACTTAATTAAATGTTCAAATTGGACTAAGTATAATTTCAAAGAAGATAACTTAAAATGAGCGATTTTCAACAAAACTTAAGTGGATTTAGAAAATGGGTTTCAAAAACTTCTTCTTAGTAACGACCCATATTCGGTCCTAACGATTGGGCCGGGTTTGGTATTACAAATTGGTATCGAGCCCGTTCAAAACTTCTATTTGTGGGGGCCCAAGGCCCAAAATGTTTTAGTAGGCCTTATTAATTGTTTTGGGTTTGTGGCGGCATGGCCCAGTCTCCCAAACCGATCCGCCTGTAAGTACCTCTAAACCTCTTTGTGAATTATATTTTGTAGAAGGGTAGGAAGCATGGAGCGTAGATAGACTTATAGGAATTTGAACCCTAGGATTAGAATACTCAAACACACAAGCTAAACATAAGACTTAAAGAACTAAACCAATCTATGACTTAGTCATTGAGCTAGGGTGTGGTAACCCACATGCGCATGCCTAGGATTGGAACAGGAAGAGCACGGTATTTAAGCGGTCAGGAGTGACTCACCACCTCTTCGCAGTATCCTGCAGTGCGTGGCTCAGGTTCACCCTAACTCGAGAGGGCTCGGCCGTGTGGTAACCTCATGCGCATGTCTAGAAAGGTTCGGTGGGAGCTTGGTATTTAAGCGATCCGTGACTCACCTCCTCTCCACTGAAACACTTCAGGTGCGTAGCTTGGGTTCACCCCGACCAAGAAGGCTCGGTCATAGGCTAAACCCAATGACTAAAACCAAAGGAATTAGCCATGTTTTGAAAGGAACGAAACAACAAGAACCTAATGTTTTCAAAATTTACGTAATAACTCTTTCAAATCGGAAAACATCATTTTACAACGTTTTCCTTGAAAAACTTGATTTACGGGAAAAAATTACAAAAATACCCTTAGGGGTAAAATTACTAAAATACCTCTGGTTCATAAAATATCAAATCAATGGTTTTGTCCAAAATTTTAACTATTCTATAAATATTCAACAACTTAGCCATGAAAATCATCAACAAAATATGTGGTTTTGGAAAAATTTAAAAACGCCTCAACTTACAAAATTACCAAAATGCCCCGAGTACAAAAATTTTTGCAACATCACCGTTTAAGAAGGAAAATTCTCAAAAGGACCCTCGAGTTTTACAATGGTTAAAACATCCTTGATTTACAAAATTACAAAATTACCTTGGAGGACCAAATTACCAAAATACCCACGGTTTTTGAAATAATGCCATAACTTCAAATCTTATCAATTTTCAATAATACCCTCTAGTTTTGGGAACTTCAAACAATATACTCTACTAAAGTTTTAAATTTCTTTATTACGAAAATACCCACAGCAGGAAAATGACGAAAATACCCACAGGTTAGAAATGGGCGAAATGTCAGAAGAGTGAATAGGTATGGAAAGCATTAGGGAATGGATGCAAGAACTTCTTTGTGTGAACTAGGATGAAAGATGAAACCTTGTTTGCACGAAAGAATCTCTGATTAAACTTTATCCATAAAATTTCTTGTGAGTAATAAAGTGGAACAAATGCTAACGATAAAAATTTTCTTAATCGATTAAAAGCGCAAGTAGATAGAATGAGTTCTAGAGGACGTGGGCGCCGTGGACCTTGGTAGGGGTAGGATGATGGTGTCGAACCCGTCAGTCGGGACAAGGTTCGAAAGCGATGTACCACCGCCACCACCACCTCCACTTTTGGGCGGAGAGAGGCGAGATCGACGGCGGGAGGAGGCGATGCTCATGGCGGTATTGCAGTCCTTGAATTAGTGGTCAAATGGTGGAAATTTAGGAGCTCGAAATCTGTTCCCGGCGGATTCGATCAACGGAATGAGGTGTTCGGTGTGTCGAGTGGCACCAGTGTAGCAGTATTGGTTGGAATCTCTGAAAGGGTAATGGATGAACTTGACTGACCGAGGAGGAAAAGTGAAAGGGGCGATGTCGCTTCTAAAGGATGAAGCGTACACGGTGGTGGTGACGATTCGGGATGGAGCCACGGTGATGATCTTCGATGGGACTACTTTAAAACCGCCTTTCGTAAGAAGTATGTAGGCACCACCTACACCGACGCCAGAGGAAGGCTTTTCGGGTCTAGTGCAAGGAACTAAGTCCGTGGTAGGTATGAGGCGGAGTTTTAAGGTGAGTAGGTATGCGGAGGAATCGTAGCCACTTGAACAATGTGCCGTGGTCCGCTTGAGGACGGACTCGAGATGACTTGAGGTTCTTGATTCGCCACAGCAGGTCCGTGAGTTTTCATCTCTTGTGGAAAAGGCTAAGGTAGCCGAGGGGATCAAGGAGGCTGTGAGGCAGAATTATAGTAGAAATAATCAGAAGAGAGGATTTGGGTCAGCTGGATCCAGTGGTAATGATCAGAAGAAGGCTAAGCGAATGGGCCGTCGGTGAAGAAGGCCGTAGCTACTAATCGAGGCCTGAAAGGTCAATCAACGTGGGAAGTCCCATTGGGAGGTTGTTCGACCGTGATAGGGGATGTTTTGAGTGTGGGTCTTTAGAACATCGGGTCGAGATTGTCCCTAAGCGAGCTCGAAATCACCAGAGAGAGTCGAACCGCACTCGGGATCAAATGTGGGACCGCAGAGGTCGTGGTAATGGCGAGGAAGCAATGGTCCTAACAGAGGTCGAGGAACTCGAGGCGGAGGTTCGAGCAACACAGAGGCTAAGCAACTGGCTTAGTCTATCGGCCGAAGCGCCATGAGGAGGGTGACGACCGGATGTCATAACCAGACGTTTCGATTTTGGTCTTCCTTATTATGCATTAATTGATGTGGGGTCTACACACTCATCGTAGCCGATGTGTGGTAGAGACTTTGAACCTAGACTCGAGGCTGCTGCTAGGGAGATGACCGTAGTGAGTCCTTTAGGTCACTCTGTAGTGGTAGACAAACTTTTAGGGGCGTACCCTAGAACTCCAAGGGTCGATTCGGTCGATCGATGGAACTACCATTCGGGAGTTCGATTTGATCCTGGAATGGATTGGTGGCTAAGTATCGGGCAAATTTGGATTGCTGGCTAAGCGCATGGTTCTTAAGACTACCGAGAATGGTGAAGTGGTTATGATAGGTGATAGAAGGAATTACCTATCAATGTAGTGTCTGCCTTGAAGGCGGAAAAGATGGTTAGAAGGGTTGTAAAGGCGTATTTGGTTGAATTTGTGCTTTGGAAGCTAGGGAGTCGGCAGTTGGAAAGGTCCGACGGTTGGGGAATTTCTTGATGTGTTCCCGAAGAACTTCCGGTCTACCCCGCATCGGAAGTTGAATTGATATTGACTTGCTACCGGAACGCACTTTGTGTCTATAGCACCTTACCGAATGGCACCGAAGGAATTGGTGGAGTGAAGGCTCGATTCAGAGCTCTTGGATAAGGGGTTTATTCGACCTAGTATATCTCCGTGGGAGCGCTTTGTGTTGTTTGTCAAGAAGAAGGGCGGTTCTATGCGAATGTGCATCGACTACCGTCGATTAAACAAGTTAACGATCAAAAACAAGTACCCTTTGCCTCGGATCGATGACTTGTTTGACCCGATTGAAGAAGCGTCGGTGTTTTCGAAGATAGACCTTAGGTCGGGTTACCATCAACTTAAGGTGAAGGGGTCGATGTTCACAAGGCGGCTTTTCGAACTCGGTATGGGCATTACGAGTTTCTAGTGATGCCATTCGGGTTGACCAATGCCGTGGCGTTCATGGATCTCATGAGCCGAAGTTTTCATCGATACTTAGACCAATTAATCGTGGTGTTCATCGACGACATATTGGTTTACTCAAGGACGGAGGAAGAGCATGACAAGCATTTACGGGTAGTTCTGCAAGTGTTGAGGGAAAAACAGTTGTATGCCAAATTCAGTAAGTGCGAATTTTGGCTAAGGGAGGTGGCTTTCTTAGGTCACGTAGTGTCGGCGGAAGGGATTAGAGTGGATCCCCGCAAGATTGAAGCGGTATTGGAGTGGAAACCGCCTAAGTCGGTGGCAGAGATGCGAAGTTTTCTGGGTTTAGCGGGGTATTATCGGAGGTTTGTGGAAGGGTTCTCTCTGATCGCAGCGCCGTTGACTAAGTTACTAAGGAAAGGTGTTCCATTTGTATGGTCGGAGAAACAGCAAGAAAGTTTTGATAGGCTGAGAAAGATTCTGACGGAAGCTCCGATTTTAGTACAACCCGAGGCAGGGAAATTATTCACAGTCTATTGTGATGCATCTCACACCGGTTTGGGGTGTGTGTTGATGTAGGATGGAAAGGTAGTAGCCTATCGTCCGGCAATGAGACCGCATGAGGTTAACTATCCAACTCACGACACAGAGTTAGCCGCAATCGTCTTACCGAAAGTATGGAGACATTATCTTTATGGGGAGAAGTCGGTAATTTACACGGACCACAAAAGTTTGAGGTATCTCCGACGTAGGATCTCAATCGAGACGGCGTCGATGGATTGAATCTGTTGAAGGACTACGATCGTTCCATCGAGTATCATCCGGGTAAGGCTATCGTGGTGGTAGCGCGTTGGCCGGAAGGTCGTGGCAGATTTGAGAGCAATGTTTGCTCGGTTGAGTCAATATGTGATGGAAGCCTTTGGCGTAACTTCATGTTAAGCCAACATGGATCGAGGAGATTAAGAGCAAGCAGATAATGGATGAAGGGCTAAATCTGAAGAGAATACAAGTTCGAAATGGTGGTGTAGAGGGTATAGTGTGGTGGTGACGGTGTGCTATGTTTTCGTGGACGGCCTTGTATGCCAAAAGATATGGAGTTGAGGCGAAAAATTCTCGGGATGCTCATAGCGCCCATACGCTATGCATCCGGGAGGAAGCAAGATGTATGGAGATCTACTGAAAGCGATTACGGTGGCGGGTTGAAGCGTGAGATAACGGAATTCGTAGGGAAGTGTTTGGCGATGTCGGCGAGTTAAGTGAACACCGATTACCATCGGGTTACTTCAACCGGTAAAGATCCTCAATGGAAGTGGGGCGGATCACTATGGATTTCGTCGATGGTCTACCCTTTACACCCAAAGAAGAAAGATGCGGTTTGGGTAATCGTGACCCGTCGACTAAATCACCACTTCATACTGGGTGAGAATGGACTACTCACTCCGAAATTAGCAAAGTTGTATGTGGCGAGATAGTCGATTACATGGTGTACCAGTCGATTATCTCAGATAGGGACCCAAGGTTCACTTGAGGTTTTGGAAGCGTTACATCAAGCGTTGGAGTACGCGGTTGGATTTCATCTGACTTTCCATCCTCGACGAATGAAGCGATCGAGAAAGGGTCATCTGAGATCTTAGAAGATATCTTTGAGGGTTGTGTCTTGGAATTCGAGGTAGTTGGGAGGAATTCTTACCTCTAGGCTGAGTTCGCCTACAACAATAGCTACCAAGCAAGTATTCAGATGGCACCATCTGAAATCCTTGTATGGATTTGAAATGCGAACCCCGACATGTTGGACGGAGTTGGGTGAGCGACAAGTGTTGGGCCCAATTGGTAACAGAGGCAAGACAAAGTTAAAGTGATTCGGTCTCGTCTCAAAGAAGCGTCGGATAGGCGAAGTCTTATGCCGATCTCAAACGCATAAGGAAATGGAGTATCTTTGTAGGAGACAAGGTCTTTCTAAAGGTGTCGCCTTGGAAGAAGGTACTAAGATTTGGGCGAAAAGGAACCGAGCCCAAGATTCATTGGCCCATATCTGATTACTAAAGCGAGTAGGACCGGTAGCTTATCGCCTTGAACCGCCAGCAGAAAGTTAAGTCGATTCATGGCGTCTTTCACGTATCAATCTTTGAGGCGGTATCGGTCAGATCCATCACATGTGGTGCCCGTGATGAAATCGGGTTAACGGACTTATCTTTTGAGGAAGAACACATGCTCGGATCTTGGATAGAGATATAAAGGTTCTACGTAGGAAGTCGATGCCTTAGTGAAAGTGCTATGGCGGAATCATGGTCTTTGAGGAAGCTACGTGGGAACTCGAGGATGTGATCTGCTGACAATACCCTCATCTGTTTTAGTTATGTAATTTCGGGACGAAATTTATTTTAAGGGGGGTAGAACTGTAACATCCCAAAAATGGGGTTATTTGGAATTTAATTATTTTCTTATGTAAGAACTGCTATGTCATTATTTATGGAATAATAATGATCAATTTAAGGCTTTGTGTTGGCTCGATTGGTAGGAAATTTTAGTTTTTAACTTTTAAGGTAGGGAGCCTTGGCAAGAGGGTGTTATAAGAATAAATGGGGATAATTTGGACATAAAATGAGCTTAGACCAAGTGGCAAAGCAAGCCCACTTGAGAGCTACATGTGACGCCACCAAGGGAGCAAGGAGAGCTTGTGTTCGAGTCGCGGAAATCCCTCTTTTTGGCACTATGTTGGACGGCATAGGAAGGAGAGTTTCTTCTCTTTTTAAACTCTTTATTTTATGAGATAATTAAGGATTTTATTTAATATTAATTTCCAAGGATAATTAGGATGATATTAATTCATTTTGATAAACAAAATAAAAGGGTGATAAAGGAGATATTAGTTGATTTACTTGGGATTAATTCAAGTTATTTTGAATTTAATTAAACAAGGGGCTAGGAGTGATTCAAGGAAAATTTATGGATGTTGGACTCTTGGGAGAAGAGGTGGACGGCAAGGACACTAGGGGGGGTGCCGAATGCTTATATAAGCACCTAATTGTTCACCCTATTTTCTCTTTTTCCCAAGTTTGCTAGCCGAATCTCTAAACCCTCTCATCTCATATTTTCTTTTTCTTTTTACATCCTCTCCAAAACCATAAGCCGAAACTCTCATTACTTACCCTTGCCGAAACCTAATTCTTTAATCCCCTCTTCTTCTATTTCCTACTAGCCGAATCCTCCACATCTCCATAGCCATCTATTTCTTTTCTTCATAGAATCAAAACCCCTATTGTCCTACCTCCAAATAGCCGAATCTAATACCTATCAAGTCAGAAATTCCTTCTCTTTTCTCTACTTGGCGAATAGTATAGTGGTTTGGGTTTCTCCTACATCCAATTGAAGCGGTAAGGAGTATTAGCCAAATACTTTTCTTCTTCCCTTCTCTTGTGTGTCTCTGTCGACATCCATAAGGGGGTAAGTGCTTGATTTCAATAGTGTATTAACACCCTTGTGAAACCGATTTCTTTCTAGGGAACTCCGGATCTCAAAGCGAGAAGCGGATCTTCCATTCCTTAGTCAATCGATTGGTAAGTAGGGGTAAGGATGTATGGTAAATAGAGTGCTATTCTAGTAAGTCGATTAATGATTAAAAGCCGAAGGCTATTGGTATTATTCTTGATCGATGGTGGTTAGCGAGAGAATCGGAATTGAGTCTTTGTGATTAGGAACCGAAAAGATAAAGGTAAGGTTCAGGTTCACAGGAATCCCTCTCAAATTAATTGGTTTGGCCGAATGGCCCATATTACTAACCTTGATAGTTGGCCGAATATAGGGGCAAGGACTTGGAGGGTGGCCGATTGATTATCTTCGGGATTTAAGACTATCGTGGTAACAGGTGTGTACATACACACTATATAATATATTAAATATGCCTAACCTTGTGAATGCTCATTTTTATGAATGTAGCATTGTAATGAATACCAAATCGGTATAAGTGGTGATTCAGGTAAGTACCTGTTAATGTGATTTATTATTATTAATGCTTTTGGTAAGCATGATGTTTTGACACATGAAATTTAAGAATGTGATGGCATGAAACATATGAATGTTTATCTGTTGTGGGATTGATGAGTGGAGGGGGCAGTGTTATTGTGCCGACGGGCACCGGTCTTTGGTAGCACACCGTGACTATATGTCACCGAGGTTTGGTACCTCAGGAGGTTTGGTACCTCAATAGCGACTTGTCCCTGTGGTTAACACCACCGTGGGTTGGCCCCACTTGAGATATGGGATCGTCTGCCAGTGATTTGGTATCACACGATGGGTTGGCCCCATCACCCGATTTGTGTCTACGGACACCAGTGTTTTGGTAACACATTGTGACTATATGTCACCGTGGGTTTAGCACCACCGTGGTTTGGTACCACAACGGGGTAGACAGTGGCGTATGGTTGGCTAGGTTGGGTACACATTATTTTGCATATTGATTATTATATGCTGTGTATGAAAAATATTTTTTAAAACGGGGGAAGGGTTACATACTGAGTCTTGGTGACTCACCTTCTCCATTAATTTTTCAGGTGATGCTTAGATCGCGGACATGGAGCCGGAGGGACTTGAGGAGGCCATGCGGTGGATTTAAAACTAAATAGACTTTAATTTTAGTTATTTTAAATTTGGTTATTGGGTTGTTTATTTCGGTTGTAATAAGGCCTCATATTACTTTACTTTGGTTTTTTTTTTTTTTTGTTGGATATTTTATTTGTACTATGAAATTTGAATCACGCGTTTTATAAAATTAACACGAAAAATGTTTTATCGTGCCATCGAACACATCTCGAAAATTTGTGTAACAACTTGACTTAATTAAATGTTCAAATTGGACTAAGTATAATTTCAGCAAGATAACTTAAAATGAGCAGTTTTCAACAAAACTTAAGTGGATTTAGAAAATGGGTTTCAAAAACTTCTTCTTAGTAACGACCCATATTAGGTCCTAACGATTGGGCGGGTTTGGTTATTACAAAATAGTCCAAGTACATTAGTCAAATGGTCAAACTTTAGTCACCCCAAACTTTCCAAAACATCACCCCTTGTTTTAAGCCTTATGTCCCCCTACATATCTTTTCCATATGATTCTTTTCCTTAAGTTAACACTTGCCTTTTTTCCCATGGTCTTCTTGCCATAAAAAAAATAATCCTACTCATCCTAATTCTTATCCATGACCGACACTTGCTAAGGAAAAGAAAAAATAAAAGCTTTCAAATTGCATGTTAGGAGATTCGAACCTCTCCCCTCAAGCAAACATACATGCGCCAACATCACCTTACTACTAGCTCATCTTGTGCTAGTTTTTGTCACTTAAATTTACTTAAACCTCAAAGTCACTTGATCCACTTCAAATAAATTGTAACATCCTAGATTAGGGGTTATGCGTTTGTGTATAATTCATGAGTAGTAGGTTTTGGCAGTGTTTGGAAGTGAATTAAGTTTTTTTTAAAATCCTAGGATGGAAGAGAAAGCTTTGGACAATTATTGGTTTTTAAGTTAAAAACAAGAAGTGATGTGGAAAAGTGGCAAGGGACGTCACCTAAGGTGCAAGGGTTATGGCATCAAGTGAAGTACTTTGAGGGAAGAGGTTCGAATCCCATTGTGTGCATTTTTGCTTAATCTTATGAAATAGCATGTTTACTATGATATGGATGTGTGGTGTGCATTTTTAGAACCTTGGAAATGTAAGCAAATGTAAGGAAATGTAAGGAAATGTAAGGAAATGTAAGGAAATGAAAGGAAATGAAAAAATGTTAGGAAATAAAAGAAAATGTAAGAAATGTAAGGAAATGTAAGGAAATGAAAGGAAATGTAAGGAAATGAAAGGAAATGTAAGGAAATGTAAGGAAATGTAAGGAAATGTAAGGAAACTTGGAAATGTTACATTAAAAATAGGAAAGTGACCATTTTGGAAACCTAAGTAAATTAGGGAAGTGACCATTTTGGAAACTAAGCTAAAAGAGGAAACTAAACATTTTGGAAACACAGGAAATGTCAAGTTCTGAGCAGCAAAAATTTTTGAAACCTAAAATGACCCGAAATGTCAAATTTTAAGGTTCAAAGGGAACTTAGGGCAGGTGACCCTAAAATATAAAGTACGTGAAATTTGACCCACAACGGGCTTGGAAAAGTGGCTGAAGATGCCACTTAGGGCCTTTGGAAATGGCGCCACATACAAGGGTGTTGGGCACTGAATTCAAGTCACATGGGAAGCAAATAAAATAAGTTTTATTTTGCTTCTAGAAGCCCAAGAGGTGGACGGCACAAGGCTTGCAAAAGAGGTTTCACTCTCTTTTAAATTGACTAATTAGAAGATAATAAGGATTATACTTTATTTGTTTTAAAATTAAAGAGATAAAGTTATCACATAAGGAAGAGTAGTGGCCAAGCAAAGGATTCTTAGCCTAATTTTGGCTATAAAAGGATGAGACTAGGGCTATTCATTATTCATTCTCCTCTCTTTTCTTTTGCCAAATATTCTTTCTCCTCTCCTCTGCCTAAATTCTTCTTGAGCATCCATTCTTTTCCTCTTCTCTTTTAGCATCCTAGCCGATTCCTTCTCGACCTATTATTCCTCTCTTCTTTCATCTTTGAAACTAATACATAAGGGATCATAGCCGATTGTTCATCAAGTCTCTAAGCCGAATCTACAAGTGGTGTCAAGAGGGATCTGTCGATTTCAATATAGAGGTAAGGATCTATAGTTATAATTGTATTCCTTTCTTTTAAGCGAAAGTTAGTCTAATCGCTCCTATATCTTATTGATCGAAATATGGAAGGTGAATTTTGGGATTTGGATCTAAGGTATTTTGGCATCTCTATTAATCAAGAAGAGAGTTTGGGATTTAAAAGATTTAAGGTAATATATATGTATATTCGCCAAAGGCCATGTTTATGTTTTAATGTTAGATTAAATCTAACATATGGTTATAGGAATTTCGACATCCTTAAAGAAAGCAAGAGATCAATTTCGGGATTTGAATAATAGGGAAATCGGCAACAAGGTAAGCCTTAGGGTACTAATCCTACTAGGATTTGGATTTATGGCCGAATGGCTTTTTATTAAAGTAATAAGTGATAATTCAAATGCATGGATTAAGGATCTAAACATTAGATCTAGCTTTTCGAAATCTCAAGGAATTGCTAAGCGAATCAGGTGTGTACCCTACACTAAATCTTGATAGATTTACGGCTTTAATTCATTATATGTGTTAATATGAAAGTGTAAGAATATGGCTAAGGTACCATGTGTACCCCACACTAATCTTAATAGATTTATGGCTTAAATATGATATATATATTAATGTGAAAGTGTAAGAATGTGGCTAAAGTACCATATTATGGTACAAAGTACTCAGGTACGTTTTCCTACTCCTACTAGGATTACGAAATATGTTATAATTAACATGTGAAAAGTGACATGAATATGAAAATTTAGTATGATATGCATGATATGAATAATATGGGGCATTCGGGTTATTCGAGAAAGGGGAAGTGAATGTGATGACTTCGGTCTCACTAAGTGAAACGTGATGACTTCGGTCTCACTAAGAATATGTGACGACTTCGGTCTCACTAAGTGAATGTGGTGACTACGGTCACATTAAGTGAATGTGGTAACTTCAGTTACATTATCTAAATGTGGTGTCTCATGACACAAATATCAGGTGGCTATGCCACAATATTTTAAGTGGGCGATGAGCACGTCATTAATGACGCCTTTGATGGTGTGTAGCGGATGGAGGTTGACTTAGTAGTCCCCACGATTATGCGAGGTTAGTGCGGTGGAGTGTAGCGGATGGCATATAGGTTTGGGTTCGGGTTTGCATCATTATCTTGAATTTTTATATGAATATGATATGTATGGTGTGCCTATTTCTATTATGTTTTGGTGTTGGTTACACATTGAGTCTATCGACTCACCCGTTAGGGAACATGTTTGGTGATGAGCGGTAATGGATCGACGGCAGAACTTGTGGTGGCCATGTTCAGCTTGAAGTTTAATTTAATTTGAATCTTTATTTTATTTTAAGTACAGTACAATTTTATTTTGGGTTTTGTTTTATGTAATAAGGCCATCGTGACGATTTTTATTTACATTTTAATTACTATGTTATGAATTTAGGGCTTTATAAAGAATAAGCCCATTTAATTTAAAATAAGTTTAAACGTTTTGTCACTGAAACAAATGGGTTTTGATATAAAATAAATTTGTTTTCAACTCGAGCCCAACCCACAACAAACTATCTTCCAAAACACATTTTTCAAAGTATTGAATGAATTTGAATCGGGTTACTTGAGGAACATACGAGATCAGTCCATTCTCGTGGGTGGGTGTGGGGTGTTTCGATTTAGTATCGAGCCCATTTTAAACTCTCGGCCTTGGGTTTAAGGCCCAAAACGTTTTCAAAATTAGGCCCAAAAGAATTTTGTGAATTAAGCGTTTTTTACGGCATGGCCCACTAAGTCTCAGGCAAAGTCCACCAAGTAAGTACTCCGATCTTTTGTGTGATTTATATTATGATTTATAGAAGGGTAGGAATGGAACGTCGAATAGAGATTAAGTACTTGAACCCTAGGACTAGTATACCCCAACAAAAACATAAGACATAAATGCCTAACTAAACAAACCTGTGGTTAAGTCGCTGAGTTAAGGTGTGGTAACCATGGTGCGCATGTCTAGGATTGGTTTCAGTGGGAGCTTGGTATTTAAGTAGTCCTAGTGACTCACCTCCTATCCACTCGAATCCTACCTGGTGCGTAGCCTCGGTTCACCCTAACTAAGAGGACTTAGTCACGGGCTAAACCCCTAACTAAAACTCAAAAGGGACTAGCCATATTTTTATGGAAACCCTAGCTTTAAAATCCCTATATTACCCTTTTAGGAGTAGCAAAAGATTTTTGCAAAAATTCTTCCAAAATATTTCTTACTTGCAAAATTACTAAAATGCCCCTAGTGGTAAAATTACGAAAATGCCCTTGGTTTATGAAATTTTAAAATACCCACAGTTCTTATCAAAATTTCACTACTTTGCTTAAAGGAACCCTAAATTTAAAAAATATCAAAATACCTTGATTATGGGAAGAAAAAAAATTTACGAAATTACCCCTAACTTGTAAATTACCAAAATACCCTCGAGTTACAAAATTACCAGAATGACCCCCCGATCTTCAAAAATTTCTGCAACAACGCTGATTTGGAAAATAGATTCTCAGAAACAACCTTCAAGTTTTGTAAATTCTAAAATATCCCTGATTTATTAAGATTTATAAAGTTACCCTGGTTTATTACTGAAATACCCCCGGGATTTCAAAAATTACCAAAATACCCTTATTGAAGGAACTTTATTTTGACAAATTATGAAAATATCCTCAGGGATGAATTACGAAAATACCCTGGTAGTGGAAAAACAACAACAATGAAAACTACAACATTTCTCTGAATGAGCGAAAGTTCATAATTGATTGATGGATGTATGAATGTAAAGATTGTGTGCATGTATGAATACGAAAGAACCACTTCTAAAAAATTTCCATAAAACTTCTTGCGTTAATCGGTGAAACAAAATTTTTAATACATAAAACTTCTTAATCGATTAAATAGCGGCGTTAGAAATGAGTTCTAAGGGACGTGAACTTAGAGATTGTGCCTAGAAAGTATGATGGTTCTATTAAGATCGAGTGCTTGACGTAAGCATAGTGCGATGAGAAGGATTGTACGATGTTAGTAAGTAATTTCGAGGACTAAATTATTTTTAAGGAGGTAGAACGTAAGATTCTAGATTAGGGGTTATCGTTTGTGCATAATTCATGAGCAGATGAGGTTTTAGCGGTGTTTGGAAGTGAATTAAGTTTTTTAAAATCCTAGGATGGAAGAGAAAGCTTTGGACAATTATTGGTTTTAAGTTAAAAACAAGAAGTGATGTGGAAAAGTGGCAAGGGACGCCACCTAAGGTGCAAGGGTTATGGCATCAAGTGAAGTACTTTGAGGAAGAGGTTCAATCCCATTGTGTGCATTTTGCTTAATCTTATGAAATAGCATGTTTACTAGGATATGGATGTGTGGTGTGCATTTTTAGAACCTTGGAAATGTAAGGAAATGTAAGGAAATGTAAGGAAATGTAAGGAAATGAAAGGAAATGAAAGGAAATGTAAGGAAATAAAAGGAAATGTAAGGAAATGTAAGGAAATGTAAAGAAATGAAAGGAAATGGAAGGAAATGTAAGGAAATGTAAGGAAATGTAAGGAAACTTGGAAATGTTACATTAAAAATAGGAAAGTGACCATTTTGGAAACCTAAGTAAATTAGGAAAGTGACCATTTTGGAAACTAAGCTAAAAGAGGAAACTAAACATTTTGGAAACACAGGAAATGTCAAGTTCTGAGCCATGAAAATTTTGGAAACCTAAAAATGACCCCGAAATGTTGAATTTTAAGGTTCAAAGGGGAACTTAGGGCCAGGTGACCCTAAAATATAAAGTACGTGAAAGTTGACCCACAAACGGGCTTGGAACAGTGGCCTGAAGATGCCACTTTGGGCCTTTGGAAATGGCGCCACATACAAGGGTGTTGGGCCTGAATTCAAGTCACATGGGAAGCAAATAAAATAAGTTTTATTTTTGCTTCTAGAAGCCCAAGAGGTGGATGGCACAAGGCTTGCAAAGAGGAGTTTCACTCTCTTTAAATTGCTAATTAGAAGATAATAAAGATTATACTTTATTTGTTTTAAAATTAAAGAGATAAAGTTATCACATAAGGAAGAGTAGTGGCCAAGCAAAGGATTCTTGGCCTAATTTTGGCTATAAAAGGATGAGACTAGGGCTATTCATTATTCATTCCCCCTCTCTTTTCTTTTGCCAAATATTCTTTCTCCTCTCCCTCTGCCGAAATTCTTCTTGAGCATCCATTCTTTTTCCTCTTCTCTTTTAGCATCCTAGCCATTCCTTCTAAGCCTATTATTCCTCTCTTCTTTCATCTTTGAAACCAAATATATAAGGGATCATAGCCGATTGTTCATCAAGTCTCTAAGTCAATCTAAGTGGTGTCGGGAGGGATCATCGATTTCAATATAGAGGTAAGGATCTATAGTTATAATTGTATTCCTTTCTTTTAAGCCGAAAGTTAGTCTAATCGCTCCTATATCTTATTGATCGAAATATGGAAGGTGAATTTCGGGATTTCAGATCTAAGGTATTTCGGCATCTCCATTAATCAAGAAGAGAGTTTTGGGATTTAAAAGATTTAAGGTAATATATATGTATATTCGGCCAAAGGCCATGTTTATGTTTTAATGTTAGATTAAATCTAACATATGGTTATAGGAATTTCGACATCCTTAAAGAAAGCAAGAGATCAATTTCGGGATTTGAATAATAGGGAAATCGGCAACAAGGTAAGCCTTAGGGTACTAATCCTACTACGATTTGGATTTATGGCCGAATGGCTTTTTATTAAAGTAATAAGTGATAATTCAAATGTAGGGATTAAGGATCTAAACATTAGATCTAGCTTTTCGAAATCTCAAGGAATTGCTAAGCAAATCAGGTGTGTACCCTACACTAAATCTTGATAGATTTACGGCTTTAATTCATTATATGTGTTAATATGAAAGTGTAAAAAATATGGTTAAGGTACCATGTGTACCCTACTCTAAGTTTTAATATGTTCATGGCTATGTTTTAAATTAAATGTGTTAATATGAAAGTGTAAGAATATGGCTAAGGTACCATGTGTACCCCACACTAATCTTAATAGATTTATGGCTTAAATATGATATATATATTAATGTGAAAGTGTAAGAATGTGGCTAAAGTACCATATTATGTTACAAAGTACTCAGTACGTTTTCCTACTCCTACTAGGATTACTTAAATATGTTATAATTAACATGTGAAAAGTGACATGAATATGAAAATTTAGTATGATATGCATGATATGAATAATATGGGGCATTCAAGGGTTATTAGAAAGGGAAGTGAATGTGATGACTTCGGTCTCACTAAGTGAAACGTGATGACTTGGTCTCACTAAGAATATGTGACGACTTGGTCTCACTAAGTGAATGTGGTGACTACGGTCACATTAAGTGAATGTGGTAACTTCGTTACATTATCTAAATATGGTGTCTCATGACACAAATATCGTGGCTATGCCACAATATTTTAAGTGGGCGATGAGCACGTCGATCGCAATGACGCTTCGATGGTGTATAGTTTGAAACACCCAAAACTCATTAAAAAGTCCAACCAGTTTGTTATGTTCCTCGAATCTAACTTTTCGCAAACTCTTAAAATTTGATGATTTTGTAGAAAAGTGATTTAACTTAATATTTTAGGTTGAAATCAAATTGTAAAGTAAATTTTGTCTTTTAAAACATTATTTTATAAGGAATTAATTAAATAAAAATAAAACCAAATTTAAGAAAATTACTTTAAAACATTTATATATTAGTGACAAAAACATTTTAAATTATTTATCGAAAACCATTTAGTTTTTTTCTTAATAATTGTTCATGGCAAAATAAAATAAATTCAAACACCCAAAATTAAAAATAGTTTATAGTGGCCTTATTACATGAAAATAGCAAACCCATAATAAAGTCTAATTAATCAAATTAAATAAGTTTAAATTGGAAAATCTCCAAAGTACTTGATACGAGCATTGGCCACCTCGAAATCCTTCTTGACTTCGATCCATCGCACTACTGAATCATCTGAAAAGTTTATCCCACAAAATGGGTGAGTTATAAACTCAATGTGTAACACATACATCAAAAAGCCCATTTTTCATAACACATTTATTCATAGGCCCATTTAAGTCATATTTGGCCCAAAAGCCCATTTAGCTCATATTTAGCTTAAAAGCCCATTTAGCTCGTATTTAGCCCAAAAGCCCATTTTCATAGCAGATCAAATAATAATCATTCAATATTGCAAGGTTATGTACATGAAATGAAATGCAAGCCCGGCCCACCTAATATCCATCTGCTACACACCACCCGTACCAACCAACACACCGTGGGGATTACTAAATCGACCTCCATCCGCTACACACCATCGAAGGCGCTTGTCGCGGTCAACATGCACATCGCCGTTATAATTTTGTGGCAAGGCCACAAGACAAAATTGTGACCAAGTCACCGGATATCAAATATGTGACCTGTCACCAGATTTCAAATATGTGACCAAGTCACCAGATTCACATATGTGACCAAGTCACCGGATTTCAAATATGTGACCGTAGTCACCTAATGTGGTAAAACCACCAGAATACTTCCTCCTTTATCAAATATACCCATATGCCCATGCACATACATAACATTTAGTTTTCATGCCATTTACCCCAAAACCATAATATAATCATACTTATTTCACATTTTATGCATATAGCAAAATTAACGAAATATTGGGGTAAACATACCTGAATGTCGTATACCACTGAATGGTATCCAAAAATCATTATTAAACACATTATCATAAAATCACATATAATATTAGATCTATGAGTTTTTAATGTAGGGTTACACACCTTATGACAGTGAGAACAATACTCTCTCGCTCATCAACACCTAGTTAATTAACACACTTGGTTAGTATAAACTTTTACTAACAAAACTATACTTATTGATGATGGATCTAAATCCTTACCCTCGGATTCTCGAACGACAGTTATTTGTGGTTTTTCCACTAGATGGATCAAAACTCACGATAATCCACCAACGTAAAGTGGTTCGATTGTATGTACAACTTCAAATAACCGATCCTCGTTAGCGAGAGGGTCCACAACCCGATGGAAAGTCTCTTACACCCGATCATCGCCTTCGTTTGCGCTTGATGGTAAAAGAGTACCTCCTCTCTTCCAAACACTCCGTACGGCTCTTTTCTTACCTATCTTGTTAGTCTCAATTCGTCCCTAAAATAACGTTGATTAGTGATCCATTCTAAAAGAATTGATACGATCGAAATTAAAAATCCTTACCTTGATGATCTCGAAAGATCACTTCTTAAAAATTGGCTTCAACAAAGATCTTTAAAAATCCTTTCCAAGGATTCGTTTAGAGAGAAAAATAAAAGATTTATTTTTCTAAATGAACTATAGTAAAAGGAAATAATGAAAACTATTGACAAACAAAAACCTTACTTTGAGCACTTGAAGATTCGGCTTTGAACAAGAAAAGAAGAGAATAAAAATTTAATTTGGTGGTTTCGATTTTCAAAGAAAGAAAAGAAGAAAGAAAATGAAAAATGAAAAGAGAAGGAAAGAGAGAAGGAAGAAAAAGAGAAAGAGAATGAGAGATTAAAAGAAGATGATGATGATCCTCAAAAAGAAAAGAGATAGCTTTTGGAACCTAAGCACATTCGGCCAAGGGAAAAAAATGAAGAAAATTGGTTCTAGAACTTTTGTAGTTTCGGCAATGAGAGGGAAAGAGAAGAGAGAAATAGAATGAAAAAGAAAAAGAAAATGAGAGAGGATGCTTTTGGTGAAAGTTGAATTCGACACTAGAGAGAAAGAAAAAGGATAAGTGTCTTCAAAAGTGACAATATTTTGGTATCAAAAGAAGATAAAGATTTGAGAGGAAAAGAAGAAATAAAAGTACCTATTTGGTCAAAAATGCAAAGGCCAAAACAAAGCAAACTTTTTACCAAATGCCAATAGACAAATTCGGCTAAGAGAAAAATATTGGACAAGGAAAAAAATGCACAAATGACAACCTTTTGGTCAACAAAAATCTTCCTAATCCTATACCAAAATTCGGCCAACACAATAGCCTACACAATCCCCTTCTTTCCTCCTTAATTCTTCCCTATCAACTCCATAATTTTCAACACAATTAAACCACTCCCTTAGCCCCTTATGCCATCTAGGTTCATGGTCAAATGACCATGAACAAGTTTCCAAAACATTGCCCACATATCAAGCCTCTTGTCCCCCTATCTTATCATCCTATCTTGATTCCATGCCATAATTCTTTAGCTTGCCTTTTTCATATGGTCAACTAGCCAAAATTAAAAGAATGCTCATCCATTCTAGAAGAATCTTGGCCGACACTATAGGGAAGGAAACAAAAATAAAAATTCTCCCATTTGCTAGCTAGGGGATTCGAACCTCTCCCCTCAAGCACTCATCCATATGTCCTTACCACTTTGCTAATTACTCAACTTATGCCTTAAACTCCTTGTCATTAATTCTTAAAGCCTAACATGCTTAGCTCCATCTTAATTATTAAAATTAAAGTTTCATTAAGCATTCACTTAATTAATGAAGCTCAAAAATAACTTCCAAAACACACTTAACATATTTAAGCATGCAACATCAATTAATTAAGTAAGATGCATAACCCCTATTTATTAGGATGTTCAGTTCTACCCCCTTAAAATAATTTCGTCCTCGAAATTACATGGCTAGAATAAGTGAGGGTATTGTTGTCGATCGCTTCCTCCTGTTCCCACGAAGCTTCTTCGATCCATGATTACGCCATAATACTTTGACGAGAGGAACCGACTTTCTCCGTAAAACCTTTACATCTCGCCTGTAATTTGAATTGGCTCCTCTTCATAAGACAAATCTGGTCTTAATTCCACCTCCTCAATTGGCACTACATGAGATGGATCTCGACCGTAATGCAGAACATTGAAACATAGAACACATCGTGCATTTGCTTCAACTCCAAGGCAATTCTAATCGATATGCCACAAATCCGACCTGCTTCAAAACCCGATAAGGTCCAATGAACCTGGGACTTAGCTTCCCTTTGCGACCAAATCTCATTACCTTTTTCCAAGGTGAAACCTTTAAGAAAACTTGGTCCCCCACTGCAAACTCTATTTCTTTCCGCTTTAGATTTGCGTAAGACTTTTGCCTGTCAGATGCTTCCTTTAACCAAGCCCGGATTACCTTAACCTTTTCTTCGGATTCAGCCACTATTTCTGGACCCAAAATCTAACGTTCCCCTAGTTCTGTCCAACACGTAGGAGTGCGACACTTCCGTCCATATAGTGCTTCATATGGTGCCATCCGAATACCAGCTTGGTAACTGTTATTGTACGCAAATTCTGCCAACGGTAAGAATTCCTCCCAACTTCCCTTGAAATCTATCACACATCCTGTAACACCCCAAACCCGGTCAATACACCGCGACTGAATCTGGTATGTTACAGGGAAAAAGGTATTTGAGAGGTTTAGGTTTAAGTTTAAGAGTTCGATAAAATCGTCTTGCTAAATTTTGTACTTG
The DNA here is from genome assembly GCA_025506655.1 of Gossypium rotundifolium. Lineage (NCBI taxonomy): Eukaryota > Viridiplantae > Streptophyta > Magnoliopsida > Malvales > Malvaceae > Gossypium > Gossypium rotundifolium. Next base: position 150,652,320 of record CP106733.1, on the reverse strand, counting down.
AAGAAATCTCGAGGATGACTGTTTTAAAACTGATAGTGCATTTGAAAACCCGAAAATTACAAAAAAACTTAGTCAGATATATAAGTAAAACAAGTTTGTCTCGGTTAAAAATTCAAGTAATCCTTGTTGTTTAAAAACATGTTGACCTAATACGAGATTGCATTCAAGTTGGAGTACATTTGAGTTTTATTTATCTTAAATTATAGTGTGATATCCGATGGTAAAGTTTAAAACATATCGCTTGTGGTTTGAAAACCTTATCTTTACAAATTTTAGCCAAATTTTAACCCAATTATTCATTAAGGCATACTTGAAATCCAATCCACGCATATAAATAATAAAACATAAGTTTAAAAAGGCCTTTTACAATCCAAATAAACCAAATGAAAAAAATAGTCAAATAAAGTACCAAGTTTAAATCGATGCAACTCTGAATTCATCCATGGCATGGGCACCTCGAGTCCATCCTGGCTCCAAGTCCGCGATCTATGTGTCACCTGAAATGATAAGGGAGAAGGTGAGTCACAAGGCTCAGTGCATAAATCCCTCTCCCGATATATGCAACATGCTAACACACATCATAACAAAGCAATACAATTAATGCACCGACCCTAACCATCCGTAACACCTTTTCTACCCCGTGGTACCAAACCACCGAGGGTGCCAAACCACCGTGACCCAAAGTTACGATATCCATAGATGTGGTGCCAAACCACCGGTGACCCAAAGTCACGAAGATCCATCTGGGGCTAACCCACGTGATACCAAATCACCATGGCGACAATCCGTATCTCAAAAGTGGGGCCAACCCACGGTGGCGTTAACCACGTGGACGAGTCGCTATGAGGTGCCAAACCTCCGTGTCCCAAAGACACAAGTGTGATACCAAATCACGGGTGACCGTAGTCACGATTAAAATGATGGGGCCAACCCATCGTGTGATACCAAATCACTAGCGTCAATCCCGTATAATCAACCGTGGGGCCAACCCACTGTGGTGCTAAGCCACTGGGACGAGACGCGGAGGTGCCAAACCTCTGGTGACCCAAAGTCACATTAATCAATCTGTGGTACCAAACCACTGGAGGTGCCAAACCTCGGGTGTCCCAAAGACACGGATATCATAACCCCCTCCTCTCATATCACCCAATAATATATCATACTAATGCAAGTCGTGCAATCATGCTATCATGCTCACATGCTTAATATGACATCTCAAAATACATACACCATAAATCATGATATCACATATCATCATAGATCTCGTAATGAAACGGACTTACCCGAATCCGTATCCATACCTCATTGGGTATTATCTCAGTCAACCATACTGTTTCACTTACACAATGAGGTTATTAACATATTACTCAGTAAAAAGGTGTGTTAGTTTACACACCTGATAGAACGCACGCTCAATCCCAAAGAACCGGTTTAAACCCCTCGATTATCTTGCTCCTAAAATCGGCCAAACACAAGATTAATCACTTAAAACCATTCGCCGTAAAAGATAAACCAAAGGGGTTAGCGTTAAATCTTTACCGCAAATGGTTTGGTTTCCTACCAAACCCAAACCAACAATGGTTCCTTCCGATAATCGGCCTCCCCTAAAACACAAACAATTTAGTCTCAAAAGTCTTTGGCTTAACAACTCTAAAGAAAACCATTAAAGCAATCTCTTACCACCACTTACCCAACGATTAGACTCCTCTTGCTTGCTTCCGAGATCCAAAGGCCCTATAATGAAATCGATTATCAAAACCACAGTTAACTCCTTCCAACCAATGTCAAATCGCCCTTAAACACACCCAAAATCGCAAAGCACAAGAGAGGGAGAAATGGCCATTCGCCAAACACTTACCTCTTACTAGACCGATTGAAACAAAATCCAACAAGGTCAACCCTCCTCCGATATACTGAATAAAGGAACTAATAGGAGAGAAAAGGTTCTGCTAACACCCTTAACAAAAGGATAAAAGTTTCGACTTCACGTAAAGGAAGGTTCTGGCTAGAGTCTTTGAAGTACCAAGCAAAAGAAATGTGGTTCCAAAAGGAGAAAAGAAATCGCAAAGGTTGAAAAAGATTCTGCTAAGAGGTTTTGGAAAAGAAAGGAATCAAGATGAAAAGAGGGAGGGTGTTTTCGGTTTAAAGAAAAAGAAAATGGAGGATGATGTTTTTGGAGGATGGTGTTTCGGTCAAGAAGATATTGAGAGAGGAAAAGAGAGTATGAGAGGAAGAGAAGCTAGTTTGGCCAAGCTTTAAGAGAAAGGTAATAACGTATGAGAAGAAGGGTTACTAGTTTCGCTTACACAAGATGCAAATAAGAAAAAATGGGAACAAACGCTCGGCTACCAAGAGAATCAAGAGAAAAACAAAGCAATTTTTGGCAAGAAGAAGCTTGGACTTTTCTGGTTTAAGGAGAAAAAGAAGAAATATACTTGAAGTTTTGGCTAGTTTTTGACTAAAGGAGAATTGGCTTACAAATGGTTTTTCACCTAAAATGCACAATTTGCCAAAATGAAAATTCTAGACACCCCCACTACACTTACCAACCGCCACTCCTCAAAATCTCTCCAAAATTCGCCACAACTCCCCAAACACTCCAAGCCACCAATTCAAACTAGTTTGAACTAGTCTCCTCCTACATTCACTCTCCACCCATCATTTGAACTTTTGACTTGGTCCAAGGCGAGTTTGAACCGCCTACAACTCCTCCCTCCATACCAGTCAAAATAGAAACCAAAATGGAGCACTCTGCGGCTTGAACACAGGACCTCTTCCCTCCCGCAAGTGACGCTAATCCAAGCTCTTAGTGGCGCCTTGCTTGCCACTCCACCACTCCTTTCTTATGCTAAAATTCACCTAAAATATTTATAAACCCCACTCCTTCACTCCTCTCACCTAAGCCTAAAAACAAAGATTTTTCCTACCACTCAGGCTTATACCTAGCTTATAACTAAGCCCTAACAACATCAAAATAACAACATAGCACACCATGCACATGCAACAAAGCCAAAATAAAATAGCCCTTAACCCGGGATATTACAGTTCTACCCCCCTTAAAAATAATTTCGGCCTCAAAATTACCTGATCAAAAGAGTTGCGGGTATTGTTGTCTCATCATATCCTCGGGTTCCCATGTAGCTTCTTCCACGCCATGATTCCGCCATAGTACCTTAACCAAAGGCATGCACTTCCTACGCAGTAACCTTCACATCCCGATCTAAAATCAGAGAGCTCTTCCTCTATGGTCAAATCTGGTTTACCTCGATCTCTTCCATCGCCACCACGCATGGATGGATCCGAGCGATATCGCCTAAGCATCGAAACGTGGAACACGTCGGATCTCGACTTAGCTCACCGGCAACTCAAGTCGATATGCTATCGTCCCACTCGTCTCAAAGACCTTATACGCCCAATAAACCTCGGACTTAGCTTGCCTTTCCTTCCAACCTTAACACTTTCTTCCACGGTGAGACCTTCAGAAAACTTGATCTCCACAACAAATTCAATATCTCTCCGCTTAAGATCGGCATAAGACTTCGCGGTCCAAGCTTCCTTTAATCGAGCTCAGATAACTTAACCTTGTCCTCGATCTCAAAGAACCACTACGGTCCCAACAACCGACGCTCACCCAACTCGACCAAAGACGTAGGTGAGTGACACTTCCTACCATACAACGCCTCATATGGTGCCATCTTGATGCTTGCTTGGTAACTATTGTTGTAGGCGAACTCATTAATGGTAGAAACTCCTCCCAACTACCCTCAAGTCCGAGCACAACCTCGCAACATGTCTTCCAAGATCAGATAACCTTTTCTCGATCGCCACGGATCATGCGGTGAAATGCAGTCTTTGAAATCCAACCGCTGCACTCAGAGCTCGATGCAACGCTTTCCGTAACCTTGACATAAATCGATCCCTATTCGAGATGATCGACATCGCACACCATGCGGATCACTATCTTCGACACATACAACCGCTAACCTCTCAAGTGAGTAATCCACCTCACCGGATAAAGTGAGCTGATTTAGTCGACCAATCCATAATTACCCAAATCAATCCTTCTTGCTAGGCGAAGAGGTAATCCAGACGAAATCTATAGTTATCCTTTCCCACTTCCATGTGGAATCTTCATCGGGTCAAGCAACCTCGACGGCAATTGATGCTCGACTTTGACTCACGACATGTCAAGCACTTCCTACAAACTCTTCACTTCCCTCTTGGATCTTGGCCACCGTAATCGCTCTCGAGATCCCTATACATTTTGCTACCTCCGGATGCATAGCATAGGGTATGCTATGTGCATCTGAAGAATCTTCCGCTTTAACTCAATATCCTCAAAGATACAAGCTCTCTCCAAAACACAAGACTCCATCACTAGACAAATCAGAACCCTCCAAACCATCATTCTCGCACTTGTGACCTCTCAAGACTCAAAACCTCGTCCATCAACTATTTTTCTCTCGATCCGCTCAACCCAAGTAGGCTTAACTCGCAGCTCTGCTGAATACTTCCACATCGTACAAACTCAAATGGGCAAACATCGCTCTTAAGTCCGAACAACCTTACGGCTCAACGCGTGCGCCACCACGTTAGCCTTGCCCGGATGATACTCAATCAAACAATTCGTAGTCTTTCAAAGAACTCAATCCATCTGCTACGCTTTAGATTCAAATCTTTTGAGTCAAAAGGTACTTTAGACTCTTATGATCTGTAGACTATCGATCTCTCTCCGCACAAGTAATGTCTCCAAATCTTCAAAGTGAAAACTACACCGCTAACTCCAGATCGTGCGGCCGATAATTGACCTCATGTGGCCTCGACCACCGAGATGCGTAAGCCACAACCTTCCTTCCTCGTGATCAAGACACAACCTAAACTCAGATGCGATGCATCGCAATATACTTGTGAATTCCTTTCCACCTCGGGTTGATTAGAACTGAGCTTAGTCAAAATCTTCTTCAACTTGTCGGTTTCCTGCCGCTTCTCAAATTTCAAATAAACTAACCCTTTTCTTAACAATTTGGTCATCGGTCTGCGATCAACGAAAATCCTCTACAAATCTTCTAGAGTATCCTCGCCAAGCCCGTAAAACTCCGAATCTCACCATCGACATAGGCGGCTTCCAATCCAAATCGCCTCAATCTTCGAGGATCCACTCTAATCCCTCACCGACACTACATGACCCAAGAAAGTCACCTCTAAGCCAAAACTCACATTTACTAAACTTTGCATAAAGTCGCTTTCTCCTCGTAATCTACAATACCACCCAAAATGCGCATCATGTTCCTCCTCGGTCCTTGAATAAACCAAGATGTCATCGATAAAACCACTACGAATCGATCCAAATCTCATTGAACACCCTATTCATCATATCCATGAATGCTTTCAAGACGTTAGTCAACCCAAACGGCATTACTAAGAATTCATAGTGCCCATACCGAGTACGAAATGCCGTCTTGCGATATCCGCCTCCTTCACCTTTAGCTCGTGGTACCTGCATCTTAAATCAATCTTGAGAATACCGCCAAGACCCTTCACCGATCAAACAAGTCACCTATCCGGCAAAGCAGATACTTATTTTTGATCGTCACTTATTCAATTGGCGGTAGTCTATACACATCTGATAGTACCGCTTTTCTTCTTGATAAAGAGTACCGGCTCCCAAGGTGAAACACTTGGCTCGATGAAGCCTCGATCCAACAACTCCTGGATCTGAGCCTTAAGCTCTACTAACTCTTTAGGCGCCATCCTATACGGAGCAATAGACACTAGCGCGGTTCCGGGTAACAAATCTATCCCGAACTCTACCTCACGATCTGGTGGCAAACCCTAAGCTCCTCGTGGAACACATCAACAAATTCCCTAACCGCCGGACCTCCCCACAAGCAGACTCTTTAGCCTCCAAGGCACACACATGAACCACGATGCTTCACAACCCTTCCCGACCATCTTCTCGGCTTTCGGAGCGTACACCACGTTAGACAAGTAATTTCTTCTATTACCGATCAGATTACCTCATCACCCTTAGTGCTTTCGTAACCATGCGCTTTACTGCAATCCAACCTCGCCCGGTACTTAACCACCGGTCTATCCCGAGAATCGATCGAACTCCCCAAATGGCGCTCCATCAGATTAGCCACAAACACTACCCTTGGAGTTCTAGAGGTACATCTCTATACACTTTTATCTACAACTACAGAGTGACCTAGAGGGCTTATTACTACCATCCGCCTAGAAGATATCTCGTAGTCTAGATCCATGGTCTTCACTATGCTACTCAGAACATATGAATGTGTTGAACCCACATCAATCAAAGCAAGAAATGGAGAACCAAAGATTAAAACGCATCGATTATGACGTCCGCAAGGCCGCCTCCTCTCGACTCTCATTGACACACTAGCCACGGGTCATCGGCCTCGAACCACTACGCACCTCTCGCCGGTGCTCCACGGCCCACTGTAACCATTATCTCCTCTCGCCATTACCTCGCCCTCTCGCGGTGGTGGTCCAATATTCTTGAACTAAGTAGGCCTCGACTCTCTGACCGAATCCTAGCCAACTTACGCAGACAGGTCCCTCACACCTGGGTCCAAATGAGCCACACTCAAAACATCCTCTACCACCAGGTCCAACATCCACCCCATTGAGCTTTCCCACAACGGTTACATCAAGGCGGTCCCGACTAGCGGCAACAAACCTACTGACCGATTCGCCCACTCGGTCTAGCCTTTTCTCGAGGATTACCCGACGACCCGGAAGACCCAAAATTCCTCTTATGTCGGCTCCTATCCATGCCTTGCCTCACAAACTCCTTAATACCCTCGGCTACCTTAGCCTTTTCAACTAGGACAAGAATTCACGCTCTGTTGAGAGCAATCAAGAACCTTAATTCATCTCAAGAGCCATCCTCAAAATGAACACACCTCTCGTGTTCAATAGCCACCATACCCCTAGCATATCGACTCAACTGAGGAACTCGCCTCGACTCGACCTTCGATTTACTCCCTAAACTAACCTCGTAAATACTTTTCGTTGCTCATTAAAGTAGTTAGCTCCAACTTACTTTTTCCGATAAGCGACTCAAATAGTCCCAAGTCAGTCTTCCATCAGAAGGCCGTCCGAACCGTGAGCCACCACTGGTATGACTCATCTCGAAGAAGTGATACTATCCCCTTTAACTTCTCTTCAGCAGTTAGGTTCAGATCACCCATGATCCGCTCTGTCGCCTCCAGCCAATATTCAGTAGTCTTTGAGAGCAACACTGCACACACCTCTAATACCTCAAATTTCGCTTGCCCAAAGCCATTCAGCACGATTTTCTAGCTCGCGCCTCCACCTACTCCAACTACCCCTTTCGAAATCCGCAAGATCGCTCGTGACACCTGCGTCGCCCCTACCGTTCACGAAACTCACCACCTCCAACCGGTGGTGGTACTGATATCTCATTCTCTGACCCCTAACCAAAACCTACGGGTTCAGAAACTGTCATCCTACCTCGACCACGTCCACGACCACGCCCACCTCGTGTACTCATGACTAAAATCTTGTCTCGATTTAAAGAATTTTATGCATCGAGAATTATTCCATCAGATAAAAGTAAAGTCTTATGATTATTAAAGAAGCTTGTTTTCGCAAGTCCACGAGTCCTATCGGGCCAGCTTAAGGTAATCCACTATTGCTAGTCATCCACTCACATCAACATCAAAATCACAAGCAATAGTAAGGGTACTTTACTCAAGCGACTGGTGCTTAAACTCGATGCCATGCCCTTCAAACCATATTCTTTAAAGCCAAAACACTTTAAAACCAGAATTTAAAACATTTTGGGCCTCAGGCCCACAGCAGAGCCTTTGAACTTGGCTCTGATACCATAATTGTAACACCTCAAACCCGGTCAATACACCACGACCAAATCTGGTATGTTACAGGGAAAAAGGTATTTGAGAGGTTTAGGTTTAAGTTTAAGAGTTCGATAAAATCGTCTTGCTAAATTTTGTACTTGAAGAAATCTCGAGGATGACTGTTTTAAAACCGATGGTGCATTTGAAAACCCAGAAATTACAAAAAAACTTAGTCAGATATGTAAGTAAAATAAGTTTGTCTCGGTTAAAAATTTAAGTAATCCTTGTTGTTTAAAAACATGTTGACCTAATACGAGATTGCATTCAAGTTGGAGTACATTTGAGTTTCATTTATCTTAAATTACATGTGATATCCGATGGTAAAGTTTAAAACATATCGCTTGGTTTGAAAACCTTATCTTTACAAATTTTAGCCAAATTTTAACCCAATTATTCATTAAGGCATACTTGAAATCCAATCCACGATATAAATAATAAAACATAAGTTTAAAAGGCCTTTACAATCCAAATAAACCAAATGAAAAAAGCAACAAATAAAGTACCAAGTTTAAATCAATGCAACTCGAATTCATCCATGGCATGGGCACTTGAGTCCATCCTCGCTCCAAGTCCGCGATCTATGTGTCACCCGAAATGATAAGGGAGAAGGTGAGTCACAAGACTCAAGGCATAAATCCCTCTCCCGATATATGCAACATGCTAACACACATCATAACAAAGCAATACAATTAATGCACCTGACCTTAACCATCCGTAACACCTTTTCTACCTCGTGTTGTACCAAACCACGGTGGTGCTAAACCACCGGTGACCCAAAGTCACGATATCCATAGATGTGGTGCCAAACCACCGGTGACCCAAAGTCACGAAGATCCATCTGGGGCCAACCCACGGTGATACCAAATCACCGGCGACAATCCCAGATCTCAAAAGTGGGGCCAACCCACGGTGGTGTTAACCACGTGGACGAGTCGCTATGAGGTGCCAAACCTCTGTGTCCCAAAGACACAAGTGTGATACTAAATCACCGGTGACCTAGTCACGATTAAAATGATGGGGCCAACCCATTGTGTGATACCAAATCACTAGCGTCAATCCCAGATAATCAACCGTGGGGCCAACCCAATCGTGGTGCTAAGCCACTAGGACGAGACGCGGAGGTGCTAAACCTCGGTGACCCAAAGTCACATTAATCAATCTGGGTACCAAACCACCGGAGGTGCCAAACCTCGGGTGTCCCAAAGACACGGATATCATATCCCCCTCCTCTCATATCACCCAATAATATATCATACTAATGCAAGTCGTGCAATCATGCTATCATGCTCACATGCTTAATATGACATCTCAAAATACATACACCATAAATCATGATATCACATATCATCACAGATCTCGTAATGAAACGGACTTACCCGAATCCGTATCCATACCTTATTGGGTATTATCTCGACCAACCATACTTGTTTCACTTACACAATCAAAGTTATTAACATATTACTCAAGAAAAGGTGTGTTAGTTTACACACCGATAGAACGACGCCAATCCCAAAGAACCGGTTTAAACCCTCGATTATCTTGCTCCTAAAATTGGCCAAACACAAGATTAATCACTTAAAACCATTCGCCGTAATAGATAAACCAAAGGGTTAGCGTTAAATCTTTACCTAAAATGGTTTGGTTTCCTACCAAACCCGAACCAACAATGGTTCCTTCGATAATCGGCCTCCCCCCTAAAACACAAACAATTTAGTTTCATAAGTCTTTGGCTTAACAACTCTAAAGAAAACCATTAAAGCAATCTCTTACCACCACTTACCCAACGATTAGACTCCTCTTGCTTGCTTCCAAGATCCAAAGGCCCTATAATGAAATCGATTATCAAAACCACAGGTTAACTCCTTCCAACCAATGCCGAAATCGGCCCTTAAACACATCCAAAATCGATAAAGCACAAGAGAGGGGAGAAATGGCCATTCGGCCAAACACTTACCTCTTACTAGACCGATTGAAACAAGAATCCAACAAGGTCAACCTCCTCCGATATAACGACAATAAAGGAACTAATAGAGAGAAAAGGTTCTGCTAACACCCTTAACAAAAGGAGAAAAGTTTAGACTTCACATAAATGAAGGTTGACTAGAGTCTTTGAAGTACCAAGCAAAAGAAATGTGGTTACAAAAGGAGAAAAGAAATCGGCAAAGGTTGAAGAAAGATTCGACTAAGAGGTTTTGGAAAAGAAAGGAATCAAGATGAAAAGAGGGAGGTGTTTTCGGTTTAAAGAAAAAAGAAAATGGAGGATGATGTTTTGGAGGATGGTGTTTGGCCAAGAAGATATTGAGAGAGGAAAAGAGAGTATGAGAGGAAGAGAAGCTAGTTTCGACTTAAGCTTTAAGAGAAAGGTAATAACGTATGAGAAGAAGGGTTACTAGTTTCGGTTTACACAAGATGCAAATAAGAAAAAAAATGGGAACAAACATTCGGCTACCAAGAGAATCAAGAGAAAAACAATGCAATTTTTGGCAAGAAGAAGCTTGGACTTTTCGGTTTAAGGAGAAAAAAGAAGAAATATACTTGAAGTTTTGGCTAGTTTTTTGACTAAAGGAGAATTGGCTTACAAATGGTTTTTGACCGAAAATGCACAATTTGCCAAAATGAAAATTCGGCACACTCCCCCACTACACTTACCAACCGGCCACTCCCCCAAAATCTCTCCAAAATCCAGCCACAACTCCCCCAAACACTCCAAGCCACCAATTCAAACTAGTTTGAACTAGTCTCCCTCCTACATTCACTCTCCACCCATCATTTGAACTTTTGACTTGGTCCAAGGCAGAGTTTGAACTGCCTACAACTCCTCCCCTCCATGCCGTCAAAATAGAAACCAAAATGGAGCACTCTGCAGCTTGAACACAGGACCGTTTCCCTCCTGCAAGTGACGCCAATCTAAGCTCTTAGTGGCGCCTTGCATGCCACTCCACCAGCTCCTTTCTTGTGCTAAAAATTCACCTAAAATATTTATAAACCCCAGCTCCTTCAGCTCCTCTCACCTAAGCCTAAAAACAAAGATTTTTCCTACCACTCAGGCTTATACCTAGCTTATAACTAAGCCCTAACAACATCAAAATAACAACATAGCACACCATGCACATGCAACAAAGCCAAAATAAAATAGCCATTAACCCGGGATATTACACATCCCCTTAACATATCTTCTAAGATTTGGATTACTCTTTCAGATCGACCGTCCATTGAGGATGAAATGCCGTCTCAAGTCCAATCTGGTGCCCAAAGCTGATGCAATGCTTTCCAAAGCGAGACGTAAACCTCGGATCTCTATCCAAAATAATCGACAACGGCACTCCATGCAATCTCACAATCTCACCACATATAACTTCGCTAATTTCAGCAAAGAGTAATCAACCCGAACTAGGATAAAATGTGCAGATTTCGTCAATCGGTCCACTATCACCCAAACGAGTCTTTCTTAGTAGGCGTAAGAGGAAGCCCACTAACAAAGTCTATGGTGATTCTCTCCCACTTCCAATCGTGGAATCTTTATCTATCAAGCAATCCAGAAGGTACTTGATGTTCAAATTTTGACTTGTCGACACGTTAAGCACTTACCTACAAACTCCATAACTTCCCATTTAAGTCCAGGCCACCAAAATTGATCTCGCAAATCTCGGTATAACTTACTTTCTCCAGGATGCATAGCATAGGGGCTACCATGCGATTCTTGAAGAATCTTTTGCCTTAACTCCTGATCCCTCGGCATACAGACTTTACCTTTAAAACACAATACCCCCTCACTGTTAATACCAAAATCTTCTAAATTCCCACTCTACACCTGTCGAAGCTTTTCACTCAGATCTTTATCTACTAACTGCCTCTCTTTCACTTGACTTAACCATGTCGGCTTAACTTGAAGTTCTGCCAACAAGCTTCCGTCATCATAAAGACTAAGATGTGCAAACATCACCCTTAAATCGACACCACTTTTTGACTTAGAGCGTACCCGCCACCACATTCGCCTTGCCCGGTGGTACTCGATAGAACGATCGTAGTCTTTCAACAACTCTATCCACCTTCACGCCTTCAAATTCGCTTCTTTACGAGTCAAGAGATATTTCAGACTTTTGTGATCCGTGTATATCACTAACTTTTCCCCGTATAGATAATGTCTCCAAACTTTAAGAGCAAAGACTACAGCTGCCAATTCCAAATCATGCGTCAGGTAATTAACCTCGTGAGGTCTTAATCGCCGAGACGATACGCAACTACCTTCCCGCCTTGCATGAGAATACATCCTAATCCCGTGAGAAGCGCCACAATATAATGATGAAATCCTTTCTCGCCTCAGTGAATCAAAACGGAGCTTCATCAAAACCTTATTGAGCTTCTCAAAACTCTCTTGTTGCTTATCGGCCCATTACGAAAGGTACTTCCTTTCTCAAAGAATTTCGTTAAAGGTGCGACTATCGATGAGAATCCTTCGACGAATCTTCTGTAATATCCGGCTAACCCCAAGAAAATACGAACTTTAGTTACGGACTTAGGTGGTTTCCAATCTAGCACAGCCTCAATCTTCCAAGGATCCACCCTTATCCCTTCTGTAGACACCACATGGCCTAAAAATGCAACCTCTTTCAGCCAAAATTCACATTTGCTGAATTTGACATACAACTTCTTCTCCCTTAAAACTCGCAACACAATCCGGAGATGCTCATCATGTTCCATTTCGGACTTAGAATACACCAGGATGTCGTCTATGAATACCATGACAAATTGATCCAAGTAGGGTTGGAAAATCCGGTTCATCATATCCATGAACGCAGCTGGGGCGTTCGTCAATCCGAATGGCATTACCAGAAATTCATAATGCCCATATCTAGTTCGAAAAGCCGTCTTATGGATATCCACTTCCTTTACTTTAAGTTGATGATACCCCGACCTTAGATCAATCTTGGAGAATACCACAGCTCCTTTGAGCTGATCGAACAAGTCGTCGATCCTTGGCAAAGGATACTTGTTCTTGATGGTCACTTATTCAACCGCCGATAATCTATACACATCCTCATCGATCCGTCCTTCTTCTTCACAATAGGACCTGCTCCCCATGGAGACACACTAGGTCGATAAATCCACAATCAAGCAACTCCCGAATCGAGCCTTAAGCTCAACTAAGTCCTTCGTGCCATTCTATATGGAGCAATAGAAGCGGTGCCGCTTAAGCAATAAATCAATCCGAATTCTACCTCACGATCCGGAGGCAAACCGGAAGTTCTTCGAAAAAACATCTACAAATTCATTCACATCCCCGACTTCTTCAATACCACCTCCTTAGCCTCCAAGGCACTCACCAACATTAGAAAGGCTACATCCTTTTCTAACCATCTTTTTCGCTTTAAGAGCGGATACTACATTAGATAAGTAGTTCCGTCTCTCGCCCATCACTACCACTTCTTTGTCATCAAGAGTTCTTAAGGACATTAAACTTAGCAACACAATCCACATTTGCACGATACTTCACAAGCCAGTCCATGCCTAAGATCAGGTAGAATTCTCCGAATGGTAACTCCATTAAATCAGCCGGAAACTGCGTTCCTTGAACTTCTAAAGGCACTTCCTCAAAAGTTACGTCCTAAAGGACTAAGTACATGATCATCTTCCTAGGTGCAGTCTCGGTTACATGCAAAGTTCCGGATACTTCACTAGTGATGTAGGAATGAGTTGACCTATATCTATCAAAGCAATAAAGGGCAACCCAAAATCAAAAACGTGCAGTGATAACATCAAAAGGCCACTATCCTCTCTGCGATTTAACCGCATATACCAAACTCGGGTGTCTCGCCTCGAGCTACTCTCGCTCTCGCTTGAAGTTCCACGACCTCTACCGTAACCATTACCCTTCTATTTGAACCACGGCCCTTATCGATCATTGCTCACTTCGCCACTGATTAACGCTCGACTTGATGGGCGATTCTTGTCCAATTCTTGGGCAATCTTTGATCATATGGTCTTTCGACCGCACTTGAAACATCCGGTCTTTTTTCCAATATTCTCCGAGTGCATTTTTCCACATTAGGCACAAGCATGATTTTGTCCACCAGTAGCGATCTGGCGACCTCGCTGGTCCTTCATTTCTTGGTTTCTTCCGAAAATTCGGGATGACCTTGAAGATCCAAAGCTTCTCTTATTCTTATTACGCCTCATCACCGTTACATCTTTTCGTCGTCCGCTTAACCTCTTCACTATTCTTGCCCTTTCCACTAAGATTGCAAAATCTCTTTCCGGTGTGGAGCAATCATCACTGCATGCTTCATCTCTAAGTCCATCTTCAAATCTGATACACCGTTCATATTTAGTAGCCACTATCCCTCTGGCATAACGGCTAAGTCGCAAAAATTCTGCTTCATATTCAGCTATCGACTTGCTTCCTTGCACCAAATTCAGAAATGTCTTCCTCTGAGAGTCGATGTAGCTAGCTCCAATGTATTTTCCTTCGAATTTAATTTTGAAATACCCCCAATCCAATCGATCCACGGGGTACTCTCCTTAATTGTGAGCCACCACCGGTAGGCTTCATCACGGAAGTAGTGAAATAGCACCTTCGGTTTCTCTTGAAGCGGTCTAAATCATCCATAATCCTCTCGATTGCTTCCAACCAAGATTCCGCCACATTTGAAGCTACTCGGATACTCCTCTGAAAACCTCATTTATTCGATCTTAGTCTCTCACCATCGACTTTCGAGACCCATTTCAAAGATTAGCTTCGCTACTCGCTCTAAAACTCAGTAGACGACTTGTGATATCGTCACCTCCTTTATTTTGCTCTTGAAAATCCACTCCAACAGCTAGTGGCGGAGCATCATTTTCAGAACCTTGACCAGATCTAACTGGTTCTGACACAGCCATTCTTCCTCGTCCACGTCCACGACGTCCACGTCCCCTAGAACTCATGTCTACTACGTGTCTTATCTATTTTTTTTTTGTGTACGAAAGAGTCTTATGTATTAGAATCTTTTCACTTCTTATTAAAAGAAAGTTTTATGAAGCAGATGTTCAGTGGTTTTCCGGTAGTAGTACACAAACACCTAGGGTCCATGTTTCTAAAGTATAGTTTCTTTAGGCTTATCATACATTCATATCACTTTATCAATAAAGATACATACCTGATGGATCTGAGCTGAGAACTTCGAATGCCATGCTCTTATAAAACCATTTTAACTTAAGAAAACATTCAAAAAGTCATTTGGGCCATATTTTGAAAACGTTGTGGGCTTCACAACCCAAGGTCGAGAGTTTAAAACTGGGCTCTGATACCAAGTTGAAACACCCCAAACCCGGCGCAAAAAGTCCAACCAGATTTGTTATGTTCCTCGAATCTAACTTTTCGCAAACTCTTAAAATTTAATGATTTTGTAGAAAATAGATTTAACTTAATATTTTAGGTTGAAATCAAATTGTAAAGTAAATTTTGTCTTTTAAAACATTATTTTTAGAAGGAATTAATTAAATAAAAATAAAACCAAATTTAAGAAAATTACTTTAAAACATTTATATATTAGTGACAAAAACATTTTTAAATTATTTATCGAAAACCATTTAGTTATTTTCTTAATAATTGTTCATGGCAAAATAAAAATAAATTCAAACACCCAAAATTAAAAATAGTTTATAGTGGCCTTATTACATGAAAATAGCAAACCCATAATAAAGTCTAATTGATCAAATTAAATAAGTTTAAATTGGAAAATCTCCAAAGTACTTGATACGAGCATTGGCCACCTCAAATCCTTCTTGACTAGATCCATCGCACTACTGAATCATCTGAAAAGTTTATCCCACAAAATGGGTGAGTTATAAACTCAATGTGTAACACATACATCAAAAAGCCCATTTTCCATAACACATTTATTCATAGGCCCATTTAAGTCATATTTGGCCCAAAAGCCCATTTAGCTCATATTTAGCTTAAAAGCCCATTTAGCTCGTATTTAGCCCAAAAGCCCATTTTCATAGCAGATCAAATAATAATCATTCAATATTAAAAGGTTATGTACATGAAATGAAATGCAAGCCCGGCCCACCTAATATCCATCCGCTACACACCACCCATACCAACCAACACACCGTGGGATTACTAAATCGACCCTCCATCCGCTACACACCATCGAAGGCGATTGTCAGGTCAACATGCACATCGCCTTATAATTTTGTGGCAAGGCTACAGACAAAATTGTGACCGAAGTCACGGGATATCAAATATGTGACCAAGTCACCAGATTTCAAATATGTGACCAAATCACCAGATTCACATATGTGACCAAGTCACCGGATTTCAAATATGTGACCAGTAGTCACCGAAATGTGGTAAAACCACCGAATACTTCCTCCTTTATCAAATATACCCATATGCCCATGCACATACATAACATTTAGTTTTCATGCCATTTACCCCAAAACCATAATATAATCATACTTATTTCACATTTTATGCATATAGCAAAATTAACGAAATATTGGGGTAAACATACACGAATATCGTATACCATCGAATGGTATCCAAAAATCATTATTAAACACATTATCATAAAATCACATATAATATTAGATCTATGAGTTTTAATGTAGGGTTACACACCTTATGACAAAGGAGAACAATACCTCTCACTCGTCAACACCTAGTTAATTAACACACTTGGTTAGTATAAACTTTACTAACAAAACTATACTTATTGATGATGGATCTAAATCCTTACCCTCAATTCTCGAGCGACGGTTATTTGTGGTTTTCTCCACTAGATGGATCAAAACCCACGATAATCCACCAACGTAAAGTGGTTGGTTATACGTACAACTTTAAATAACCGATCCTCATTAGCGGAGGGTCCACAACCCTGGAAAGTCTCTTACACCGATCACGCCTTCGTTTGTAGCTTGATGGTAAAAGAGTACCTCCTCTCTTCCAAACACTCAAATGCGGCTCTTTTCTTACCTATCTTGTTAGTCTCAATTAGTCCCTAAAATAACGTTGATTAGTGATCCATTCTAAAAGAATTGATCGATCGAAATTAAAATCCTTACCTTGATGATCTCGAAAGATCACTTCTTAAAAGTTGGCTTCAACAAAGATCTTTAAAAATCCTTTCCAAGGATTGACCTAGGAGAGAAAAATAAAAGATTTATTTTCTAAATCAACTATAGTAAAAGGAAATAATGAAAACTATTGACAAACAAAACCTTACTTTGAGCACTTGAAGATTGACTTTGAACAAGAAAAGAAGAGAATAAAATTTAATTTGGTGGTTTGGTTTTCAAAGAAAGAAAAGAAGAAAGAAAATAAAAATGAAAAGAGAAGGAAGAGAGAAGGAAGAAAAAGAGAAAGAGAATGGGAGATTAAAAGAAGATGATGATGATCCTCAAAAAGAAAAGAGATAGCTTTTGGAACCTAAGCACATTCGGCCAAGGAAAAAAAATGAAGAAAATTGGTTCTAGAACTTTTGTAGTTTCAGCAATGAGAGGGAAAGAGAAGAGAGAAAGAGAATGAAAAAGAAAAAGAAAATGAGAGAGGATGCTTTTGGTGAAAGTTGAATTCGGCACTAGAGAGAAAGAAAAAAGGATAAGTGTCTTCAAAAGTGACAATATTTTGGTATCAAAAGAAGATAAAGATTTGAGAGGAAAAGAAGAAATAAAAGTACCTATTTGGTCAAAAATGCAAAGGCCAAAACAAAGCAAACTTTTTACCAAATGCCAATAGACAAATTCGGCTAAGAGAAAAATATTGGACAAGGAAAAAAATGCACAAATGACGACCTTTTGGTCAACAAAAATCTTCTTAATCCTATACCAAAATTCGGCCAACACAATAGCCTACACAATCCCCTTCTTTCCTCCTTAATTCTTCCCTATCAACTCCACAATTTTCAACACAATTAAACCACTCCCTTAGCCCCTTATGCCATCTAGGTTCATGGTCAAATGACCATGAACAAGTTTCCAAAACATTGCCCACATATCAAGCCTTTTGTCCCCCCTATCTTATCATCCTATCTTGATTCCATGCCATAATTCTTTAGCTTGCCTTTTTCATATGGTCAACTAGCCAAAATTAAAAGAATGCTCATCCATTCTAGAAGAATCTTGGCCGACACTATAGGGAAGGAAACAAAAATAAAAATTCTCCCATTTGCTAGCTAGGGGATTCGAACCTCTCCCCTCAAGCACTCATCCATATGTCCTTACCACTTTGCTAATTACTCAACTTATGCCTTAAACTCCTTGTCATTAATTCTTAAAGCCTAACATGCTTAGCTCCATCTTAATTATTAAAATTAAAAGTTTCATTAAGCATTCACTTAATTAATGAAGCTCAAAATAACTTCAAAACACACTTAACATATTCAAGCATGCAACATCAATTAATTAAGTAAGATGCATAACCCCTATTTATGAGGATGTTACAGTCGTGGATGGAGGGTTGACTTAGTAGTCCCACGGTTGTGCGAGGTTGGTACGGGTGGAGTGTAGCGGATGGCATATAGGTTTGGGTTCGAGTTTGCATTATTATCTTGAATTTTATATGAATATGATATGTATGGTGTGCCTATTTCTATTATGTTTTGGTGTTGGTTACACATTGAGTCTATCGACTCACCCGTTGTGGGAACATGTTTGGTGATGAGCGGAATGGACCGTGACGCAGAACTTGTGGTGGCCATGTTCAACTTGAAGTTTAATTTAATTTGAATCTTTATTTTATTTTAAGTCTTGTACAATTTTATTTTGGGTTTCGTTTTATGTAATAAGGCCATCGTGACGATTTTATTTACATTTTTAATTACTATGTTATGAATTTAGGGCTTTATAAAGAATAAGCCCATTTAATTTAAAATAAGTTTAAACATTTTGTCACCAAACAAATGGGTTTTGATATAAAATAAATTTGTTTTCAACTCGAGCCCAACCCACAACAAACTATCTTCCAAAACACACGCTTTCAAAGTATTGAATGAATTTGAATCGGGTTACTTGAGAACATACCGGATCAGTCCATTCTCGTAAATTTTGGGTGTGGGGCGTTTCATAAATACTCCTTACTAAAATTTATTCTAATTCCGAATAGTTCTCAAGTCTTCTCAAGACTATACTAATCATGCAAAATTTAATTATACACAAGTTAAGCACCAAAACATGCATCATATCAATACTCAAATTTTAGGATGTTACAACTCTGCCCTCCTTAAAGAAAATTTCATCCTCACAATTTACCTGACTAAAAGAGATGAGGATATTATTGTCGAATTGCATCCTCAGGCTCCCACATAGCTTCCTCCGCTCCGTGATTACGCCAAAGAACCTTAACCAACGGTACAGTCTTCTTTCTTAACATCTTAACATCACGATCTAAAATTTCCGATGGTTCCTCCTCGAAAGACAAATCTGGCCTTAATTCCACTTCTTCTACCGATACTATGTGCGATGGATCCGATCTATAGCGTCTCAGCATAGAAACATGGAAAACACTATGAATTTGACTCAATTCTAGAGGTAAATCAAGTTGATAAGCCACTGGTCCTACACGCTTCAACACACGGTACGGTCCAATGAACCTAGGGCTCAACTTGCCTTTCCTTTCGAATCTGAAAATCATTTTCCACAATGATACTTTCAAAAAGACCTGATCTCCCACCTCAAACTCAATATCCTTACGCTTCAAATCAGCATACGACTTTTGTCTATCCGAATCTTCCTTTAATCGCGCTCGAATTACCTTTACTTTTTCTTTCGTCTCTGATATCAGTTCAGGACCCAACAACTGTCGTTTCCCTAATTCAGTCCAACAAGAAGGAGTACTACACCTACGACCATATAACGCTTCATAGGGTGCCATCTGAATACTGGATTGATAACTGTTATTATACGCAAACTCTGCCAACGGTAGAAAATCCTCCCAACTACCTTTGAAGTCGATCACACAACCTCTTAACATGTCTTCCAAAATCTGGATTACTCTTTCCGACTGACCATCTGACTGAGGGTGAAAAGTAGTACTGAAGTTTAACTTTGTTCCCAAAGCCTCATGCAAAACTTTCCAAAACCGTGATGTAAACCTAGGATCCCAGTCTGATATGATAGACACTGGTACCCCATGCAACCTCACGATTTCAGATACATACAGTTTAGCAAACTTCTGCAACGAGTAATCCGTACGAACTGGTAGAAAATGAGTAGTCTTCGTTAATTGACCTACTACCACCCAGACAGAATCTTTTTTAGTAGGTGCTAAGGGTAACCCACTAACAAAATCCATCGTTATCTGCTCCCATTTCCATAGAGGAATCTTTACCGGTTGCAATAAACCCGATGGTAATTGATGTTTCACCTTCACTTGTTGACAAGTCAAACACTTTCCCAGTAAATCAGTAACTTCCCATTTTAACTTTGGCCACCAATACTGATCACGGAGATTCTGATACAACTTATTTCCTCCGGGGTACATAGCATAAGGGCTACTATGCACCTCTAGAAGAATCATTTGCCTTAAATACGAATCCTTGGGCATACAAACCCTTCCACGAAAACACAGTACACCATCTTTGTTCAAACCAAAATCTCCTCTTACACCACTTTTAGCTTGTTATATTAAAGGACCCAACTTTTCATCGGATAATTGCTTTTCTTTAATTTGCTCCAATCATAGAGGCTTCACCTGAAGTTCCGCTGGCAAACTGCCATCCTCATACAAACTGAGATGAGCAAACATTGCTCTTAACTCCGATACAACCTTACGACTCAACGCGTCTGCTACAACGTTAGCCTTTCCAGGATGATACTCGATTGAGAAATCATAATCCTTTAACAGCTCCACCCATCTCTGTTGTCTTAAATTCAACTCGTTTTAGGTAAGGAGATACTTAAGACTCTTATGATCTGTATAATGATTGACTTCTCACCGTAGAGATAATGCCTCCAAATCTTTAATGCAAACACTACCGCAGCCAACTCCAAAACATAAGTAGGATAATTGACTTCATGCGGCCTCAACTGTCGAGAAGCATAAGCTACTACTTTTCCACTTTGCATCAAGACACATCCTAAACCCGTGTATGACGATCACGATGCACATAAACTCTTTTCTAGCCTCTGGTTGAATCGATCTTGGCGCTTAGTAAGAATCTTTTCAATTTATCGAAACTTTCTTGTTGTTTATCGGTCCATACATACAAGATTTTTCCTTTCGCAACAACTTAGTTAGGGTGCGACAATCAACGAAAACCCTCAACAAAGCGTCTATAATAACCACCAAACCCAAGAAACTCGAATCTCGACTCTTGACTTTAGCGGTTTCCAATCCAACACAGCCTCTACCTTTCGAGGATCAACTCTTATTCCTTCAGCTGACACTACATGACCCAAGAAAGTCACTTCCTTTAACCAAAATTCACACTTACTGAATTTGGCATATAGTTATTTATCTCGCAAAATTTGTAACACAGTGCACAAATGAGAGTCATGCTCTTCTTTATTCCTCGAATATACCAAGATGTCATCTAAGAACACTACTACGAACCGGTCTAAATAGGGCTGAAAGACTCGGTTCATCATGTCCATAAATGCAGCTGGTGCATTAGTCAAACCAAACGGTATCACTAAAAACTCATAATGTCCATAGCGAGTTCGGAATGCCATCTTATGAATATCTACCTCTTTCACCTTAAGTTGATGATAACCCGATCTCAAATCAATCTTGGAGAAAACTGAAGCTCCTCTTAATTGATCAAACAGGTCATCGATTCTCGACAATGGATACCTATTCTTGATCGTTAACTTATTCAACTGCCTATAATCAATGCACATACGCATTGACCCATCTTTTTTCTTGACGAACAAAACCGGTGCTCCCCACGGAGACACACTTGGTGGAATAAATCCCCGATCTAGCAGTTCTTGAATTTGAGCTTTAAGCTCCGCTAACTCCTTCGGCGTCATTCTATAAGGAGCAATGGACACTGGAGCAGTTCTGGGCAAAAGCTCAATGCCAAATTCTATTTTCTGATCTAGAGGTAGACCCGGAAGTTCTTTGGGAAAGACATCTGGAAATTCTTTCACCGTTCTCACACCCTCTACCAATAAATCCTTGGCATCCAAAGCACTGATGAATGTTAGGAATGCTCCATTCCCTTTCTGCACCAACTTTTCTGCCTCTAAAGCAGATACCACATTTGCCAAAAACTTTCTTCTTTCGCCTATCATTATTACCTCCTCATCATCCACAGTCCTAATTGACATCCGCTTTTCGACACAATCCAATTGCGCCCGATGCTTCACTAACCAATCCATGCCCAAAATAAGATCAAACTCACTGAAAGGTAATTCCATCAAGTTTGCTAGAAATACCTCTCTTTGAATCTCCAAGGGCACATCTCTAAATAATTTATTTACTATTACCGACTGTCCTAAAGGACTAATTACCATCATCTCTCTATCGGTAATCTCAGATCTAATATTTAGGTTTCCAGATATAGCATTAGCAATATACGAGTGGGTAGACCCGATATCTATCAAAGCAGTAATAGGTACATCAGAAATGAAGAATGTACTAGTTATCAAATCAAGTGCATCACCGTCTTCACGACGCCTGACAGCATAGACCAATCCTGGCTGTCTTGCCTTCGTGTTACCTCTAACACCATTACCTCGACCCAATGCACCTTGTCCACGTCCTTTACTATTACCACCACAACTTGGTCCACGACCTCTCGGTGGCTCCTGAGTACCTCTAGTTGGCTGAGCATCAGGGTTACGAGCTTCCTGAGTCGTATCAGTCCGTCGAGGACAATTCTTAAAGTGATGATCCTTGTATCCACATTTAAAACAGGCTCTAATTTTCCTCCAACATTCTCCGGGGTGTCGTCTTCCACAGTCGGTACATTCTCGACTCTGATTGGTAGTCACAGGTGCCCTAACTTGAACTGGCTCATCATTTCGTGGCCTCTTTTGAAACCTTTTAGAAGAAACAGAGTACTTAAAATCCCTCTTGCCTCTTACTTTTTCTCGGTTCTGGCGTTCTGAATTCTTAGCCTCTTCGACTATCTTAGCTTTCTCTATAAGCGAAGTAAAAGTCAGCACTTGTTGTGGGGCTATCAGTACCCGCAACTCATCATTCAGCCCATCCTCAAAGCGTACACAGCGCTCATGATCAGTTTGCACTATAGTACGAGCATGATGACTCAAACGAAGAAATTCTGCCTCGTAGGCTGCCACAGTCTTACTTTCTTGAACCAAATTCAGGAATTCTTTCCTCCGGGCATCTACATAACTTGTCCCAATGTACTTTCCTTGGAAAGCAGCTTTAAAGAAATCCCAATTAACCAATGCAGCCTCAGTGCCTTCTCGAACAGTAAGCCACCATTGATACGCCTCGTCTCTTAGCAAAGACACGACCCCTCTCAATTTTTGCTCGACGGTACACTCCAGATCATCCATAATTCATTCTACAGCCTCAAGCCAATATTCTGCCATATTCGGAGCTACACCAGAGACACCTCTAAAAACTTCTGCACCACTAGACTTGTGTAACATCCTAAATTTTTGGGCCTATGCGTTTAATGGGTGAATATGTGGACTGAGTTAATTTAAGTGTTAAGGGTCCAAATTGGGCTTAGGCTTAGGCAGATGCCTTGATTAAAATTATCTGTTTGGGCATTATAGGGTTTAAAAGGTAGTATCTATGTTTAAAATACTAAAGTGGGGTTGTGGCCCAATCTTAGGAGGTGACGCCACACACAAGGAGTAAGGGGCCCAAATTTAAGTTTCATGGAGCCCAATTCTTTTAATTTAAGTTAGCTAAATTTTGGGCATTAGGATTAGGTGGAGTGAGCTAAATTTTGGGCATTAGGATTAGGTGGAGTGGATGGCAACAAGGCTAAAATTTAGGGGTTTTAATGTTTAAAATATGTGGATAATAAGCAGATAAAGACTATTATTTAGGAATTTATTTTATGTGGATAGTAAGCGAGATAAAGGCTAAGATCTAGGATTTTATGATTAAAATATGTGGATAATATGCTTGATAAAGGAGGAGGAGTTAGAGATAATTAAGTCTCTTTTAGATGAGCTAGTAGATTAAGATAAAGGAGAAAAGTTCAGAATTTATCTACAAAGAGAGTGATGGCCAAGTATCCATCACTGAGAGGAGTAAAGAAACCAGCTACTACATGGCAAAGGGTTGTCGAATTTCCTATAAATAGGGGGGCTAGCTCCTTATTTCTGACATTAAATCCTCTCCCTTTTGTGCCGAAATTCCTTAGCTTCTTTTCTCCAAATTTCTTTCTCCAATTTCTCTAAAAGCTGAAAACTCTATTATTCTCTTCTTTCTTCTAAAAGCCAAAAACTCCATTATTCTCTTCTTTCTCCTAAAAGCTGAAAACTCCATTATTCTCTTCTTTCTTCTAAAAGCTAAAAACTCCATTATTCTCTTCGTTCTCTAAAAAGTCAAAATCTCTATAGTTTTTTATTTTATTCATCCTATTTGAGAAATTATTCTATGCTTCCGGCATTAAAATCCTCCATTGACATTGTTAAATTCTCTCTCTAGTACTAGCCGAATCTCTTAAGTTAAGGTAAGAGTAGATTTTTTATTAGTTCTCATAATCTATTCCTGATTTTTAAAAAGGCAAAAGCTGAAAGCTAATAGTTTAATGGTTTATGGTGGGCGGCAAGTTGGGATTTGAAGGAAGCCTAGTCGACTAGATCTAAAAGCCGAAATTCATAAGTCTCCAATTTCGGGATTTTTAAGGCAAGAAGATTTTCCTAGATTTCTATTAGATTTCATCATTATATACAAGATTTTAACTTTATAAGGAGGATTAACGATTAAATATTATTATAGTAACTCGATAAGGATTTATGATGGAATTAAATATGGATCGGGCAAAGAAAGAATCCTATGTTTAAGAAACGAGCAAAGATTCTGCTCGAGATTGGCCAATTGGTTGTGGACCGACTTCGAACAACACCTTAGGCGGATAGCGGTTGTGTCGACTAAGGATAGCGTCGATATAGAAAGCCTCGTTTTATCGGTGTCGTGTGTAGATTCTTGACACATAAGCCTTGTTATATTATATGTATGTTATGGGTTAAAAGTCGGAAAAGGTGTGTAGATCTCTATCACACTAGTTAATCTGAATTTTATGTATGTTATGGGCTAAAAGTGAAAAATGAGGTCAGATGAACAATCAGATTACCTAGAAAGGGTAGGCAAGGGATGCAGTGCGTAATCATAGAAACTTCTATGTGTATCAAGTATGTAAAAATATGTGATCTGTTTAGATAGTTTAATGTTCGATTCTTGTATGTATGCATGGGATGGGATTGATTGATTTACTGAAAGGGGAGCGAGGCGATCGGTGGGCCACATAGGGCACATAGTGATCGGTCTTTATGACAAAAAGACAACTATCGATATATTATTAAGGTCGCTTACGGTCGGTGGTTTCGCCACATAGGTCACATAGTGATCGGTCTTTATGATGACGACATGACTATCGATATGGTGTGTAGCGGATGGAGGGTTGATTGTAGAAATCCCGGTGTGATGGTTGGTGCGGGGTGTGTAGAGGATGGACTCATAGGTTTGGGATGGGCCATGTTGCATATTTTGTTACCCTTGTATACGGGCCAAGGCTCATAATGTGTTTGTGGGCCTCAAGCCTTTTTATGTGTTCTCGGGATTTGCACACTGAGTCTTGGTGACTTAACCTTTTATTTTTCCCAACATTTCAGGTGAGCAGTAGATCGTGAACATGGGAGCCGAGGCGGACTCGAGGGGCCATCAAGTTTTATTTCTACAAATTATTTTGGGATTTCTTTAAGTTTATTTTATTTTTATTTGGGATTTTTTTAAGGCCCCTAGTTTTTATTCAACTAAGAAGTTTCCAATGTTATGCAACTTATAAATTTTATGTCAAGGTTTATTTATACTTAATAATACTAATATAAGATTTTATTTTTAAAATGTCACTTATTTACTCTAATAATGTCTAATTAACTTACAACTTCCAAAACCAACAAGGCAAAAGTTTTCAATGTACAAGCCGTGACACGCCAGATCCAAATAAACGCATGGGCCAGGTTTGGGGTGTTACAATTTTGGTATCAGAGCCTAGTTCAAAACTCGGGCTGTGAAATGGGTCTAGAAGTGTTTTTTTTTTAAAATGAATTTAAGAAAATGATTTTGTTTTGAAGACATGACCTTCGAGTCTACCGGCACCCGATCCACCCTGGTAAGTATTCTGAACTCCCGATTGTGATATAAATGTGGGCTTAATGGGATTTATGGGACGTAGACTATCTAGATGAGAATTTGATGGACTCTATGCTTAGGCAAACAACTCTTCAATTCCATAAGACTTAACTTCGCTAAAATAAAACCTGTAAACGAGTCACAAGACTAAGGTGTGACAACAGGCATATGCATGTCTAGGAGTGGATCCGGAAGAGCTTGGTATTTAAGCAGTCCTAGTGACTCACCTCCTCTTCACAGGAATCTTACCTGGTGCATAGTGACTGCTCACTCTAGCTATAAGGACTTGTTCATGGGCAACCCATAATTAAAACCCGAAAGGACCAACCACTCTATTTTGCAACCAAAACCCTAAGTTTTGTACACTTCCAAAAAAAAAATACATTTGATTTGAAAATGTTCTCAACTATGAAGAAAATTACCAAATTACCCTTGTTATGCAAAATGACCAAAATAGCCCTGATTTGTAGAATTACCAAATTACCCTTGTTTTGTAAAATTATCGAAATACCCTTGAATCACAAAATTACCAAAATACCCTCAGATCATAAAAATTACTGAAATACCCCTGAATTTCAAAATTACCGAAATGCCCTTAAATTTTAAAATTACTAAAATACCCTCAGATTTTAAAATTTTTGAAATACCCCGGATTCTAAAATTACCAAAATACCCTTAATTTCCAAAATTACCAAAATACCCTCGGGAATACAAAATTACCAAAATACCCTTATTTTATAAAATCATCAAGGAACCTCATTTCAAAATAAAATTACGAAAATGCCCCTATAGGATAAAATTACAAAAAATACCCCTGGGTAGTGGAAAACAACAATAGTGACAACCACAACACTTTTCTGTAATGAACGCGAGTTCATGAATGTTGATGATTGAATGAATGAACTTGAGACTGTAGTGTGTGTATGAATTCGAAAGAACTACTTTTTAGAACTATTAATCATAAGACTGTTCGTGATAAATCAGTGGAAAGAAATAATGATTCATAAAATTTCTAATCAGATAAATGCAAATCGGTAGAATAAGTACAAAGGGACGAAGACGCTTCAGATCACGAATTATGGTGCGTACCCTACCATAGTATACTAAGTGTTTATTTTGGCTTTAGAATTAGAGTCTTGTGATGAAAGCATAGTGGTGAGACTCGTAGTATGATTATTAGTTAGTTGAAAATTTTGAGGATGAAATTTCTTTAAGGAGGGTAGAACTGTAACATCCTAAATTTTTGGGCCTATGCGTTTAATGGGTGAATATGTGGAATGAGTTAATTTAAGTGTTAGGGGTCCAAATTGGGCTCAGGCTTAGGCAAAGGCCTTGATTAAAATTATCTGTTTGGGCATTATAGGGTTTAAAAGGTAGTATCTATGTTTAAAATACCAAAGTGGGCTTATGGCCTAATCTTAGGAGGTGACGCCACACACAAGGAGTAAGGGGCCCAAATTTAAGTTTCATGGAGCCCAATTCTTTTAATTTAAGTTAGCTAAATTTTGGGCATTAGGATTAGGTGGAGTGGATGGCAACAAGGCTAAAATTTAGGGGTTTTAATGTTTAAAATATGTGGATAATAAGCAGATAAAGACTATTATTTAGGAATTTATTTTATGTGGATAATAAGCGAGATAAAGGCTAAGATCTAGGATTTTTATGATTAAAATATGTGGATAATATCTTTGATAAAGGAGGAGGAGTTAGAGATAATTAAGTCTCTTTTAGATGAGCTAGTAGATTAAGATAAAGGATAAAAGTTAGAATTTATCTACAAAGAGAGTGATGGCCAAGAATCCATCACTGAGAGGAGTAAAGAAACTAGCTACTACATGGCGTGTCAATTAAGTGAAGCTGCCGGCATGAACTCATGTTGAGGTCTCCTCTAAGGAGACGATGCTTACGTTTCTTCGACATGATCTTTGTGTTGCTCAAGAGTCTTGGACCTTTTCTATGAATAGGAAGAAAATTTTGAAAGAAAAGAGAAATAAGAAATAAGAAAGAATATGGGAAAAAGAGGACGGGCTGTGGGGATTTAAATAAGATTTCAAATCAGGCACGTTCCCACACTCGTGTCATGGGTGTGTCGATTCACACGGCCATATCACACGACCGTGTTGTGGGGTGTGTTATTCTTCCACGCCCGTTGTGTTGATTGGCACGCCCGTTCCTAAAAGGCCAGGATGTGAGCACAGATGGACCACACGGGTGTGGTCTGCCCGTGCTCAATAAGTCAGTATCTTAGCAAGGTCGTGAGGCACGACCGTACTATTTTTGTCAGTGCCCGTGCTGTGGGTGGTTGGCTCCGTGATGTTGGGGGTGGTTGGACTGACTTTGCACTGCTCTACTCTGTCAGTGTGGTGGTTCTAGGTGGTCCACACGACCACGGGCACGACCGTGTGTAAGGCCGTGTGGCCTGGAAACCTACATCTTTATTTTAAATGTGGAGAGAGAAGAGATAAGGAAAGAAAATAAAAATAATTTTGAAAAATAAAAAGTGTTAGTGCTTGGGTTGACTCCCGAGAAGCGTTTGTTTATAGTCTTAAGCTAGACTGTCCTTGACTTTGAAAATTTTAGGGATTTTTAAAGGTTTGAATATTTTCCCTCTTGCTGACAGTTTTATTTTCATGACAAAGTTTAGGTCGAGAAGTGTTTACCTTGAAATTGTCAAATATTGGATTGCTTACCTCGACTATTTCGTGTGGGAAAATATTGTGTACCTGAAGGAGTATTTTTCCCTTTTTCTTCAGGTCTATTGAAGTGATGTGAGGATCGGCTTTGTCTAACAGCACTTGATCTCCTATTTTAAAGTGATTTGATGTCCCTATGAGCTCTTTTGGTGGTTCCTTAGGTTTTACTTCGTGTGGATCCGGTTTTTCTTTGGTGTGTATCTTCTGCTCTTCTAAATTGTTGATCTTATAATTTTGTGTTGGCTCAGTTTTGATGCTTTGTGATGCTTCCTGCGATGAAGTTTGAACAATTTGATTATCTATTGAAACGACTTTCTTACTCCATCTTCTGTTGTTTTGGATGAGTCAAGAGCTTGAAGATTGACTGATTCATCTTCTACATGAAGTATGAGTTCTCCTGTGGCAACATCAATTTTAGTCTTGTCAGTTGCAAGAAAAGGTCTTCCTAAAATTAAAGGGATTGAATTTTCCTCATGCATGTCTAAAACAACAAAATCTACTGGGAAAACGAATTTATCGATTTTTACTAAAACATCTTCAATAATTCCCCTAGGAATTCTAACAATTTTATCAGCTAGTTGGATACTCATCCTATTTTGTTTGGGCTTCCCTAGACCTAGTCGTTTAAACAATGCATAAGGCATGACATTTATACTTGCCCCTAAATCAGCTAACGCATTATCAATAGTTAAACTACCAATTAAACATGGAATCGTAAAACTCCCTGCATCTTCTAGTTTCTGTGGTAGTCTGTTCTGTAGCATTGCTGAGCATGTTGCGTTAAGTTCCACATGGTGCTCTTCATCTATTTTGCATTTATTCATCAAGAGTTGTCTTAAAAATCTCCTTGAGTCGGGCATCTGAAAAAGAGCTTCAAGAAGAGGTAAGTTAATATGTAATTTCTTTAAAAGTTTTAGAAACTTACCAAATTGTTCCTCTGAATCATCTTTTTTCAATGCTTCGGGATAAGGTATACGAGGTTGGTATTCTTTGATTACTAGTTTTGGCCTCTCTTATGCTACCTCTATTTTACCTTTTTCTTCCTTAGTTTCTTGTATTAAGGTGGGCTCATCTACTTTTGTATCCTCTTGAGCTGTGATGGCTTGGATTTGCTCTTTTGGGTTTATTTCTGTGTTGCTTGGTAGACGTCCTTGTTGACGTTCAAAAATCACCTTTGTGAGATGTCCCACTGACCTAGTAAGTTCTCCAAGTTGATTCTCGATTCCTTTGATCGATTTTTGTTGTTCATCACGTATTGCTTCAGTCTTTTGGAGACGAGTATCTGTAGCTGCCATGAATTTTGTCAACATCTCTTCAAGGTTTGATTTCTTTTCCTGTGGATAGGGCTGATTTTGGTAATTTGAAGTTGGTTGCTGCCTTTGATTTCCTTGATTTCCTTGTCCTCCCCACGAAAAATTTGGGTGGTTCCTCTAACCTGCATTATAAGTGTTACTATAAGGATTATTATTAGATCAGAATTCACAACATTCCCACTCGCTTCGCATTGCATGACTGGATGTACCTGAGAAGAACATAAATTATCAAGCTTTTCATTCATTAACTCCACCTGTGTCGACAGCATTGTCACTGCGTCTATGTTAAAAACTTTGGCTGATTTTGTCAGTTTAGCTCTTATAATTTGCCATTGATAGGTGTTCAATGACATCTCCTCAATAAAATCGTAAGCCGCTTCAGGAGTTTTATTATTCGAGGTTCCACCGGCTGATGAATCAATCATTTGCCTAGTTGGAGAATTTACACCATTGTAGAAAGTTTGGACTTGAAGCCACAAAGGTAATCCGTGGTGTGGGCATCTCCTTAGGAGATCCTTGTATCTTTCCCATGCATCATATAATGTTTCTGCGTCATTCTGCACAAAAGAAGATATGTCATTCCTAAATTTAACCGTTTTGGCTGGTGGAAAATATTTTAAAAGAAATTTTCGGTCATTTGATCCCATGTGGTGATTGACCCTTGTGGTAACGAGTTCAACCACTGCTTCCTTAATGAAAAAGGGAATAACCGAAGACGTATGGCATCGTCAGAAACGCCATTTATTTTGAAGGTATCACAAAATTCTAAAAAATTGGATATATGAGTGTTTGGATCCTCATCCTGCAAACTATCAAATTGAACAAACTGTTGAATCATTTGTATTGTGTTAGGCTTTAATTAAAAATTATTTGTAGCTATAGCGGGCTAACAATACTCGATTCTGCTCCTGTCAAATTAGGTTTAGCATAATCATACATAGTACGTGGAGCATTCTTTCTTGCACATTTGGTGGGTTGTTCTCGTCTATCCCTTCAGTAGGATTGGATCTTTGTCGTTCTTCTCTTTGATAGTCTAGGGCTCGTCTAATTTCTCTGTGATTTCTGCGAACGGTAGCTTCAATGTCACTCTCGTATTCTAATGGTCCTTTCGGATTCCTTCTAGTCATAAACTAGAGGTACCTGCTATGAAAAGAAAGAAAGAAATTTAGAAAAACAAAAATATATGTATAAGAATAAGAGAAATAAAAATAATGGCTAAAGTAATAGAAATAGAGCTTTCTTAAAATTTTAGAGTTCCCCGGCAATAGCGCCAAAACCTTGATCGTGTCAAACAGTCGAGTTTTAATATTTATAAAAGAGTGATCGAACCTATAGACTAACTGTGACAACGATAGAGGCAAGTGCACCTATCGAACAGTAGTATAGCTGAGGCAAGAATATCTTATCGAATCCAAATGAACCTAAAAGTACTACTACTCACTTTCTTTCTATTATTTAGCCTAAAATTTGGAGTGATTGAATTATTAAACTAATGAAATACTTAGACTAAATACAAAGACAAAAGATTGAATTGGAGAAAGACTTTAGGAAAACTTAGTTGATAAAGATGATACACTCAGGAAGAATCCACCTATGACT
Source organism: Gossypium rotundifolium (assembly GCA_025506655.1). Taxonomy (NCBI): domain Eukaryota; kingdom Viridiplantae; phylum Streptophyta; class Magnoliopsida; order Malvales; family Malvaceae; genus Gossypium; species Gossypium rotundifolium. The sequence continues at coordinate 150,620,540 of CP106733.1, read as the reverse complement.
TCACTTATTATTTATTCCCCAAACCATATGATTTCTTTACTTAGCTTGATCCGTGAGACTCCCTAACCTATATTAAACCCTCTCTCGAGGCGAATAATGTCTAACTTTAGGTTAATTAGTGGAACTCTTGTTCTCTTATAATAACCCCCTAAGGAAACAGTAAATCGATCAATGGATTCTCATATTAGGTTTCACCTTAATCCGGCAAAATCTCATAACCCTATCTCTAGGCGCCCAATCAACTCCGCTCAATTATGCTAGATCTACTCTTAGGTAGGGTCTATTCCTCCTCCACCTAAGCACATCAAATTAAATCAAGCAACATAATTAAGAACAAACCAAGTACTTATCATATAATTTAGAAATCAAATAGCAAAATCCATCATAGGTTTCATCCCCTTCAGGTATCTGAGGGGTTTAGTTCATAACTAAATACGAAAACATCTCAAGAGAAAAGAATAAACAAAACATAAGAAATCCCTAAAACCCCCTGAAGGAATTAAAGGAGAGATCCTCCGTCTTGAATGGAGTTTCGGCTTCTTGAGATGAATCAACTGGCTATCTTCAAGTAATTTCCTAAAAAATGAAAGCTTCGGCAAAAGCCTCTGCCAAAAAGCTCTCTTTAATGTTTGCCTTGGGTTTTTATTTAGGCTTTGGGATGTTATACTTGGCTCCTAAGTATCTCCTTCAAGTAGAATTACTATTAGGGTGTTGGAGTAGACTGAAGAGTATGTTTATTTGGCTTCAAGCATCCAAATCCAAGTGAAATTGCTCTCTCCCGTGGCAGGGGTACGGCCATGGCACAAGTCCGTGTAAATCATGGTTGGGCCGTGTCTCAATTCTGTCATTTTGGGCACGATCGTGTGAGTCAGAATTTAGGCTGTGCTTTAGGTCTGTCGATTTGGGCACGGCCGTGTAGATCACCAGGCACGTCTGTGTGATCAATGGATTCTGCACGGCCGTGTGTTACGTAGTTGAGGCCGTGCTCTAGGTAATTGGCGAGGCACAGTCATGTGGGCTTTGGGCCAAGCCGTGTTGATTACTTATTAAGGCCCAATTACTCCGTTTTAAGCCCGTTTTGTGTTCTTTTTATCCTCGGGTGCTTTCCTGAGTATAAACATGAAAAGAAAGGATTAAAAGCACCCTTTTTACATAAATCAAGGGCTAAATCATCCAAAAGCCTATTAAATATGGGGTTAAAATATGTTGCTTTTACTGTTTATCAATAAACATGCATTGTTTATTATTTATTTGAGGTTATTTTAAAGTTACTGTTGGATTTCATAGAAACTCGGTATCAGTACCACTTATATAGTTGTCCAGAATATAGATGCAATAAAATTAAAAACAAAGGGAAATAAACAAACAAAAAATGGTCCACTATTTCTGATAAACAGATAGCTTTTAAGAAAATTCTCCTTCTCAAGTAAACAAAGAAAGAGTGTAGATGAGACACAATAACAAGCAACAGGACAGAAAATAGAAAACCAAATAAAACTTGAAATATTATGACTCAAGTAGAAATCACTTTCAAGTTTAGGGTTTCAAGACTTACATTATTTAGTTTCCTAGTTTATTGTAAAGTTGAAGCTTGGGTCTAAGGATAACCAAATTACAAACTGCTATTAACAAAATAAATGCAAACAAGCAGATATAAACAATCCAGATTAAACCTAATTTGATTACATACAAAATTACATCCCTCAGAAATTAATTATAAGACTTTATTTTTTCATTTCTTATTCTCACATCTCTCCAACAAATTTTCGTTTTAACCCAAAGACTAAAGATTAAAGCTAAATTAGTTCATATATTAACCTTGTAATTTTCAAATAAAAGAGCTTACCAACTTTCAGATTCCTAAAAGGCTTCAGTTCAAGCAGCAGTCAATGTCAATATTGGACAGATTAGCAAAGCGAGAGAAAGCAACAAACAGAGATAAGGCAATGGGAGAAAGCAAAGCAACAGCATCGAGATGGGTTTTAGAAGGTGAATGGCGTTGGGTTGTGGGCGTCGTTTTTGATGTCGGTGATGGGTTCTAGTTTTGGTAATAAACGCAACGCTTTGAGTTGAGAGGGTTCTTTTGGTTTTGGTAATAAACGCAACAGAATCGAATCGGGGATGAAGAAATTAAGGATTTGGAGAGATAGCAAAAATTGGGAAGAGAAGAAATTAAGGATATGGGGAGATAGTAGAAATCGGGGAAGAGAAGAAACAGCTTAACAAAGCCTTTGAATAATTAAAATGGATGTAAAAAGAAGTCATCGTTTCTACATAAAATTTATCCCTATTACGGCGCTTCTAAATAAATGCTACTAAATAAATTATCAAAAACGCAATCGTTTTTCTCAAATTTGTGGCATTTTGGGATAAAACGCCACTAATAACATCAATAAATCGAACATATTTGTGGTGTTTTATTAAAGGCGCCACTAATTAGAACGAAAAATGGTGTCGATTCCTTTACAATTTGGCGTTTTTTAAGAAGCGCCACTAATAAAAGATGAAAACAGTGACGTTTAATTGACATAACTTTGTGGCATTTTTAAACAATCGCCAGTAATTCATAGATTTTGCGGCGTTTTCAAAAAAGGCTCGTAATTCATACCTTTTGTGGCGTATTTTATAGAAGCGCCACTAATAATAAAGTATCATTTACTCTCTATATTTTTATAATATCATTAATTAATCAAAATAGCTAATATTATTAACACTTATTAATCAAAACCCTAAACCTTATACCATTAAACTATATCCTCATAATCTTAAACTCTAAACTATACCCCCTAAACCCTAAACTATATCCCCTAAACCATAAATTAACCACAAAACAATAACCCCTAAGCCTTAACCAAAAAAGTCTGAATTATTCATAACATTAAATTATATCCCCTGATATTTAAACATAAAACAATGACACTAACCATCCTAAAACCCTCTAAACCTTAAACCATTAAACTATATCCCCTACTAAAGTACCCTAAAGTACTATATATTTAGGGGTACATTTTAGGGTTTAGTGTTTCGAGTACAGTGTGTATGATGTAGGTTTGGGGTTTAAGATTTAATAATTTAAGGTTTAAAGGTTTCAGGGTTTAAATTTTGAGGATTATAAAGGTTAAGGGTTTAGTGGTTTAGGGTTTTATACCCCTAAATATTTGTACATTTTTTATCTCTAATCTGTAAACACTAAACCCTTAAACCCTTAAATACAAAATCATAAATCTTAAAACTTTAAACCCGAAACCCAAAACACTAAACCCTTAAACCATTAAATATAAATCCTAAAACTCTAAACCTTAAACCTTAAATACTTAATAGTAAACCCCAAACCTACACCATACACATCACTTGAAACACTAAACCCTAAACCATTAATACTAAACCATAAACCCTAAATAGTAAACCCCAAAATAAAATAATGTTTATATTGAATTATTATACGAGGACCAAACCGGCGCCATTCTAGTTTTGAAACAATTTGATTTTTTATGGCGTTTTTAATAAAAATGCCGCTATTATTGGGCCCTTTTACAATTTTTCTATTGAATTATTAAATGAGGACCAAAACGGCGCCGTTTGAGTTTTGAGATAATTAGATCTTTAGCGGTGTTTTTATCACAAACGCCGCTATTTCTTACCTTTAGTGGCGTTTTATGGAAAAACACCGCTATATCTCTAACCTTTTGTGGCGTTTTAAAAAAATGCCGCTATTATTAGCCCTTTTTACAATTTTTATATTGAATTATTAAACGGGGACCAAAATGGCGCCGTTTGAGTTTTGAGATAATTAAATCTTTAGCGGCATTTTTATCACAAACGCCGCTATTTCTTACCTTTAGTGGCATTTTCTTGAAAACGCTGCTATATCTCAACCTTTTGTGGCGTTTTTAAAAAAAAAATGCCACTATTATTGGTCTTTTTTTACAATTTTTATATTGAATTATTAAACGGGGACCAAAATGACATCGTTTGAGTTTTGGGATAATTAGATCTTTAGCGACGTTTTTTATCACAAACGCCGCTATTTCTTACCTTTAGTGGCATTTTCTGGAAAAACACCGTTATATCTCTAACCTTTTGTGGCGTTTTATAACAAACGCCGCTATTGAAACACCCCAAACCCGGCCCACAAGCCCTGACCGGATCTGGCATACTCCTCGAGTAAAATGTAGCTACCTTGTTTTGTTATTTTGGAAAAATTGGTGGTTTTAAAGAAATTAGATTTGAGTTGTGATCAATTTGAAAACAGTGTTGTTTTTGAAGTTTGTATTGAAACGTTATTATCATGTTTCAAAAGTTACCAGTTAAAAGAAATGCCGAATTTTTAGAGCTTACGTATTATTAACTTGAAAATCGTAGGTGTTTGGGAATCAAAACAATTGAAATTATTTTACGAAAAATGTTTAATCATTTGTTTGATGTTGTTCGTATCATAATAAAAATTAAAACGCAAAAATAAAATAGTTAAATAGTAATGGCCTTATTACAACCAAACAAAACCCGAAATAAATCTCAAAAAAACTTAATAAGAAAATGCGATAAACTTAATCCTAAGAAACCAGAAAAATGTTGAGCTGAGCATGGCCACCACTAAGTCCATGCCGACCTGGTCCACTTACTGAGTATCACCTGCAAAATGTTAGCCCACGAAGGGTGAGTCAATAGACTCAGTGTGTAACAGTCATCACAGATTCCCAATCGATAAAACATATCATTTCACATACGAACAAATTCAAGCAATGATACACCCCAAACCCACCTAAATATCCATCCTTTACACATCACCGTACCTGCCAATCACACTGTGGGGATTACTAAATCGACCCTCCATCCGCTACACACCATCGAAGGCAGTCGCTGCAGTCAACTGCACATTGCCCTTATAATTGTGGCATAGCCACCAGATAATGTGACAGAGTCACTGGATTCATAATTTGTGACATAAGTCACCAGATAATGTGGTAAAAACCACCAGAACACTTCCCCTTTATCATTATCACCCATATGCCCATGCAACATACAAAACATACAAATTTCATGCAATTTACCTTACCCCATGGCCATAACGGAATTTCACATATTTTTATATCAATGTTTATACACATTATTAACAAGTATTAAGGGGTAACGTACCTGAGTACACTGTACCATTGAATGGTACCCTTAGCCATGTTTATTTGACACTTTGTTAACACATGCTTAACATTATTACTTAATAATCTATCGGGAATTTAGTGAGAGGTTACACACCTGACTATTCATAGGTTTAAGTGAAATCCCCGAACTACATGAAACTAACGAGATCCCGAAACATTTTCCTTACCCCTTTCTACAATCGACCAACACTTGTTAGTAACCAAAAGCCTATTCGGCTCAACTAGAAATCCCGAAGGATATGTTGCATGGAGATATCATCTTACCTTTATGCCGATTTGGTTTCCAACCAAATCCCGAAACTACGTGATGCACTTCCCTTGCAATCGGCCAACCATTAATACACACAAATGATTAGCCTTCGATTTTTGAATGGATAAGAAACAGATCCGAAACACTAGAACCCTTACCGGTATGGATCTAAATCCCGAAACCTCTCCTCATCTCTGTCGAACTCCCCCTAAAAACCATAGTTAGAATCGACCATCTTTAAAAATAATATGGCATTTGGCCGAATGCTAACCCTTACCTTGGATCTCAAATCCCGAAAGACCTCCTTTTACCGTCGGCTACAAATGAATCCCGAAAGATCTTTTTCATGGTTCAGCCAAAAGAAAATAAGAGGAATTAGATCCCTAGATTTCGGCTAACCAAAGGAAAAAGAAGAGAAATTGAAATGAGAAACCCTTACCAACTATTAGATCCGATCGAAATGGATCCTGATAGATCCGGCCTAGTGATCAATCTTGAAGAGCAAATCGAGATGGAAGAAGAGAAAGGAAGAGTATAAATGCAAAGTGAAGAGGAATATAGTAGATTCGGCCAAGATTTCAAAGGCTAGAAGGGCTATTCGCTTTTGAAAGTGAAGTGTAAGTTTAAGGCTACCCTCAAGGAAAGAAAATAGGAGGAGAAAGAGAGGTATGGTTCGACTTCAGAGAAGAAATAAAAGGGAAGGAAATAGTCAAATGCACCAAATGCTCACCTTCAATTTTCGGCTGAGAAACAAAGGAGAAGAAAAGAAAATAAAAACTTAAAGATGCCAAATGAATTTTGGCACTAACTCCCCTATACATGACCGAAACTACCACCCCAAGACCCCTCCATTCGGCCAACTCTTCTCCCCTCATCCAAATCCCCCTTTTCACTCCTACTTAGCCGAATCTTTAAGCTACTTGACCCAATCTACACTTCTTCCATGAAGTTTCCTTGTGATGTCCATCACTGCACTTCCTTGCCAAAAATAAAAGCTCCAAAATGCTTCACTTGCTGCTCGAACCTAGGTCCCTTCACACTCCCAATGGCGTCACCTCCCAAGGCCCTAAGTGGCGCCTCTTTGCCACCTTACCAGCTTAGTACTTTTGTCCTAAGCCACACAATAAACTCCTTAAAGCCTAGCTCCCTTAGTTCCCTTTTTTAGGCTTAAAATCAAATATTTTTCTAAGGTTTCTACCTACATCCCAAGGTTCCTGAAGCCCCTAAAACACATACAAATCACACACAAGCATGTTACCACATACATTTAAGTGAAAATGCATAACCCCTAAATCCGGATATTACAGCTATTGCTCAGTTTTTTGCGCGTTTTTATACCAAACATCGCTATTTCTTAGTTTTTAGCGGCATTTTTGCCAAAAACGCCGCCATTGCCCAGTTTTTGGGGGCTAATGTTTAATCTTTGCTGCGTTTTTTGTCTGAATGCCACTAAAAACGCCGCTAAAGCCCTATTTTCCTATAGTGATTCAAACATTTATGCTTTTAGGTAGAGGAGGAAGAGACCCTGTCTAAGAGTAGATCTAGCATAGTTAAGCGGAGTTGCTCGCGCACCTAGAGATAGGGTGACGAAAATCTACCTAATTAGGGTCAAACCTAATATGGGAGTCCATAGATCGAGTTAATGCAATTCTAGGGGTTTTAATTAGAAAGAGATTTCAATTAATCAACCTAAGGTTAGACGTTAGTAGCCTCGAGAGAGGTATTAATATAAATTAGGGAATCTTACAGATCAAGTCAAGTGAATAAATCGTCTGGTTCGGAGTTAGATAACAAGTGAAGTCTAGGTGGATTCTTCCTCGGGTATTGTCTAAATCAATCGATTTTCCTCTCAAGTCTTTCCTTAATTTCTTTTCTTTGTCTTCACATCTTTAGCTTAGTTAATTAGTTAATTTTAGATTAGATAAAAATTCCCTTAATTCGTAGGCTAAATAATAGAAAGAGAGTTAATATTAGTACTTTTGGTTCCTTTGGGTTCGATAATCCAGTCTTGTCGCTAGCTATACTACTGTTCGATAGGTGCGCTTGCCTCCATCGTTGTCTTAGTTAGTTTCCATGTTCGATCATTCTTTTTATAAATTTTTAAGACTCGACAAACACGATCATTGGGTATAACATTTTATTTCTTTGAGATAGGCAAGTCTTAGTTTTCTTTGTAATAAAAGGATCATATTTCAAAAAAATTTCAAATTCTCTAAGGACATTAATTAATCATTTAGATACCAATTTTTGGGCGTTACAAGGGTGCTAATCCTTCCTCGTACGTAATCGACTCTCGAACCCGTTTTTCTTGTATTTCGTGGACCAAAATCAACATTTTGAAATAAAACTTTTTATAAGGTGATCCAATCACACCTGAGTAAAAAGGATTGGTGGCAACTCCATTTTCGTTTTAAAGTCGATCCCCATCATTTTTATAAAACATTAAAAATGGTTTCGACACATATGAAAGACAAAAAGTTGTGCCATAGACTTGATGCAAGAAGAGCTAGCTATTGTACAGAAACAAGAAAGTACTACTTTGCTTTGGCACAAAAGGTTGGGGCATTTTCACCATGCCTCTATACTTTTTATGAAGAAAAATAGTTTTGCAAAATGCCTGCCTCAATTGGAGAATGAGTTACTTGCATGTGAAATTTTCCAATACGAGAAACAAACAAGGCTTCATTTTCCAAAAAATCAGACTTGGAGTGTTGTTCAGAAATTATAGTTAATACACATTGACGTAAGAGGGCCCATCAGAACACCATCATTGAACGATAGTAAGCACTACATTGCTTTAATTGATGATCACACAAGAATTTGCTGGATTTATTTCATGAAGTTGAAATCTAAAATTGCTAACATTTTTTGGAAGTTTCAAGCTTTCGTGGAAAAGTGGTTGTAAGATGCATGTGATCCAATCTGATAACAAACTGAATATACTTTTGAAAATTAAAAAAAAAAATTGTCAAGATGTAGGTAACAAGCATAATTTAATTGCACCCTACGCTCTACAACAAAATGACATAGTAGAGAGAAAAAAATAGAACAATTATGAAAATGACAAGGTGTTTACTTCATGACAAAGGGTCATCGAATGAATTTTGGGCTGAAGCAGCAAACACATCGGTTTATCTACTCAATAGACTTCCAACCAAAGCTTTGCATAAAAGAACCCCATTGAAGCATGGTATGGATACAAAACCTGAATTTGTTAATCTGAAAGCCTTTGTTTGCTTGTGTTTCTCTTACATTCATTAGGTTAAGAGAGACAAATTAGACAAGAAAGCAGATGCTAGAATTTTTTTTAAAGCTACAACTCTTCCTTAAAGGCCTACAGAATCTACTTGCCAGACCACAACAAAGTCATAATCAGTAGAGATGTCCAATTTCATGAGTCAGATAGATAGAGCTGGGATGTTGACAAAAAGATTGAGCTTCATGAGGAAGATGATGACATAGGTGATGAATTTGTTAGAGGAACTTGATCACTTTCTAACATCTATCAAAGGTTTAATATTGCTGTATTGGAGCCTGCATGGTATGAAGAAGTTATAGCTGAGAAAAAATGGATGGTTGCAATGAAGGAAGAGCTTAGCATGATTGAAAAGAATCAAACATGGGAACTGGTAGACAAACCAAATCATAAGAAAACTATAGGAGTGAAATGGGTTTAAAGAACTAAACTCAACCTTGATGGTTTTGTAAACAAATACAAGGTGAAGCTGGCCGTCAAAGGGTATACTCAAATGTTTGGGGTAGATTTTTCGAAAACTTTTGCTCTAGTTTCTGGGATAGATAATGTACGAATGTTATTGGCCCTTGTTGTATAAAAAGGTTGGCTTATATATCAAATGGATGTCAAATCAATATTTTTGAATGGATACTTGGAGGAAAAAATATTTATTGAACAACCACAAGGCTTTTCTATTCAAGGAGAAGAAGAGAAGGTGTATCGATTGAAGAAGGCTCTGTATGGTTTAAAGCAGAAACCAAGATCTTGGTACAATAAAATTGACAAATATTTGCTTGACTTAATTTTTGAAAAATGTCTAAGTAAATTTACTTTGTATATCAAGAAGAGTGGTGATGAAATACTTGTAGTGTCTCTTTATGTTAATGACCTACTTGTAATAAGAAGTATATTGAAGTTGATTAAGAATTTCAAAGAGGAGATGAAAGAGATCTTTAAAATGATAGATCTTGGAGAAATGACATTTTTTTCTTGATATGCATGTATGACAAAAGCAAAATGAAATTTTTGTGTGCTAGAAAAAGTATGCAAAATAAGTCCTCAATAAATTTAACAAGGAAGCTTGCAAACTGACTACAACTCAAATGAATCAAAAGGAGGAGTCTTCAAAAGAAGATGGAGATGAAAAAGTTGATGACAAACTGTATAGAAGCTTGATTGGTTGTTTGATGTACTTGACAACAACTAGGCTAGACATCATGCATTTTATGAGTTTGTCATCAAGGTACATGAACTATGCTAGTGAAATTCATTTTCAAGTAGCAAAAAGAATTCGAGATATGTAAAAGGCACAGTTGATTATGGCATTAAGTTTAGTCAAGCTAAAAATTTCAATCCCCATGGTTTTTCGGATAGCGATTGGGTTGGCTGTGCTGATGATATGCGTAGTACCCCAGGTTACTATTTTCGTCTTGGTACTGGAATTTTTTTCCTGGTGTTTGAAGAAATAAGAAATCATTACACAATCCACAACAGAAGCAAAATATGTCACAGCTATTATTGTTGCAAATTAAGAACTCTGGATCAGGAAAATTTTGACAGATTTGCATATAGAGCAAGAGGAAAGCACACATATATTTGTTGACAACCAATCTATAATATCAATAGCTTATAACCTAGTTTTTCATGGAAGAACAAGACACTTCAAAATAAAATTCTACTTTCTTCTTGATGTTCAAAAGGAAGGAGAAGTACAATTGGTTTATTGCAGTACAAAAAATCAATATGCTGACATTTTCACAAAGGCATTGCCTACTGCCAGATTTGAGTTCTTAAGGCAAAAGCTTGGACTTTGCAGCTCCGTCATCGAGAAGGAATGTTAACTTTTATGATTTTTGAAGCTGCAGTAGTTATATTTGTCCTAGTCTTTAGGCAAATAATTTTTTTAAAAAATTTAGTTTAGATTATCTTGATTTAAATCAAATTTTTCCGCATTTTAATTTCAAAATCATGTTGTATAAATAGATGGCTTGATTATTCAATAAGATGTATGAATTCTTCAAGTTTTTTAAATGCTTTTAGTATATTTTTACCAATAATTTTCTTGGAATTTCACCGTGTTAGATCTAGTAAAATTCTAGTTTGTCAAATGTTTTATCTAGATCTTCGGAGCATTACAGAAACCCTTATTTTCCATTTCCTTGACTTGGCATCACTATTTTCTTCAAATTTCCACTTTCTCCTTTCGTTTGCTTGTAAATACAACCTATCAAAATCTTATTTGAGCCTTTTTCATCCATAATCTTCATCATCCACAAGTTAGGGTTTGGCTTGTGTTAATGGAGGAGGATTTTTTTCAGAGAAAGTGATCTCTAAGGTAAGAGCTCATGCATTTCATCATCCCATCATCCTAATTTTGTTCCTTTTTTCTTTAGTTTTTAAGTCATTAAACAATGATTGTGACCATTATATATGGAATTAATGTGAAAATGTTATGCATTTGTGATAAACAGTAAAAGTAACATATTTTAGGCCCACATTTAGTATGCTTTTGGATGATTTAGCCCTTGATTTATGTAAAAGGGTGCTTTTAATCCTTTCTTTTCATGTTTATACTCAGGAAAGCACCTAAGGACGAAAAGAACAAGAAACGGGCTTAAAATGGACCAACTTGGGCCAAAGAGAAAATCGACACGGCCTGAACTTCAAGCCACATGGTGTGTCTCGTCAATTTACTTCACACGGCCATGCCACAATTTACACGGTCGTGCCCCAATCGACAGAATCGAGACACGGCCTGAAAATGATTTACACGGGTGTGTACCATGGTCGTGCCCCTATCACGGGAGAGAGCAATTTCACTCGGATTTGGATACTTTGAGGCAAAGAAACACATTCTGTAACACCCCAAACCCGATCAATACACCACGACCGAATGTGGCATGTCACAGGGAAAAAGTTTTGAAGAAAATCGGGTTGACGGTTTAGTTTTAGACAAAATTCTTTAGATGTCTAATGTTTGTAGAAATCAGGTGCATGATTAGTTACAGACCGATAGCTTACTTATAAATCCTGGACTTACTCCCCTGAACCAATCTTAGAAATGTCTTCCGCTGCGCATCAATGTAACTAGACCCAACATATTTCTTCTGATACGCTGCTTTAAAATAGTCCCAAGTGAGATCCTCCGTTGCAGCACTATCCCACACCGTGAGCCACCACTGGTATGACTCATCCCGAAGAAGCGACACTATCCCTTTTAGCTTTTCCTCAGCAGTCAGATCCAAGTCATTCATGATTCGCTCCATCGCCTCTAACCAATATTCAGCCGTACTGGGAGCCACACCAGAAACACCTCGAAATACCTCAGCTCCATTGGCTTGGAGTCGCTCAGGTACAAATTTTCGGGCTCCCACGCTTCCACCTACTCCAGCTACCCTCTCAAGAACTCGCAGCATCGCCTGAGACACTGCATCATCCCCTGTTTGATCTTGGAACTCACCATCTATAGTCAGTGGTGGTGCTGGTATCTCATTTTCTGACCCCTGACCAGACCTCACTGGCTCAGACACAGCCATCCTACCCCGACCGCGTCCACGCGTATTACGACCTCGACCTCAAGTGCTCATGCCTAAAGTCCCGATTATCTGATTTTAAAAGTTTTATGCTTTAGTCATTATTCCACTATCTTTAAAGCACAGTTTTATGAATAATTCTTTAAAGAGTTTTGTTTTCGCGAGTCCATAGAGTCCTATAAATTTTAGTCTCTATGATAGTCCACTATCACTAGTCATTCAAAGTTTATAACATCCAAAAATCACAACCAAAGGCTAGGGGTACTTACCTGGGCGGATTGGTGCCGGAGACTTGGTGCCGTGCCTCTCAAACCATGTAATCTAAAAAAAAAATTCAACAACCATATTTTAAAACATTTTGGGCCTCGAGCCCACAGCCGAGCCTTTGAACTTGGCTCTGATACCAAAATTGTAACACCTCAAACTCGGTCAATACACCATGACCGAATCTGGCATGTCACATGGAAAAGTTTGAAGAAAATCGGGTTGACGGTTTAGTTTTAGACAAAATTCTTTAGATGTCTAATGTTTGTAGAAATCAGGTGCATGATTAGTTAAAGACCGATAGCTTACTTATAAATCCCGAAAATCAATCTCTAAAATTTAGTTATCGATCCATAGGTTAGAAATCATTTATGTCAAAAAAATTCGAATGATTGCTTTGAAAACCATTTGCATTTTAGTGTGAAAACTTAAATTTGAAAATCATTTAAGTTGTCGAAAACATTTGAATTGTCATTTGTTATTAAATGATTTGTATTACCCGACGGTAAAGTTTTGAAAACCATTGCGTTCATAAAATTAAAATTTGTCAAGTAATTTACTTAGCCATGTTTAAAACAATCCCAAAGCATATAAATAGTCCAAAAGTATAACTTAAAAGTCCTTATTACAAACCCAAATAAATGAAACCAAATTTAAATAAAATAAAGTATCCAAAGCAAAGTCCATATAAAATTGAGTTTATTTATTGAATGGCCACCTCGAGTCCTACTCGGCTCCTCATCCGCGATTTACGAATCACCTGAAAAGATAAGGGAGAAGGTGAGTCACCAAGACTCAGTGCATAAATCCTTCCCCCGGTTAATGCAACATACTTACACAATTCATAACCAAGCAATATAGATAATGCACCCAACCTAGCCATCCATAACTCCTTTACTACCCTGTGCTGTACCAAACCACTGGTGGTGCCAAACCACTGGTGACCCAAAGTCACGATATCTAATAATAATGTGGTGGCAAACCACTGGTGACCCAAAGTCACGAATAATCCATCTGGGGCCAACCCACGTTGTGATACCAAATCATGGCGACAATCCCGATATAACAAATGTGGGGCCAACCCATCGTGGTGCTAAGCCACTGGGACGAGTCGCTATGAGGTGCCAAACCTCTGGTGACCGAAAGTTACAAAATAAACTGTGGTACCAAACCACTGGAGGTGCCAAACCTCTGGTGTCCCAAAGGCACGGATATCAAATCTTCCCCCTTCTCTCATATCACCCATACCATTGTATTACAAGTGCAAATCATGCCATGCAACATTAAGCAAATGTATCATAACTCATATTATTATGCACCATATAGCAAAACCATATCGAAATGGACTTACCCGAATCCTTGCTCATACCCATAAGGCATCATATCAAGATCTCATAATTTTAGGCTTTTAAAGAAAACATGATTAGGTTATTAAAATATTACCAAGTTATAAAGTGTACAAGTTACACACATGTTACTATCGCAAGTTTTAAATCCCAAAGACCCGATCTACTGCACTAGATCTCCTTGCCCTACATTTGGCCAACACTTAGATTAATAATATAGACCATTCGGCCAATAACAAACTTTAGTCTCAATAGCCTTCGGCTTTTCCACCACTTAAATAATGATGAACCAACATAAATCCTTACCACTTGACTTACCAAAATTGATTGTCAGAGAATAGAGGCTTAGATCGACTGCTTCCAAAGTCCCGAAGAATCTAGGAGATGATTAGAAATCTTGTTAACAAATACTGAAATTTGACTTTCGTCTTATGAGAGTCAACAGAGAGAAAGAGAAAGTAAGAATGGAGTTTTGGCCAAGAACACTTACCCTTCTTTTAAATCGAATAGAGAAGAACCCAAAGAAGATCCACCCTTGTTTGATATTCGGCCAAATTAAACTAGAAGAAAGAAAGAAGATTCGGCAATAGTGTTAGATGATGAAGGAAGATTCGATTAGAATGGGGAAAAAGAAAGAAAAAGAAAGTGAAATGCAAGAGAGGAATTGACAACGGAAGGTGGAGAGGATTTCGCACAAGAGTTTGGGAGAAGAAAAGAAAAGATGAGAGGGAGGAGATGGACACTTTCGGTTTTGAGCAAAATGTAAAAGAAAAGAGAGAGTGATGGAGAAAGAGATTTGGTCAAGGAAGAAAAAGAACTAGATGAAAGAAAAATGCCTCCCTTTAATGGTAGAATATTTTTGGCACAAAGAGAAAATGAGTTTGAGAGGAGAAGAAAACAATACCAATTGGTCAAGAATAACCAAAACAAAAGCTTACCTATTGCTCAAATTCGATTTAGGAGAAAGAGTTTTTGAGAGAAAAGAAAATGATGTACAAAATGCTAAGGAATTTGACCAACTAGCTACCAAAACCTTCAAAAAATTCGGTCACCCCTCCCCCTAAACCATAATACCGTCCACATACATGGACAAGTTGGCCAATAAAAAGTTTCCAAAAATTGCATCCTTAATCCAAGCCTTATGCCCCCTTATCATTCCTTAATCAAAATGATTCATTTCCCCAAGTTCAAGCTTACCTAAACTATTTGTCATCTTGCCATAAAAATTTAAAGTCCAACTTACCAACTATAAAGCTTGGCCGACACTTGATGTAAAGATGCAAAAAAATAAAGTCTCCAAAATGTACTCCATGTTACTCAAACCATTCCCCTCAAGCAACTACTCATGCGCCACTTCCACTATGCTACTAGCTCTTCTTTTGGTTAAATTCCCCACAAATTACACTTAATCCCTAGCTTCTTCAGCTCCCTCTAACTAAAGCTTAAAAACAAAAATTTTCCTATAGCTCGAGCCTACTATTGGTTTATTCCTAAACCCTAGAACATCTCACTTAACAACACGATAATCCGTACTCATGCAAAACATTACAATTACAAATAACCCCTATTTCAGGGTATTATACATTCCAAAGCCTATTCAAACACTGAGTAGGAAGTATACTTGAATTGGGACACTTAGAGGCCAAGTAAAGCATTCTAAAAGTCTATATAAACACCCTAAATGTAACCTTAAAGAGGGCGGTTAGCTAGGCCAAGGAGTCGAGCTAGAAGGCTAGAGTTGTGTGAATTACTCGAAGATAGCCGTTGATCCATCCCAAGAAGCCAGAATTCTACTCAAGACGGCGGATTTCTCCTTCAATTCCTTCAGGGTTTTAGGGACTTCTTATTTTTGTTTTATCTTTTCTCTTGAGATGTTTTCTTTATTCATTATGAACTAAAGCCTTCAGATACTTGAAGGGGATGAAACCTAGATGAATCTTGTTATTGTTTTCTAAATTATATGATAAATACTTAGTTTGTTCTTAATTATGCATGTTTAATCCAAATCTGATGTGCTTAGGTGGAAGAGGAATAGACCCTGTGATAAACTATAAAAGTAACATATTTTAGGCCCACATTTAGTATGCTTTTGGATGATTTAGCCCTTTATTTATGTAAAAAGGTGCTCTTAATCTTTTCTTTTCATGTTTTTACTCAGCAAAGCACCTGAGGATGAAATGAACAAGAAATTGGCTTAAAACGGGCCAATTTGGGCCAAAGAGGAAATCGTCACGGCCTGGACTTCAAGCCACACGACCGTGCCTCGATAATTAACTAAGACACGGCCATGCCATGATTTACACGGCCGTGCCCCAATCGACAGAATCGAGACACGGCCTGAAACGATTTACACGGGCATGTACCATGGCCATGCCCCTGTCGCGAGAGAGAGCAATTTCACTCATATTTGGATACTTTGAGGCAAAGAAACACATCCAAAGCCTATTCAAAACCCGAGTAGGAATTATACTTGAAATAGGATACTTAGGGGCCAAGTAAGGCATCTCAAAGTCTATATAAACACCCAAGGGGGCAACTTAAGGGGGAGTTTGGCAGAAGCCTTCTGCCAGGGCTTTTGTTGAGGCGGTGAGCTAGGCCAAGAAGCCACGCCGAAAAGGTCAGACTTGTGGGAATCACTCGAAGATAGCCAGTGGATCCATCTCAAGAAGCCAAATTCTACTCAAGACGGTGGATTTCTTCTTCAATTCCTCTAGGGGTTTTAGGGATTTCTTATGTTTTATTTTATCTTTTCTCTTGAGATGTTTTCTTTCTTTGTTATGAACTAAACCCTTTAGATACCTGAAGGGGATGAAACCTAGATGAATCTTGTTATTGATTTCTGAATTATATGATAAATACTTAGTTTGTTCTTAATTATGCACGCTTAATCCAAATCTGATGTGCTTAGGTGGAGGAGGAATAGACCCTGCTTAAGAGTAAATCTAGCATAATTAAGCGGAGTTGATCACACGCCTAGAGATAGGGTGACGAGATTTTCCTGGATTAGGGTGAAACCTAATATGAGAGTCCATAGATCGATTTACTACTATTCTAGGAAGTTATTATAAGAGAGCGAAAGTTCCACTAATTAACCTATGTTTAGACGTTATTCTCCTAGAGAGAGGGTTTAATATATGTTAGGGAGTCTACAGATCAAACTAAGTGAATAAATTGTATGGTTCAGTGTTAAATAACAAGTGAAGTCTAGGAGGATTCTTCCTGAGGGTATCGTCGTGATCAATTGAGTTTTCTTCAAGTTATTTCCCAATTCGTTCTTTTTGTCTTTGTGTTTTTAGCTTAGTAGTCGATAAATTAAATTAAATCAACCAATCACTCCATATTTTAGGCTAAATAATAAACAGAAAGTAAGTATTAGTACTTTTAGTTCCTTTGGGTTGGACAATCCGGTCTTGCCTAAGCTATACTACTGTTCGATAGGTACACTTCCCTATAATCATTGTCAGAGTTAGTTTCCAAGTTTGATCATATTCTTTATAAATTTTAAAGCTCTGATTTCAGCAATCAAGATTTTGGCGTCGTTGCCGGGGAACTAAAATATTAAAAAGCTCTATTTTTATTACTTTAGCCATTTTTTTCTCTGCAATTTATTTTATTTTTTATTATTATTTTTTTACTTTGCTAATTTTTCCTCTATTTTGCTTTTGGCAAATAATTTTAGTCTATAGAGAATATGGCACTGAATAATTATCAGTGGCAAGTTATGAGGACAGCGCCACCAAAAGCTGCCAGTGTTTTCAACCTCGTTGTGGTCACTAGGTTATCTAACCAGCTAGAGATGATGAATAAAAAGATTGATGGTTTGTATAATCTCTCGCAGGTACACCCAAGAATGCAATATGATTCAATTTAGGAGGCATGGCGAATCCACGAGTACCCAACCTCATGATATGGCATGGAAAACGAGCAAGCTCACTATACGGGTAACTATTCTAGACCACAAAATAATTTTTATAATGACACTTATGCAGTTTAGAGTTACCATCCCAATTTCTCATGGGATGATCAAAGTAGCCAAAGACAGAAACTTCCTCCAAATTTTCAACAACCACCTCACCAATAGGAAGAGGAGTCGAGTCTTGAGGAGATGCTGACAAAATTCATGGCAGCCACAGAAACCCACCCCAAAAAACTGAGACAACGTTCGATAATCAACAAGCATCGATCAAAGAGATCAAGAACCAAGTTCAAAAATTTACTAATTCAGTTAAACAACTTGCAAAGTTAATGTCCGAACGATAGTAAGGGTGTCTACCAAGCAACACAGAGATTAACCCAAACGAGCAAATTCAAACCGTACCAGCTCATGACAGTGAAGGGTTAGACGAACCAAACCGAAAGAGAACCTGTGGTAAGTGAAGGTAAGGTTGAGGTGTGCCATGATATACCAAAACCGGCAATTACAGAGTACCAACCTCGTGTGCCATATCCTGATGCAATAAAGAAATACCACGCAGAGGAAGAATTCGGTGAACTCACACTTCATGTAGATGACGAAACAATCACTCTTCAAACTCTTGACTCAGCTAGGACATCGAGTAATAAAGGTACGAACGTTAATTCTATTGATAACCATTTGGTTCAACATTCTTTATAGGAAGCATCACGAAATCATCTAGCTGAGCTAGATCTTAGACCTCATGCCAATAAAGAAGAATTATATGTGGAACGAAGCCTTAGGGACGACAAACTAGAAGAGGGGAAAACATAATTTCAAGAAGAACCAGAACCACACAAAGTGAAATTGAAGGAAACCCCAGACGAGCTGATAGGAACAACAAATCACTTCAAAATATGGGATCATGTATTGTTGAATAAGGAAGACCCTCGAATCACCAATTCAGACCTCAAGACAAATGAAGAAATCACTTTTGAGGTACTTAATGTCTTCCTATATGGCACAGTCGAGGTAAACAATCCTAAATTCAACACTTTTGAGGTAAACATTACTCGACTTAAAATTTATATCCATAACCGAGTTGATCGCATGAGAAAGGATTTCCACCTCCTCAAACCACCATGATTGTGCATACAACAGGTAAGTCTAGCTCAAGACATTAAACGAGCGCTTCTCGAGAGGCAACCTGAGTACTAACCGTACTAATTAGTTTGGTTTTATTTCTTTTTTATTTAGGCATAGGTTTCCATACCCACATGGCCTTACACACGACCGTGGCCGTTGCCGTGTGGACACCACGGCTAGGCACATGGGCGTGGACCTTATCTCTATTTAATTATTTACTTTTATTCATCTTTTTATTTTTATTTTTGTTTTTATATTTACTTCCTTTATTATTTTCTCCTTTTTCTCAATGGCATTTAGATTTAGCTTAGGATACAATAAAACCAAGCTGGCTACTTTGAGGATTCAATTTCAAACGGTTCGAGACGCTTCCCCACGTTCACCTCCAATCTTATCCGGTTTCTTTTCATTGACTTCATCCAAAAATTTACGAAGTGTTACTTCTCCCCTTCTCTTTTGATTTTATTATTACATAATTGTCTATCTATCTTTGTACATTGAGGACAATGTACATCTTAAGTGTGGGAGGGTAAAATCCAATCTTAACTGGTTTCTTTTCATTGACTTCATCCAAAAATTCAGGAAGTGTTACTTCTCCCCTTCTCTTTTGATTTTATTATTACATAATTGTTTATCTATCTTTGTACATTGAGGACAATGTACATCTTAAGTGTGGGGGGTAAAAGTACCTAACTTTTTGCATTATTCCAAAATCCTAAATTTTAGTCATGTTCCTATGTAATTTTCTCATATTATTAATTAGGGTGAAATTTCTGATGATTTATGATTTTTATTGATATGTTTTTGAGTAAGTCATTGATAATTGTGCATTGATGATTTATACTTGAAGAATACTAGATAATCAAGCATGATAAGTCTATTTTTCAAGAATAAATCAAAAATTTTCTAGGTTGTTGAACTAAATTTGAATATTACCTTGAAATTTGAAATTTATAGGATTGATGTCAAAATACCCATAATTTTTGTGAGATTTGAACCTTATAGAGCATATATATTTTTTCATGCTCACTTTATTGATTATAAGTGTGTCAACACTGAATTGTTATTCTAGAACTTGCCTAGATTATACATATCGAGACCACATTAATGATTTGATATACTAAAATGATAAAGGCACCTAGGTTTTAACCCATTCACTCCACTAAAAAGCCTACCTTCACAAATTAATCCTTTGTGAACCCATTTGATCCTAACAACCCTTTTTTTGATTTACCCGCTAAATTTTAACCCAAAACCCTTTGTATTTGTTATCACCATTATTTTTTACTACTCTTCTATCGAGAATTGAATTGATCAGTTACCGAATTAGTTTATTTTAGTTGATGAAGTTCTTTCTTTATTATGTATTCACTTAGTTTATTCTTAAAAAAAATGTATATTCAAGTAGTAGATTAAAGGAGCTTATGCGTTTAAATTCCAATTGTTGAAGAAGAGCTCGTATTAGAAGTATTATCAATAGTAGTATTACTAGTTTCAAAGCAATAATTTAGTTTCTAGTTCATTATTCTTAATAGGTAATTTATCAGGTCAATCTCAATTTTTAACCTTCTAATTCAGCCTTTATCTACACCTTTAACCTAAGCCCCATTACAAACCTATCAAAGACCTTTTGATTTGTGTATCATCTCATATTTACAGTGGTGGAGATTTTATTTTTAGGTAAGCCTATGGGATTAACTTTTCAAGTTCGACTTATGAGTGCTTTCTCTTGAACCTTAAACACTTCAAGTGCTTCGAGTGAATCTTTAGTGAGGATGTCAGTCCTTGTCAGTTTTGAATCAAAGGTAAATATTTAGAAGAGGGGAGACACCTATGTTTTTTGTGCTACAAATATATGACTTAGAATTGTTTGAATCTTTATGAGTCTTTGAGTTAAAATTATCCATGTATGAATTATCTATGAATTATGATGAGGCATTATTGATAGGAATTATGAATTGTGGAAAGTTCGTTTTAATTGTAAGTTGAGAATTTTGCTTGAGGACAAGCAAAAGCTTAAGTGTGGGGGTATTTGATAAACCGTAAAAGTAACATATTTTAGGCCCATATTTAGTATGCTTTTGAATGATTTAGCCCTTGATTTATGTAAAAAGGTGCTCTTAATCCTTTCTTTTCATGTTCTTACTCAGGAAAGCACCCGAGGACGAAAAGAACAAGAAATAAGCTTAAAACGGGCCAATTTGGGCCAAAGAGGAAATTGACATTGCCTGGACTTCAAGCCACACGACCCTGCCTCGACAATTAACTAAGACACGGCCATGCCATAATTTATATGGCTTTGCCCCAACTGACAGAATCGAGACACAACCTAAAAATGATTTACACGGGCGTGTACCATGGCCGTGACCCTATCGCGTGAGAGAGCAATTTCACTCGGATTTGGATACTTTGAGGCAAAGAAACACATTCCAAAGCCTATTCAAACACCCGAGTAGGAATTATACTTGAATTAGGATACTTAGGGGCCAAGTAAGGCATCTCAAAGTCTATATAAACACCCAAGGATGCAACTTAAGGGGGAGTTCGACAGAAGCCTTCTACTAGGGCTTTTGTCAAGGCGGTGAGCTAGGCCAAGGAGTCGAGCCGAAAAGGTCAGACTTGTAGGAATCACTCGAAGATAGCCAGTGGATCCATCTCAAGAAGCGAAATTCTACTCAAGACGACGGATTTCTCCTTCAATTCCTCTAGGGGGTTTTAGGGATTTCTTATGTTTTGTTTTATCTTTTCTCTTGAGATGTTTTCTTTCTTTGTTATGAACTAAACCCTTCAGATACCTGAAGGGGATGAAACCTAGATGAATCTTGTTATTGATTTATGAATTATATGATAAATTCTTAGTTTGTTCTTAATTATGCATGCTTAATCCAAATCTAATATGTTTAGGTGGAGGAGGAATAGACCTTGCTTCAGAGTATATCTAGCATAATTAAGCGGAGTTGATCGCACGCCTAGAGATAGGGTGACAAGATTTTGCCGATTAGGGTGAAACCTAATATGAGAGTCCATAGATCGATTTACTACTATTCTAGGGGGTTATTATAAGTGAACAAGAGTTCTACTAATTAACCTAGGGTTAGACGTTATTCACCTCGAGAGAGGGTTTAATATACGTTAGGGAGTCTTACGGATCAAACTAAGTGAATAAATTGTATGGTTTAGTGTTAAATAACAAGTGAACTCTAGGTGGATTCTTCTTGAGGGTATCGTCATGATCAATTGAGTTTTCTTCAAGTTATTTTCCAATTCGTTCTTTTTGTCTTTGTGTCTTTAGCTTAGTAGTTGATAAATTAAATTAAATCAACCAATCACTCCATATTTTAGGCTAAATAATAAAAAGAAAGTAAGTATTAGTGCTTTTAGTTCTTTTGGGTTCGACAATCCGGTCTTGCCTAAGCTATACTACTGTTTGATAGGTACACTTGCCTATAATCGTTGTCAAAGTTAGTTTCCAGGTTTGATCATATTCTTTATAAATTTTAAAGCTATGATTTCAGCGATCACTCTTCTTAAGAGTAGATCTAGCATAATTAAGCGGAGTTGATCGCACACCTAGAGATAGGGTGACGAGATTTTGCGGATTAGGGTGAAACCTAATATGGGAGTCCATAGATTGATTTATTACTATTGTAGGGGTTATTACAAGAGAACGAGAGTTCCACTAATTAACCTAGGGTTAGACGTTATTCGCCTCGAGAGAGGGTTTAATATAAGTTAGGGAGTTTTACGGATCAAACTAAGTGAATAAATCGTATGGTTCAGTGTTAAATAACAAGTGAAGTCTAGGTGGATTCTTCCTGAGGGTATCGTCGTGATCAACTGAGTTTCCCTTCAAGTTATTTTCCAATTCATTTTTTCTGTCTTTGTGTCTTTAGTTTAGTAGTCGTTAATTTAGATTAAAGTAACTTCACTTATTTTAGGCTAAATAATAAAAAGAAAGTTTGTATTAGTACTTTTAGTTCCTTTGGGTTCGACAATCCGGTCTTGCCTAAGCTATACTACTGTTCGATAGGTACACTTGCCTTAAGTTATTGTCAGAGTTAGTTTCCAGGTTCGATCATTCTCTTAATAAATTTTAAAACTCGACAAAACAACGATCATGTTTTTGGCGTCGTTGCCGGGGAACTAAAATATTAAGAAAACTCTATTTTTATTACTTTAGCCATTATTTTTATTTTTATTTTGCAATTTATTTTATTTTATTTTATTATTTTTTTGCTAATTTTATTTCTTCCTTTTTCCTATCAGGTACCTCTAGTTTATGACTAGAAGGAACCCAACAAGACCTCTAGTATACAATAGTGAAATTGAAGCTACCGCTCATAGGAATCGTAAAGAAATTAGGCGAGCCCTAAATTACGAGAAGAAGAGCGAGAAGACAGATCCAATCCTACTGAAGTGATGGATGAGAATAATCCACCACGAGATGTGGAAGAAAACAATGTTCTGCGTACTATGTATGATTAGGCTAAACCTCATTTAACAGGAGCTGAATCTAGTATTGTTAGGCCTCGCTATAGCTGCTAATAATTTTGAATTAAAGCCTAACACAATACAAATGATTCAACAATTTGTTCAATTTGATGGTTTACAAGACGAAGACCCGAATATTCATATAGCTAATTTTTTAGAGTTCTATGATACTTTCAAAATAAATGGCATTTCTGATGATTCCATTCATTTTCGGTTATTTCCCTTTTCATTAAGGAATAAAGCCAAGCAGTGGTTATACTCGTTACCACAAGGATCAATCACTACATGGGACGAAATGACCGAAAATTTTTTATTAAAATATTTCCCACGGGCCAAAATGGCCAAATTACGGAATGATATCTCTTCTTTTGTGCAGATGGATTTAGATACATTATACGACGCATGGGAGAGATACAAGGATCTCTTGAGAAGGTGTCCACACCATGGTCTACCTTTGTGGCTACAAGTCCAAACTTTCTATAATGGTGTAAACCCCTCAACGAGGCAACTAATCGATTCATCCGCCGGTGGAACCCTGAACAACAGAACTCCTGAAGCAGCCTACGAGTTAATTGAAGAGATGTCACTGAATAACTATCAGTGGCAAGTTACAAGAACAAAACCGACAAAATCAGCCGGAGTTTACAACCTCAATGCAATGACCATGCTATCAACACAGGTAGAGATGATGAACAAAAAGCTTGATAGTTTGTGTTCTTCACAGGTACATCCAGTCATGCAATACAACGAAAGTGGAACTATGGCGAATCCTGAATACCCACCCTACCAATCGGACGTAGAGAATAAACAGATGAATATATAGGTAATAATTTCAGATCCAATAATAATCCTTATAGTAATAACTACAATCCAGGTTGGAGGAACCACCCAAATTTTTCATGGGGAGGATAAGGAAACCAAGGAAATCAAAGACAACAACCTCCTTCAAATTTCCAAAATTAGCCATATCCTCAAGAAAAGAAGCCAAACCTCTAAGAGATGCTGACAAAATTCATGCCAAACACAGAAAATCATTTCCAAGAAACTGAGAAAACAATTAAAAGCAACAAGAATCGAGTCGGGGAACTTACGAAGTCAGTCAAGAAAACCACTAATGCAACCAAATGACTTGCAAGGCTAATGTCAGAACAACCGCAAGGACGTCTACCAAGTAACACCAAGATTAACCCAAAGGAGCAAATTCAAGCCATTTCAGCTCATGATAGTAAGGGGTTAGATGAGCCCAATCCAATACAAGAAAACAAAGTAGACGAAGGTAAGGTAGAGGTAACACAAGAAAAGCCAAAATTAGTAATCAAGGAGTAACAACCTCGCATACCTTACCCCGAAGCAATGAAAAGAGACGATTTAGACGAACAATTCGGTAAGTTTCTTAAACTCTTAAAGAAATTACATATTAAATTACCTCTTCTCGAAGCCCTTTTTTAGATGCCAGACTCGAGGAAATTTTTAAGACAGCTCTTGACTAACAAACACAAATCAGACGAAGAGCACCACGTGGAATTGAACGCAGCATGCTCAGCAATATTATAGAATAGACTACCACGAAAGCTAAAAGATCCAGGGAGTTTTACAATTCCATGTTTAATTGGTAGTTTAGCTATTGACAATGCATTAGCTGATTTAGGGGCAAGCATAAATGTCATGCCTTATACATTATTTAAACGACTAGATCTAGGAAAGCCCAAACAAACTAGGATGAGTATATAATTAGTTGATAAAACTGTTAGAATTCCTAGGGGCATTATCGAATATGTTCTTGTCAAAATAGATAAATTTGTTTTCCCAGTGGATTTTGTTGTCTTAGATATGGATAAGGATAATACAATCCCCTTAATTTTAGGAAGACCTTTCCTAGCAACTGCCAAGACTAAAATTGATGTTGCCACAGGAGAACTCATACTTTGTGTAGGTGACGAATCAATCAGTCTTCAAGCTCTTGACTCGGCCAGGACAATAATCGATGAAGGCAAGAAAGTCAATATAGATGATAATTATATTGTTCAACCTTTATCGCAGGAAACACCACAAAGACACAACCCTGAGCCGACTCATAGGTCCCAAATCGAAAAAGAAGAATCACACAAGGAACAAAACCTTAGGGTCGACAATTTAGAAGAGCAAAGGACACAAATCAAAGAAGAACCGGAACCGCACGAAGTAAAACCAGAGGAACCACAAGAAGAGCTCGTAGGAACATCAAACCACTACAAAATAGGAGACCAGGTCCTATTAGAAAAAGTAGATCCGCACATCATCACAACAAACCTGAAGGCAAAGGGAGAAACCCTTCTTAAGGTACACAATATCTTTCTACACAAAATAGCCGAAGTAAGCAACCCAACATTCGACACTTTTGAGGTAAACGCTTCTTGAATTCAACTTTGTCAAGAAAATAGAATTTTAAGTAAGAGGGAAGATATTCAAACCTTTAAACCTTCCTGATTCAAGTACAAGGAAAAGTTTAGCTTAAGACTATGTAACTACCGCTTCTCTAGAGGCAACCCAAACACTAACCTTACTTCTTTTTACATGTGTTTTCATTTTATTTTATTTTCTTTCTCTTTCTCTTTATAAACTAACCAAAAGTGTAGATTTTTAGGACACACGGCCTTACACACGACCGTGTCTGTGGCTGTGTGGACCACCAAAATCCTATCTTGACATAGCAGCGGTCGTGCGAATCAAATCCCAGTCACTTTTCGACGTCACAGATCCAACCACTCCCCCACGGGCATCGATAAATTGGCACGACCATGCTCCAAGATCGTGTGAAACTACTGACTTACCAGACACGGGAAAAACACGCCCATGCTACCCAACCGTGCCAACACACTGCCTTTTCAAGAATGGGCGTGGCATCTGGAAAACAGGCATGGGTGAACCAACATGCCTAGACACAAAGCCGTGCGATGCGACCGTGTGATTCGACATGCCCTCGATCCACGAGCGTGGGAACATGCCAGATTTGAGATCCTATTTAAACCCCACAGCCCTTCTCCTTCTCCCTTTATTATTTCTTCCTTCTTTTTCTTTCTTTCCTTAGAAAAGGTGTTCAAACTCTTGAGCTACACTAGAATCATGCCGAAGAAGTGTAAGAAAGCAAGCATTATCTCCTCAAAGGAGACCCCAACACATAAGTTCATGCCAGCCACTTCATCCAAACACCAAGCCAAGGGTCTTTTAGACTATTTAAATTTTTCTTTACGTTTATTTTCCCCTTTATCCTACTTATCTACACTTCTCTTCTGCTTAATATATTTTAAATTCTTTTAGTTTCTTAGTTTTAGGTTCTAAAAGCTGCTTGGGAATCATGCACCATAGCCTTAGAGGTCACACCTACCTCGCGAACCATCCAACAATAAGGACTCCCTAATCCATTAGTCTTTTCTTTTAATTTTAGTTTTCTTCTTAGTCTCCTTCTCTTTATTCTCTTTGTCTTTAATTACAGTATTAGTATATTATTAATGTTTCTTTAGATTTCTTGGCTATACCTTTGCAGGCTACCCAATTTCTTTATCTAGCACAAAGCTCATCGGTAGACACCTTACCAGGCTCATAGAAAATGCCACCACCACCTCCTCCACCCACCTTCTACCACGACCTCTACCAACTCCGGAATCATCCAAAATTCGGAAGTCTCACTTCTCCCCTTCTCTTTTGATTACATTATTAGTTTATCTATCTTTTTACATTGAGTACAATGTACATCTTAAGTGTGGGGATAAGAGTACCTAACTTTTGCATTATTCCAAAATCCTGAATTTTAGTCTTGTTCCTAAGTAATTTTCTCATATTATTAATTAGGGTGAAATTTCTGATGATTTATGATTTTTATTAATATGTTTTTGAGTAAGTCATTGATAATAGTGTATTGATGATTTATACTTGAAGAATACTAGAGAATCAAGCATGATAAGTCTATTTTTCAAGAATCAAAAATTTTCTAGGTTGTTGAATTGAATTTGAATATTACCTTGATGTTCGAAATTTACAGGGATTGATATCAAATACCCATAATTTTTGTGAGATTTGAGCCTTATAGAGCATATATATTTTTTCATACTAACTTTATTGATTATGAGTGTGTCAACACTGAATTGTTATTCTAGAACTTGCCTTGATTATACATATCGAGACCACATTAAATGATTTGATATACTGAGATGATAAGGGCACCTAGGTTTTAACCCATTCACTCCACTAAAAAGCTTACCTACACAAATTAAGCCTTAGTGAACCCATTTGATCGTAACAACCCTTTTTATTGATTTACCCGCTAATATTAACCCAAAACCCTTTGGATTTGTATCACTATTCTTTTGACTACCCTTCTATCGAGAATTGATTTGATCAGTTACCGAATTAGTTTATTTCAGTTGATAAAGTTTTTTTATTATGTTTCTATTTGATATAAAAAAACAATCAAAATCAAAGTATATTCAGCATTAATAGTACAAAAAGTGAGCTTGTACATTTAAATTTCAATTATCAAAGAAAAAGCTCGTAGTATTAGTTTCAAAACTTCAATTAATATAATCATTTATTTTCAAGTTCATTATTTTTAGTTAGGTAATTGGTCAGGTCAATCTCGATTCTAAACCTTCTAATTCAGCCTTTATCCACACCTTTAACCTAAGCCCCATTACAACCCTGTCAAAGACCTTGTGATTTGTATATCATCTCATATTACAGTGGTGGAGATTTGATTTTTAGGCAAGCCTATGGGATTAACTTTTCAGGTTCGACTTATGAGTGTTTTCTCTTGAACCTTAAACACTTCGAGTGCTTTGAGTGAATCTTTAGTGAGGATGTCAATCCTTTTCGGTTTTGAATTAAAGGTAATTATTTAGATAAGGGGAGACGCCTATGTTTTTGAGCTACAAACTATACGGCTTAGAATTGTTTGAATCTTTAGGAGTCTTTGAGCTAAATTATCCATGTATAAATTATCTATGAATTATGATGAGGCATTGTTGATAGGAATTGTGAATTATGGAAAGTTCGTTTTAATTATAAGTTGAGAATTTTGCTTGAGGACAAGCAAAAGCTTAAGTGTGGCGGTATTTGATAAACCGTAAAAGTAACATATTTTAGGCCCACATTTAGTATGCTTTTGGATGATTTAGCCCTTGATTTATGTAAAAAGGTGCTTCTAATCCTTTCTTTTCATGTTTATACTCAGGAAAGCACTCGAGGACGAAAAGAACAAGAAACAAGCTTAAAATAGGCCAACTTGGGCCAAAGAGGAAATCGACACGGCCTGGACTTCAAGCCACACAGTCGTGTCTTGTCAATTTACTTCACACGGCCATGCCAAAATTTACACAGCCGTGCCCCAATCGACAGAATCAAGACACGGCCTAAAAATGATTTACACATGCGTGTACCATAGCCGTGCCCCTACTGTGGGAGAGAGCAATTTCACTCAGATTTGGATACTTTGAGGCAAAGAAACACATTCCAAAGCCTATTCAAACACCGAGTAGGAAGTATACTTGAATTGGGACACTTAGAGGCCAAGTAAAGCATTTTAAAAGTCTATATAAACACCCTAAGTGTAACCTGAAAGAGGGCAGTTAGCTAGGCCAAAGAGCTGAGCCAGAAGGCCAGAGTTGTGGGAATTACTCGAAGATAGCCAGTTGATCCATCCCAAGAAGCCAAAATTCTACTCAAGACGGTGGATTTTTCCTTCAATTCCTTCAGGGGGTTTTAGGGATTTCTTATGTTTTGTTTTATCTTTTCTCTTGAGATGTTTTCTTAATCCATTATGAACTAAACCCTTCAGATATTTGAAGGGGATAAAACCTAGATGAATCTTGTTATTGTTCTCTGAATTATATGATAAATACTTAGTTTGTTCTTAATTATGCATGTTTAATCCAAATCTGATGTGCTTAGGTGGAGGAGGAATAGACCTTACTTAAGAGAAGATCTAGCATAATTAAGCGGAGTTGATCGCACGCCTAGAGATAGGGTGACGAGATTTTGCCGATTAGGGTGAAACCTAATATGGGGTCCATAGATCGATTTACTACTATTCTAGGGGGTTATTATAAGAGAACGAGAGTTCCACTAATTAATCTAGGGTTAGACGTTATTCGCCTCGAGAGAGGGTTTAATATACTTTAGGGAGTCTTACGGATCAAACTAAGAGAATAAATCATATGGTTCAGTGTTAAATAACAAGTGAAGTCTAGG
Source organism: Gossypium rotundifolium (assembly GCA_025506655.1). NCBI lineage: Eukaryota > Viridiplantae > Streptophyta > Magnoliopsida > Malvales > Malvaceae > Gossypium > Gossypium rotundifolium. The sequence continues at coordinate 150,590,999 of CP106733.1, read as the reverse complement.
TGGATTCTTCTTGAGGGTATCATCGTGATCAACTGAGTTTCCCTTCAAGTCATTTTCCAATTTATTCTTTCTGTCTTTGCGTCTTTAGTTTAGTAGTCGTTAATTTAGATTAAAGCAACTTCACTTATTTTAGGCTAAATAATAAAAAGAAAGTTAGTATTAGTACTTTTAGTTTCTTTGGGTTCGACAATCCAGTCTTGCCTAAGCTATACTACTATTCGATAGGTACACTTGCCTTAAGTCATTGTCAGAGTTAGTTTTTAGGTTCGATCATTCTCTTTATAAATTTTAAAACTCGACAAAATGACGATCAATTTGTATATGTGATTTTGTGTGGTAAGTGTTATAAGCTTGTGAAAGAGGCTGTCCAAGCTATGAAGAAGAGAAAGTCTTGATTTAGGAGAGGAATAGGAGCTCTACTCTATTTATGTACCTTAAAGGTGAGTTCTCATGGAACTTACTATGTGTGCATTGGTAACTATTTATAATACATTTATTTTGGTGGTTATTAATTAAGGAAGTTTTACTATAAATATGAATGTGAGCAAGTCATGGATATGTTGAGAAATGTATTATATAATGTGAAATATGAAATCTAGAAAAGATGTCTTGGCATGCCTTTGGAATGTGACAATATGAAACAAGTTTATGAGAAAAATGCAACTTTGAGAATTGTAGTAACTCATGCTATTCATGTGCCAAATTTTGTAATAAGCTAAAATGTATATTTTAAATATATATATGAATTTATGTTATGGACATTAGATTAGAGGCATGAGAATTTATGCTTAAATGTCATGTGAACTAAAATGGTATTTAAAAGTGTTTTGATAGAGTAACCATAAAACGAAAATTGTGCCAAATTATATTTGATGTTTCGAATAGATATAACTTTGTCAAGTATTGTAACACCCCAAACCCGGCCCATTTGCTATGACCGAATTTGAAATGCCACTGCGGAAAAACGTTTGAAAAGCTTTTGACTTAGAGTTAAAAACATAAAATTTGTTGTCTTTACAAAATCATTGTGTAATTAAAGTTCCAAATAAAATTAAGTTGTTTAAATAAAACATTTTCAAATAATAATATATTCGACAATCCAACTTAAAACATAATAAAAGTCCTTAAATACTTAAAATACTGAAACATAAATTGTATAAAGAGAATCCATTTCTGTATGGGCCACCTTGTATCCACTCCAACCCGGTCCGAGCATCGCACATCACCTGTAAGGTTTGATAAAAATTGGGTGAGTCTAATGACTCGGTGTGTAATTAATCCACCAATTCCACCCACATGTTAACCACATATTAACCCATATATCGATATTAATGCAACATTATTCACATAATTTCACTTATTGGGCTTGGCCCATATCCACATCACATAGAGTTCACATATTGGGCTTGGCCCATAACTATAACACATATCGATAATAAGATAACTTAACCACATGAGTCCACATATTGGGCTTGGCCCATAACTATAACACATATCGATAATAAGATAACTTAACCACATGAGTCCACATATTGGGCTTGGCCCATATCCACATCACATAGAGTTCACATATTGGGCTTGGCCCATTTCCACACATATTCACATACAAAATTATGCAATTATGAAACCCAACCCACCTAGGGTCCATCCTCCACACACCCCGTATCCAAATTTACCACACACCGTGGGATTATTAAATCACCCTCTCCTTTTACTCCAATAAGGCAACAAATGCCATCCACGTGCAATAAAGCACAAAAATCCACAACGCGACCTCGGCCAATACCAATCCACGATGTTGCCATAGCTAACACCAAAGCCACGATGGGACACATAGTCACTCATCAACCACGATATGGCACATAGCCGATATCAACCACGATGAGGCACATAGCCACTCATCAAGCCACGATCAAGTACACCCGCATCTTCTTTCATATCATATCCCAATCCATGCACATGCAACATTCCATAATGACATAATATAATGATGCATGAGCATGTTCATTAAGCATATAATCACATATTCATATTAAAGATCACTTTTAATAGATTTGGTACTTACCGAATTATCGACATACCCTTGAGGGTATCCTTATCACTATTTCCATTACACAGTTAGCACATATTTAACACATATAGATTTAACACAAATACCCGGAAACGGTAGGCTAACTACACACCGCTTATTAGCGAAATCCCAACCACTCGAATCTAACACGATCTCAAACGTGGTTCTTCCTTCTCTAAATTCGATTTGGTCTCCTACCAAATCCCGAATCACACTCGAGTTCCCTTTGCAATCGGCCACCCACTAGTACCTATAAATAATTAACCTTCGCTTATCAATCATTTAAAAAAATGATAAACTAACATAGATACCTTACCACTTGACTTACCAACTTCGATTGCTAGAGAGTAAGACTTAGATTGATTGCTTCCAAAGTCCCAAAGAGCCTAAAAGAAATCGATTCCCATGAGATTAACAATATTATCAACAATTGTCTGATTAGGCTTTCACCAAATATCGACAGAGAAGAAGAAAAAGTAAGAAGGAGTTTCGCCATGGACACTTACCTTCTTAAAATCGATTGAAGAAACAACCAAAAGGAATCAAGGCCCGATTGAGATTCTACCAAAATATCAAAAAGAAAGAAAGAAGATTCTGCTATGGTTGATTAAAACAATAAATAGAATTGACTAGAGTGGAAAAGGAGGAAGAGAAAGTAAAATGAAAGAGAGGAAATTGCAAAGGAAGATGGAGAGGATTTCAGACAAGAGTTTGAGAGAAGAAAAGAAAAATGAAAGGGTGGAGATGAGTACTTTTAGTTTTGAGCAAAAAGAAAGAGAGAAAGAGAGAGAGTTGGGAGAGTAAAGTTTGGTTTCAAGAAGAAAAGAGAAAGCAAATGGAATTTGGCTCAAAGATTAAGAGAGTAAATCGACAATTATTACTTTGGTTTCGGGTTTGCATCAACCGAAAGCACTAGGGAGAAATCAGCAATGCTAAGGGAGATTTTGACTTGATGCAAAACAAAGAATAACACCTTCAAAGCTAACCAAATGTCACCTAACTACAAAGGAAATTTCAGCACTTTTCCCTTACACCAAAATCAAAATTCGCAATCACACCAAAGTTATTCTTGCCATCAATTCAAATAAATTTTGAATTAATCACACTCCTAATTTTCTCCTTAATTCTTCCTATTCACATCAAAATTAAGTCAACTCCCCCTAGCCCCTTAAACCGTCCAAATACATGGACTTCAATGTCAAACTTTTCCATACAAAATTTCCATAGCACACACCTTATATCAAGCCTTGTGTTCCTTTCAATTCCTTAATTAAAAGATTTCTTTCCCATGATCAAGCTTGCCTAATCTATTATTCAACTTGCCATAAAATTTGAAAGTCCAACCTTATCATGAATAAGGTTTGACCGTCCATAAATGCTATGATGCACAAAAATATAAAATTCTCAAAATGCCTTCCATGTTACTCGAACCACTAACCTCAAGCACCTCTCAAGAGCCTTAACCATCTTGCCACTTATTCCTCTTGTGATAGAATTTAATACTTAAATTAACTTAAGTGTCAAGTTCACTTAATCCACTTCACTAACTTCTTCAACTTAAAAATTATTCTAACTTTGTAATTAAATCCAAACCTTCACAAAACTATACTAAGCCCAAAATAAAAATTATACCCGAGCTAACACAAATAACAAAATGATACTCAAATTTTCCTAAAGCCCAAGGCCCACTCGGTCCAAATCTACTAGGCCCAATTTCAGGATATTACAATTCTACCCTCCTTAAAGAAATTTCGTCCTCGAAATTTCCAACTAACTAACAAATGTGCAATCCTACTCATCACACTATGCTTATGTCAAGACCGATAAAACTATCTTACCTTCTAGGCACAGTTCCTAAGTTCATATCCAAAGTTTCAAGCATTTCACTAACAACACAAGAATGAGCTATCTCTAAAGCAAAACAAAGAACTTACCCGCTATCACATTCTTGGTTGTCCCACATCCGAACCTTTAGCACCTCTACCGGGTGTTCCACGACCTCGGCCAGAACCATTTCCTCCATGGTTTGGACCACGAACCTTCGTTGTCTGAGGACAATTCTTAACCAAATGAGCCTTAGATCCACACCGGAAACACTCCTTACTATTACCCCAACACTCTCCTGTATGAGTTCTCCCACACTGAGCACATAAACGATTCCGATTCTCAGCAACTGATACAGGTGCAGGTACAGAATTCTCGACCCTCGGTCTTTTCTGAAAGTCTTCTGGCGATTTTGCTGGTCGAAAACTCCTCTTGTTCCAATTTCTATCCTTTTCTCGGTTCTCCCTTACAGTCTTCTTAACTTCTTCAGCGATTCGAGCTTTCTCCACTAGAACAGCAAAGTCCCTTTCTTTTTGGAGCAATCAACATTCGCAACTCATCTCAGAATCCATCTTCGAATCGGACACACCTTTCATAATCGGTGGTCACGATCCCTTTAGGCATCGACTTAACCGCACAAATTCTACTTCAGACGTCTATCGACTTACTTCCTTGCACTAAGTTGAGAAATGCCTTTCTTTGCAGTCCAAGTAACTAGCTCCAACATACTTTCCTTCAAATTTAACCTTAAAATAATCCCAATCCAATCGATCCGTTTAACACCTTGTCTAACAAAGGTGAGCCACCATCGATAAGCTTCATCCGAGTAACGAAATAGCACCTTTCACTTTTCCTCATCGAGCAGTCCAAATCGTCCATTATTCTTTCGATCGCTTCTAACCAATACTCCGCCACATTCGGAGCTACTCCAGATATTCCTCTAAAACTTCACCCGTTCGACTCGAGTCGTTCGACATCGACTTTCGAGTCTCGCTACCTACACTAGCTCCTCGCCACTCGCCGAGCACTTGCAACATAGCGCGCGATACAAAGATCATCACCTCTTGATTGATTTTGATCCTCCGTGCTCCATCTTCATAAGACTTCATTTTCGACCCATGGCGAGACCTCTACCGGTTCGATCATCGCCATTCTACCTCTACTACGTCCGCGACGACCACGCCCTCTAGAACTCATGTCTACTTCGTAATTTAATCTGATTAAAAGTTTTATGTATCGTAAATTTTGTTTCACCGCTTATCCACGAGCAAATTTTATGAAAGAAGTGTTTAGAGGTAATTCTTCGATCAATCAAAGTTTCACTCAAGCTTCTATTCTAATTTAGAGAGTTACATTCACAAACATCCATAAGGACACATTCATTGATCCACCGCACTCACTTCACTTTTATGGGCATTTCGTCCATTTCCCCACCCAAGGGTAATTTCGTCATTTGTACTATAAGGTATTTTGGTAATAATTCAGGTCAATTCCAAAAATTTTAATAAATCAAAGCACTTTGAAATTTTCCAAAACTCGAGGATATTTCAAAATTTTCCCAAATCGTAACCATGATAGAAATTTTAAAAATTAGGGTTATTTTGGTAATTTTGTCAATCGTGGTAATTTCATAAATTTTCCAAATCAAGGCATCTTGATATTTTGCAAAATAAGGTTTTTGGATACTTTTGCAAAGTAAGAAAATTTTATTAAAATCAAGGTAGTATTGAAACTTTTGGAAACCAAGGGCATTTTAGTAATTTTACAACCGTGGCATTTTGTAATTTTGTAAATCGAAAATATTTTGAGAAATGTATTCAAAATAGTTTGTATAGATCAAAAGGGTAGTTTAGTGATTTAAAAAAACTAGAGCTTTTATAAAAGCAAGATGGCTAGTCTCTTCGGGTTTTAGTGATTGGTTTAGCCCGTGAATAAGTCCTCTTGGTAAGGGTGAACCGTAGCTACGCACTAGGTAGGATTCGAGTAAAGAGGAGGTGAGTCGCTAGGACTACTTAAATACCAAGCTCTTACCGAATCCACTCCTAGACATGCGCACAATGGTTGCCACACCGTAACTCGGTGACTTAGTCACAGGTTTGTTTGATAGTCCTTAAGTCTTATGCACTTGAGTTTAAGTAGACTAGTCCTAGGGTTCCATAGATCCTAGTTCACTAATCTACGAGCCCAAGTATGCCCATATACCAATCATATAATAATTCACTCAACAATTAGAGGTACTTACCTGGTGGACTTTGCCTGAGATACAAAAGCCATGCCGTAATAAAACGAAAAATTTATGAAAGCCAAATCTTTGAAAAGCCCATCTTAAAAAACATTTTTGGGCCCAAAACCCTCAAAGCCGAAGTTTTGAACCTGCTCGATACTAAATTGTAACACCCCAAACCCGCCCATTTGCTATGACCGAATTTGAAATGCCATCATGAAAAACGTTTGAAAAGCTTTTGACTTAGAGTTAAAAACATAAAATTTGTTGTCTTTACAAAATCATTGTGTAATTAAAGTTCCAAATAAAATTAAGTTGTTTAAATAAAACATTTTCAAATAATAATATATTCGACAATCCAACTTAAAACATAATAAAAGTCCTTAAATACTTAAAATATCAAACATAAATTGTATAAAGAGAATCCATTTCGTATGGGCCACCTTGTATCCACTCCAACCCGGTCAGAGCATCGCACATCACCGTAAGGTTTGATAAAATTGGGTGAGTCTAATGCACTCAGGTGTAATTAATCCACCGAATTCCACCCACATGTTAACCACATATTAACCCATATATCGATATTAATGCAACATTATTCACATAATTTCACTTATTGGGCTTGGCCCATATCCACATCACATAGAGTTCACATATTGGGCTTGGCCCATAACTATAACACATATCGATAATAAGATAACTTAACCACATGAGTCCACATATTGGGCTTGGCCCATAACTATAACACATATCGATAATAAGATAACTTAACCACATGAGTCCACATATTGGGCTTGGCCCATATCCACATCACATAGAGTTCACATATTGGGCTTGGCCCATTTCCACACATATTCACATACAAAATTATGCAATTATGAAACCCAACCCAACCTAGGGTCCATCCTCCACACACCCCGTATCCACCTACCACACACCGTGGGATTATTAAATCACCCTCTCCTTTTACTCCAATAAGGCAACAAATGCCATCCACGTGCAATAAAGCACAAAATCCACAACGCGACCTCGGTCGGCGCCAATCCACGATGTTGCCATAGCTAACACCAAAGCCACGATGGGACACATAGTCACTCATCAACCACGATATGGCACATAGCCGATATCAACCACGATGAGGCACATAGCCACTCATCAAGCCACGTGCTCAAGTACACCCTGCATCTTCTTTCATATCATATCCCAATCCATGCACATGCAACATTCCATAATGACATAATATAATGATGCATGAGCATGTTCATTAAGCATATAATCACATATTCATATTAAAGATCACTTTTAATAGATTTGGTACTTACCGAATTATCGACATACCCTTGAGGGTATCCTTATCACTATTTCCATTACACAAGTTAGCACATATTTAACACATATAGATTTAACACAAATACCCGGAAACGGTAGGCTAACTACACACCGCTTATTAGCGAAATCCTCAACCACTCGAATCTAACACGATCTCGAACGTGGTTCTTCCTTCTCTAAATTCGATTTGGTCTCCTACCAAATCCCGAATCACACTGAGTTCCCTTTGCAATCGGCCACCCACTAGTACCTATAAATAATTAACCTTCTACTTATCAATCATTTAAAAAAATGATAAACTAACATAGATACCCTTACCACTTGACTTACCAACTTCGATTGCTAGAGAGTAAGACTTAGATTGATCGCTTCCAAAGTCCCAAAGAGCCTAAAAGAAATCGATTCCCATGACAGATTAACAATATTATCAACAATTGTCTGATTAGGCTTTCACCAAATATCGACAGAGAAGAAGAAAAAAGAAGAAGGAGTTTCGACCATGGACACTTACCTTCTTAAAATCGATTGAAGAAACAACCAAAAGGAATCAAGGCCCGATTGAGATTCGCCAAAATATCAAAAAGAAAGAAAGAAGATTCGCTATGGTTGATTAAAAACAATAAATAGAATTCGCTAGAGTGGAAAAGGAGGAAGAGAAAGTAAAATGAAAGAGAGGAAATTCGGCAAAGGAAGATGGAGAGGATTTGACACAAGAGTTTGAGAGAAGAAAAGAAAAATGAAAGGGTGGAGATGAGTACTTTTAGTTTTGAGCAAAAAGAAAGAGAGAAAGAGAGAGAGAGTTGGGAGAGTAAAGTTTCGGTTTCAAGAAGAAAAAGAGAGAAAGCAAATGGAATTTGGCTCAAAGATTAAGAGAGTAAATCGACAATTATTACTTTGGTTTCGGGTTTGCATCAACCGAAAGCACTAGGGAGAAATCAGCAATGCTAAGGGAGATTTTGACTTGATGCAAAACAAAGAATAACACCTTCAAAGCTAACCAAATGTCACCTAACTACAAAGGAAATTTCAGCACTTTTTCCCCTTACACCAAAATCAAAATTCGGCAATCACACCAAAGTTATTCTTGCCATCAATTCAAATAAATTTTGAATTAATCACACTCCTAATTTTCTCCTTAATTCTTCCTATTCACATCAAAATTAAGTCAACTCCCCCCTAGCCCCTTAAACCGTCCAAATACATGGACTTCAATGTCAAACTTTTCCATACAAAAATTTCCATAGCACACACCTTATATCAAGCCTTGTGTTCCCTTTCAATTCCTTAATTAAAAAGATTTCTTTCCCCATGATCAAGCTTGCCTAATCTATTATTCAACTTGCCATAAAATTTGAAAGTCCAACCTTATCATGAATAAGGTTTGACCGTCCATAAATGCTATGATGCACAAAAATATAAAATTCTCAAAATGCCTTCCATGTTACTCGAACCACTAACCTCAAGCACCTCTCAAGAGCCTTAACCATCTTGCCACTTATTCCTCTTGTGATAGAATTTAATACTTAAATTAACTTAAGTGTCAAGTTCACTTAATCCACTTCACTAACTTCTTCAACTTAAAAATTATTCTAACTTTGTAATTAAATCCAAACCTTCACAAAACTATACTAAGCCCAAAATAAAAATTATACCCGAGCTAACACAAATAACAAAATGATACTCAAATTTTCCTAAAGCCCAAGGCCCACTCGGTCCAAATCTACTAGGCCCAATTTCAGGATATTACAAGTATTGTGGTTTGAAATACACAAGCTAAACTAATATAAATTATATGATTTTTTGGATGTAAAATTATGAACCCAATTATACAAACCTTGAATACGAATGTGTTATAGTCTAACTTTTTATGATATAAGGTCATAAGACTTTCTCGATATGAAAATGAGAAATTATAATCCATTCTTGATTCTAATTTTGTTATACTCGCATATGAAAGATTTCAAAATCCTCTATCATGTTAATATTTGAGAATGAACCTATGATTATCATTTATGCCTTAGTAAACTTGGTAGAAATGTTAGTATAAGGATGACATGCCAACTAGGGTCTATTGTACATTACTGTATGGGTTTTATGTGAATTTAGAGCTTTGTTATGTTATTTCTTGGTTGGGTACTTTTGTGCTAACCATTCGACTCATCCTTTTATGATATCTCTAGTAGTTGGATACACTTATAGTGTTATACTCTTGATGTGTTTGGTAGGAATGAACTTATAGTGCGATATCTTTTTTGGTGTGTTTGGTAGATTTCAGTGTCCGAGTCTTGTTTTACTAAGGTTACTAAGGGCTAACTTTATAAATCTATTCTTTAATGATTAAATTACTAAATGTAAGAACTTAAATGTTGAAATCATATTGACTCTAAAAGTATGTTAAATATGAAGTGTCTCCTAGCTAATGTGGTCTTAAATAAAAAGATTATGTTGAATCTGATTTGAGAGAATCATGATCGTGTGTGAATGTGCTAAGCTCTAATATGTACTTAATCCTTTCATTCCATTTATGAGACAGACCTTTTTGAAATTAACATGTTGGTTATGGCTTATAATGAGTTATGAATATGGGATGTGTTCTTAATGATTAATATGTTTATTTCTATGTTCATTATTATGTCGTTAACATTTGTTAATAGCACCATCAAGTATTAACTTAACTAGTTTAGTTAGAAGCAAGGTAATTATGGTACTTTTTATTCGAACTTACTAAGGTTTATGCTTACGCGTTGTTGTTTCTTTGCACATAGGTCCTTAGTTGCTTTTGGGAAGCCCGGCTCATTGATTGGATCACCACTCCACCATTGTAAAGCTATACATGTTGTAGTAGCTTGTATGTATTTTGAGACTCATAGTGGTGTGTTCTTAACGAGTTATTCATTATAAGTTTATATGTTAGTTTATATCACTTTGGTTTAGAAAATGAATGTTAATGGATAAGCATGCATGCACTTATTCCTTTTGATTTAGTTAGATATTGAATGACTATGAGGCTCATTTTGGATGTACTCAAAATGTTTCTAAAATGTTTTTGAGGTTTGCTTTAGAGATATGTATGTATGCCTTAAAACATGTTATGCCATTTGATGAGCATAATTTCAAGTGAATTTAAGTATGTTGTATCCTTTCCTTGTTAGGAGGTGAGTTGAAGTGTGTTTGAGATGCTTTAAATATTGAATTTTTGGTTCCCTACAGCCAGGTTCCATAACCTTTAGTGAAAGTATCAAAACTTTGCAAGTCAGTGCTAAAATTTGGTCCTAGGGGTTTAGGTTTTTTGAACTTATACTTTAGGTATTGAAACTTTTGAAGTTAGTAGCTAAAAAGCTATAGTGTAGAGCCTAAGTATCGATACATTTCCCCTAGGTACCAGTGCATAGCCCTATGTAGCAATACATAGAGGCTATGTATCGAGCTACTGCACAATTTTGATTGTTTTGAGTCATTTAAAGCCTATTTTTGGTCCCAAGAACCTCTAATCACCCATAAATTGTTTCTAAATTATTTCAATGTGATTATAAGACCTCCAAATTGATTTCACCTCATTTGTATGATTTTATTCAATAGTTTTAAAGTGAAACTCTCAAATACTTCAAAGAAATTTTTATGTCTATGCTTCAGTGACATTTCCTATTCATATCATACATCGAGATAAGTGAGTGGTGTTATAGGTGTAACATCCTCAGAACCCCTTTGGTCTTAATGGTGTTATCTTGGGCAATCACGAGTTAAATTATTTCCATGTAAATAAATGTGATTTATTAGTATTAGTGAAGAAGGGAGCAGGTGATATTGGTGTGTGTATTGTTAAGTGAACTAGTAAGTAACATATATCAACTAATGGTGTTATACTTATACTTTATTTGATTTATATTTTTACATGTTAATTATTGAATCCTTATGTTTAAATAAATGATTCAAAGGTAAGTTTGAATTCTTCGAGTACTTACTAAGCTTTCATTAGCTTAATGTGTTTGTTTTCTAACGTGTAGGTTGAAGTTTCTTGTAGATTTCTTTTGGTGTGGCCATCCTCAATTACATCTCATCACAAAGGAAAAACTTGGAGAGTATGAATCTATTATTTTGGAATTTAGAATGACATGTATATATGATTGGAACCATTTGAATGTATTTTCCATGTTAATGGTGGTTCCAAAGCTATGTTATTCTCTTTTGTTATTATTTTGAACTTGAGATGCTTGGTGGCTATGAATTATCCTTGAAACTAGTGCTGTTTGGATAGACATGATCATGTTTTGGGCTACCCGACCCGACTCGAAGGCCCGCTCCAAATGTGGGAGGGTTTGGGCAAAAAAATAGGCCCGAAAAATGATCTTGGAAAAAAATAAGGCCCATTTAAAAAACAGGTAAGGCATTTTTGGATCGGTCCCTGCTTGGCCCAAACTCACTAAAGGACAAAAAAATCTACTCTTTTTTTTGTTTTGTTTTTTAGTGTTGTTTTCTCCCCATTTGGCTACCATTTTACTATTATGTTGCTACTATTTTATTCTTATTGTTTGGATATCATATAAAACTTATTTTATTGTTAATTTTGTTATTATTTTAAAGGCATTTGTTAATTTTATTATTATTTTAGAGGCATTTACTTGTTAAATTACATTTATCTTAGTGTTATTTAAGTTTACATAATTTTTAAAATTTATTTTTCATTTGTTGGAAAATATTTATTTTGATGTTTTAATATTTTTGATGTATTATATATATTTAAAATTAAATAAAAATAATATAAAAATTAATACTAAGTGAGGGCTCGGGCCTGTGTTTTAGCATTTTATCCCAAGTTAGGCATGGGCAAAATTTTAGGCCCATTTTTCTGGCTAGGCCGGGCCCGGGCCTAATAAATGGGCATGATTTTTTAGTTGAGCTCAGCCCGGCCCGACATGAGCACCTCTATGTTTGGATGGTATTTTGAGGTTTTAATACGTGATGTGGTCTCAAACTAACTCCGATCACAATAAAGGCAAGCGCACCTATCATTCAATAGTATAGATATGGTAAGACCGGTAATATCGTATCCACAAGGACCAAGAGTACTAGTAATTACTATATTTTTATTATTTAGCCTAAGAATTGGGGTGATTTCTTTTAAACTAAAATTAAATTAAAAATACGACAGAGAATGAATTGGGAAAATACTTTAGACAACTGTAATATCCCGGGTTAAGGGCTATTTTATTTTGGCTTTGCTGCATGTGCTTGATGTGTTATGTTGCTATTTCGATAATGTTGGGGCTTAGTTATAAGCTAGGTGTAAGCCCGGGTGATAGGAAAAATTTTTGTTTTGGGCTTTATGTGATAAAATTTGAAGGAGCTGGGTCTTATGTACTTTATTTGGAAAATTGTTGCACAAGTGAAGGGCTAGCAAAGTGGCAAAGCATGCGCCACTTGGAGCTTGTGTGTGGCGTCAAGTGCAAGGGAGGAGGTCTTGTGTTCAAGCTGCGAAAATCCCACATTTTTTGTTCCATTTTGACGGCATGGAGGGGAGGAGTTGTAGGCAGTTCAAACTCTGCCTTGGACTAAGTCTTCCTATTCAAACGGTGGGTGGAGAGCAAATTGTGGAGGTGGACTAGTTCAACTAATTTGAATTAGTGGCTTGGGAGTGTTTGGGGGGAGTTTGGCCGGATTTGGAGAGATTTTGGGAGAGGGAAATGAGTGGCCGGTTTGGTGTAGTAGGAGTGTGCCGAATTTTGCATTTGGCAATTGTGCATTTTCGGTCAAAACTCTTTCTGGTAAGCCGATTTTCTTTTAGTCAAGCTAGCTAAAAACTTCAAGTTTAATTCTTCTTTTGTTCTCCTTAAGCCGAAAGTCCAAGGTTTCTTTTTGCCAAAAGGGTTGCCTCGCTTTTCTTTTGATTCTTTTGGTAGTCAGAATGATTGTTTCCACCTTCTCTTATTTGCATCTTGTGTAAGCCGAAATTTGTAACATTTTCTTCATACATTATTTCCCATCTTCCAAGTTGGTGCCGAACTTGCATACTCCATTTCTTTTCTCCATTGCTTGTGAACCAAAACTAGTCCCTCTCTCCCTTTTTGACCGAAACACCATCCTCCAAAAACTTCATCCTCCATCTTCTTTTTTCTTTAAACCGAAAGCACCCTCCATTCATCATTCTATTTTCTTTTTCCAAAACTCCTTAGCCTTTCAAACCAATCGTTCTTCCCATTTCTTACAAGGTAGAACCTCCTTCTCCATTTTGATTAAGGGTGTTGCCGAATCTTTTCTTTCTTCCTATAGTCCTTCATTGTCGAGTATTGGGAAGCAGTGTGACCTTGTTAGAGTCTTGTTCAATCGGCCTAGTAAGAGGTAGGTGTTTGGTCGAATGGCCATTTCTTCCCTTTCTTATGCTTGGTCGATTTTCTGATGTGTTTAAGGGCCGATTTTAGATCTCATTAGAAGGAGTTAACTCTTTGGTGGGTAACCGATTGTGTTACAGGGCCTTTGGATTTCGGAAGCAAGCAAGAAGGAGCTTTCTTTCTCAGTTAAGCACTCGGTAAGTGGTGGAAAAAGGTAGCTTTAATGGTTTCTTTAGAGTTGTTAAGCCAAAGTTTGATGAGACTAATGGTTTGTGTTTTAGAGGGAGGCCGATTATCGAAGGAACCAAAGGTGTTGGTTCGGATTGGTTGGAAACCAACCATTTGCAAAGGTAAGGTTTAACACAACCTCTTTGGGTTATCTATTTTTGGCCGAATGGTTTAAGTGTTAACCCTTATTGGTAGAATGTAGGATCGGGTTGTTGAGGTGATCGGGGGACTGGGCCGGTTCCTAGGATTAAAACCTTCGCTATACCATGTGTGTATGCTAACACATCGATTTCTTAGTAATAAGTTAATAACCCGTGTTGTAACAAGTGAAAGCAGTTGATGATTGTCTTGATACCCGATAGGTATGTTCACTGATTCTGTAAGTCCGTAGCATTACGAAGTTCTATTGTTGATACATTTAATATTATGATGCATGATATATGTGCTATGAGATGCAATATTGGGCATGTTGGCATGAATTACATGATTTGCATAATGTACATGAGTCAAGATGACATGTATGGGTAATACGAGAGGAGGAGTATGATATCCGTGTCTTTGGGACACTGTGTCTTTGGGACACCGAGGTTTGGCACCTCCAAAGGTTTGGTACCACAAACGATATTTTGTGACTTTGGGTCACGTGAGGTTTGGCACCTCAGCGTCTCGTCCCGTGGCATAGCACCACGGTGGGTTGGCCCCACGCTTGATTATACGGATTGACGCCATGATTTGGTATCACACGATGGGTTGGCCCCATTATCGGATTTGTGATCGCGGTCACCGGATTTGGTATCACACCGTGGTCTTTGGGACGCCAGAGGTTTGGCACCTCATTGCGACTCGTCCTCGTGGTTTGACACCACCGTGGGTTGGCCCCACTTATGAGATAACGGATTGTCGCTAGTGATTTGGTATCACACGATGGGTTGGCCCATCATTGGATTATTCGTGACTTCGGTCACCAAAGTGGTTTGGCACCACATTATGGATATCGTGACTTTGGGTCACGGTGGTTTAGCACCACCAAGGGTTTGGTACCACACGGGTAAAGAAGGTGTAATGGATGGTTAGGAACAGTGCATTAATTGTATTGCTTTGCTATGATGTGTGTTAGCATGTTGTATTATCGGGAGGGGGATTTACACACTGAGTCTTGCGACTCACTCTCTCCTTTGACATTTCAGGTGACATTTAGACGTGGACATGGAGCCGGGATGGACTCGAGGTGCTCATGCCATGCTTAAATAAGGACTTGCTCAGACTTTTATAAAATTTGGTACTTAAGCTTATTTATTACTATTTGGTTTTATTTGGGTTTGTAATTGGCCTCTTAAAATTTTGTTTTGCTACGTTTGTGCTTAAAGTAGATTTTAATATGCCTTAACAAATTAATTGGGTTAAAATGCACTAAAACTTGGCAAGGCAACGATTTCAAAACTACAAAAGCGACATTTTAAACTATACCATCTGTATCACACTAAGATTTGGAATAAAGGGACTCAAATGTTTTTCTAACTTAAACTCGATTTTCTACTAAGTCAAAATGTTATAGTAATAATAAGAAACAACTTAAACTTCTAAATAAGATAAACTAGTTTTACCTACATATCCATTAAGTTTTCAAAATTTCCGGTTTTCAAATACACCATCGATTTTAATCAAGTCTACTTGAGTTTTTCTTTAAATACACAATTTCGCGAAGTGTTTTCATCAAACATCTAAACTTAAACCTATTTTCTCAAAACCCTTTTTCCCTGGAACATACCAGATTCGGTCGTGGTGTGTTGACCGGGTTTGGGGTGTTACAATTGTGGTATCAGAGCCAAGTTCAAAGGCTTGACTGTGGGCCTGAGGCCCAAAATGTTTTCAAAAGTCTGTTTTAAGTGTTATGTTTTAAAAGGTATGGTGTGAAAGGCATGGCACCGAGTCTCCGGCACCAATCCGCCCAGGTAAGTACCCCTTACTATTGCTTGTGATAATGATATCGATGAGATGTGATTGGATGGCTAGTGATAGTAAGACTACTTTAGAAACTAAACCGATAGGATCGAGTGGACTCACAAAACAAAGCTCCTTTAATATTCATAAGACTTTGCTTTAAAATAGTGGAATAATTATCGATGCATAAAATTCTTTAAATCGCATTTAGATTTAGTCATGAGTACCCGAGGTAGACGTGGTCGTGGGCGAGGTCGCAGAGGATGACAGTTTCAACCCGTAGGATCCGGTCGGGTCGAGAACGAGATACTGGCTCCGCCACCACCGGAGGTGGTGAGTTTCAAGAATGATCGATGACGCAGTTGTCACAAAGCGATGTCGCGGGTTTTAGAAAGGGTAGCTAGAGTAGGTGGGGGCGCAGGAGTTAGGGAAATGCGTACTGAGCGACTTCGCAAATGGGGTCAATTCTTTCTGGTGTCTCTCGTGTTGCTCCTAACTTCACGAATATTGGCCGAAGCGACAGAGCGGATAATGGACGATCTAGACCGACTATTGAAGAAAAGTTAAAGGGGATAGTATCATTCTCGAGATGAGTCATACCATGGTGGCTCACTTGCTCGAGACAATACCGCAATGCGAAGATCCGACTTGGGACTATTTCAGGTCGCTATCGTAAAAAATGCGTTGAGCTAATTACATTAATGAGCAACGGAAAGCATTTCGAGGTTAGTTCGGGGAGTAAACTGTCGAGTACGAGGCGAGCTTCGAGGTCGAGCCGGTATGCTGGGGTATGGTGGCTACTTGAACATGAAAGGTGCGCTCGCTTTGAGGATGGCTGCGAGATGAATTAAGGTTGTTGATTGCGCCGCGAGGAGCGTGAATTTGCTATTCGCTGAAAAGGCGAAGGTGGCCGAGGGTATTAAAGAGTCTCGTGAGGCAAGGCATGGATAGGAACCTACATAAGAGGAGTTTGGATCTTCCGGTCGTCGGTAATCCGCAGAAGGGCTAGACCGAGTGGGCGAATAATCACGGTAGGTTTGTTGTGCTAGGCGTGGACCGCATGCAGGTAACCGCTGTGGAAAGCTCATTAGGGAGGTTGTTGGACGGGTGGAAAAGGCTATTTTGAGTGTGGCTCACGGACCACCGTGTGAGGGACCTGTCCGCAAGTTGGCTAGGGTTCACCCGAGAGTCGTGGCTGCACCAAAGACAGAATAACGGACCACCACCGTAGAGGGCCGAGGTAATGGCGAGAGGAGGTAATTATTCTAGTCGGGTCGAGAGCACCCAAGGAGGTGCAGGTAGTTCGAGGCCGCATACCGGGTTAGTGTATGCGGCGAGGCGCCGAGAGGAGGGCGACGACCGGACGTCATCACCCAGACGCTTTTTAATCTTTGGTTCTCCATTTATCGCTTTGATTGATGTGGGTTCAACACATTCATATGTTGCAAGTAGCATAGTGAAGACCATGGATTTAGACTCGAGATATCTTCTAGGCGCTTGACCGTAATAAGCCCTTTAGGTCACTCAGTAGTTGTAGATAAGTCGATAGAGATGTACCTCTAGAACTCCAAGGGTAGTAGTCGTGGTCGATCCGATGGAACCGCTTTGGGGAGTTCGATCCGATTCTCGGGATGGATCGGCCGGTTAAGTACCGAAAGCGAAGTTGGATTGCGCGCTGTTTATGGTTCAAAAAAAATATGCTATGGGTGATGAAGTAGTTCGATCGGAATAGGAGGAATTATCCGTCCAATGTGGTATCTCGCTCGAAAGCCGAGAAGATGGTCGAGAAAAGTACGTGAAGCATATGTGGTTCATGTGTATGCCTTGGAGGCTAAAGAGTCTCATTGTGGAGACGATTTGGATGCTTAGGAATTTATTGATGTGTTTCGAGGAGCTTCCGGTTTGCCACCAGATCGTGAGGTAGAGTTCGATAGATCTATTACCCAAATCGCGCCCAGATCCATAGCTCCGCATGGATGGCGCTTAAAGAGTTAGTGGAGCTTAAGGCTCAAATCCAGAGTTGTTGGACCGAGGCTTTATCGTGCCAAGTGTTTCGCCTTAGGGCGCCTTTGATTTTGTCAAGAAGAAAGATAGTACTATGCGGATGTGTATAGATTACCAACCAATAAGTCGACAAAAACAAGTATCCACTTGCCTCGGATAGATGACTTGTTTGATCACCAAGGTGCGCCGATTTTCTCAAGATCGATGAAGGTCCGGTATCACCAGCTAAGGGTGAAGGAGGCAGATATCGCAACACGCATTTCATTTTCGGATGGGCACTTTGAGTTCTTAGTTATGCCGCTTGTTGACTAACGCCATGGCTTTCATGGATATAATGAATAGGGTGTTCGTAAGTATTTAGATCAGTTCGTAGTGGTTTTATTGACGACATCTTGGTATATTCAAGGACCGAGGAGGAACATGATGCGACTTACGGGTGGTATTGCAGATTCGAGGAGAAAAATTTCTATCAAGTTCAAGAATGCTAATTCGCTTAGGAGGTGACGTTTTGGGTCATGTAGTATCGGCCGAGGGATTAGAGGATCCTCGAAAGATTAAGGCGATTTTGGGTTGGAAGCCGCCTAGGTCGATGAGTCGAGGTTCGAGTTTTCTTGGTTTGGTGATACTACCAAGATTTGTAGAGGGTTTTCGCGATCGCATACCGATGACCAAATTATTAAGAAAAGGGGTTCCGTTTATTTGGAATGAGAAGTGAGGAGAGCTCGACAAGTTGAAGAAGATTTTGACCAAGTCTGATTCGATTCAACCCGAGGTCGTAAGGAATTCACAGTCTCGCGATGCATCACATATGGGTTTGGGTTGTGTCTTTGATGCAAGAAGGGAAGGTTGTGGCTTACGCTATCCGGCAATTGATGCCATAAATTATCCAACGACGATCCGGAGTTAGCGATCGTAGTCTTTGCCTTGAAGATATGGAGGCATTACTTGTACGGAGAGATCGATTGTCTACACGGATCATAAGAGCTCAAGTACCTTTGACTCGTAAAGACTTGAATCGAGACAAACAGCAGATGGATCGAGTCAAAAAGACTATGATTGCTCAATTGAGTATCATCCGCAAGGCTAGCATTGTGGCAGACGCGTTGAGCCGTAAGGTTGTTTCAGATTTAAGAGCGTTGTTTGCCCACTTGAGTTTGTATGAAGACGGAGTGTTCCGCAGAGCTGCAGTTAAGCCTACTTGGGTTGAGCGATCGTAGAAAAATAGTTGTTGGATGAGGTTTTGAGGCGCAGAGGACACAAGTGCGTAATGATGGTTTGAGGGTTACAGCTTTGTCTAGTGATGGGTGTCTTGTGTTTTCGGGAAGGCTTGTATGCCGAGAGACACCGAGTTAAAGCGTAAGATTCTTCAGATGCACATAATGTTTCTACGCTTATGCATCCCGGAGGTAGCAAAATGTATGGGATCTCAGAGAACAGCCTGGTGGCCGGGTCCAAAAAGAAAGTGACAGAGTTTGTGGGGAAGTGTCCGACATGTCGCCAGTCAAGGCCGAGCATCGCTGTCGTGGTTGCTTCACCAAAGAAGATTCCACAAGGAAGTGGGAAAGGATAACTATGGATTTCGCAAGGTTTACCGCTTCGCCAAGCAAGAAAGATTCATTTGGGTAATTGTAGATCGATCGACTAAATTAGCTCACTTTATTCCTTGAGGGTGGATTACTCACTTGAGGTTGCGAAGTTGTATGTGTCGAGATAGTGAGATCGCATCGGGGTGCCATGACGATCATCTCGGATAGGGATCCCGATTTACGCCAAGATTCCGGAGAGCGTTGCATCGAGCTCTGGAGTGCACGGTTGGATTTTAGCACAAGATTTCATCCAGACCGACGCGCATCGGAAAGGGTTATACGATCTTGGAGGACATGTTACGAGGTTGTGTATTGACTTGTGGGTAGTTGGGAGGAGTATCTACCGTTAGCTGAATTCGCCTACAACAATAGTTACCAAGCAAGCATCAAGATGGCACCATATGAGGCGTTATGAGGTAGGAAGTGTCGCCACCTACTTGTTGGATGAGTTAAGTGAACGCCGGTTGTTGGGGCGAGTTGGTTCTTCAGACCAAGACAAGGTTAAGTTGATTAAGGCTCGATTGAAGGAAGCTTGAATCGGCTGTAAGTCCTATGCCGATCTTAAGCGAGAGATATTGAATTTGCTGTGGGGGATCAAGTTTTTCCGAAGGTCTCGCCATGGAAGAAAGTGTTAAGGTTCGGGAGGAAAGGCAAGCTAAGTCCGAGGTTTATTGGGCCATATAAGGTACTGAGACGAGTGGGACCAGTAGCATATCAGCTCGAGTTGCCAGCAGAGCTCAGTCAGATTCACGACGTGTTCCACGTTTCGATTCTTAGGCAATATCGTTCTGATCCATCGCACGTGGTGGCAGTGGAAGAGATCGAGGTAAACCCAGATTTGACCATGGAGGAAGAGCCTGTACAGATTTTAGATCAGGATGTGAAGGTTCTGCATAGGAAGTCTATGCCTTTGGTTAAGGTTCTTTGGCGGAATCATGGCGTGGAAGAAGCTACTTAGGAACCCGAGGATGTGATGAGGCAGCAATACCCGCAACTCTTCTGATCAGGTAATTTCGAGGCTGAAATTATTTTTAAGGGGGGTAGAACTGTAATATCCCGGGTTAAGGGCTATTTTATTTTAGCTTTGCTGCATGTGCTTGATGTGTTATGTTGCTATTTCGATAATGTTGGGGCTTAGTTATAAGCTAGGTGTAAGCTCGGGTGATAGGAAAAATTTTTGTTTTTGGGCTTTATGTGATAGAAATAAGGAGGAGTGGGTCTTATGTACTTTATTTGGAAAATTGTTGCACAAGTGAAGGGCTAGCAAAGTGGCAAAGCATGCGCCACTTGGAGCTTGTGTGTGGCGTCAAGTGCAAGGGAGGAGGTCTTGTGTTAAAGCTGCAAAAATCCCACATTTTTTGTTCCATTTTGACTGCATGGAGGGAGGAGTTGTAGCGGCTCAAACTCGCCTTGGACTAAGTCTTCCTATTCAAACGGTGGGTGGAGAGCAAATTGTGGAGGTGGACTAGTTCAACTAATTTGAATTAGTGGCTTGGGAGTGTTTGGGGGAGTTTGGCGGATTTGGAGAGATTTTGGGAGAGGGAAATGAGTGGCGGTTTGGTGTAGTAGGAGTGTGCGAATTTTGCATTTTGCAATTGTGCATTTTCGGTCAAAACTCTTTCCGTAAGCCGATTTTCTTTTAGTCAAGCTAGCTAAAAACTTCAAGTTTAATTCTTCTTTTGTTCTCCTGTCGAAAGTCCAAGGTTTCTTTTTGCCAAAAGGGTTGCCTCGTTTTCTTTTGATTCTTTTGGTAGCAATGATTGTTTCCACCTTCTCTTATTTGCATCTTGTGTTTCTAAATTTGTAACATTTTCTTCATACATTATTTCCCATCTTCCAAGTTGGTGCCGAACTTGCATACTCCATTTCTTTTCTCCATTGCTTGTGAACCAAACTAGTCCTCTCTCCCTTCTTGACCGAAACACCATCCTCCAAAAACTTCATCCTCCATCTTTTTTTTTCTTTAAACCGAAAGCACCCCTCCATTCATCATTCTATTTTCTCTTTTTCCAAAACTCCCTTAGCCTTTCGAAACCAATCGTTCTTCCCATTTCTCACAAGGCCAAACCTCCTTCTCCATTTTGATTAAGGGTGTTGCCGAATCTTTTCTTTCTTCCTATAGTCCTTCATTGCCAAATATTGGGAAGCAGTGTGACCTTGTTGGAGTCTTGTTCAATCGGCCTAGTAAGTGGTAGGTGTTTGGTCGAATGGCCATTTCTTCCCTTTCTTATGCTTGGTCGATTTTCTGATGTGTTTACGGGCCGATTTCGGTATCTGTTAGAAGGGAGTTAACTCTTTGGTGGGTAACCGATTGTGTTACAGGGCCTTTGGATTTCGGAAGCAAGTAAGAAGGAGCTTTCTTTCTCCTTAAGCACTCAAGAAGTGGTGGAAAAGGTAGCTTTAATGGTTTCTTTAGAGTTGTTAAGCCAAAGTTTGATGAGACTAATGGTTTGTGTTTTAGAGGGAGGCCGATTATCGAAGGAACTGTGTTGGTTCGGGATTGGTTGGAAACCAACCATTTGCAAAGGTAAGGTTTAACGAACCCCTTTGGTTATCTATTTTTGGCCAATGGTTTAAGTGTTAACCCCTTGTTGGTAGAATGTAGGATCGTGGTTGTTGTGGTGATCGTGGGACTCGGACGGTTCTTAGGATTAAAACCTTCGCTATACCAGGTGTGTACGCTAACACAATCGATTTCTTAGTAATAAGTTAATAACCCGTGTGTAACAAGTGAAATGTTGATGATTGTCTTGATACCGATAGGGTATGTTCACTGATTCGTAAGTCCGTAGCATTACGAGTTCTATTGTTGATACATTTAATATTATGATGCATGATATATGTGCTATGAGATGCAATATTGGGCATGCCGGCATGAATTACATGATTTGCATAATGTACATGAGTCAAGATGACATGTATGGGTAATACGAGAGGAGGAGAGTGTGATATCCGTGTCTTTGGGACATTGTGTCTTTGGGACACCGAGGTTTGGCACCTCCAAAGGTTTGGTACCACAAACGATATTTTGTGACTTTGGGTCACGAGAGGTTTGGCACCTCGCTCTCGTCCCAAAGGGCTTAGCACCACGGTTGGTTGGCCCCACAGCTGATTATACGGATTGACGCCAAATGATTTGGTATCACACGATGGGTTGGCCCCATCATCGGATTTGTGATCGCGGTCACCAAGGATTTGGTATCACATCGTGTCTTTGGGACACTAGAGGTTTGGCACCTCATTGCGACTCGTCCTCGTGGTTTGACACCACCGTAGGTTGGCCCCACTTATGAGATACTGTGATTGTTGCTAGTGATTTGGTATCACACGATGGGTTGGCCCCATCATTGGATTATTCGTGACTTGGTCACCAAAGGGTTTGGCACCACATTATGGATATCGTGACTTTGGGTCACTGTGGTTTGGCACCACCGGTGGTTTGGTACCACACGGGTGGAGAAGGTGTAATGGATGGTTAGGAACAGGTGCATTAATTGTATTGCTTTGCTATGATGTGTGTTAGCATGTTATATTATCTGGAGGGATTTACACCGAGTCTTGCGACTCACTCTCTCCTTTGACATTTCAGTGACACTTTGACGCTAACATGGAGCCGGATGGACTCGAGGTGCTCATGCCATGCTTAAATAAGGATTTGCTCGACTTTTATAAAATTTGGTACTTAAGCTTTTTATTACTATTTGGTTTTATTTGGGTTTGTAATTGGCCTCTTAAAATTATGTTTTGCTACGTTTGTGCTTAAAGTAGATTTTTAATATGCCTTAACAAATTAATTGGGTTAAAATGCGCTAAAACTTGGAAAGGCAATGATTTCAAAACTACAAAAGCGACATTTTAAACTATACCATCGGGTATCACACTAAGATTTGGAATAAAGGGGACTCAAATGTTTTTCTAACTTAAACTCGATTTTCTACTAAGTCAAAATGTTATAGTAATAATAAGAAACAACTTAAACTTCTAAATAAGATAAACTAGTTTTACCTACATATCTGATTAAGTTTTCAAAATTTCCGAGTTTTCAAATACACCATCAAATTTTAATCAAGTCTACTTGAGTTTTTCTTTAAATACACAATTTCGCGAAGTGTTTTCATCAAACATCTAAACTTAAACCTATTTTCTCAAAACCCTTTTTCCCTGTAACATACCAGATTCGGTCGTGGTGTGTTGACCGGGTTTGGGGTGTTACAACAACTTTATGAGATAGGCAATACCTAAGGAAGAATTCACCTAGACTTCAATTATTACTTTTGATTCATACGATTTGTTCATTTGACTTAATCTGTAGAAATCTCTGATTCATGTTAATATCTCTTTCAAGAATAAAAGCAACTAACTCTAGGTTGATTAATTGAAATTTCTTTCTAATTAAAACCCCTATTATCGCATTAACTCGATCTATGGATTCTTTTATTAGATTTGACTCTAATTCGGTAGATTTTTGTCGCCCTATTTTTAGGGTTGCAATCAACTCCGCTTAATTGTGTTGATCTACTCTTAAACAGGGACTTTTGCTCCTCTGAATAAGCACATTCGACTTGAATCAATAACCTGAATTATCAAAACAAGAATAAGAACTCACAATTAAGAATAAGAACAAGTATTTATCTTATAAATCAAATAATAATAAGATCCATCTTAGGTTTCATCCCCTTAAGTATCTAAGGGATTTAGTTCATACTGATAGAAGGAAACATCTTAAAATTAGGAAAACATCAACACATAAGAAAACCCAAAACTTCTAAAGAACTTGCCGGGAGATCTTCGGTCTTGACGGAGATCCTTGTAACACTTCTAACTTGATCCGCCAACCGGATTAGAGTTACTGCATTACTAAAATATTATCTCATTAAAACTTACTTATAGGATCAATACACATACTTATATTATCTCATATGGTCGAATTATACAAGGTCATATTTATAAAATTTTATGCACATTACAAAACTCCAAAATAATTCGATAAATCCCAAACACTCAACCAAATCAAGTAATCACATATAAGTAAATACATATATAACATAGATATGCTCATTTACCATATTCAAAAATAAGCCAAAATAGCTATTTCCTTAAACATATAAATTTCAAATGCATTTTTCTCCTAGGCTAGCCAAACATATACATGCATTGCATATCAAAATTCTTAATTCATGACATTAACAAAATTGTACTTACGCACACACACTTTTCTAAATGATACTTGTAACATCCTAAAATTTGAGTATCAATTGGTTGCTTGTGTTAGCTCGGGTAGTATTGTTTGTGTGCTTAGCATAGCCTTATGAATGCTTGATTTTATTTATGAAGCTAGAATAATTCTTAGTATTTAAAATTTAATGAAGTGGATTAGGTGATCTTGACACTTAAGATAATTTAAGTGTTAAATTCTAGCACATGAGGAGTTAGTGGCAAGGTGGCTACGATGCATGAAGGGTTGCTTGAGGGAAGAGGTTCGAGTAGCATGAGTTGCATTTTGGAAGACTTTATTTTTAGTCACCTTTGCTATAAGTGTAGGCCAAGTTATGCATTTGGTAAGTTGGACTTTAAAATTTTTGGCAAGTTGAATGATAGTTTAGGCAAGCTTGATGTTTGGGAAAGAAATCAATTGATTAAGGGTTGATGGGTTAACATAAGGCATGATGTAAGGTGTATTGTTATGGAAAGATTTTTGTGGAAAAGGTTTGACCTTGAAGTCCATGTATTTGGACGATTTTGGAGCCTAGGGGGAGTGGCCGAATTTTTGTATTGTTGGTTGCTAGTTGGTGCCGAAAAATCTTTTGGTTAGATGGCCATTTTCACTAGTTTAGTAAGCCTTCAATCTTTGTTTTGTGTCATATTCAAACCTTCATGTGTATGCCAAATTCTCCTAGTGCACCAAAGTGAACAAAAACCGAATGTCCTTAGGTATTTGTTGTTTCTCCTCTTAAGCATTTGGCCTAAACTCATTTGGAACCTCCCTCTCATCTTTTAATTCTTTGTAGCAGAAAAGAACCTCTTTTGTTCTCATCTTTCTTTTTGTTTTCTTCTCATATTTGTTAAAAACATACAATTCTTCTTTTACTTTCTTTTTGGCTGAACCTTTCTTCCCCAATTCTCTTCTTGATTTTTCTTCCATTATTTGCTCAAGCCGAATCCTTCTTCTCCTATTTTCATTTCCTCTTTTCCTTTCTCTTTCTCCACTCTAGCCGAATCCTTTTTGTTGTTACAAATCAACCATAGCCGAAATTCCCTTCACCATTTAACCATATAGCCGAAACTTCCCATTCTCTTTTTTTTTTTATTTGTTTTGGTCGAATATCAACAAGGGTAGGTCTTCATTTGGTTTTCTTCAAATGGTTTTGGAAGGGGGTAAGTATTCATGGTCGTATTTCCTTTGTTTCTTTTCTCTTTTCTATGTCGTTTTTCTTGAGGGCAAAAGCCAAATTTTAGGCATTTGTTAGTAAGGTTTTAACCATAGGAACTTATTTTTTTTAGGCTCTTGAGACATTGGAAGCAATCGATTTAACCCTATTTCTCTAGCAATCAAGTGGTAAGTCAAGTGGTAAGGATTTTTGTTGGTTCATTAATCTTTAAGTGGATGTAAAGCCGAAGGCTTTTGAGACTAAGGTTTGTTGGTGTGGCTAAATGATTTTGTTAATGATTTTGTGGTTTGGCCGAATGTAGGACAAGGTGATCTAGAGCGATAGATCGGGTCTTCGAAATTTAGTATTTGCGTTAGTGACAGGTGTGTACCTTACACACTTTATAACTCAGTTTATATATATATATATTAATAAACTAATCATGTTACTAAAGTGAAAAACTATGAGATCTTGATATGATACTTTGATGGTATGAACAAGGACCCGGGTAAGTCCGTTCCGATATGATGTTGTTATATGATGATCTATATCATGATTTAAGATATATATGTTTGTTATATGATCATATCACAAATGAGCATGATGGCATGATTTACTATTGTAAGACATTGGTTTGGGTGATTTGAGAGGAGGGGGAAGGATTTGATATCCGTGTCTTTGGGACACCAGAGGTTTGGCACCTCATAGCGACTCGTCCCAGTGGCTTATTACCACCGTGGGTTGGCCCCACTTTTGATATATTGGGATCGTCACCAGTGATTTGGTATCACACGTGGGTTGGCCCCACAACTTGATTATTTGTGACTTTGAGTCACCAGTGATTTGGCATCACATTATTGGATATCGTGACTTTGGGTCACCAGTGGTTTGGTACCACACGGGGTAGAAAATGAGTTATGGATGGCTAGGATGGGTGCATTATATATATTTATATATTGCTTGGTTATGAATTGTGTAAGAATATTGTATTAATCGGGGGAAGGATTTATGCACTGAGTCTTGGTGACTCACCTTCTCCTTTATCTTTTCAGGTGATTCTTGATCGTGGAGGAGGAGCCGGATGAACTCAAGGAGGCCATGAAATAAAATTCGGTTTTATAAGAACTTCGATTTGGGTACTATATTTTATCTTAATTTGGTTTATATTTTAATTGGGTTTGTAATAAGGCCTTTTTAATTATGTTTTTGGATTATTTATATGTTTTGGACTTGTTTTAAATACGGTTTAAAAGTACATGGTTGATATATTAATTTGAGCACAAAGTTTTCAAAACTACAAACGTAATGGTTTTCAAAACATTACCATCGGGTAATATAGATTATTTGATAATATTTTATAACTTAAGTGATTTTGATAACTCATACGTTTTTCCAAAACTTAAGTTTGCGAATTTTAATTAACAACGGTTTTCAACCATTCGCTTGAGTCTTTCAAAAAAATTATAAAAGGTTTTTCTAATCTATGGAGTTGTGACTAAGTTTTAAAAATTTATTCACGGAATTTCAAAGTAAATTATCATTTTTTAACTTATTATAACTTGTTTTCTTCAAATATAGAATAACAAAGAGTTTTCACTAAAAAAAATTTTTTGTTATCTCGATTTTCTTCAAAATGTTTTCCCTCTGTGGCATGCCAGATTCGGTCTTGGCGTATTGACCGGGTTTGAGGTGTTACAAAATTGGTATCAGAGCCATGTTCAAAAGCTCGGCTGTGGGCCCAAGGCCCAAGATGATTTAAAGTATGGTCTTAAAATGTTTTTGTTGGAAATTATATGATTTGAAAGGCATGGCACCGAGTTTCTGGCACCGATCCACCCGGGTAAGTACTTCAAACTGTTGATTTTGATGATATGATGATGATGGTATGACTGTATAGTAGTAGGAACTACTCTAGAGACTCAAAACTATAGGTTGGATGTACTCGCGAAACAACCTCTTATTAAAACTATTCATAAAACTGTGTTTTAAAAATAGTGGAATAATGACTAATGCATAAAATTTTTAAATCAGTTAAGTCAAGACTTTAGACATGAGCACTCGAGGTCAGGGTCGTGTTATGCATGGACGCGGTAGGGGTAGGATGGTCGTGTCTAAGCCAAAGGAGGTCGGGTCAAGGATCCGAGAATGAGGTACCACCACCCCCCACCGTGTTGGAGTTGAGTTTCAGAGCAAGCGGGGATGACGCAGGTCTCGGTGATGTCATGCGAGTTCTTGAGAGAGTGCTTGAGGAATAGGAGGAGGCGTGGGAGCTCAAAATCAGACTGAGTGACTCGAGCCAATGGAGCCGAGGTATTTCGAGGTGTTTCGTGTTGCTCGGATGGCGAATATTGGTTAGAGGCGGATGAAATCATGGATAACTTAGATTTGAATGCTGATGAAAAGCTAAAGGGGATAGTGTCGCTTCTTCGGGATGAGTCATATCAGTGGTGGCTCACGGTGAGGAATAGTGCAGCGGCAGAGGATCTTACTTGAGACTATTTCAAGGCAGCGTGATCGGAAGAAATATATTGGGTCTAGTTACATTGATGCGTAACGTAAGGCATTTCTGAGTTTGGTCCAGGGAGTAAGTCCGTGTCGAATATGAAGCGAAATTTTTAAGATTGAGCCGGTATCTTTGGAGGTATCGTGGCTTCGTATCACGAGCAATGGGTTCGGTTCGAGGATGGATTGAGGACCAATGAGATCTGCGATTGCTCCACATCGAGCGAGTTTGTCTGCGCTAGTTGAAAAGACTAAGATAGTGAAGGGATAAAAGAATCAAGTAAGCGTAATCACAGCGTGAACAAACATAAGAAAAGTTTTAGATTATCTGTGGTCACCTTAATTCTCGTAAGAGGTTAGGCAGAATAGACCGAATCGACCGGGAGGCTTATTCTCGCTAATTAGGGACCAAACGCATTATGGCGATGTGGAAAATATCATTGGGGCGTAATGTTGGACCGGAGGAAAGGATGTTTTGAGTGTGGCTCACTAGATCATCGTGTGAGGGATTGTCCACGTAAGCTAGCCAGAATCGATCCGAGAGTCAAGGTCGTGCTCGGCCTGTAAAAGAGGATCGTCACCACAGAGAGGTCATGGTAATGGTAGAGGAAGTAATGGTTCTGGTCGAGGCCGCGGAGCATTAGGCAGAGGTGCAAGCAACACTGAGGCAAGACAGCCTGGGTTGGTGTATGCAGCAAGGCGTCGAGAGGAGGGTGACGCACCGGATGTCATAACTGATACGTTCTTTATCTTTGGTGTACCATATACTGCTTTGATAGATGTGGGTTCGACGCATTCGTATGTTGCTAGTAGCATAGTAGAGACCATGAAGCTAGACTCTGAGACTACTTCTATGAGGATGATAATACTTAGCCCTCTAGATCACTCTGTAGAAGTAAATAAGCTATATAGAGATGTACCCCTAGAACTCCAAGGGGTAATGTTTGTAGCTGATCTGATGGAACTGCCGTTTGGGGAGTTCGATCTGATTCTTGGGATGGACTAGTTAGTTAAGTACCAGGCAAGTTTGGATTGCACTGCTAAGCGCATGGTTTTGAAGACAGCTGAGGGCGAAGAGGTGGTTATGATAGGTAATAAAAGAGATTATCTATCCAACGTGGTATCTACGTTGAAAGCTGAGAAGATGGTCAGGAAGGGTTGCGAGGCATTTATGGTTCATGTGTGTGCGTTAGAGGCTAAGGAGTCTACCGTAGGAAATGTTCGAACAGTGAAGGAATATGCTGATGTATTCCCAGAAGAACTTCCAGGATTGCCTCCGGATTGTGAAGTTGAATTTGGTATAGATTTCTTACCCGGAACTGCGCCAGTGTCAATCGCTCCGTATAGGATGGAACCGAAGGAATTAGTGGAATTAAAAGCTCGATTCGGGGAGTTGTTGGATCGAGGTTTTATCCACCAAGTGTTTAAGCCTTGGGGAGCAATTCTACTATTTGTCAAGAAGAAGGATGGTACGATGCGGATGTGTATAGACATCGCCATTGAATAAGTCGACGATCAAAAACAAGTATCCTTCTACCGAGGATAGATGACTTGTTTGATCGACTTTAAAGGGCGGTTTTCTCAAAAATTGATTTAAGGTCCGGATATCATCACCAAAGGTGAAAGAGGTCGATATCTATAAGATGGCATTTCGCTTTCGGTATGGACACAACGAGTTTACGTAATGCCTTTTGGATTGACTAACACGCCTAAAAGATTCATGGACATGATAAATTGGGTATTTCAAAGAGTTTTGGATCAGTTTGTCGTGGTATTTATAGACGATATTTTGGTATACTCCAAGTCGGAGGAGGAGCATGATGCACATTTGCGAGTAGTGTTGCAAATTTTGAGGGAAAAGTAGCTATATGCCAAATTTAGTAAGTGCGAGTTTTGGCTTAAAGAGGTGACTTTCTTGGGTCACATAGTATCAGCTGAGGGGATTAGAGTGGATCCTCGAAAGATCGAAGCAGTGTTGGATTGGAAGCCACCTAAGTCAGTGGCTGAGATTCAGAGTTTTCTAGGTCTAGCGGGGTATTACCAAAGATTTGTGGAAGGATTTTCTTTGATAGCGGCAGACCTATGACCAAGTTATTGAGGAAAGGAGTTCCATTTGTATGGACCGAGAAGCAACAAGAAAGTTTCGACAAGTTGAAGAAGATTACGATCAAGCTCCAGCTTTAATTCAACCTAAGTGCAAGAAATTCACGGTTGCTTCGTGATGCATCACATACGGGTTTGGGATGTGTACTAATGCAGGAAGGGAAGGTAGTGGCTTATGCATCTCGGCAATTGAGACCACATGAAGTTAATTATCCGACGATGACTTGGAATTAGTTGCGATGGTTTCGCTTTGAAGATTTGGAGATACTATTTGTACAGAGAAGTCGATAGTCTACACGCATCACAAGAGTATAAAGTATCTTTGACTCGTAAGGATTTGAACTTGAGGCAACAGCAGATGGATTGAGTTATTGAAGGACTACGATCGCTCGATTGAGTATCATCCGAGCAAAGCTAACGTGGTGGCGTACGTTGAGCCGTAAGGTTGTATCAGCTTAAGATCGATGTTTGCTCGTCTTAGTTTATACGACGATGGGAGTCTTTTAGCGTAATTGCTTTGATTGTCTTGGTGACTCACCTTCTCCTTTATCTTTTCAAGTGATTCTTGATCGAGGTTTTGAGAGGAGGGGTAGCCTGGATGAACTCGAGGAGGCCATGAAATAAAATTCGCCTTGGTGAGTTTTATAAGAACTTCAATTTGGGTACTATATTTTATCTTAATTTGGTTTATATTTTAATTGGGTTTGTAATAAGGCCTTTTTAATTATGTTTTTGGATTATTTATATGTTTTGGACTTGTTTTAAATATGGTTTAAAAAGTACATGGTTGATATATTAATTTGAGCACAAAGTTTTCAAAACTACAAACGCAATGGTTTTCAAAACATTACCATCGGGTAATATAGATTGTTTGATAATATTTTATAACTTAAGTGATTTTGATAACTCATACGTTTTTCCAAAACTTAAGTTTGCGAATTTCAATTAACAACGGTTTTCAACCATTCGCTTGAGTCTTTCATAAAAATTATAAAAGGTTTTTCTAATCTATGGAGTTGTGACTAAGTTTTAAAAATTTATTCACGGAATTTCAAAGTAAATTATCAGTTTTTAACTTATTATAACTTGTTTTCTTCAAATATAGAATAACAAAGAGTTTTCACTAAAAAAAAATTTCGTTATCTCAATTTTCTTCAAAATGTTTTCCCTCTGTGGCATGCCAGATTCGGTCTTGGCGTATTGACTGGGTCTAGGGTGTTACAAAATTGGTATCAGAGCCATGTTCAAAAGCTCAACTGTGGGCCCAAGGCCCAAGATGATTTAAAGTATGGTCTTAAAATGTTTTTGTTGAAAATTATATGATTTGAAAGGTATGGCATCGAGTTTCCGGCACCAATCCACTAGGGTAAGTACTTTAAACTGTTGATTTTGATGATATGATGATGATGGTATGACTGTATAGTAGTAGGAACTACTCTAGAGACTCAAAACTATAGGTTGGATGTACTCACGAAACATCCTCTTATTAAAACTATTCATAAAACTGTGTTTTAAAATAGTGGAATAATGACTAATGCATAAAATTTTTAAATCAGTTAAGTCAAAACTTTAGACATGAGCACTCGAGGTCGGGGTCGTGTTATGCGTGGACGCGATAGGGGTAGGATGGCTATGTCTGAGCCAGTGAGGTCGGGTCAAGGATCCGAGAATGAGGTACCGCCACCCCCACCAGCAGCGGTTGGAGTTGAGTTTCAGGAACAAACGGGGGATGACGCAATGTCTCAGGCGATGCTGCAAGTTCTTGAGAGAGTAGCTAGAATAGGAGGAGGCGTGGGAGCTCAAAAATCTGTACCTGAGCAATTCCGAGCCAATTGAGCCGAGGTATTTCGAGGTGTTTCGGGTGTTGCTCCCAGTACGGCTGAATATTGGTTAGAGGCGACGGAGTGAATCATGGATGACTTAGATCTGAATGCTGAGGAAAAGCTAAAGGGGATAGTGTCGCTTCTTCGAGATGAGTCATATCAGTGGTGGCTCACGGTGAGGAATAGTGCTGCGGCAGAGGATCTTACTTGGGACTATTTCAAGGTAGCGTATCAGAAGAAATATATTGGGTCTAGTTACATTGATGCGCAACGTAAGGCATTTCTAAGTTTGGTCCAGGGGAGTAAGTCCGTATCAGAATATGAAGCAAAATTTTTAAGATTGAGCTGGTATCCTAGAGGTATCGTGGCTTCAGAACACGAGGGATGTGTTCGGTTCGAGGATGGATTGAGGGACGAGCTGAGACTACTGATTGCTCCACATCAGGAGCGAGAGTTTGCTACGCTAGTTGAAAAGACTAAGATAGCTGAAGGGATAAAAGAATCTGTAAGGCAGAATCACGACAGGAACAAACATAAGAAAAGTTTTGGATCATCCGGTCACCGGTAGGTAATTCTCGTAAGAGGTTAGATGAATGGACCGAATCGATCGGGAGGCTTGTTATCGCTAATCGTGACCAAAGACAAGGTAACCGATGTGGAAAATATCATTGGGGCGAATGTTGGACCGGAGGAAAGGATGTTTTGAGTGTGGCTCATTTGGATCATCGTGTGAGGGATTGTCGACGTAAGCTAGCCAAGAATCAATCTGAGGGTCAAGGTCGTGTTGAGTTCAGAAAAGAGGGACCGTCACCGCAGAGAGGTCGTGGTAATGGTAGAGGAAGTAATGGTTCTGGTCTAGGCCGCGGAGCATCGGGCAGAGGTGCAAGCAACACTGAGGCAAGACAGCCTGGGTTGGTGTATGCAGCAAGGCATCGAAAGGAGGGTGACGCACTGGACATCATAACCGGTACGTACTTAATCTTTGGTGTACCATATACTGCTTTGATAGATATGGGTTCGACGCATTCGTATGTTGCTAGTAGCATAGTAGAGACCATGAACCTAGACTCTGAGACTACTTCTAGGAGGATGACAGTACTTAGCCCTCTAGGTCACTCTGTAGGAGTAAATAAGTTGTATAGAGATGTACCCCTAGAACTCCAAGGGGTAATGTTTGTAGCTGATCTGATGGAACTGCCGTTTGGGGAGTTTGATCTGATTCTTGGGATGGACTGGTTGGTTAAGTACCAGGCAAGTTTGGATTGTGCTACTAAGCGCATGGTTTTGAAGACAGCTGAGGGCGAAGAGGTGGTTATGATAGGTAATAGCAGAGATTATCTATCCAACATGGTATCCGCGTTGAAAGCTGAGAAGATGGTCAGGAAGGGCTGCGAGGCATTTATGGTTCATGTGTGTGCGTTGGAGGCTAAGGAGTCTGTTGTAGGAAATGTTCAAACAGTGAAGGAATATGTTGATGTATTCCCAGAAGAACTTTCGGGATTGCCTTCGGATCGTGAAGTTGAATTTGGTATAGATTTGTTGCCCGGAACTGCGCCAGTGTCAATCGCTCCGTATAGGATGGCACCGAAGGAATTAGTGGAATTAAAGGCTCAGATTCAGGAGTTGTTGGATCGAGGTTTTATCCGACCAAGTGTTTCGCCTTGGGGAGCACCGGTACTATTTGTACTATTTGTCAAGAAGAAGGATGGTACGATGCGGATGTGTATAGACGACCGCCAGTTGAATAAGCTGACGATCGAAAACAAGTATCCTTTACCGAGGATAGATGACTTGTTCGATCGACAAAGGGCGCGGCTTTTCCAAAATTGATTTAAGGTCCGGATATCATCAGCTAAAGGTGAAAGAGGCTGATATCCATAAGACAGCATTTCGCACTCGGTGTGGACACTACGAGTTTCTGGTAATGCCTTTTGGATTGACTAATGCGCCGGCAGCATTCATGGACATGATGAATCGAGTATTTTAGTAGTTTTTGGATCAGTTTGTCATGGTATTTATAGACGATATTTTGGTATATTCCAAGTCAGAGGAGGAGCATGATGTGCATTTGCGAGTAGCGTTGCAGATTTTGAGGGAAAAGCATCTATATGCCAAATTTAGTAAGTGCGAGTTTTGGCTTAAAGAGGTGACTTTCTTGGGTCATGTAGTATCAGCTGAGGGGATTAGAGTGGATCCTCGAAAGATCGAAGCAGTGTTGGATTGGAAGCCACCTAAGTCAGTGGCTGAGATTCATAGTTTTCTAGGTCTAGTGGGGTATTACCGAAGATTTGTGGAAGGATTTTCTTTGATAGCAGCACCTATGACCAAGTTATTGAGGAAAGGAGTTCCATTTGTGTGGACTGAGAAGCAACAAGAAAGTTTCGACAAGTTGAAGAAGATTCTGACTGAAGCTCCGGTTTTAATTCAACCGGAGGCAGGCAAGGAATTCATGATTTACTGTGATGCATCACATACTGGTTTGGGATGTGTACTGATGCTGAGGAAGGAAAGGTAGTGGCTTATGCATCTCGACAGCCAGACCACATGAAGTTAATTATCCGACGATGACTTGGAATTAGCTGCGAGTGGTTTTCGCCTTTGAAGATTTGGAGACACTATTTGTACGGAGAGAAGTCGATAGTCTACACGGATCACAAGAGTCTAAAGTATCTTTTGACTCAGAAGGATTTGAACTTGAGGCAGCACAGATGGATTGAGTTATTGAAGGACTACGACTGTTTGATTGAGTATCATCCGGGCAAAGCTAACGTGGTGGCAGGCGCATTGAGCCGTAAGGTTGTATCAGACTTAAGATCGATGTTTTCTCGCCTTATTTTATACGACGATGGGAGTCTTTTGGCAGAATTACAAGTCAAGCTAACTTGGTTAGAGCAAATCAAGAAGAAATAGTTAGAGGATGATGGTTTGAATGATCGGAGGTTGCAGGTTCAAAATGGTGGTTTAGAGGATTATAGTTTGTCCAGTGATGGAGTATTGTGTTTTCAGGGGAGAGCTTGTACGCCAAAAGATGTCGAGTTGAGGCAGAGAATTCTTCGGGACGCACATAGCAGCCCATACGCTATGCATCCTGGAGGTAGGAAGATGTATCGAGATTTAAGAGAGCGCTTTTGGTGGCGGGATCAAGCGGAAGGTAACTAAATTTATGGGAAATGTCGGCGTGTCGCGAGTTAAAGTCGAGCATTAGTTACCGTCTGGTTACTTCACCCACCGATGGAAGTGGGAAAGGATCACTATGGACTTTGTCGTGGATTACCTCTTACACCTAGTAAGAAGGACTTAGTTTGGGTGATTGTGGATCATTTGACTAAGTCAGCTCATTTCATTCCGGTAAGGGTGGATTACTCGCTTCAGAAGTTAGCTAAGTTGCATGTGGCGGAGATAGTAAGGTTGCACGGTGTACCAAAGTCGATCATCTCGCATGAGATCCTAGATTTACGCCGAGGTTTTGGAGAGCGTTACATCAAGCTTTGGGTACGCAGTTGGATTTCAGGATCGCATTTCATCCACACCGACGGGCGATCGGAAAGAGTTATCTGATTTTAGAGGATATCTTTGAGAGGTTGTGTTTTGGACTTCAGAGGCAGCTGGGAAGAGTTTTTACCATTAGCTGAGTTCGCGTACAACAATAGTTATCAGGCAAGCATTAAGATGGCACTATATGAGGCATTGTATGGTAGGAGATGTTGCACACCTACATGCTGGACAGAGTTGGGTGAGCGTCAGATGTTAGGACCAGAGTTGGCTGCAGAGACTGAGGATAAGGTTAAGATGATTCAGGCTCATCTGAAGGAAGCTTTGGATAGGCAGAAGTCATATGCAGATCTCAAGCGGAGGGATATAGAGTTTGCCGTGGGTGACCAGGTCTTTTTGAAGGTCTCGCCATGGAAGAAAGTGTTAAGATTTGGGAGAAAAGGCAAGTTAAGTCCAAGGTTTATTGGGCCGTATAAGGTGTTGAGACGAGTGGGACCAATAGCCTATCAGCTTGAGTTGCCAGCAGAGTTGAGTCAGATACACAATGTGTTTCATGTCTCCATGCTTAGACGCCATCGTTCTGATTCATCACATGTCGTGGCAGTGGAGGAAATAGAAGTGAGTCCAGATTTGACGATAGAAGAAGAACCGGTGCAGATTCTAGATCGAGACGTGAAAGTTTTGCGTAAGAAGTCAGTTCTTTTAGTGAAGGTCTTATGGCGGAATCATGGCGTAGAAGAAGCTACGTGGGAACCGGAGGATGTTATGAGGCAGCAGTACCCTCAACTCTTTTGATCAGGTAATTTCGAGGATGAAATTATTTTTAAGGGGGTAGAATTGTAACATCCTAAAATTTGAGTATCAGTTGGTTGCTTGTGTTAGCTCGGGTAGTATTGTTTGTGTGCTTAGCGTAGCCTTATGAAGGCTTGATTTTATTTATGAAGCTAGAATAATTCTTAGTATTTAAAATTTAATGAAGTGGATTAGGTGATCTTGACACTTAAGATAATTTAAGTGTTAAATTCTAGCACATGAGGAGTTAGTGACAAGGTGGCTACGATGCATGAAGGGTTGCTTGAGGGAAGAGGTTCGAGTAGCATGAGTTGCATTTTGGAAGACTTTATTTTTAGGTACCTTTGCTATAAGTGTCGGCCAAGTTATGCATTTGGTAAGTTGGACTTTAAAATTTTTGGCAAGTTGAATGATAGTTTAGGCAAGCTTGATGTTTGGGAAAGAAATCAATTGATTAAGGGTTGATGGGTTAACATAAGGCATGATGTAAGGTGTATTGTTATGGAAAGATTTTTGTGGAAAAGGTTTGACCTTGAAGTCTATGTATTTGGACGGTTTTGGAGCCTAGGGGGGGAGTGGCCGAATTTTTGTATTGTTGGTTGCTAGTTGGTGCCGAAAATTCTTTTGGTTAGATGGCCATTTTCGGCTAGTTTAGTAAGCCTTCAATCTTTGTTTTGTGTCATATTCGAAACCTTCATGTGTATGCCAAATTCTCCCTAGTGCACCAAAGTGAACAAAAACCAAATGTCCTTAGGTATTTGCTGTTTTTCCTCTTAAGCATTTGGCCTAAACTCATTTGGAACCTCCTCTCATCTTTTAATTCTTTGTACGTAAAAGAACCTCTTTTGTTCTCATCTTTCTTTTGTTTTCTTCTCATATTTGTTAAAACATACAATTCTTCTTTTACTTTCTTTTTGGCGAACCTTTCTTCCCCAATTCTCTTCTTGATTTTTCTTCCATTATTTGCTCAAGCCTAATCCTTCTTCTCCTATTTTCATTTCCTCTTTTCCTTTCTCTTTCTCCACTCTAGCCGAATCCTTTTTGTTGTTACAAATCAACCATAGCCGAAATTCCCTTCACCATTTAACCATATTGCCGAAACTTCCCATTCTCTTTTTTTTTTATTTGTTTTGGCCGAATATCAACAAGGGTAGGTCTTCATTTGGTTTTCTTCAAACGGTTTTGAAAGGCGGTAAGTATTCATGGCCGTATTTCCTTTGTTTCTTTTCTCTTTTCTATGTCGTTTTTCTTGAGGACAAAAGCCAAATTTTGGGCATTTGTTAGTAAGGTTTTAACCATAGGAACTTATTTCTTTTAGGCTCTTCGAGACGTTGGAAGCAATCGATTTAACCCTATTCTTCTAGCAATCGAAGTGGTAAGTCAAGTGGTAAGGATTTTTGTTGGTTCATTAATCTTTAAGTGGATGTAAAGCCAAAGGCTTTTGAGACTAAGGTTTGTTGGTGTAACACCCTAAACCCGGTCTATGCATTAAGACTAGATTTGGTTTGTTACATGAATCGAGCTATCTTAAAATCTTCAATAAGTTGAAATCTACAATATCATTTTTTATTTATAAGGTTTAATAAAAATCAGAAGAGTATTTTAATTTGATGTATATTAGAAAACATTAGTTGAAAAACATTATTAACGTTGTATTATCAAAAACCCTTAGGTAATTTATGTAAGAGTTAAAAACATAATAAAATATTTATAAAGGAATTTCATATATTTGAAAACCCAATTTATTTTGATAAAAACATCATATAATCATAAGCCCATATTTAAATGTCCAAAATATAGTTTAAAACCAAACACACATAAAATCCATAAATTATTAATAGAGGCCCTTATTACATTAACCCAAAATAGTAAAATACTTATTAAAAAGTTCAGAGTTTAATAAACCCATGTTTTGCAGTATGGCCTCCACGAAGTCATCCTCGGCCCAAGTCCACGTCAATTTCCATTACCTGAGATGGAAAATTTGAGGGGGGTGAGTTACTTAGAACTCAGTGTATAACTCACTTACTTTGTCCACTGGGCCAGATTTTCAAATTATGGATTTGGGCCTTGAGCCTATAAGCAGAATTAACAACATAATTAATAACATAATTAATGGCATAACGAATAACATAATTAATAACATGCATGTAAAAATGAATTTTTCCCTCCCAAACCTAATTCCATCCACTACACACCCCCGTACCAACCATCACACCTGTGGGGATCAAGTCAACCCACCCCGCCATCACACCAATCGTAGGCATTAAGCCATTTTATATTTGTGGCAGAGCCACCGAACTAGATTGTGACAAAGTCACCGAACTAGAGGCATTGAGCCAATTATTATTTTGTGGCAGAGCCACCGAACTAGAGGCAAATAGCCATTTATAAATTTTGTGGCAGAGCCACCGAACTAGGGGCAAATAGCCATAATTTTGTGGCAAAGCCACCGAACTAGATTTTGGCAACAGGCCTTCTTCTCTTCATCATTTTCCCAACCCATGCAATATGTATGCAAAGTAAACTGTGATTATACAATGATTTAATCAAAAAGGCCCATTAACAAGAGTCAATATTTCCAATTTTTATTAAGGCCCAAAAATAACATTTTGCCCAATTAACAATTTAACAACTTATGCCCAAATTTACGATTTAGCAGGAATTTGGCCCATTTATCAATCTAGCAGGGATTTCAGCCCGTTTAACAATTTAACAGAGATTACGGCCCATTTATGATCTAACAGAGATTTCGGCCCAATTTTCAATATAACAGACTTTTAGGCCCATTTAACGATCTAGCAGAGATTTCAGCCCAATTATCGATCTAACAGAGATTTCGGCCCAAATATTACGAGATATACCATTTTACATATTTACAACTAATTTCTCGAGGGTGTTTTCGTAATTTCTACAATTTTGTCATTTTCATGCATTTTCGTCGAAATACCAATTTACATTTTAAGCCGATCTAGTCGTTTTTACGATTTTACTCAATACCGTAATAACATCCAAACCCGAGAAAAAGTGTGAAGTTACACACCTTGATATCGAGAGTACTAATCCTTCTCGCTCCTCGACACCTAAAACATATTTCGATCCGTTAGAACACTATTTTGTATAAAAATACATTATCGATATTAGATCCAAAACCTTACCCTCTTTATTTTGAATCACTTCAATTTTTAGTTTCTCCTCGTTTATTGGTTCGTTATTCGCTGAGAATCCACTAACGTACAAAGGCTCGGGAGTTCTTACTACTTCGAATAATTGATTTCCTTCGGTAGATGGTCCGCAACCCGGTGGAAAATCCCGAACTACCGAAACCGCCCTTCGTTTATACTTAGGGGGATTAGTGGATCCGCCCCTCTTACGATAACTAAACACCGCCCTTTTCTTCCCTATTTTGAAGATCTTCAATAACAAAAGATAGTTAATCCTAATAATATATCAAAATAAGAATTCTAAAGATCATAAAGGCAAGATTTCCTTACCACAAATATTCTTGTTCCACAAGGAGAATCGATCCAAGCATTCTATGTCACTCACGACCACTTGATTTCTGATTTTCCGTTATTGCACTAAAATATAACATAAATAAACGTTAATAGAATGAATGTTTATTTCGATCTAAGAAAGCCTTCATACCACCATCAATAATCGCCATGACTACTTCTAACTAAACGAAACTAAAAAGAATTCTTACCCTTTTGTCCACGGTTGAAAAGAAAGGATTGAAAATGATGTCTCTAAGTGATGGAGGATTCGCTATGATAACCAAAGAAAAGAAAAAATTGATTCGCTATGGCTCACTAACATTCGCCATGGAGAAAACAATGGAGAAAAGATGAGTGAAAAGAAATAAAATAAGAGAAGAGATGATAATAAAGATTCGGTTTTCAAAGAGAAGAAAAGAAAGGAAAAGATGTATTAGAGAGCAAGGTACATTCGGAATGGAGAAAGAAAACAAAAGAGAGATATGGTCTTTTGGTACTAACAATTTCGGCACTAAGAAGAGGCACAAGAGAATATTCAAAAGATGAACAAAAAATGACCAAATGGTCAAAAGAATTAGGCTTTACCAAATGCACAAATTCGGCCAAGGGAGAAAAATTGAGAAAGGATTGCAAAACTTTGCACATATGCTAAGAATGACCAAAAAGAGACTTCAAATCCTAGCCAAACTAACACCAAAAATTCGGCTCCCTCCCTAGACCATATTGCCATCCAAATGCATGGTCAAATGGCCATGATTTTGTTTCCAAAACATTCTCCTTGATACTTGCCCCATGTCTCCATATCTTTCCTTAAGTTCTTGATTCCATACCATATGTTAACACTTACCTTATTCCTTTGATATACTAACCAAAAATAACAAGGTCAACACTTTCCATAAATGAGCTTGGCCGACACTTACCATAGAAGAGCAAAATAAAAGTTGTGTAAATGCTATTTAAGGATTCAACCTCTTCCTCATGCACTAATTCATGCGCCAACACCACCATGCCATGTACTCATCTTGTGTCACTTATTAACACTTAAATTAACTTAAATATTAATGACACTTGCTTTTCTTCAATAAATTCTCAAATATAAAATTTATTCCTTACCCAAATTATGCTATACTCTTCTTCAGGACTATAATAAACACAAAAATAAAAGTAAGAAAATTTTCCTTCATAATCTAAACACCAAATCATGCAATATATCAATACTCGGATTTTTAGGGTGTTACAACTCTACCCTCCTTAAAGAAAATTTCATCGTCAAAATTTACCTGGTTAAAAGAGGTGAGGGTATTGTTGCCAAATAGTTTCCTCAGGCTCCCACGTAGCTTCCTCCGCTCCGTGATTACGCCATAAAACTTTGACCAACGGCACGGTTTTCTTTCTTAGCACTTTGACATCTCGGTCTAAGATTTCCACTGGTTCTTCTTCAAAAGACAAATCTAAATTCAACTCCAATTCTTCTACCTAGGATAATGTGCGAAGGATCCTATCTATAACGCCTCAACATGGAAACATGAAAACATTATGAATTTGATCCAATTCGGAGGTAACTCAATCGATAAGCCATTGGACCAACACGCTTGAAAGACACGATAAGGTCCAATGTACCTAGGACTTAGCTTGCCCTTCTTTCCAAACTCAAGATCTTTTTCCAAGGTGAGACCTTCAAGAAAACTTAATCCCCACATCATACTCGATATCCTTTCGCTTCAGTTTGCATCGACTTACATCTATCCGAGGCTTCTTTCAACCGTGCTCGAATAACTTTTACCTTTTCCTCTGCTTTGAGATATCATCTTAGGACCTAACATCATCGTTCGCCCAACTCGGTCCAACAAATAGGAGAACGACACCTCACGACTATACAATGCCTCGTAAGGTGCCATCTGAATGCTAGATCGATAGTCGTTGTTATATCATAAATTTCGCGAGTGGTAGATAATCCTCCCAACTACCCCTGAAGTCGATTACACACCCCCTTAACATATCTTCTAATATCTGAATTACTCTCTCTGACTGACCATCAGACTGAGGATGAAAAGTCGTACTAAAATTCAACTTTGTCCCCAAGGCTTCATGCAGAGCTTTCCAAAATCGTGATGTAAATCTGGGATCTCTGTCTGATATAATAGATACAGGTACCCCATGCAACCTCACAATTTCAGATACGTACAGTTTCGCCAACTTTTGCAATTAATAATCCGTACGAACTGGTAGGAAATGAGCAGTCTTCGTCAAACGATCAACAATTACCCACACAAAATTTTTCTTAGTAGGTGTTAAAGGTAACCCACTAACAAAATACATAGTTATCTGTTCCCATTTTCAAAGAGGAATCTTTATCGGTTGTAACAATCCAGACGGTAATTGATGTTCTGCCTTCACTTGCTGACAAGTCAAACATTTCCCACAAACTCTGAAATTTCACGCTTCAACCCTGGCCACCAATACTGTTCACGGAGATCTCGATACATCTTATTTCCTTCGGGATGCATAGCATAAGGGCTATTATGCGCCTCCCGTAGAATCATTTGCCTCAGATCTGAGTCCTTAGGCATACAAACTCTTCCTCGAAAGCACAACACACCTTCCGTGTTTACTCCAAAATCCTCGATTTCACCATTTTCAGCTTGCTGAAGTAAAAGTCCCAACTTCTCATCTGATGTCTGTTTTTCCTTGATTTGTTCCAGCCGCAGAGGCTTCACCTAAAGTTCTGCTAACAAACTACCATCCTCATACAGACTCAAATGGGCAAACAATGCTCTCAAATCAGATACTGCCTTACAACTTAACGCGTCAGCTACAACGTTAGCCTTTCCAGGATGATATTCGATTGAGAAATCATAATCCTTTAATAATTCTACCCATCTTCTTTGTCTCAATTTAACTCCTTTTGGGTAAGGAGGTATTTAAGACTCTTGTGATCCGTGTAGATTATTGACTTCTCACCATAGAGATAGTGCCTCCAAATCTTTAGAGCAAAGACAACAAAGAGCTAACTCCAAATCATGAGTAGGGTAGTTTACTTCGTGCGGTCTCAATTGACGATAAGCATAGGCCACCACCTTTCCATTTTGCATCAACACACAACCTGCACCCATGTGAGACGATCACAATAAGCAGTGAATTCTTTTCGAGCCTCCGGTGAATCAAAATTGAGCTTAGTCAAGATTTTCTTCAATTTCTCAAACTCTCTTGTTGCTTTTCACCAATTATACTAACTCCCTTCCGCAATAGCTTTAGTTAGAGTGCGACAATCAACGAAAACCCTCTACAAAATGTCTATAGTATCCACCAAACCCAAGAAACTCGAATTTTAGCTACCGATGTTGGTGGTTTCCAATCCGAATAGCCTCAATTTTTCGAGGATCCACCCTTATTCCTTTGGTCGATACCACATGACCAAGGAAAGTCACTTCCTTTAGCCAAAATTCGCATTTACTAAATTTGGCATACTGCTTGCTTATTACGAAGTAGTCGTAATACTATCCGCAAATACTTGTCATGCTCCTCCTTATTTCTCGAATAACCCAATATGTCATCTATGAACACTGCCACAAATCGGTCTATATATGGTTGAAAGACTCGGTTCATCATGTCCATAAATGCGGCCGGTGCATTGGTTAATCCAAACGGCATCACTACAAACTCATAATGTCCGTAACGAGTCCGAAATGTCGTTTATAAATGTCCGCTTCTTTCACCTTGAGTGGTGATAACCCGACCTCAAATCAATTTTGGAAAAAATCAAGCTCCTTTTAATTGATCAAACAGTCATCAATTCTCGGAGAGGATATCGATTCTTGATCGTCAATTTATTCAATTGCCTGTAATCGATGCACATACGCATCGATCCATCTTTCTTCTTGACGAACAAAACTGGTGCTCCCCACGGAGACACACTCGGTCGAATAAATCCCCTATCTAGCAATTCTTGAATTTGAGCTTTAAGCTCAGCCAACTCCTTCGGTGCCATTCTATAAGGAGCAATGGACACTTTGGAGTCATCCCTGCAAAAGCTCAATGCCAAATTCTACTTCCGATCTGAGGTATACCAGAAGTTCTTCGAAAAACATCGAAATTCCTTCACCGTCCTCACATCATTCACAGATAACTCTTTGGCATCCAAAGCATAGATAAAGGCTAGGAATGCTCCATATCCTTTCCGAACCAACTTCTCGCCTTTAATGCGATACCACATTTGCCAAGTAGTTTCTTCGCTCACCAATCATTATGAC
The DNA here is from genome assembly GCA_025506655.1 of Gossypium rotundifolium. NCBI lineage: Eukaryota > Viridiplantae > Streptophyta > Magnoliopsida > Malvales > Malvaceae > Gossypium > Gossypium rotundifolium. Next base: position 150,546,639 of record CP106733.1, on the reverse strand, counting down.
TTCCTTATCATCCGAGGTTCTTATCGACATTCGTTTTTCAAAGACAATCCAATTACGCTCAATGTTTAACCAACCAATCCATGCCTGAATGAGATCGAACTCGCCGAAAGGCGTTCCATCAAGTTCGCCAAGAATACCTCTTCTTGAATTTCCAAGGCACGTCTTTAAACATTTTATTAACAATTACAGACCGTCCTAAAGGACTAATTACTGTCATCTCACTATCGGTAATTTTAGATTCTAAATTCAGTGTTTCCAGATATGGCACTAGCAATATATGAGTGGGTAGAGCCAATATCTATTAAAGCAATAACATGTACATCAAAATGAAGAACGACTAGTTATCACATCGGTGCATTGTCGTCCTCATGGCGCCTAATCGCATAGACCATCCAGTATCTTGCATCTGCGTTCCTCTCGGGACCATTGCCTCGACCGGTGCACCTTGACCACGTCTAGCCCCATTACCACTACGGTCTCGACCTCTCGGTGGTCTGCTTGATTACCTCTGGTGGTGTGCATCATTATTACGAACTTCTTGAGTCGTATCCATACGCCGAGGACAATTTTTGTACTGATGATCCATTGAACCGCATTTGTAACATGCGCCCGTTTTCCTCCAACACTCTCCAAAATGTCTTTTCCCACACTCAGTGCAATCTTGACTTCGATTATTTGTTACCGGTGTTCTACCTTGAACTGGTTCATCATTCCGAGGTCTCTTCTGGAATCTCTTTAAAGAACCAGACTGCTGTGTCTCTCTCTTGTTTTTGAATCTTTCTCGGTTCTGCCGTTCTGAGTTCTTAGCCTCCTCGGCTATCTTGGCCTTCTCCACAAGAGTGGAAAAAGTTCTAACTTGCTGTGGAGCAATTAGAACCCTCAGTTCATCATTAAGTCCATCCTCGAAATGCACACAACGTTCATGATCTGTTGATACAATTGTCCGAGCATAGCGGCTCAGACGTAAAAACTCGACTTCATATGTTGCTCTTGTTTTACTCCCTTGTACAAGATTCGAAAATTTTTATCTTTCCTTTTTACTCCCTTGTACAAGATTCGAAATTTTTTCCTTCGACGTCTACATAACTCGTTCCAACGTATTTTCCTTGGAAGGCAGCTTTAAAGAATTCCCAATTAATCAGTGCAGCTTTGATGCCTTCTCGAACAGTGAGCCACCACTGATACGCCTCATCTCTTAACAAGGATATAGCTCCTTTCAGTTTTTGCTCAACAGTGCATTCCATATCATCCATAATCCGCTCCACGACTTGAGCCAAGATTCACCACATTCGAGCTACACCGAGACTCCTCCAAAACTTCTGCATTATTGGATTTAAGTCGTTCTGAAATTGACCCATGAGTTGTTGGCCCAATTCTAGTTCCAGCGACCCTTTCTAGGACTCGCAGCATGGCTTGAGTCAAAGCATTGTCTTCTTCCATGTGATCGCGTGATCCTCTCACTCTCAATTGGCGCAGTCGTCCATTTCGAGATATGATTTGGTGCTTGATTGTAGCACCTCGACCTCTACCATCGCCACGCCTCATCTGGCCCGCAACCACGCCCTCTAGTGCTCATGATGGCTTATTCGTTTTTATCTGATTACAAGTTTTATGAATCAGAAAATTTGTTTCAGTGTTTATTAACGATGTTTTATGAGATTTGAGAGGTAAAGTTGTTTTTCGCAACATATCCTATAGTCTCAATCTCTACGATTTTTCACATCTAAAACTAGAAGTTCTAGAGTGTTCCTATGATCAACATAGTAATTATTAAGCAATAAATACTTACTTGACTTGTTGTTGGGATGCTTGTGGTGCCATCTTGATCTTTAAATATAATTGAACGATTTCATACGTAATTTATTTGCGAACCCAAACCACGGTAGAGTTTTTGAAATGCTCGATATTATTAAATGTAACACCCCAAACCCTACCTATGCATTAAGACAAGATTTGGTTTGTTACATGAATCGAAACTATCTTAAAATCTTCAATAAGTTGAAATCTACAATATTATTTTTTATTTACAAGGTTTAATAAAAATCAAGAGTATTTTAATTTGATGTATATTAGAAAACATTAGTTGAAAAACATTATTAACGTTGTATTATCAAAACCCTTAGGTAATTTATGTAAGAGTTAAAAAATAATAAAATATTTATAAAGGAATTTCATTTATTTGAAAACCCAATTTATTTTGATAAAACATCATATAATCATAAGCCCATATTTAAATGTCCAAAATATAGTTTAAAACCAAACACACATAAAATCCATAAATTATTAATAGAGGCCCTTATTACATTAACCCAAAATAGTAAAATACTTATTAAAAAGTTCAGAGTTTAATAAACCCATGTTTTGCAGTATGGCCTCCACGAAGTCATCCTCGGCCCAAGTCCACGTCAATTTCCATTACCTGAGATGGAAAATTTGAGGGGGGTGAGTTACTTAGAACTCAGTGTATAACTCACTTACTTTATCCACTGGGCCGGATTTTCAAATTATGGATTTGGGCCTTGAGCCCATAAGCAGAATTAACAACATAATTAATAACATAATTAATGGCATAACGAATAACATAATTAATAACATGCATGTAAAAATGAATTTTTCCCTCCCAAACCTAATTCCATCCGCTACACACCCCCGTACCAACCATCACACCTGTGGGGATCAAGTCAACCCACCCCGCCATCACACCAATCGTAGGCATTAAGCCATTTTATATTTGTGGGAGAGCCACCGAACTAGATTGTGACAAAGTCACCGAACTAGAGGCATTGAAACAATTATTATTTTGTGGCAGAGCCACCGAACTAGAGGCAAATAGCCATTTATAAATTTTGTGGCGAGCCACCTAACTAGATTTTTGTGGCAAAGCCACGCCTTCTTCTCTTCATCATTTTCCCAACCCATGCAATATGTATGCAAAGTAAACTTTGATTATACAATGATTTAATCAAAAAGGCCCATTAACAAGAGTCAATATTTCCAATTTTTATTAAGGCCCAAAAATAACATTTTGCCCAATTAACAATTTAACAACTTATGCCCAAATTTACGATTTAGCAGGAATTTGGCCCATTTATCAATCTAGCATGGATTTCAGCCCGTTTAACAATTTAACAGAGATTACGGCCCATTTATGATCTAACAGAGATTTCGGCCCAATTTTCAATATAACAGACTTTTAGGCCCATTTAACAATCTAGCAGAGATTTCGGCCCAATTATCAATCTAACAGAGATTTCGGCCCAAATATTATGAGATATACCATTTTACATATTTACAACTAATTTCTCGAAGGTGTTTTCGTAATTTCTACAATTTTGTTGTTTTCATGTATTTTCGTCGAAATACCAATTTACGTTTTAAGCCAATCTAGTCGTTTTTACGATTTTACTCAATACCACAATAACATCCAAACCCGAGAAAAAGTGTGAAGTTACACACCTTGATATCGAGAGTACTAATCCTTCTCGCTCCTCAACACCTAAAACATATTTCGATCCGTTAGAACACTATTTTGTATAAAAATACATTATTGATATTAGATCCAAAACCTTACCCTCTTTATTTTGAATCACTTCAATTTTTGGTTTCTCCTCATTTATTGGTTCGTTATTCGCTGAGAATCCACTAACGTACAAAGGCTAACTACTTCGAATAATCGATTTCCTTCGGTAGATGGTCCGTAACCCGGTGGAAAATCCCAAACTACCGAAACCGCCCTTCGTTTATACTTAGGGGGATTAGTGAATCCGCCCTTTTACGATAACTAAACACCACCCTTTTCTTCCCTATTTTGAATATCTTCAATAACAAAAGATAGTTAATCCTAATAATATATCAAAATAAGAATTCTAAAGATCTTAAAGGCAAGATTTCCTTACCACAAATATTCTTGTTCCACAAGGAGAATCGATCCAAGCGTTCTATGTCACTCACGACCACTTGATTTTTGATTTTCCGTTATCGCACTAAAATATAACATAAATAAACGTTAATAGAATGAATGTTTATTTCTATCTAAGAAAGCCTTCATACCACCATCAATAATCGGCCATGACTACTTCTAACTAAACGAAACTAAAAAGAATTCTTTCCCTTTTGTCCACGGTTGAAAAGAAAGGATTGAAAATGATGTCTCTAAGTAATGGAGGATTCGCTATGATAACCAAAGAAAAGAAAAAATTGATTCGCTATGGCTCACTAACATTTGGTCCATGGAGAAAACAATGGAGAAAAGATGAGTGAAAAGAAATAAAATAAGAGAAGAGATGATAATAAAGATTTGGTTTTCAAAGAGAAGAAAAGAGAAAGGAAAAGATGTATTAGAGAGCAAGGTACATTCGACAATGGAGAAAGAAAACAAAAGAGAGATATGGTCTTTTGGTACTAACAATTTTGGCACTAAGAAGAGGCACAAGAGAATATTCAAAAGATGAACAAAAATGACCAAATGGTCAAAAGAATTAGGCTTTACCAAATGCACAAATTCGCCAAGGGAGAAAAATTGAGAAAGGATTGCAAAACTTTGCACATATGCTAAGAATGACCAAAAGAGACTTCAAATCCTAGCCAAACTAACACAAAAATTCGCTCCCTCCTAGACCATATTGCCGTCAAATGCATGGTCAAATGGCCATGATTTTGTTTCCAAAACATTCTCCTTGATACTTGCCCCATGTCTCCATATCTTTCCTTAAGTTCTTGATTCCATACCATATGTTAACACTTACCTTATTCCTTTGATATACTAACCAAAATAACAAGGTCAACACTTTCCATAAATGAGCTTGGCGACACTTACCATAGAAGAGCAAAATAAAAGTTGTGTAAATGCTATTTAAGGGATTCGAACCTCTTCCCTCATGCACTAATTCATGCGCCAACACCACCATGCCATGTACTCATCTTGTGTCACTTATTAACACTTAAATTAACTTAAGTATTAATGACACTTGCTTTTCTTCAATAAATTCTCAAATATAAAATTTATTCCTTACCCAAATTATGCTATACTCTTCTTCAGGACTATAATAAACACAAAAATAAAAGTAAGAAAATTTTCCTTCATAATCTAAACACCAAATCATGCAATATATCAATACTCAAATTTTTAGGGTGTTACAGTTGGTGTGGCCGAATGGTTTTGTTAATGATTTTGTGGTTTGGCCGAATGTAGGACAAGGAGATCTAGAGCGGTAGATCGGGTCTTCGAAATTTAGTATTTGCGTTAGTGACAGGTGTGTACCTTACAAACTTTATAACTCGATTTATATATATATATATATATTAATAAACTAATCATGTTACTAAAGTGAAAAACTATGAGATCTTGATATGATACTTTGATGGTATGAACAAGGACTCGGGTAAGTCCATTTCGATATGATGTTGTTATATGATGATCTATATCATGATTTAAGATATATATGTTTGTTATATGATCATATCACAAATGAGCATGATGGCATGATTTACTATTGTAAGACATTGGTTTGGGTGATTTGAGAGGAGGGGAAGGATTTGATATCCGTTTGGGACACCGAGGTTTCACACCTCCACCTCCAGTGGTTTGGTACCACAGTTATTTCGTGTCTTTGGGACACCAGAGGTTTGGCACCTCATAGCGACTCGTCCTAGTGGCTTAGTACCACCGTGGGTTGGCCCCACTTTCGATATATTGGGATCGTTGCCAGTGATTTGGTATCACACGTGGGTTGGCCCCACAACTTGATTATTTGTGACTTTGGGTCACCAGTGATTTGGCATCACATTATTGGATATCGTGACTTTGGGTCACCAGTGGTTTGGCACCACCAGTGGTTTGGTACCACACGGGGTAGAAAAGGAGTTATGGATGGCTAGGATGGGTGCATTATATATATATATATTGCTTGGTTATGAATTGTGTAAGAATATTGTATTAATCAGGGGAAGGATTTATGCACTGAGTCTTGGTGACTCACCTTCTCCTTTATTTTTTCAGGTGATTCTTGATCGCGGAGGAGGAGCCGGATGAACTCGAGGAGGCCATGAAATAAAATTTGGTTTTATAAGAACTTCGATTTGGGTACTATATTTTATCTTAATTTGGTTTATATTTTAATTGGGTTTGTAATAAGGCCTTTTTAATTATGTTTTTGGATTATTTATATGTTTTGGACTTGTTTTAAATATGGTTTAAAAAATACATGGTTGATATATTAATTTGAGCACAAAGTTTTCAAAACTACAAACGCAATGGTTTTCAAAACATTACCATCTGGTAATATAGATTGTTTGATAATATTTTATAACTTAAGTGATTTTGATAACTCATATGTTTTTCCAAAACTTAAGTTTGCAAATTTCAATTAACAACGGTTTTCAACCATTCACTTGAGTCTTTCATAAAAATTATAAAAGGTTTTTCTAATCTATGGAGTTGTGACTAAGTTTTAAAAATTTATTCATAGAATTTCAAAGTAAATTAGCAGTTTTTAACTTATTATAACTTGTTTTCTTCAAATATAGAATAACAAAGAGTTTTCACTAAAAAAATAAAATTTTCGTTATCTCGATTTTCTTCAAAATGTTTTCCCTCTATGGCATGCCAGATTCGGTCTTGGTGTATTGACCGGGTTTGGGGTGTTGCAATACTTCAATAACACATTAAGTGCTTTAACTATATCATATCTATTTATAGTGTTAAGCAATTAAACATTCCAAAAGTTATACAACTTATACATACTTCACAAGCATATAACTCAAAATCATATTCATATCAACTTATTGATATTCGAATACCTAACATATCCATAAATAAATAAACTTATAACATTTTCATGAGATCAACCCAATGGTACCATTTTATAATCGAATGCATACCTAAGCATAGCAAGTCTTCACAAATAATTAACCGAATTAAAGTAGCCACATTTCTATTTATTAATCTCTCACATATATTCATGAATAAGATTCAACCTTAATCTATCAAGTTGACTATCAATTATCGAAATATATATATACCTATCATAACATATATCTATTATACCATTTCATATAATGCCTAAACCACATCCGAACACAATGATAATTCATGGCATGAGCAAACCATATCATCAAAACACAAAAACAAAGTTTAACCAAAATAGATAGCCATTTTCGCATGGCTAAGTATATTTACAAGATTACACATCATTAGTTATGCTGCTTAGTCTAGCATATACATGCCCCTTTTTTAAAAAAAAAATCTAAAATTAAGTTATTCAATACCAAAAGTAAGTCGATAGTGCGGTTGACTTCTTCAAAGATCCTTTGAATCCGCAACTTGAACTAAAAATCTATAAAATAGAAGTAGACAAGAACACACATTAAGCTTGCTAGCTTAGTAAGTCTTAAGCAAAAATATTATCATAAATGATGGTAAAACACTTAAACATCCAACTCATGATCTTAAATAAACGTTTCTTATCTTATACATATATATATATATACATTATAGCCGAATATGTATATATATATATATATATATATATAACTATAAATACATATATGCACATTCATAGTTCACTTAAATATGCATAACACATACCTTACAACCGATTTATAAATTTACTACTAAATGCTTAGGCAAACCTAATTCATTAGCTAGAGCCTACTAAACATTTCTGAATCTCACACATCTAAGACGAAGCTTCTTTGAACTCGAGGTCCGAAATCATAACACCTAGCATTAAGCACGCTAGGCAATAAGCCCAATTATATATATATATCACCGCACGAGGCACGCTAGGCATAAAGCCCGAAACATATCACCAAGACGAGGCACATTAGGCATATAGCACGAAACAAATCACAGGCACGAGGCCTGCTAGGCATATAGCCCGAAACAAATCACCGGCATGAGGCCTGCTAGGCATATAGCCCGAAACATATCAATGTGGTCAATCATTCCACACACATTTCATAATTATAGTACATATCCAATTCAACTAAGCTTATTCACATTAAACAAATAAAATCGTTACGTCATTGTACAATCCCACGATTCACATCGAGATACTTATTCATATCACATTATCAAATTATGCAATCAATCTAATTTACTTATATACATTCTGCTATGACATAAATATATACTCAAATTTATCAAACTTTATCATTTAATAATTTCATAAATAATTCTTTGATATATTTCAAACAAGGACTTACCTCGACTATCGACGGACAACGTTAATCCCATTAGCCGACAACTTTCGCCTTTCCCCAATCCAAATTGTTTTTCTTTGTTCTTGATCTAAACACATTAAAATTTAGCTCATTCAAGTACATTTCATCTCAATTTAGTCCCTAAGCACATAAATAGGCAACTTACCATTTTACCCTAGAGTTTCACATTTTTACAATTTAGTCTTATTTGTATAAAACACAAAATACACATAATTTGCACATAATACTTTAGGGCCGAATCTTCTATACCTTCATACCAAGGCATACATTCATTTATTTTGGAAACAAGGCCCCAAAATTTTATTTTTACAAATTAGTCCAAAATACTCAAATTTACTAAAATTTCCAATTCAATATATACTAATCTTTAACATATCATTTACATAAAATCATAAAACACCAAAATCACAAGAACATAGCAAAGGCCGAACATCATACATGATTATTCTTAAAAATTTTAACATGGGTCACCACTGATTCAAGCAATGATCTCAAAAACGTAAAATTATCTAAAATCGACTAAAAACTCACCTTGAATTTTAGCTTCAAAGTGCCGAAATTTTAAAGAAATAAAACCCTTCTACTCATGCAAAGGTACGGCCAAGAACAAATGGATGATAATAGAATTTTCTTTTGTTTTACTTTAACATAAATTAAGTTATTACTAGATTACTTAACTAACCTTAAAATTAAAATAACCAAATAATATATCTTAAGGACAAACTTGTCCATGGCCGGCCACTAGCTTATAAAATGGGTTATTTACCCTTCCTATACTTCATATAATAAAGCCATGCTCAAATTAGCACATTTCACTTTAGTATGCCACTTTTACATTTTACGCGATTAAGTCCTTTTAATCAAATTAACCACTTAAACGATAAAAATTTTCTACAAAACTTTCACACATATTAATTCACACATAATGAGCACAGAATATAATATTAAAAAATGTTTTAGACTCGGGTTTGTGGTCCTAAAACCACTGTTCCGATTAGGGTCGATTTCAGTCCGTGACAACTCTCCCCCCTTAAGAATTTTCGTCCCCGAAAATCTTACCGTTAAACAAAGTCGGATATTGTTGCCTCATTGAATCCTCAGGCTCCCACGTAGCCTCTTCAACTCCGTGCCGACTCCATAGTACTTTCACTAATGGAATTCTTTTGTTTCTTAAATCTTTCATTTCCCGAGCTAAAATACGGATCGATTCTTCCTCGTACGTCATATCGGGTCGGATTTCAATCTTAGACGAAGTGATCACATGCGATGGATCTGATCTATATTTATGAAGCATCGAAACGTGAAATACATAATGTATCTTTTCTAATTCAGAGAGTAACTTCAATCTATAAGCAACAGGCCCGATACATTCGATGATTTCATACGGTCCGATAAATCTCGGACTCAGTTTACCTTTCTGACCAAATCGAAGTATTTTCTTCCACGGAGATACTTTCAAGAATACTCGATCTCCGACTTGAAATTCAATATCTTTACGTTTCAAATCAGTGTAAGACTTTTGACGATCTGATGCAGCTTTCAAACTACCTCTGATTATAGCCACTTTCTATTCAGTCTCTTTAATCAAATCAACCCCTTGTATCTTATTCTCACTGAGCTCGGTCCAATACAGGGGTGTATGACACTTGCGGCCATATAGAGCTTCGTAGGGTGCCATTTTGATACTTGATTGAAAACTTTTATTATAAGCAAATTCAATCAAAGGTAAGTACCTTTCCCACGTACCTTCAAACTCGAGAATGCAACATCTTAACATGTCCTCAAGTGTCTGAATGGTTTGCTCAGACTGTCCGTCTGTCATCATGGTGAAAACTATACTAAAATGAAGTTTAGTACCTAAAGCATCCTGCAGCTTCTTCCAAAATCGTGATGTAAATCTCAGGTCTCTGTCTGAAATAATAGAACTCAGCACACCATGTAATCTCACAATTTGAGATATATACAACTCAGCAAGTTTATCGAGTGAAAAGTCCGTACGAACCGGTACAAAGTGAGCCAATTTGGTCAGTCTATCTACTATAACCCAGACTGCATCTTTCTTGGTCGGTGTCATGGGCAAACCAGATACAAAATCCATAGTGATTCTATCCCATTTCCATTCGGTATCATGATCTATCAAGCAACCTGTAAGGCACTTGATGCTCAGCTTTTACTTGTTGACAGATTAAGCATTTTGAAACAAATTCAGATATATCACGTTTCATGCCAGGCCACCAATAGAACTGTTTTTAATCATTATACATTTTTGTGCTACCCGGATGTATCGATAATCGACCACTATGAGCCTCACTCAGAATCATCTAAATTAAATCCGAGTTCTTTGGAACACACATTCGATTTTTAAAGTTCAAACAGTCATTTGCATCGATTTGAAACTTTGATTCCGCATCTTTTTCACACTGAATTCGCCTAGCAATCAAATCCTTGTCGACTTTCTGTGCATCACAAATTTGTTGAATAAACATCGGTCTTGCTTGTAACTCGGCTATGATCGAGCCATCACCACACATAACCATTTGTGCGTTCATCGTACGAAGAGCAAACAATGATTTTTGACTTAACGCATCTGCAACAACGTTAGCTTTCCCCAGATGGTAGTCAATCACCAACTCATAGTCTTTCAACAATTCTAACCATCTGCATTGTCTCAAGTTCAGATCTTTCTGAGTCATCAAATACTTTAGGCTTTTATGATCCGAATAAACGTGACATTTCTCGCCGAATAAATAATGACGCCAAATTTTTAATGCAAAAATAATAGCTGATAATTCCAGATCGTGAGTCGGTGAATTTCTTTCATGCGGCTTTGGTTGTCTCGAAGCGTAGGCTATAACCTTGCCTCCCTGCATCAAAACAAAACCCAACCCATTCAGAGAAGCATCATTAAAAATGACAAATTCTTTACCCGATTCAGGCTGAGCTAACACTGGAGTTTCGATCAAAAGGGCTTTCAACTGCTCAAAACTTTTCTGGCACTTTTCGACCACTCAAACTTGACATCTTTCTGTAATAGCTTTGTCAAAGGTGTAGCTATCATAGAAAAACCTTTTACAAAACGTCTGTAGTATCCCGCAAGACCTAAGAAGCTTCAAATCTCGAAAATATTCTTTGGTGGTTTCCAATCAAGTATAGCCGTTATTTTGTTTGGATCCACCCGAATACCTGATGCTGAGACAATATGACCCAGGAAGCTGACTTCATTCATCCAGAATTCACATTTACTAAACTTTGCATACAGCTGTTGATCTCATAAAGTTTGTAGCATTAATCTCAGATGCTCGGCATGCTCGGTTTCATCTTTGGAGTAGATCAGTATATCATCAATAAACACTACTACAAACCGATCCAAAAACTGTCTGAAGACTCGATTCATTAGATCTATAAAAACAACAGGTGCATTAGTGAGTCCAAAAGGCATAACCAGAAATTCAAAATGTCCGTACCTCGTCCGGAATATAGTCTTTGGCACATCTGTGTCTCTGACTCGCAACTGATAATAACCCGATCTCAAATCTACCTTCGAAAATACTGAAGCCCCTTTCAACTAATCAAACAAATCATCAATCCGTGGTAGTGGATACTTATTCTTTATAGTTACTTTATTCAGTTGTCGATAATAAATACACAGTCGCATTGTTCCATCTTTCTTTTTCACAAAAAGGACTGGTGCACCCCAAGGAGAGAAACTCGGTCGTGCAAAACCCCTGTCTGTTAACTCTTGCAACTGTGCTTTCAACTCTTTTAACTCAATAGGTGCCATCCGATACGGAGCTATCGAGATCGGAGTCATTCCCGATACTAATTCAATGCCAAACTCAATCTCTTGTACTGGTGGTAAACCCGGTAATTCTTCAGGAAACACATTTGGGTATTCACACATAATTGGTACAGATTCAATCTATTTTTTGGCTACTTTATTATCTAGTACATACGCCAAATAAGCTTCGTATCCTCTTTTCACATACCTTTGGGCTAACATCGAGGTTATTATAGTAGGCAACCCACTCCCATCATTAGTTTCAACCTTGATGATCTCACCGTTTTGGCATCTCAAATTAATAATCTTTCTTCCACAATTCACCACTGCATCATACAAAGTTAGCCAGTCCATTCCCAGTATTATATCAAACTCATCAAAAGGCAATAACATCAAATCAGCTTGGAAGCAAGAATCCCAAATCATCAATGGGCAACCTTTACATACTTTATTAACCATTACACAACGACCCAAGGGACTGGACACACGGATCGCAAACTCAGTAGACTCAACAGGTAGAGTCTTACTGGATACTAAGGTTTCACACACATATGAATGAGTTGAACCAGGATCAATCAACGCGATCACAATAGTATCATAAAGTATGAAAGTACCGGTAATAACATCTGGGGAAGAAGCATCCTCTCGCTCAGACAAAGATAAGTCATGGCGGTGTTCGACCTCCGATCAAACTACATTGTCTTTTGTCCCTCTCTGACTGCCACCTACATTGCTTGAATGTTTGGGTGGTCTGCCCTGTGCTGGCGTGCTACTCGGTCTAGCGTTCTGAGCCGTATTCTATTCGGCTAACATCGAGCACTCACGAATAAAATGGTCCGACGATCCACATTTAAAGCAGGACCGATCACGAACCCTGTAACTTCCAGAATGCTATTTCCCTCAATGTTTACACTCGGCCCGATTCTGTGGAACATTACCAACACTAGCCATTGAAGTGGCTCGGTAACTCACTGGAGGTCGATCACGTCTAGGTAAGTCTGAAGTAGCTTTGTGTCGGTTGGAGTCATCTCTGAATTTCTTAGGCACTGAATGGTAAGTCTTACTCGTTGATCTCTTACGAGCATCTCTAGTTTCTATTTCAGCTTTTCTTTTCTCTTTTCGAGTTCTTGACTTTACATGCCCGTTCGACTAGTATCACAAACTCTTTGATTTCAAGAATGCCGACCAAGAACTTTATATCTTCATTCGCATCGTCTTCAAATCTTTTTCACATAATGGCTTCAGAAACACACTCTCTAGCATATCTGCTAAGTCTGAAAAATTTCGCTCATATTCATCACAATCATTCGCCCTGTTTCAGTTCAAGAAATTCTTTTCGTTTTTGATCGATGAATCTTTGACTAATATATTTCTTACGGAACTCGATCCGAAAGAAGTCCTGTGTCACTTTTTCTTTTGGGACTCATCGATACTAGTGTATTCCACCGGTGATATGCAAAGTGTCCCGAAGTAAAGATATAGCACATTTCAAGCATTCTTCTGGAGTACAGGATAATTCATCAAGTACTTGAATAGTGTTATCGAGCCACAACTCAGCTCGCTCTACATCATCATCGTCATTAGCCTTAAATTCTTTGTCCCCATGTTTCCTGATTTTATCAACGGGAGGCCTACTAGATCTCATCGGATCTATCATCTGAGGTGCTGAAGGTACCGAGTTGGATCATTCGGGGGTGGAGGTTATTGTACATTCGGGTTATTTTGAACAAACTGGGTAAACCACTCATTCATCATCTGGTAGAAGGCTTGTTTAGCCTCTCCCTCGTGACTACTCGTAACTGGTCGAGAGTCTACCGATGCTAATCTACGTGCACGGTCAGGCGCTACACTCTCTACGTCATCAGCTATGACTCTATCGGGATTAGGATCCATTTACTATATATAAAACACAGTTCGAAATGTCAGAAGTCACCACACTATCAAGTATACAATTAAAGGCATGTATAGCTAGACTCTCACGCGCTACGGTAGTCTTAGAATCGATTAAACCGTAAGCCTTGATACCAATAAAAATGTAACACCCCTAACCCGTATCCATCGCCGGATTAGAGTTACGGGCATTACTAAAAATATTATCTCATTAAAACTTACGTATAGGATGAATACACATACTTATATTATCTCATATGGCCGAATTATACAAGGTCATATTTATAAAATTTTATGCACACTACAAAACTCCAAAATAATTCTGATAAATCCAAAACACTCAACCAGATCAAGTAATCACATATAGGTAAATACATATATAACATAGATATGCTCATTTACCATATTCGAAAATAAGCCAAAATAGCTAATTCCTTAAACATATAAATTTCAAATGCATTTTTCTCCTAGGCTAGCCGAACATATACATGCATTGCATATCAAAATTCTTAATTCATGACATTGACAAAATTGTACTTACGCACACACACTTTTCTAAATGATACTTAAATAACACATTAAGTGCTTTAACTATATCATATCTATTTATAGTGTTAAGCAATTAAACATTCCAAAAGTTATACAACTTATACATACTTCACAAGCATATAACTCAAAATCATATTCATATCAACTTATTGATATTCGAATACCTAACATATCCATAAATAAATAAACTTATAACATTTTCATGAGATCAACCCAATGGTACCATTTTATAACCGAATGCATACCTAAGCATAGCAAGTCTTCACAAATAATTAACCGAATTAAAGTAGCCACATTTCTATTTATTAATCTCTCACATATACACATGAATAAGATTCAACCTTAATCTATCAAGTTGACTATCAATTATCAATATATATATACCTATCATAACATATATCTATTATACCATTTCATATAATGCCTAAACCACATCCGAACACAATGATAATTCATGGCATGAGCAAACCATATCATCAAAACACAAAACAAAGTTTAACCAAAATAGATAGCCATTTTCGCATGGCTAAGTATATTTACAAGATTACACATCATTAGTTATCTTTGCTTAGTCTAGCCTATACATGCCCCTTTTTTTAAAATCTAAAATTAAGTTATTCAATACCAAAATTAAGTCGATAGTGCGGTTGACTTCTTCAAAGATCCTTGAGTCCGTAGCTTGAACTAAAATCTATAAAATAGAAGTAGACAAGAACACACATTAAGCTTGCTAGCTTAGTAAGTCTTAAGCAAAAATATTATCATAAATGATGGTAAAACACTTAAACATCCAACTCATGATCTTAAATAAACGTTTCTTATCTTATACATATATATATATATATACACATTATAGCCGAATATGTATATATATATATATATATATAACTATAAATACATATATGCACATTCATAGTTCACTTAAATATGCATAACACATACCTTACAACCGAATTATAAATTTACTACTAAATGCTTAGGCAAACCTGATTCATTAGCTAGAGCCTACTAAACATTTCCTGAATCTCACACATCGGCACGAAGCCTGCTGAACTCGAGGTCCGAAATCATAACACCGGCATTAAGCCTGCTAGGCAATAAGCCCGAATTATATATATATCACCGGCACGAGGCCTGCTAGGCATAAAGCCCGAAACATATCACCGACACGAGGCCTGCTAGGCATATAGCCCGAAACAAATCACCGGCACGAGGCCTGCTAGGCATATAGCTAAACAAATCAAACCAAGACGAGGCACGCTAGGCATATAGCCCGAAACATATCAATGTGGTCAATCATTCCACACACATTTCATAATTATAGTACATATCCAATTCAACTAAGCTTATTCACATTAAACAAAGAAAATTGTTACGTCATTGTACAATCCCACGATTCACATCGAGATACTTATTCATATCACATTATCAAATTATGCAATCAATCTAATTTACTTATATACATTCGGCTATGACATAAATATGTACTCAAATTTATAAAACTTTATCATTTAATATCTTCATAAATAATTCTTTGATATATTTTAGCTTAAGGACTTACCTCGACTATCGACGGACAACGTTAACCGGCTAGTCGACAACTTTCGCCTTTCCCCGATCCAAATTCATTTTTTCTTTGTTCTTGATCTAAACACATTAAAATTTAGCTCATTCAAGTACATTTCATCTCAATTTAGTCCCTAAGCACATAAATAGGCAACTTACCATTTTACCCTTAGAGTTTCACATTTTTACAATTTAGTCTTATTTGCATAAAACACAAAATACACATAATTTGCACATAATACTTTAAGGCCGAATCTTCTATACCTTCATACCAAGGCATACATTTCATTTATTTTGCAAACAAGTCCCTCAAAATTTTATTTTTACAAATTAGTCCAAAATACTCAAATTTACTAAAATTTCCAATTCAATATATACTAATCTTTAACATATCATTTACATAAAATCATAAAACACCAAAATCACAAGAACATAGCAAAGGCCGAACATCATACATGGTTATTCTTAAAATTTTAACATGGGTCACTTCTGATTCAAGCAATGATCTTAAAACGTAAAATTATCTAAAATCGACTAAAACTCACCTTGAATTTTAGCTTCAAAGTGCCAAAATTTTAAAGAAATAAAACCCTTCTACTCATGCAAAGGTTCAGCCAAGAACAAATGGATGATAATAGCATTTTCTTTTGTTTTACTTTAACATATATTAAGTTATTACTAAATTACTTAACTAACCTTAAAATTAAAATAACCAAATAATATATCTTAAGGACAAACTTGTCCATGGCTGGCCACTAACTCATAAAATGGGTTATTTACCCTTTCTATACTTCATATTATAAAGCCATGCTCAAATTAGCACATTTCACTTTAGTATGCCACTTTTACATTTTACGCGATTAAGTCCTTTTAATCAAATTAAGCACTTAAACGATAAAATTTTTCTACGAAACTTTCACACATATTAATTCACACATAATGATCATAGAATATAATATTAAAAAATATTTTAGACTCGGATTAATGGTCCCAAAACCATCGTTCCGATTAGGGTCAATTTCGGTCTGTGACAATCCTTCTCTTAAGCTGCTTCTGATGGCTGCCTTCAAGTCTTTTCTGCCTTTACTCGGCGTCCTTGTTTAGGTTCCCCCTAGGGTGTTTATATAGGCTTTGGAAGGCATCTCTTGGCCCACAAGTGGCCTATTCTGAATAGAATTAAACTTTGATACGGCAGGGACATGTCCGTGTTCGATTCCTTAGACCATGCTCGATTCTTCTCGCCACACACGGCCGTGTGGTCTTCCTGTGTACATTGATCTAGGCCGTGTTGATTTCCTAGGTAGGCCCATTTTGTCCCATTTTGGCCCATTTCTCGTTCTTTTCGACTCCCTAAGCTCTCCTGAGTGTAAAACATGAAATTAAGGGATTAGGAGCATCGAATTTATCCAATCTAATGAAAATTAATCCAAAATAAGCCAAGCATGGGGTTAAAATATGTATAAATTGAGGTTTATCAAATATCCCCACACTTAAGCCTTTGCTTGTCCTCAAGCAAAATCCTCAACTCACAATTATAATTAAACTTCCTCAAATCATAATTCTCATCAATAATGTCTCATCATAATTCATAAATAATTCATACATTGATAATTTAACTTAAAGAGTCCTAAAGATTCAAACAATCTAAGTCACAAATTTTTTGTAGCATGAAAACATAGGTGTTTCCCCTTATCAAAATAATTACCTTTGATCCAAAATCGACAAGAATTGACATCCTCACAAAGGATTCACTCAAATCACTCAAAGTGTTTAATGTTCAAGATAAAGCACTCAAAAGTCAAACATAAAAAGTTATTACCATAGGCTTGCATGAAAATCAAATCTCCACCACTATAATATGAGATGATACACAAATCAAAAGGTCTTTAAAAGGGTTGTAATAGGGCTTGGGATAAAGGTGTGGATAAATGTTGAATTAGAGGGTTAGAATCAAGATCGAATTGACAATTTACTTAACTAGAAAAATAACTAAAATTGAAAAATTACAATAATTGAAAATCTATCAATAGTAGCACTAATAATGAATATACCTCTAACTTTTTTTTTTTAAGAATAAGAACAAGAACTTACAATAATAAGAGAATTTAACAATCGAAACAAAGAACATAGTTAGGCAATTGCTCAAATCAAATCTCGACAAAAAGAGGTTAATTCAATAGGGAAAATTCTTAATGAATCAAAAAGAGTGAGTTTTGGGTTAATATTAAGGGTAAATCAAGAAACGGTTTATTAGGATCAAAGGGGTTGACTAGGGGTTAATTATGAAGGTAGGTTTTTGATGAAGTGAGTAGGTTAAATCTTAGGTGCCTTTATCATCTCAGTATATCAAATCAAAGGTGTGGTCTCGTCATGCATAATCGAAGCAAGTTCTAGAATAACAAATCAATATTGACATACTCATAACCAATAAAGTGAGAAAGAAAAGTATGTGCTCTAAAATGCTTAAAGTCTTACAAAAATTATGGTTTTTGATGTCAACCTTGCAAATTTCAAACTTCAAAGTAATATTTAAATTTAGGGAAAACAACCTAACAATTTTTTTTTATTTCTGAAAATAGACTTATCATGCTTGATTCTATAATGTCTTAAAGTTTAAATCATCAATGCACAATTACCTATAACTTAATCCAAAACATATCAATGAAAATCATAAGTCAATAGAATTTTCATTCTGATTAGTAATATGAGAAAATTTACTTAATAACAAGACAAAATTCAAGGATTTTCTGGTAATAAAATCAATAACCTCCCCACACTTAAGATGTATATTGTCCTCAATGTACAAAGATAAATAATGACAATATAGTAAGAAAATCATAAGAGATGGAAAGGGGTGAAACTTCCTGAATTTTGGATGGAGTCAAGGAAAGGAAACGGTGTAAAGTTGGACAAAGGTGGGAAAGGATACTCCGGTGGTGTGGTCGTTCCTTAATAGCCCCTTGAACCTAAATAAAAGAAATTAAAATATAATAATATAAATTAAAGACAAGAAAGATAAAGGAACAGAATTCAAAAATGAAAATAAAAGAAAAAGAAAAAATAAATGGACTCAAAGGTCCTTGTCTTGTCGAGTAAATGAAGCGGCCGGCATGAACTTATGTAGAGTGGTTGCGCACTGGGAGACCGCGCCAGGATCCTTTCACTTTTTTGACACGGGGATGGTGGCCTTAGTCTTGCCTCTAGTATTCGTCATTGTGTATGGTAGGAAGGATGGTGGTTGGTGTGGTGGCGGAGTAAAGAAGGAATAAGAGAAAGGGGGGAGGGAAAACGAAGGGAGAAAGTTGTGGTGGCTAGGGTTGGGGAGGAAGGGTTTGGGAAAGAAAGTGAATAGAAAAATAGGTTTAAATAGAGATTGGGACACCTAGTCGCGGCCCACGCCCGTGTGTCCTAGGCGTGTTAGATCACATGGCTGCATCACACGGCTGTGTGATGCTTCGTTCATTTCTCCCATGCCTGTGTAGAGGGTCACACACCTGTGTTAATTAATCAGTGTCGACCACGGGCTAAAGGCACGGGAGTGTCGCCGCCTATGTCATTTACTCAGCTTCAACCATGGTTTTATCGCACGGCTGTGGCAACTTACTGTGGCCTGTGTTCTGTGGTCAGTTTTGACCACAACCGTGGCATTGTATCGCAGCCCGTGTTTTGGGGAAAATTTCATCCTGTTTCCACACGATCTCTACCACGCCCATGTATCTACCCGTGGTGTCCACACGGCCACGGCCACGCCTGTGTGCAAGGCCGTGTGGGGTGGAAAACCTGCGCCTGTGAATTTGGTTAGTATTTTTAGTTAGGTGCTAAAAATCGAAAATATGGACATTAAATAAGTTAGTGTTCGGGTTGCCTCCCGAAAATCGATTGTTTAGAGTCTTAAGCTAGACTTACCTTTCATCCGCATAATCATGGTGGTTTGAGGAGTTTATACTCCTCTCTCCTGCTATTAGTTCTATTATATGGTTTGAGTCGAGCAATATTTACCTTAAAAGTACTTAAAATAGGGTAAGTTCACTCGATCGTTCTGTATGGAAAAACCTTGAGTATCGTAAAAGGAATTGCTTCGTCCGTATTTAGCTCTGAAGTGGTTATTTAGGGATTTGTTTCATCTAATAGTACCTGGTCCCCAACTTTGAAGCGATTTGTTCCACCTTTAAGCTCGTAATTGAGTTGCTTTTGCTCATCATGTTTTCTTGGTTTCTCCTTGGCATGTGTCCTCCACTTGTCTAGTTCATCAATCTAAAGCCTTCACTCCTCAAGAGTTATTTCAATGTTGGCACAGAAACTAGGATGTGGCTCAATTGAGTAATTTCGAGGTAATTCCTGAAAATAGGGTTAAATAGAATGGTTATTAATAGAATTTATATACTCACCTTTATTACTCGACGTCCTAACCGAGTCACGAGCCTGAAGAGTGATCATTTCGTCACCTACACGAAGTGTGAGCTCATCTGTACCAACATCAATTCTAGTTTTAGCAGTTCCTAAAACGGGTCACCCTAAGATTAAAGGTGCGTTACTGTCCTCATCCATGTCTAAAATAACAAAGTCAACTAGAAAAATAAATTTATCAATTTTTACAAGTACATACTCAACAATTCCCCTAGGAACTCTAATGGTTTTATCTGCGAGTTGAATACTCATCCTAGTTTGTTTAGGTTTCCCAAGACCTAGTTGCTTAAACATTTTATAGGGCATGACGTTAATGTTTGCCCCTAAATCAACTAAAGCATTATTAATATCTAAACTACCAATTAAACAAGGAATAGTAAAACTCCCTAGATCCTTTAATTTATCGGGTAGTTTATTCTGTAAAATGGTTGAGCAGACTGCGTTTAGCTCCACATGCGACTCGTCATCTAACTTCCGCTTGTTTGCTAGAAGTTCCTTTAAAAATTTAACTGAGTTGGGCATCTGCGAAAGAGCTTCAATAAACGATAAGTTAATATGTAGCTTTTTCAAGAGTTTAAGAAATTTACCGAATTGTTCATCTGTGCTGTATTTTTTTGTCGCGTTAGGATATGGCACACGAGGTATATACTATTTATTTACCAATTTCTGTGTTTCGTTGCTTACCTCATCCTTACCTTTACTTACCATAGGTTATTGCCTCGGTTCCGATTCAGATTCTACTAACCTTTCTTCGTCGCACACAGTAATGGCATGGAGTTTCTCTATTAGGTTAGGTTCGGTATTTCTTGGCAAGCTACCTTGTGGTCATTCTAAGATCAGTTTAGCAAGCTATCTTATTTGGTTCTTGAGCCCTTGAATCGATGCTTGCTAATTTTTAAGTGCTGTTTCGGTGTTTTGGAAATGGGTTTCAGACACCGTGATAAATTTTGTTAACATCTCCTCAAGGTTCTTCTTCTTATGGGTAAAGTTGCTGTTGAAAGCCTGGAGGGGGTTGTTTTCCCTGATTTCCTTGACCACCCAATGAGAAGTTTGGGTGATTCCTCCAACCTGGATTGTAAGTGTTACATAGGGATTATTTTGAGGTCTAGAATTATTACCCATATAGTTCATCTATTCACTTTCTATGCCAGGGTTGTAGGATGGATATTCTATATTGTTTGTCCCTCCTTCATTTGTATTGCACTGCATCACTGAGTGCACCTGCGAAGAATCACACAAACCATCAATTTTCTTACTTAAAAGCTCTACCTGGTTTGATAGCATGGTCACTGCGTCGAGGTTGAAAACATTGGCTGCCTTTATTGGCTTTGTCCTCATAACTTACCACTGATAATTATTTAGTGACATCTCTTCAATGAATTTGTAAGCAGCCTCAGGTGTATTATTTAGTGTACTGCCGGCAGCTGCATCAATCAACTGCCTAGTTGAGGGGTTCACACTGTTGTAAAAGGTTTGAACTTGTAGCCATAAGGGTAACCCATGGTGTGGACATGTTCTCAATAGATCCTTGTATCTCTCCCATGCATCGTAAAGTGTTTCTAAATCCATCTGCACAAAAGAAGAGATATCATTCCTCAACTTAGCCGTTTTAGCCGATGAAAAATATTTAAGTAAAAATTTCTCGGTCATTTGTTCCTATGTAGTTATTGATCCTCGTGGTAACGAGTTCAACCATTGTTTGGATTTGTTCCTCAACAAAAGGGAAACAATCGAAGGTGAATGGCATCATCAATAACACCATTAATTTTGAAAGTATCACAAAATTCCAAAAAAAATTGCCAAGTGATTGTTTGGATCCTCATCTTGCAAACCATCAAACTGAACAAATTGCTGAATCATCTGAATAGTGTTAGATTTCAGTTCAAAATTATTTGCAGCAACAGCAGGTCTAACAATACTTGATTCGGTTCCTGTTAAATTAGGTTAATCATAATCATACATAGTACGAGAAGCAAGATTTTAATTCACCGAGTTTACGGCAACCACAGGAGGTAGCGGATTATTGTCCGTCATCTCTTTGGTAGTATTGGTTTTGTCTTCTTGCTCTTTTTCTATGTATTGTATGAAACACCCCACACCCGACCCACGAGAATAGACCGGATCTGGTATGTTCCTCGAAGTAACCCGGTTCAAATTCATTTGATTACTTTGAAAACTATGTGTTTTGGAAGATAGTTTGTTGTGGGTTGGGCTCGAGTTAAAAACAAATTTATTTTATATCAAAAACCCATTTGTTTCAGGTGACAAAATGTTTAAACTTATTTTAAATTAAATGGGCTTATTCTTTATAAAGTCCTAAATTCATAACATGGTAATTAAAGATATTCATATAAAATTCAAGATAATGATGCAAACCCAACCCAAACCTATATGCCATCCGCTACACTCCACCGTACCAACTTTTGCACCGTAGGGACTACTAAGTCAACCTCCATCAGCTACACACCATCGAAGGCGTCATTGCGGTCGGCGTGCTCATCGCCCACTTAAAATATTGTGGCATAGCCACCACATTCGGATAATGTAACCGGTTACCACTTTCACTTAATGTGACCAAGTCACCACATTCACTTAGTGAGACCGAAGTCGTCACATATTCTTAGTGAGACCAAGTCATCACGTTTCACTTAGTGAGACCAAAGTCATCACATTCACTTAGTGAGACCAAGTCGTCACATATTCTTAGTGAGACCAAGTCATCACGTTTCACTTAGTGAGACCAAGTCATCATATTCACTTCCCTTTCTCAAATAACCCGAATGCCCCAAATTATACATATCATGCATATCATATTTAATTTCACTTTCACATCACTTTTCACATGTTAAATATAACATATTTCGAAATCCTAGTAGGAGTAGGAAAACGTACCTGAGTACTTTGTACCATAATATGGTACTTTAGCCACATTCTTATACTTTCATATTAACATATATATCATATTTAAGCCATAAATCTATTAGGATTAGTGTGGGGTACACACGGTACCTTAGCCATAGTCTTACACTTTCATATTAACACATATAATGAATTAAAGTCGTAACTCTATCAAGATTTAGTGTAGGGTACACACCTGTTTCGCTTAAGGTTTCCAATCCAAATCCCGAAAAGCTTGATCTAATGCCTTAGATCTTAAATCTCTACATTTAATCAATCATTTAATACTTAGTAAGCCATTCGGCCAAAAATCCAAATCCTAGTAGGATTAGTACACTAAAACTTACCTTGGTGCCAAATCCAGAAATCTTCACTATACTTTTTCTTGTATTAAATAAAGCTTTAAATCACTTTAACAAATTAGTTTCGCTTTTGAATAAATATGAACTAGATCTAAAACACCAAAAATAGGCCTTGGCCGAATATTCGCATGTCTTACCTTGTGGATTTTAAATCCCGAAATTCACCGAATAACTAGGGAACACGCTGACCTATGGTGTACCTTCGGAAAGAACTTCTCCTTCCTTGTAGTCAACACTTAGTAAATCCCAAAATTCACCTTCCATATTTCGATCAATAAAATATAGGAGGATTAGACTAACTTTGGCTTAAAAGAAAGGAATACAATTATAACTATAGATCCTTACCCTTTATATTGAAATCGATGATCCTCTTGACACCACTTGGAGATTCGGCTTAGAGACTTGATGAACAATTGGCTATGATCCCTTATGTATTCGATTTCAAAGATGAAAGAAGAGAGGAATAATAGGCTTAGAGGAATCGGCTAGGATGATAAAGAGAAGAGGAAAAGAATGGATGCTCAAGAAGAATTTGGCGGAGGAGAGGAGGAAAAAGAATATTTGGCAAAAGAAAAGAGAGGAGAATGAATAAATTTTCATATTTTCAACGACTTCACCTTATTTCTCTTAAAACATGTCTTTTCATACAATTTGGCCAAAATGCATAGGCCCTTTTAGGTACCTTCTATATCACTATCAAAAAGTAATGGTCTTGTAATGGTCTTGTTCCTTCTAGTCATAAACTAAAAGTTCTCACTGGAGCAAAGAAAGAAAAATTAGAAAGTAGAAATAAATAAAAAGTAAAATTAAATTGCAATAAAATAAGAATGGCTAAAGTAATAAAAATTTAGCATTCCTAATGTCTTAGTTCCTGGCAACGACACCAAAAACTTGATATATCTCAAACTAACTACGATCACAATAAAAGCAAGCGCACCTATCATTCAATAGTATAGTTATGGTATGAAACACCCCAAGCCCGGCCTACGAGCCTTGACCGGATCTGGTATGTTCCCCGGTGTAAACCGTTTCAAATTTTTTGTTACTTAGAAAAAACTTCTGTGTTTTGAAAGAAAGATTGTTTTGGGTTGGGCTTGAGTTGAAAACAAGTTTATTTCATTATTAAAATCCTTTACTTTAGGTGACAAAACGTTTAGGCTTTGTTTTAAAATAAATTTACTTAATCTTTTAATAAATAAAAGTTTGTAAACGTAATAAATGAAAGCAAAGTAAAGTAGTTCTACTATGGCCTTATTACATCAAATAATTCCCAAAATTTAAATTCAAAATACTTAAAATAAAATAGCCCAAATAAAAATGAAGTTCTTGCTAAGCATGGCCAACCCTAAGCATCTGCCGGCCCGGTCCCTTACTGATCATCACTTGAAAAATGTTCCCACAACGGGGTGAGTCAAACAGACTCAATGTGTACACGAACACTAAGTCTTAACAATTTCAGGCATTTCAAATCATACATGTACATAAAGCATTTAAACAATATGATGCAACCCGAACCCAAACCTAGATGCCATCCGCTACATATCACCCATACCATCCTACACACCGTGGGGACTACTAAGTCAACCCTCCATCCACTACACACCATCGAAGGCAATCGCTGCAGTCGACGTGCTCATCGCCCTTATAAAATTCGTGGTCTTAGGTCACCATATTCAGATATCGTGGTATTAGGTCACCACATTCAAATATTGTGGTCTTAGGTCACCACATTCAGATTTCGTGGTCTTAGGTCACCACATTCACTTCCTCTTTTCATATAACCCATATGCCCCATATCATACATAACATGCATTAACATGCCAAATTCTTATTTCACATTCTTATAATGTCATATGTGTGTCGTAACAGATATTTAACATAATCCTAGTAGGAGTAGGAATCGTACCTGAGTACTTTGTACCATTACATGGTACCTTAGCCATATTCACATTCTTATACACATACTTATATTAAACATTGCCATAAAACTTATTAAGAAATAGTGTAGTACACACCGATTAAACAATGCTTTCACGAGAACCCAAATCCGATCTAACACTTTAGATCTCAATTCCTACATTTGGTCAATCACTTTGATGTTTAGGAAAAATTCTATTCGGCTATGAGATTAAATCCCAAAGGATCTTGGTGACAAAAATCTTACCTTGTTGCCGATTTGTTTCTTAAACAAATCTTGAAACTTGTAGTGTTTCCTCTTTATAATCGGCTAACCACTAAATCCATTAGCTTGGTTAGTTTTCGGTTTGAACAGATAAGAAACAAGTCTAAATACTAAAATAAGCCTTGGCTGAATGTACTTACCTTTCAAATCTTAAATCCCGAAACACCACTTGACTATGGAGATGTTGAAATCCCTATACACATATGTTAGATCCGATTCTAATCACTTAAACATGATCAATGGCTTTTGGCCGAATACATGACTTACCGTAAATCCTTGAAATCTCGAAGATCTTCCTCCTAGAAATCGATAATAGGCCAAAATCCCGAATCTCTCCTCTATTGAAGAAATCGACAGCACCTATCTTTGTCACCACAGGGATATTCGGCTTTGAGGCTTAGAGAATAATCGGCTATGTGGCACTTTGTATAATCGGCTTCACTCAAAGATAAAAGAGAGGGATATGAGGCTTAGAAAGAATCGATACTAACTAAATTTTGGAAGAAGTTTCGGCTAGAACACGGAGTATTTCGGCTTGGCAAAAAGAGAAGAGAAAAGAGGAGTTGCACTGGGAAATTCGGCAGAGAGAAGAGGAATGAAACACAAGTGGCTTTTGCACAAGGGAAAATGGCACTAATGGGAAAAGAGGTACTAAATTTCGGTGATAATCAAGATGAAAAAGAAAGGTTTTGAAAGGGAAAATTTAGCACACACTAGTACCATATTTATATCGAAAATTCAAGCTCCTAGAGTCCAATAATCGGCCACCACTTCCCCACTTATCAAATCCCAACTTAAACTCCTATTTTATCAAATAAAATAATTAATCCAACACATTATCTCTTATCTATCTATTAAACTAAAATAAATAAAATAAAATCTCATTTAATCTAAATAAAACCATAATTATCCTATAATAAAATAAATAAATAAAACTACAATTATCCTACTCTTAGCCGAATATTAATAGGATAAAATAAGCTTAATCTTCATCCAAATAGAAGTCTAATTGCCGTATAACATTCCCCTTCCCTGCATTGACGCAAAAGCAAAATAAAATCCCACCTACTGCTATCCACGAGGCTCGAACTCGAGCCCTCACTCACTGTAGTCGCAATAACGCCCCAAGCCACTCTGCCAGGCCTTTTTTGTGACATAAACTCGCCACAATTTCTTTTAAAGCCTCTTTCGCCAGGCGCCTTCTTAACACAAAAATAAAAGCTCCTTCCTGCGTCCTTCGCAGCTCGAACCTAGGCCCTCTACCCATTGCTTGAGGCGTCACTTGCCCAAGCCTTAAGTAGCGCCCTGCTGCCATTTTACCAGGCCAACCCTTGTGTCATAAATCCCTCACGAATTTTCTTTAAAGCCTTTTTAGCTTAATTTCCTTTTTGACGCAAATGTGCAAAATGAAAACCACCCATTTGCTGCCCCCAAGTTTCGAACATGAGACTTGCTGGAACCACCCCACGCTACCAGCCACTTTGCTGCTAGCTCCTTTTTGACATAAACTCCCTACAATTCCTTTTAAGAGCTCCTTCCTTAGCTCCCTCTTGTCTTAACGCCAAAAAAAAAAATAAAACACTCCCATGCTGCCCTCAAGACTCGAACTCCAGACTTGCACCAGGCTTATGGCGTCATTTCTAGGCCCTTAAGTGGCACCTTGCAGCCACTTTACCAAGGCCTGTTTTATGCCAAACACGCCTAAGATTTTTCCCTTAAGACTTCCTTGGCCTTGCTCCCCTTTTAACGCCAAAAATAAAAGCTCCCAAGTGCAATCTCTGTAGCTTGAACCTCCTCCCCTTGGCACTCCATGTGACGCACCTTCCAAGCCCCAAGGTAGCGTCCCTTGCCACTTTGCCAATTGGTTTCTTTGTGTCATGAATCCAACACAAATTTTCTTAAGGCTTCCTTAGCCTAGCTTCCCCTTTTTAACTTAAAAACCAATAATTTTCCAAAGCTTTCTCTTCCATCCTAGAATTCTAAAAACTCTTAAAACACCTCCAAACACCCTTAAAGCCTACTAACACTTGAGTTATGCTCCAAACGCATAACCCCTAATCTAGGATGTTACATGGTAAGATCGGTAATATCGTATCCACAAGGACCAAGAGTACTAGTAATTACTATCTTTTTATTATCTAGCCTAAGAATTAGAGTGATTTCTTTTAAACTAAAATTAAATTAAAAATATGACAGAGAACGAATTGGGAAAATACTTTAGACAACTTTATGAGATAGGCAATACCTAAGGAAGAATCCACCTAGACTTCACTTATTACTTTTGATTCATACAATTTGCTCGCTTGACTTAATCCGTAGAAATCCCTGATTCATGTTAATATCTCTTTCAAGACTAAAAACAACTAACTCTAGGTTGATTAATTGAAATTTCTTTCTAATTAAAATCCTTATTGTCGCATTAACTCGATCTATGGATTCCATTATTAGATTTGACTCTAATCCGACAGATTTTTGTCACCCTATTTCTAGGGTTGCAATCAACTCTGCTTAATTGTGTTGATCTACTCTTAAATAGGGACTTTTACTCCTCTGAATAAGCACATTCGACTTGAATCAATAACTTGAATTATCAAAACAAGAATAAGAACTCACAATTAAGAATAAGAACAAGTATTTATCTTATAAATGAAATAATAATGAGATCCGTCTTATGTTTCATCCCCTTAAGTATCTAAGGGATTTAGTTCATACTGATAGAAGGAAACATCTCAAAATTAGGAAAACATCAAAACATAAGAAAACCCAAAAACTTCTAAAGAACTTGATGGGAGATCTTCAGTCTTGATGGAGATCCTTCTCTTAAGCTACTTCCGATGGCTGTCTTCGAGTATTTTCTGCCTTCTACTCGGCGTCCTTGTTTAGGTTGCCCCCTAGGGTGTTTATATAGGCTTTGGAACACCTCTTTTGGCCCACAAATGGCCTATTCCAAATAGAATTAAACTTTGATACGACAGGGACACGCCCGTGTTCGATTCCTTAGACCGTGCTCGATTCTGCTCGCCACACACGGCCGTGTGGTCTTCCCATGTACGTTGATCCAGGCTGTGTTAATTTCCTAGGTAGGCCCATTTTTCCTGTTTTGGCCCGTTTCTCGTTCTTTTCGACTCCCTAAGCTCTCCTGAGTGTAAAACATGAAATTAAGGGATTAGGAGCATCGAATTCATTAAATCTAATGAAAATTCATCCAAAATAAACCAAGCATGGGGTTAAAATATGTATAAATTGAGGTTTATCAATATGTTTGTAAATGTTGGGAATTGATTGGTATATCTTTGAAAATGTTTGATTTTTGATAAGTGCATATTTCTCCAATTATTTGTGATATTTCTCCCTTTGAATTATACTATTTTTGTTTCTAATTATATTATTTATACTTATATTTTATTTATTATTGGTTTAAGGAATAATTGGAGATAAAAGAGCTTAAAGTTTATTTTTGACAAGTTTTTGCTATTTGGACTTTCAACACAGTGTAATATCAATATTTTGGTCATAACTTGAGCTACAAATGTCTGTTTTGAGCCTATAATGTACCGATTCAAAGGGAATTAAAAGATCTAATTAAAGTTATTTCATGGCAGAAGCCCAAAAATTTCAAGAAGATGCACAAAATAGCCTAGAAGTTTGACGTAAAAATTGTCAAAATATTTAAAAAAATTATGCCTTATGTAATTAAGGGAACTTTTATACTTTCTCCATTATATTTTTTTTTTCCTTACAAATAGACATTATTAGGGGAGATTTAGACTTATTTTTAATTTTATTTTGTTTTCTTTATTTTATGGGTTTTTAAACCCGCTTTTTTAGTCAAAGGTTTTATCGAAGTTTAATTCAAGATTTGTGAGATTTAAGTGCTTAAGTCTTTTTTTTTTTTTTTTGGTATTCATGCATCTTCTATTATAATTATAACTGCTCAAATTTATTAAATATGAAACCAATATTTGATAGCTTAAAACGGTTGCCTTATCAATTAGAATAATTAAATTCGTAATTGTTTAATTTATTCTAATACTAGTGACAAATTGCATAACTCACTTATGTTGTAGTTTACGATTATGTAGTGTGAATGTGTGATCTAGCCTAAATGAACCCCGTTGATGTGAGTTTGTTGGTTAGAATTACGTCTTTATAGTTCTTAATGCTGTTGGTAAGTTAAATCTTGGGCACTAAGTTACAGGGTTATTTATCGGTTAGAAAATTAATTTCAAACGAGTTGCCTCTTGGTTACTGGACAGGTAATGAGAGATTGGTTTCCAAGCACCGAGTCAATAGTAAGAACTAATTTGTTAAAGGCATTGAAGTTATCTTTTGTCGATGATCGAATCTATGAATCAAACGAAGATTTTACTTTTGACTAGAGTTTTTCTTTATTGATGTTATTTTATTTTATTTTACAATCTCTTTTTACTTTATTTTAATTTTAAACCCCTTTATTTTTATTTTTATTAATGAAATAGAATTATCATTAGTCTCTATGGATACAATCCTACTTGTGCGATAAACTAATTTATATTTTTAAATAGGTTTTTTATTTTATTTTTGTAGGTCTCGATAGCCTAACGATATTGAATTTGACAATTTTGACAGCATTGTCATGACAACGTCAATATTGTTGTCGCAAAAATGATGGATCTCCTTCTTTTCTTTCAACGGTGAGGCTATTGTCTTGACAAAGCTTTTTTTTTTTTTGTCACGACAAAGAGGTCATTGAATACCCTTGGCAAGACAATGCCTTTCGGTTGTCACGACAAGGACCCTTCTTGTACTTTTTTGCAAGTCACTTGAGTTTCTTATATTGCCTTCATTCATTTTGACTTCTAATCACGACCAAATTGTAAGGGATGCTTAGAAATGATTTGTAATACTTCAAATAAGCTTATATAAGTTGAAATGAAGTGTGTAAAGTGAAGCTAGAATTGTAGTGATTCAAAGCTCAAGTGTAGCATCTGTTGCTTGGGTTACCGGTAAAACTTGAGTAAAGGGTGTTACAATAGGTAAGGTTGAGTTGTATGGGTGGTTGAGTAATATGTCCCTGATCTTAAGCGGAGTATGTGCATAGTGGAGTAGTTCCCCAAATGAGACATGCTATTAGTGAGGGTGATGTTTTGGCGAAGCATGTGTAACAATTATCAATTGTTGGTGAGGGACAAACAATTCTCCCTATAGGGTGAAGATCACGAGGAGAGGAGGTAGTGGTTAAGGTACTATAATGGAGAGTTGGAAGGAGAGGAAGGATGAGAGAGATATAGCCAAAGAGCTAGGAAAGGTATATATATATATATATATATGATTGATCTCTCAATTCCACGTGTCCTCTCATGATAGGTAGGCCTATCATTTAGTGATTCCTTATTAGGTTGGTAGTATGATGTAATACGATGGGGTTACAAGGTATGAGGATGAAAGTGATAACCGTCTTGTTGGTATGGTTGAGTCGTATGAGCCTTAGTCTTAAGCAAAGGACATGCAGGGCGAAATAGTTCCCTCGACGAGGCATGTTATTTGTGCAGGTGATATGGTGAAGGTGACTTTTGACAGAGTATATGTAACAATATTCGTAAAATCATTAATAACAATATTTAACACCATACTTTTACTATAAATTATATATTATTAGTAAAAGATATTTGCAATTTAACTTTAGACTCCAAAGCTACTGATGTTATACTATAAAATAGACTAATTAAATAACATCTAAGCTCATTTTGAAGAATTTTAACCGAAAATTCTATATCTTCTTTGGTTACTAGTGTAATAATATGAGAAAAAACTTATTTATTACATATGTACTACAATAGTTTTTCATAAGGTGAAGAATAGTTAATACAAATTTAAACTTAAAATTAGCAAGATGAGTGAAATCTCTAAAAAAAAAATAAAACCTCTTCAAAATAAGTAAAAATATTCTTTATCTTTACTAAAAAATAAATCATGGAATAGCTAAATGAATGAAAATTTTATTCCAAAAAAGGCACAAAATTTGTTACATATAGAATAATAATATTCATTCACAAAATCCTTTCGCAATTTTGTTAGGAAGTTGCAGGTTATTGTTTAAATAAACCCAAGGTGGTAGGCTTTAAAAAGGGACAAACTTTGGTATCAGTATTGACTTCTGAAGTGGTTACTTACCCAACAGCGAATAGATTGTTCTTTCATACTATATTATTTTGTTAATTAGTCTTGTTTTTCCCAGCTGGAAAATGAAAGAAAGAAAGCTGTTTATTTAATGTTCTTTCTTAAAAAAATTGCCATGACCTGACATCTTGACATTGCCACATCATCATCTTCATTTGATGGGTTAGCTATTGGTGGAGACCAGAGAATATATGCTTTCTCCATTATTTCAATGCTTAAATCTATTGTTATATTCTCATACAATCTAATTTTAAGTATCTAAAAACAATGAAAATCTTACTATATTTATTAATTTGTTCAAAATAATACATTATGTATAAAAAAAATTGAGGTTTTTTCGACTGAATATGAGTTTAGCTCGTATTATATTGCAAAAGTTGAATTTCAGTTTAAAATTTTGGAGGTATATGAGGTAAGGAATTATATAAAAAGAAAATAGCTCAAGTTTTATGACATGAATTAAATTAATGGAACATCAATGTGCAAGTTTGGCTGTAAATAAGGGACTAATTTGTTGACCCCTAAACCAAATAAATCTCAACTCAACCATATATATATATATATATATATGTTTCTTGTAGGAGTTGTTGGTTCAATGAACTCTTCCAGTCTTTGGGTTTTCTCGTATGAAAATTACATCGAATTTAACAGTTTACAGTGAGAAACACAATCTGAAGCAAAACAATAAAGAAAAACAGTGTGAACTGAAATTAATATAATATATCTTGAAATTAACAACGTTTTATGAGTGAATTATGATTTAACTTGAGAAGCAACTGAGTAATTTCCCATGGGCTGCATTAAAAAAGAAGAAGAAAGGGACTGCAAACTATAAATATCACTGTCTTAAAGTTGGAAATGATGAACTCCTTTATTACTGCAAGAAATTAAAACAATGTAAATCTTGTAATAGGGAAAGTTAGCAGTGCAGCAGCCCTCACACCACAAGCAAACGAGCAGCCATTAAAACGAGTAATAAGGAAGACAACAGCCCAAATTGATTCTACTCTTAAGTTCTAAACCCATTTTTATTCTTTTTTTTTTTTTTTTTTTGTAAGAAGTAAAAGAGAGCTTCAAGAAAGTTGAATTATGGGTTGTTGTCAATCATCTTTTCAAACAGAGACTCACCCAGAAAAAGACCAGACCCAACAACAACAGGAGCCACAGAACCATAGCCAATCAAGTCCGGGTGCTGTACCCGACCAGGCTGTTGCTAATGGAGTCCCATCTTTCTCAGAGTTCTCCTTGGCTGACCTGAAAGCAGCCACCAATAATTTCAGTTCAGATAACATAGTTTCTGAAAGTGGGGAAAAGGCTCCTAACCTTGTTTATAAAGGTCGTTTGAAGAACAGGAAATGGATTGCTGTTAAGAAGTTTACTAAGATGGCTTGGCCTGACCCCAAACAGTTTGCGGTATTATTTCTTCATTGTTTTTTATTTAATGTTTTTTTCCCAGTATTTTTTTTGGTTAGATATTTGAAGTGGGTTTTTATGGATTTGGTTAGGAGGAAGCTTGGGGAGTAGGGAAGTTGAGACAGAAGAGGCTGGCAAATTTGATAGGATATTGCTGTGATGGAGATGAAAGGCTGCTTGTTGCTGAGTACATGATAAATGATACTCTTGCTAAGCATTTGTTTCACTGTCAGTTCTCATTCTCCATAAATTTTTGTTGTAGTTTCTTGCTAATTTAATGAGTCCCTTTAATCCATACAGAACTTATAAGCTATGCTAGAGGTAGATTTTTCTTAGTAAGTTTGATAAAAAAGTAACATTCTTTGATCTTTTTCCTTTTCTAGTTACATGCTTGTAAGTTGAATATCTATCTGGACTTTCTGATTATCTCAGGCTAAGTTTGGATCTTTGTTCACATTATACAGGGGAAAATCAAACAATCGAGTGGGCAATGCGATTAAGAGTAGCTTTCTGCATTGCTGAGGCTTTAGATTATTGTAGTAGCGAGGGTCATCCATTATACCATGATCTAAATGCTTACCGGGTTATTTTTGATGAGGTATTGTCTCTTGAATTTGAGAATGCTTATCATATATAGGTTTCTTTGCCTCCACACTCTCTATGATTAGCTATCAGTGGGCCAGTAATTGATTTCATTCTAATGGATTTTGTAGGATGGTGATCCACGTCTTTCATGTTTTGGCCTGATGAAAAATAGCAGGGATGGAAAAAGTTATAGTACTAATCTTGCCTACACACCTCCAGAGTATCTTAGAAATGGTAATTCCTTTGCTAATTTTTTTATTTGTTGTTTGTCTTAGCGTCCAAATATAAAGGACTTACCTGCTATTCATCTCTGGATTTACTTTGGTCCTTACTCACGTTACTCCACATAACTGGTTTCTATCCAATCCATCAGTTTGCTGCAAGTGCTTGCATGCTTTCCCAGTAAAAGATCTCTTTTCCTTTTTTGTTTCATCCTACTGTTCTTCAATGAAGTTGAGTAAACTATATGAAAGATGTTACCAACTTTCACGAACTTCTGTTGTTTCAGCAGTTGCTGTTGGAACTCCTAGAGATTTTTGTTTCTTTGTCACTTTCACTGGCAGAAACTTGGTTGGTACTTTTCATAGAGCTATAATATGGAACTTGAGGCCAGGCTTTTTATGAAAACGGATTCTGTCCTTAATTGTTTATTGCTATATATTTGGTGCTTACATGGATGAGTTGTTCTGATCTTCACATGTAAAACATCTCTGATTAGTTGTTTATCTGCCATTGTATAGTCTGAGCCATTTTCTAATGTTACATGATGTATGAGAGCTGTTTTCTCTTTCCAAACTGCACGATTATTTTCATTGAATTTTCTTGAACTGATGCTTCTTGTTATTGCCACAATTTGGTAATTTGTAGGGAGAGTCACCCCTGAAAGCGTTATTTACAGCTTTGGCACTGTTCTTCTTGATTTGATAAGTGGGAAGCACATCCCTCCTAGTCATGTAAGTAGATATAAATGGTTTATATTATGGTAGAAAGGATTCATATATAGTGTTCTGTAGGTTTTCTTTCTTTTTCAAAATTCTGCAACTCAAAATCATTTACCTTATGGGCTCTTGCAATTATTGTCAATGAGCTCTTGCTATTGAAATTGCAAGTTAATGATTTAACAGCTATATTGCAGTTCTCATTTTTCTGATTAATTTAAGCACCTTAATTTTCCATTTTAAGAGCTGCTTGTCTCATGTTTTTACCTGTTCTACTACAATACAAACTTCGGTTTTATTATTGATGGCCATGCGTGTTTGCAGGCACTCGATATGATTCGAGGTAAAAACATCATTCTACTCATGGATTCACATTTAGAGGGGAAATTTTCTACAGAGGAGGCGACTGTGGTTGTTGGCCTTGCCTCTCAATGTTTGCAATATGAACCCTGGGAGCGGCCCAGTACAAGGGACCTTGTTGCTACACTTGCTCCATTGCAAACCAAACCTGATGTAAGGAGCTTTCCTGCTTTTACCTATTCAATTTCGTAAATACTTAAATTTTTTAATTAGGGGTGATCCAAATACTTAGGGCCTGGAGGTCACATTTGGTCCCTTTAGAGTTGAAAACTTTTCACATAGATGGTTTCTGCAGTAATAAAGTTTGTTCAATGGCCTAGATATGATGAAAAGAAAATTATGAGTATTGTATGCGAGTCATCTGAGATACTTAAAGGTCTTCTGTATCAATGCTTCTTTATGTACTTCCCTCTAGATCCTGATTATTTGTCTCTTGGTCTTGCAGGTTCCATCTTATGTCATGCTCGGAATCTCAAAGTATGAGGAAGCTCCACCAACACCACAGCGTGCACTTTCACCAATGGGTGAGGCCTGTTCACGACATGACCTCACAGCGATTCATCAAATATTGGTAATGAATCACTACAAGGATGATGAA
Source organism: Gossypium rotundifolium (assembly GCA_025506655.1). NCBI lineage: Eukaryota > Viridiplantae > Streptophyta > Magnoliopsida > Malvales > Malvaceae > Gossypium > Gossypium rotundifolium. The sequence goes on along the minus strand of CP106733.1, from coordinate 150,510,731 downwards.
GGGTCAAATGAGGTGAATGACTCGTTAGAATGAATCCTCCATGACCATTCCTTTCCCTTTAGTCTTTTTCTAAGAAGTTTATTTATATGTGGATTGGCTCAGTTATCTTTCCAAGAGTGGACCCAGCAGATGAGAGATATGCTTGAGGCTAGGAAGCGAGGGGACTATGCATTCCGTGATAAAGATTTCAAAACTGCCATTGACTGCTATTCTCAGGTTAAAACTTTAACTTTCTTTCATTGAGAATTTGTCAATGATGCTCTCTTGCTAAGTTATTGTTTTGACACTTAAATACCGTGACAATTGAAAATGTATTAATGGAATTTTCTGCTTGAAAATGTATTAATGGAATTTTCTGCTTGTTCGATGGGGTTCTTATTTTAACTTTCTCCTAAATTAAATTTGTATTCATCAAAGATCAGTTATCATAGAAGCAAGCAGCTATTCTGACCAAAATGAACTGTATGTAATTCTGGGTTTATGCTTTAAGTTGACCCTCTTGAGCATTCGAATTCATGCTGTAATTAGGCTTATGTTACACCATGAGCAGTATTAAACCATCTTGATCTGGTATGGAAACCTTAAGGTTGTTATCTCTTTCTATGCAGTTCATAGATGTTGGAACCATGGTATCCTCCACAGTTTTTGCTCGGCGCAGTCTGTGCTATCTATTTTGTGACCAACCAGATGCTGCCCTTGCAGATGCAATGCAAGCACAAATTGTGAATCCTGATTGGCCAACAGCCTTCTACATGCAGTCAGTTTCCCTTGCCAAACTAGACATGCAAAAGGATGCTGCGGACATGCTGAATGAAGCTGCTGGACTTGAAGAAAAGAAGCAACGAGGCGTGAAGGGATCATGAGACCACAGATCTAGTATTGATCTTAAAACCCTGTACCCATTCTTCCCGAAGCTGCCCAAAGTCCATGTAAAAATGTGAACTTGGAGGCTCCACCATTCAGCTACGTGTAACACAAATCTTTGTTGGTCAATGACAGGGTTCCTGAAGCACTTCTCAGTATCTCTTATAGAAGCAGTGAAAGGCAGTCCAAGACAGTTTTGCTATTAAGCATGCAGTATGTATGTATGATGGGAATCATGCACGATAACTGCTCTGTAGGTACAAACAAGTGTTGCTATTGTGTACTCTTGTCTGATTGTCTCCTTCATTTGAAGGAACCAATTTTCATGTTAAAAAAAAAAAATGGGGGAAATCTTCTTCTTGTCTTTTGCTCGTCTCGGATCCACCAAGTGAATGGCAACATATCGGATAACTCTTCCACCTTTGATATCTGCAATTGTTTTGACATAAAGCCACTATTATTCCGACTCCTGTTCTAAACTGAGGCAAGAACAAGATAGGAGGCAAAGCATAAATGCCATTCTATTTGTGTTTATGTTTTGTCTACGGTAAGAAGCATTTTTCCCCATTAATATGATCAGAGCTTGAGGTGGAAGGTGTATTGACTTATCAAATTGTAGATTGAAGCCTTTTGTCTTTTTGGTCTAAAAAGAAAAACAGCTTTAAACCAAAAACCCAATTTTCGTGCTCGTTCAAACAGTTTGCCTTGTAGATCCCATCCACTTTTACTCAAATAGACGAGCATCTGTGTAGGCTAAAATCCAATGAAACAGCCTCTTCATCATCTCATTCAATCAACCAAACTAAATGACCTTAGAGATCTTTATGATTTGGTTGATAGTTTGCTTCAATTGCCTCACTCACAGAATTCCTTAGCTCAACAATGCAATGATAAACAGGTTGATGAATTGTTGAATGGGTCTCTCAGGCTCTTGGATGTGTGTGGTGTAGCCAAGTCTGCTTTATTGCAGGCCAAGGAAGATGCCCAGAAACTTCAATCAAATTTGAGAAAAAAAGGTGATGAAGCTGAAATTATTACTGAAGCTAAGGGATACTTAGCCTCAAGGAAGAAAGCAAAGAAGTGAATGAACGAGTCTTTGAGAGATTTGAAGATTAAACCTGACTTGGAAAATGATGCTGAAGCTACACTTAACATGTTGAGAGAGGTAGAGGGAGTTACACTCACCCTGTTTGAATATTCTTGTATTAGATCAATGATGCAACCAAAATCTTTTAACTGGTCATTGTTTTCCAAGCAGTTGCACTCCAAGCCCGTAACTTGCGAGGGAGAAGCAACATAAACCAACGAATTCGAGAAAGTAAATGCAGTTTTGAGCACTCTCATTGATTACAAGGCTAGAAAATGTAGCAACATGAGCACTGAGAATGCACAAATTGAGTTGGAGTAATTTTAAAATATTTTCAAAATATATATAGTATTTCAATAATTGCAAATGAAATGTTAGTAACCAACATTGTCGGTTATTAACAAAAAAAAATTGTCAGTATTTGTAGTGATGAGTTATGTAATAATAAATAGTAATAATTATTTAAGTAGATATGTATTGAATAATTATATTTATGGCTAAAGATGACTATTCGTTTGGAAAGTTATGACCCTAAGAAGAGATAGAAGGCCTCTTATAAATAGGAGTGAAATTTCATTTGTATGATATACCAAAAAAGTATTGAAACAAAGTTTCTTTCTATTCTCCTACCATCTTGTATATTCTTAGATAGTTTTATAAAGAAATATTGCAGAAATTCTTTATAGAAGTTGATATCCTTTCTATGCTCCGCTCAGTGCTTAGTGGACTATTTTTGTCAGTGCAAAATATAGATAATCATTGGGCTTTATTGTATTCTTGATGTTCATTTGCCAATAACTTTTTTGCACACCATAATATAAGCGGGGCGAATAGATCCTTAAAAAAAGTGACATTGATACATGCATTGAAACATTCATTAACTTTTCATAAGTTCATTTTTATCCCCACAAACCAACAATTTTATAAGAAATTAAATAAGGTGTCTGTTCATTATGCTTTCGCATGACACTCCAAGCATGGTACTATGAGGATGACTATCGAAAAATTTGGTTGCATCGAGATCAATGATCTTGTCAAAATTTGATTTAGAAGAAATCTTTATCGCAACGAAATGTATGTCCAATTTATTGTTTTATTCATTTTGAATGAATTAAATTTCAATAGTTCTTATATAGATAGTGTTGAATAAAACACGCTAGCAAAAAAAAAAAAGATAAATATAAATAAATATTTATATATAAAATAAAATAAAATATAAAAAGAATAATTTATATTTCAATTGTCAAATAATTAAATCAATAAAAACCGTAACAAAAAGTTGAAATCAAAAGGAAGAATAGAGATTTTACTAAATGTTGAGGCCTGTTAAACACAATTTCCTTATTACAGATTCGACCACTCCTAAGATACTTGGAGAAACGTTGGTCGAATGTCTCCCAGGATGTAACATCCTAAAATTTGGAATTTTGATTGTTTCATTATTGCTTGTAGTAAGCTCGATTAAATATTAATAGTGTATGTTAGGAGTTCTGAGAAGGCTAGGGTTTATTAGGGCCTTAATAAAAATTTTTGTGTTTAAGTCTATTAAGGAGAGATGGTAAGTAGCTTCAAGAGCTATGAAAATAAATGAGTTAAGTGTTTATATAAATGAGCATTTGGTAAGGAAGTAGTGGCGCCATATGATAGACTTGGAGGGAGGAGGTTCAAATCCCATTGTGTGCAAATTTTGACTATTATTTTTGCATTCCTTCCTTATCTGTCGGCCAAGCAAGTAAATAAGGCAAGGTGAACTTTTTATTTTAGGCAAGGTGGCTAAGGATATAAGGAAAGGATGAAGGTAAGGTAAGGAATCAAATGATAGGGGAAAGTAAAGGGAACATGTTGGCACAAAAAGAGGAGAGTGTTATGGAAAGTGTGGTTGGCAAATTTTTGACCATTATTGACATGAATGTGGATAGTTTTGGGTGTAGAGGGGTAGCCAAATTTTTGCTTGGTCATTTGGTAGAATTTTGATGCTTGTTAGGCCAAAATCTCTTTTGCACAATTTTGTGTTTTTCTCCAAACTTCTTCTTTTGCTTTGTGCAGAAATTACAAGCATTTGGAGAGCATATTTTCTTCTTTCTTTTTGCTTTGGCTGAAACCTCCTAGCACATTTGTGGATTTTTCTTCTCTTTTGTTTGGTCAAAACATTCATCTTTTTTTCATCTTCCTTTGATAGCCGAATCACCTAGCATCCATCCATCTTTTCATTCTTTTCTTTTAACCTTCTTTAATCTTCCTCTTCTTTAAAATCGACACCACCATAAGATTATATCTCCTTGTTTGATAATCCTCTATAGGTGAATATCAATATCCATTTTCCTCTATAACCGAACCTTCATCTCTTTTCAATCTTTTCTTCTCATCAGTATTAACACTCATTCCTTGATCAATTGGTAAGTGTTCTTCTCAACATTTTATTTTTCTTCCTCTTTATGCCGAATATATGTCTTATTTTGGGATGGTCATATCAACCAAAATCATCATTTTATTCTACTCTCTTAATGAGATCATTCTCTTATTTGTAGTGGTATAGTGGGATGTCGAATACCACAACATCGCTTAATCATCTCTAGTCATAGGACGATCGTAAGAAACGGGAATTTCATTGTTCAAGGTAAGGAAGTTCTTTTATAGTCCATTCAATAACTCCATTGGTGATTGTGATAATCGGATTGAAGGTTGGCTAATCGACTACATGTTTTAGGGCTTAATCGTTCGATCTATCATCTTGAGATCATACAGATTTTGTGGTAAGCCGACCTTACTCCTTAAATCAATCGTTCATATCAACGTAATATTAGTTTTGGCTAATATTTGATTTCAACGGAGACAAGCAATATCGAATCGAAAGGGATAGTAATTGGAGATAGAAAGAGGAGCAAATTTGCGATCTCTACTCCTAAATTCAAACGAAGGGCGGTATCGACGGTTCGGGATTTTCCACCGGGTTGTGGACCGTCATCCGGAGAAAATCGTCAAATCGTGGTTGTTCGCTATTCTGAGGGTAAACACTTTAGATCGTTTATTCTAGAGTTTGATTATTAAAATCATGTATGTCGATTAATTGAGTGATTACGATATCTTAGGTGTCGAATATCAAGAAAGACTTATACTTACCATAATCAGGTGTGTAATACCTTACTTTCCGAATACATGTTTAAAATGGTGTGTAATCTCACATCGTTTTTCGTGGGTTGAAGATTGATATCATATTGGAAATAAGTCACTATGTTTAAATCGTAAAATTGTGTAAATCGGGAAAACTTGCCTAAATTTCACTATTTTGATTAAGTTGGCAAAAATCGGTATTAGCACTATGAAAATCACGAAAATACCCTTAAAGGGTAAAATTACGAAAATACCTTAATGGGCCGATTTGATATATGCCTTAATTGGTCGATTTGATATATAGCCTTAATGGGTCGATTTGATAAGTGTTGTAATGGGTTTAATATTTGTAATCTCTGAATTAATTATTTGTAAATACCATGACTGCTATGTATGATGCATTAATATGATTCTGCATGGGATGGGAAAATATGATGAAGAGAAGTTTCGATGGCACTGCCACAAATAAATTGTTTGTTAATATGATTCATTATGATTTTGGCCAAATCATAAACGGCAAAATGCCTGCGATTTGTGTGTTTGGTGGGGTGGGTTGACTTGATCCCCACAGGTGTGATGGGATGGTATGGGTGGTGTGTAGCGGATGGAATACTTGGATGGGTTGAGTTATATGCATTGCTTATTTTTATTGTAAATGTATATGTTCTGTTTTGTAAACGGGCTTTGGCCCAAGATTATGCTTTATGGGCTCAGGCCCAAGTTTTTGCTAAATGAGTTCAAGCCCAGTGATCGATGGTAAGGGGATTATACACTGAGTTCTAGTAACTCATCCCATTTCCGTTATTCCTTTTAGGTAATACTCAGTGACGTGGGCTTGGGCCATGGATGACTTGGTGGAGGCCATACTTCAGAAATGGTTTATTTGGACTTAAGACTCCTTTCTCGTTTATTTAATTACCTTTCTATTTTGGGATTTAATGTTGTAATAAGGCCTCTGAATTATTTTATTTTTCCTTTATGTTTGACGTAATTATATTTTTGCTAAATTACTTTAAATGAGATTTTCTAGAAACTTAAATAAAGATTTTCTAAAATGGATTCACAAATGGAATTCAAAATAAAATTTTTACAAATCTTTTAAACTCGGATATTTTCTCTCAAATTATTATCAATATTTTCAAAAGTCACGGTTTGTAAGATCACTACTTCAAATTTATCGATTTATCAATCAATCTTCAAAGTTAGTAATATTTTATCAAATATTTCAAATTAAACTTGTTTTATTGATTTTAACAAATAATTACTTGTTTTCGTACGAATAAAAAGGACTTGACATATTTTTCTCATGTGACATGTCATATCCGGTCATAACGCATGGGCCGGGTTTGGGGTGTTACACAAGATACAGCAGCAACAATGATCAAAGCAGTAGCACCTCTGCTGTGATCAACAAACGAATGTTGTCTTTTTCTATCACCGAACGTTGAAAAATATGGAGAGGAAAAAGAAGAGTTTTGAGAGCAAAGAATTTCGGTGTGAGAGAGTATTAGTGTCGGAAAAGTTCTACAGAATACATAGCCTTTTTAGGCATTTAATAGGGAAATCTGCCATTAAAGGAGCCAACAAATCAATTTGAATAAAATTTAAATCAAATTGATTTGAATCAAATAAAATAAGATAATGTCTTTATATAAACAGATTATGTTTAAGGAAAAATAATTTCGTGTTGGGCTAAAATATTCATAGGCCCATTTTGGGCCTGACCAGTCCAAACATTTCGCATTGTCTACGTCGTGTGGTGTACCCCAACCTCATCGGGTTTGGACCCGCACCCTCCTGCGTGCGAGACAAGGTTCCAAGCTTAGTCATTCAATCACCCTTTAAGAGGATTCCCATATATATTCACATTTCACACTTGGTATTTAACCAATATGGGATCTAATACTTTTTCTCAACAAATATTTTCAAGTAGCTTACTTTGAGTATCAATTTCTCATTCATCACTCAACCATTTTGAGCATATGATATACTATTGTAAAGGGCTCATGGAGTAGAATATGAAACCATAATTTTATGATTCAACTCTCCACCTTTACCTATTGAGAATATGCCTCAAAGTTCCCATAAAATGCAATTTTTCCAATAATCCCCACATGAATGAAAATTGATAGTTTTAACATTGACTTGATGTGGTGATAAAATCTACGATCGATAGTTGCATAGGATAGGTAGGTATCCACCCTTGAACTTTCCATTGTGAAAGTATATTTACTTTACTAGCTGACTAGTAGACGTGATGTCCTTGAACTATTCTGCCTTTTGTGTAAACGATGATATACCTCACACAACTACCTCCCTGGCAAGGTTTTAGTTCTCATGGGTATGTTCATATAGCTGTGACCATCTCCTGGTTATGCAAAATTTGAGAGAACTATACCCCAATAGTCTCCTTGAAGCGACCCCACTTCATTGTCACATAGGTGACTTATGTTGTTCGGCTCACCGAAACACACAACGGTCATTAAAAGCTTAACCTCTCCCATTTTTTTAGTCACTATTTACATCATAGGAATGAACTTGGGATAAGAAACCCCCATAGTGACCTCACAAGGTCTATGCAATTAGGTTGTCCCTTTGAACCTAGATCTTTGGATCTTTAGTCAACTAGGTTGGGTTTTCCTTCACATAACGCCTTTAATTTTCACGGGTTTTAGTCTTATTCTTTTTGATGTTTTATCAATCCGATCTCGATTTAAACCTTTAGTTAGTGGATATGCAATGTTATCTTTTGATTTTACAAAATCAATAGAGATAACTCTGTTTGAGATCAGTTGTCTAATGGTATTGTGTTGACGATGCATATGTCTCGACTTACCATTATACATTGCATTCTGTGCTCTACCAATTATTGCTTGGTTATCACAATATATGTATATTATGGGCATTGACTTTGGCCAATTAGGGTTATCCTCTTAGAAGTTTTGAAGCCATTCTTCCTCTTCTCCATATTTGTCTAGAGCTACAAACTTAGTTTCCATTGTGGGTTTGGTTAAAATCATTTGTTTTGAGGATTTCCATGATACAGCTCCTCTTTCCAATGTAAAGACACATCCACTTGTGCCTTTGATATCTTGAATATCAGATATCCAACTGGCATCAGAGTATCCTTCTAAAAGAACATGATCTCTAGAATAATGTAATCCATAGTCCTAAGTATATCTGAGATATCTTAGTATCCTCACAATTTCTTTCCAGTAGTTTTCACATGGATTTCTTGTGAATATGCTTAAACTACTCACGGTGAAAGCAATATTTAGTATAGTACAACTCATAGGGTACATTAGACTGCCAATGACCCTAGCATATTCCACTTGGTTAAAACTTTCACCTCTATTTTTGGACAGATGTTGGCTCGTATCTATTGGAGTTCTAGCTATATCGGAATCATCCTTGCTAAATTTCCCAAGAATCTTGTCCACATAGTATGACTGAGTCAATATGAGACCTTCAGATGACCTTTTAATTTGGATACCCAAAATCACATCAGCTTGTCCCATATCTTACATGTCAAATCTTGAATTTAACATGTCTTTGGTATGTTTTACCTTTTCATTGTTACTTCCGACAATGAGTATGTCATCAACATATAAGCATAGGATTATATATCCAATATTGGTAGTTTTGACATATACACATTTGTCACACTCATTAATCTTAAAGCCATTTTTCATCATGACATTATCAAACTTTTCATGCCATTATTTTGGTGCTTGCTTAAGTCTATATAAAGACTTCACCAATTTACAAACTTTCCTTTCTTATCTTGGAACTACATGACCCTCATGTTGTACCATGTAGATTTTTTCATCAAGATCTCCATTGAGGAAAGTTGTTTTAACATCCATTTGATGTACTTCTAGATTCCGCAATGCAGCAATTGCAAGTATCATCTGTATGGAAGTTATTCTAGATACTGGAGAAAAAGGATCAAAGTAATCAAGGCCTTCATTTTGTCTATAACCTTTTATAACCAATCTAGCCTTGTACTTATCAATTGTTCCATATTCTTTCATTTTCCATTTGAAAATCCAATTAGAATTTAATGGTTTAATTCCTAGAGGAAGATCCACTAATTCCCATATATGATTTTGCATGATGGAATCTATTTCACTTTTAATAGCATCTTTCCCTGAGGTTCTTTCAGATGATCGTATAGCATTATTATACGTTTAAGGTTCAATATCTAGCATGAAGGTTAGAAAATCCTATAGAAAATCCTATCCAAAAGACTTTTCTACCCTTGCTCATTTACTCCTCATTGGCTTTATCTTAGTTTCAACCTCGTCAAGACTATTTTCATCTATAGTCTCTAAAATTCATTTTGTTGAACTTGAATAAACTTTTCTAGCTTTACAAGGGAAGATATTTTCAAAGAATGAGACATTCTTTTATTCCAATATGGTATTCTTGTGAATGTCAGGATTTTTCAATCCATACACAAGAAACCTATATGCATTGCTATGATATGCATAGCCAATAAAAATACAATCCACCGTTTTAGGGCCTATATTCATTTGCTTTGGTAATGGAGCCATTACCTTTACAAGACACCTCCACACTTTTAAGTGGTTGTAGGAAGGTTTTCTACCTTTCTATAACTCATATGGTGTCTTCTCCCTTTTCTTGTAGGGAACCTTATTTAAAAGGTAATTAGCTGATAGAATAGTTTTCCCCACATGTTTTGTAATAACCTAGAGCTTCCTAGCAATGCGTTCATCATTTCCTTTAGAGTTCGATTTTTCTACTCGACTACTCCATTTGATTGAGGAGAGTATGGTGGTGTCACTTCATAAATGATGCCATGCTGTGCACAGTATTCACCGAATGGTTCAACATATTCACCATCACGATCACTTCTCACCATCTTAATCTTTTTATTGAGTTGGTTTTCAACTTCTTGCTTATAGAGAATAAATTTCTCTATAGCTTCTTCTTTGCTCTTAAGCAAATACACGTAGCAATATTTTGTGCTATCATCAATGAAGGTAATAAAATATTTATTCCCTCCTCTCGTTTGAACAAACTTTAAGTCACAAACATCGCTATGTATTAGATCAAGTGGTTCTATTTTTCTTTCAACTCTTTGAAATGAAGACTTTGTTAAATTTGTCTCAACACAAGTTTTACATTTATATTTAGAATTAATGTGAAATGAAGGAATGTCCTCCAAATTAATTAGTCCACGTAAGGTATCATAATTAACATGTCTGAGCCTACCATGCCATAAATCAAATGACTCGAGCATATAAACAGAGGAAGAAGCGACATTTTTATTCATTGTCTTTGCTTTTACAGAGATTGCATTAAGTTCCAACATGTTATTTAATACATATCCCCTTCCTACATACATTCCCCCCTTTAGGAAAACTAGCTTCTGGGATTCAAACACCATCTTAAAGTCGTGTACACTAAGAAGTGTCTTAGAAACAAGGTTCTTGCGTATGTTAGACACGTACAACACATTTTGAAGCTTGAGTTCTTTTCCAGAAGTCATATTCAAGACCACAGTATCCTTCCCCTTGATCTTGGAAGTTGCAACGTTGGCCATATAGAGCTTCTCCCTATTTTCACAAGGTTCCAACTTAGAAAAGGAGTCTTTGTAACACCCCTATCCCGTATCCATTGCGGATTAGGGTTAAAGGCGTTACCGGATAGATCAAAACTTTTACAACATTCTATACAACCATTCATCAATCGCAACCAAAGTGTCCTTTAAATAGGTCAATGAGACCTTAATCATGCTTTAGAGTAAGGTCGGGACTAAACCGAGCACATATAAAATTTCTCGAAAATTTAAAACTTTTCTAAGTTATATAGGACACATACTGTATTGGGCAGGTGTGTGTCTTCCATGGGTATCAGACACCCCCATGTGTCTTGGCCGTGACAAATCAAGGCATGTATACTGACTTTTCCACACGGCCACTAGGCACGCCCGTATACCATGGCCGTGTGCTCTTAGGCCATATACTGACTAAACCACACGGCTACTAGGCAAGCCCGTGTACCATGGCCGTGTGCTCATAGTTCATTACTGACTTACTCCCACGGTCATCAAGCAAGCCCGTGTGCCTCAACCGTGTGGCAAAATAGGCCATTTGCAAGGCCAAAATGCCACCCACACAAGGGTCAATCTCTACAAGAAAATTACCAAATCATTTCATGCATATTTTACAAAAAAAATATAACAAAGTAATCATCAAATCTTCACCTACAATTGCAACTCCAACCATGACAAATTGTATAACTAAACACTTATGCAATTAAGCATGATTCATTCATCTATACCTTTCATATATCTACTTCTTCGATCAATTCAAACATACTCATAATACATTCATATACTTACCATATCTTTAACCATTTCATAAGCTATTTAGCCATACCAAAACTTACATCATTTTCATATTGACTCATGCATATTACAAACACTTATCAAGCCAACTCTCATGGCTATAATATACACTTCAAACATAACCAAAATGACTAGCTTATACATGCCATATTTAGCTATATTCATATTTCAAAAGTACCAAAACAAGTTGAGTAGTGTGATGATGATCCTCGACGGTCCTGAGCCTTCAGTAGCTTTGACGATCTATAAAATAGAGCACACACACACACAGAGTAAGCTTTCAAAAGCTTAGTAAGTCATATACAAATAAACTTAATTTAAAATACACATAACATATACATCTCTCATAGAGTTTGGTTCAATTATTTAGCCATAACTTATCACATTTTTCATCTCATCACCACTTATGCACATAGCTTATATAGCATAATTTCACATATCATCTCATCATTTCATAACTCATATTCATGTTAGTAAACTCATATAGGTACTTACCTTTCATACACACCTTGTGTACTTAATAAACGTACCTGAAACGGATTTACAATTTACATAACATTTTGTGTCACAGACTTGCCCGTTGAACCCTTCGGAATCTAATAGGATAATCAAAAAGCTTGGAATAATCTTACAATGCCAACGTCCCAGACGAGGTCTTACATGTACTCAGATATTGATGCCACTATTCCAGACATGGTCTTACACGTAAATCTCGTATCGATGCCAACGTCCCAGATATGGTCTTACACGAAATCTCAAATCAATGCCAACGTCCTAGACGTGGTCTTACATGATAAAATGGAACAAATACCTATGTCATGACATAACTAATCCTATCTATTCCTAGGTTCATACGAGACTTCTCGGACATTGTCACTATGTCGATCTTATCTCGAAATTCATGTTCACATCATCTCGCAAACATTCATTTTTATCAATAATCACATGAACATACATATTTAAATACAAATACGTTTATTTGCATAATGACTTACCTCGAGTTCAGTGTAACGGAAACGGATACGACTACTCAATTACTTTCGCTTTCCCGCGATCTAAGTCTGATTTCTTTAATTCTTGATCTATACATATTCAAATTTAACCCTTTTATTCACTAACTCATCCATTTCAATCCAAATACACATATTTAGGGCAAATTTACAATTTAGCCCTCATATTTGCACAACTTAACAGTTTAGTCTATTTTTCTCAAAACATCAAATATAAAAATCATCATTTAACCATGCCTCGCCGAATGCTTATGAATATCATACAAGCCCATATATTTCATCAAATTCATAATTTAGTCCTTCAAATTGCTATTTTCTCAATTTAGCCCTAATTAGCTAAATTCATCAAAATTTCATGAACAAAACATGTGCAATTAACACATATCTTTCATTTAACACTTAAACTTATCATAAAGCTCACTATTTCATCAATGGTACATCTCATGAACATCATCATTTCTTCAAATTACAACATGGGCTTGATAGTAAACTAAGCAACAATCTCAAAAACATAAAAATCATCAAAATCCAAAGTCAAAACATACCTTAATTTGGCTACAAGTGTGCTGAAACCTAACTTGTTTATTTCCTCTTTTTTCTTTTCTAACTTTCAGCTAAATGGATGAATAAAAGATGATCACTTTCATCTTTCATTTGTTTCTTTTATTTATTATTATATTATTACCAATTTACAAAATTATCCTTATTACAAAACATATATAACATATAAACATAAGGCCATTAATGACTTTTAATCATCCACTATCTAAAAAGTGGTTTAATTGCCTCATAAGGCCATAACATTCAAAAGCCACAACACATAGATGCTTTAACAAATAGCACATAAATTTTTGCATTTAATGCAATTTAGCCTTTTCTCAAATTAAACACACAAATTATCAAATTTTCATACGAGACTTCCACGCATGCTTAGTCACATATCAAAGACACAGAAAATAATATTAAAATATTATTCAGACTCAATTTGTGGTCCTGAAACCACTGTTCTGACTAGAGTACTAACCGGATTGTTATAGTCTTCGTCATAGTAGGTGTGACATGTGGCACCTGTATCAAGCCACCATTCTCTTGGATTTAAATCAACCATGTTGACTTCAGAAATCACAGCACATAAGTCCATATCTTCCTCAGCATTGATGGGAGTTTCCATTTTTTGTCAAGAAACAAAATTAGAATTAGAAAATTATCAACTCTTTTTAGACGACAGGAATCTAATAAAACCTGAAACAAAAGTTTATACGATCTAATAAAAAATATAATAAAATAATGCACCAGTTAGGTAACCCTAAAAGAGAGGTGGTGCACTCAACACGCTTAAATACCAAGTCTTTCAAAGAACCAATCCTTAACATGCTATAACACCCCAAACTCGGCCTAGAAGTTAGGCCCGAATCTGGTGTGTCACACTAAAAAGTTTTCCGATAACGTATAAAGAAAACATGTCAAATGAGAAATAAAAAGTGTTAGATCCGTTTCTATTCGTACAAAAATAGATGTTGATTTGTTAAAATCAAGAAAATCAAGTTTGACTTGAGATATTTAATAAAATACTACTAACCTCGAAGATTGATCGATTAAATTTGAAGTAATAATTTTATAAAACTGTGACTTTTGGAAATATCGTTGATAGTCGAGAGAAATTTACGTATTAAAAATATTTGTAAAAGTTTATTTTGAAATTCATTTGTTAATTGATTTTGGAAAATCTTTATTATGATTTTAGAAAATCCCATTTAAAATAATTTGAGTAAAATATAAACACGTCAAACATAAAGCAAAATAAAATAATCCAGATGCCTTATTACAACACATAACCCAAAATAGTAAAGTAATAAAGTAAACGAAGTAAGAAACTAAAGTCCAAATAAAACCATTTATGAAGTATGGCCTACACCGAGTCATCCATGGCCCCAAGTCCTCGTCACTGAGCATTACCTACAAGGGTTAAGAGAAAAGGGGGGTGAGTTACAAGAACTTAGTGTGAAATCCCCTTACCATCATCCACAGGGTTAGAACACACATAGCAACATTTTGGGCCTAAGCCCATTTACAATAACAATAATGTATCAAATATAACATGTGTATGAAATGCAATTTCCCAACCAAACCTAGTTTTTTTCCATCCGCTACACACCACCCGTACCAACCAGCACACCTGTGGGGATCGAGTCAACCCACCCCGCCAACACACCAATCGCAGGCATTAAGCCATTTAATTCAATGATTCGCAGGCCAGTGGCCATTTACACGCAGGCATTAAGCCATTTAATATAATATTTCGCAGGCCAGTGGCCATTAATACGCAGGCATTAAGCCATTTAAACTGGGCACGAAGCCTTTTTCTCTTCATCAAAATATCCCAACCCATGAAATCATGTATATACAATGCACAATAATTTATTCATATGATAATTTCAACATCAGGTCCATATTAAAATTTGGCCTATTACACAATTTGGCCTATTAAGCAATATAACAAATCGGCCCATATAGCAATCTATCAAAACGGCCCATTAAGCAATCTATCAATACGACCCATTAGCACATGAGGCCCATATATCACTTATCACATTTGGCCCATATAGCAAATATCACATTTGGCCCATATAAAAAATATCACATTTGCCTATTAATCAATATGTCCATTCGGCCCATAAGGTAATATGTCAATTCAGCCTATTAAGCAATTTCATATTTCGGCCCATTAACACTTTACAAATCGGCCCAATAGGGGTATTTCCATAATTTGGCCCATATATCACTTATCACATGGCCCATATAGCAAATATCACATTTGGCCCATATAACAAATATCACATTTGCCTATTAATCAATATGTCCATTCGGCCCATAAGGCAATATGTCAATTCAGCCTATTAAGCAATTTCGTATTTCGTCCCATTAACACTTTTCAAATCGGCCCAATAGGGGCATTTCCATAATTTGGCCTATGAGGGCATTTTTGTAATTTGGCAATCGTACCCGCTAAGGGTATTTCAGTAATTTACCCTCTAAGGCTTAACTACTAATTTGGGGCATAAAAGTTTGAAACTGTCTAACTGCGTCACACCGAATAAATTGATTATAACTCGAGTTAGGAAACTCGAAATCTAAATCCGTAATTTTTTTTGAAACTAGACTCATATATCTTTCTACAATAATTTTTCTAGAATTTTTAGCTTAACCATTTAGTACATTTTATTCCTTAAAGTTTCCCTTGTTTCACTGTCCAATGATTCTGACCTCTCTTAACCAAAATCCAAATATCTCTCTGTACAATTTTCATATACTGCTCCCACTTGTCTCTATTAATAATAGCTAACTAAGGAATCCATACATATAAATTATGTCCAATACTTCACTTTTTACAATTTTATATGATTTTTCCAAGACAAAATGGAATACCCCAAAGTCATTCAGAACCAGTCTCACTAAAATTACCATATCTCAGAATATAATATTCCTTTTTGTTCTCCGTTTCTTCCATATAAAAGTAGAAACAGTAAGATTTAGTCTGATGTCTTACTCACTTTGTAATTCTTTTTATCAAATTTTTCGTGATTTTTCAAATACACGTCATTTGCTTCGATCAAACTATTTTATTACAAAACATGATTACTACTACGATCATACGCACGCCTCGAAGTGATTACGGACATCATTTCGATTTTTCTTGATATTTTGACCGAATCACGAAATATTTCATGCAAGCCTTCAGAGAAGTGTGAGATCACACACCATTTCAAATATATATTCGGAAAGTAGGGATGACACACCTTGATTACGAGTTGTGTTTTCTACTGATTTCAACACCACGACTGTGATCTCCCTCGATGCACCAAAAATCGATCCTACCAACAATATCAATTAGCCAACCTTCAATCTGATTAACTCAAAAACCAAATGGAAATATCGAATGGACTATGAAAGATCTTCCTTACCTTAATCGATTATAATCCCATTTCTCACGATCGTCCTATGACTAAAGATGATTAGGCAATGTTGTGGTATTCGGCCTCCCTCTATATCACTACGAAGAAGAAAACGATCTCGTATGTGAGAAAGTAAGGTGATAGTCTCGGTCAAAATGACCATCCAAAAACCAAAGTATGGATTCGGTCAGAAGAGAAGAAAATAAAACATTGGAAAGAATACTTACCGATTGCTTAAGGAATGAGAAAGAAAGAGCGATGGAAAGGTTTCGGTTATGGAGGAGAATGAACAATGATATTTGGCTATCAAGGAAATTAGACAAAATATGAATATGTGACCGATTCAAGAGAAGAGAAAATTGCACTATTGTGCTAGAAAATTTTGGCAATGAAAGTAGCAAAAAGAGAGAAGATGACACAAAGGTTGCAATAAGATTTTTGGCCAAAACAAAACCAAGGCCTTACCAAATGCCAAGGTAAAATTTTCAGCCACCTACCTACCTCAAAACCATCCACATGCATCCCCCCTTAGGATAAGAGTTTGGCCACCCAAGCTTTCCAAAACACCATCCACAAATTAAGCCTCATGTCCCCCTTCATTCCTATTTCTCTTGATTCCTTTCCCAAACTTCAACCTTGCCTTATTCTTATAGCCACCTTACCAAAAATAATGAAGTCCACCCTTGCCATAAATAGTCCTTGGCCGGCACTTAAGGAAAGAGTGCAAAAATATTAGCCAAACATTGCACACAAAGGGATTTGAACCTCTTCCCTCAATGTACTTCACTTAATGCCATAACCTCTTTACTAATTGCTCACTTGTGCTAACCATTTATTCATTTATTTCAATAAGCATTGAAGCTATTTACCATCTCTCCTTAAAGTGCTAAAATACCAAATTTTTCCTAAGGCCCAATTAAACCTGAGACTTCATAGAAACCCCGTAAACTCCAAATTCACTTAACTAACAAGTCCAATTTGTAATAATGCCATTCTCTTGTTCTCAAAATTTTAAACATTCCTACGCCCAAGGCCCATTGGGCCCAATCCTACTAGGCCCAATTTCGGGATGTTACAATTCTACCCTCCTTAAAGAAATTTCGTCCTCGAAATTTCCAATCAACTACTAAACGCATCGCTCAAATAACATCACTAAGCTTTCGCTGCGCACTCTGATCTTAAAAAAAAACCACAATTTACTTTTAACAAAATCTTGAATCCTCTTTCACACAACCAAACATCTAACCACAAAAGCAAACAGTTGTCTACCATTTATACTTAGAATTTTCTACATTCAATCTTCACGTCCAACCAAACATACTTGACTTGATGGTGATGTAACAATCCCGAGCCTTATGCTCCTTAGACCTGCATCTCAAGCATACTCCTGACCTCCTCTAGCATTCCCCCGAATGACGCCTTCTACAATGATCGCAAGCTAGAAAGTTTGGACGTGCCTTGACATGCTTCACAGAACGAGACTGTGACCATAAAGAACCACGATCTCTTTTCTTCTTACCGTCTACAGACCCAACTCGAAGTGCTTCACTGATTTCCTTAACCTCCTTCAATACCTTCTTGACTATCTAAGTCAACTCATCAACCCCAACTCAATCATGAGATCCCGTCTCAGCCACTAACGATGTCTGCGCCTCCCTTTCGGAAACATGCCTCGGTGCCGAAGATCTAGCCCTAGCACCTCGGCCTTTACCACGTCCATGTCTACCGCGTCCGCGTCTTCTAACGCTCATGTTAACTAAGTCGATATAATCAAATTACGAGTTTTATGAATCATCATACTATTCAATGTTTATTAACCGATGTTTTATGAAGTGTGAGTAGGAAAGTTATTTTCAAATTCGCATCCTAGAGTCCTAGTCTCTATAGTTTTAACTCTTAAGACTAACAGTTCTAGAGTATTCTACTTTGTGAAATTTTCTTACCACAATTATCATAAAATTAAAACAAATACTTACTTGACTTGGTGCCGGATACTCGTGGTGCCATACTTCCTTTAGAACATATATTTATAAATCAAAATTCTAAATAGCTTTAGAAAATGCTTTTGAACCCAAACCACGGCCGAGTTTTGCAACTGGGCTCTGATACCATAAAATGTAACACTCCAAACCCGGCCTAGAAGTTAGGCCCGAATCCGGTGTGTCACACTAAAAAGTTTTCAGATAACGTATAAAGAAAACATGTCAAATGAGATAAAAAAATGTTAGATCCTTTTCTATTCGTACAAAATAGATGTTGATTTATTAAAATCAAGAAAATCAAGTTTGACTTGAGATATTTAATAAAATACTACTAACCTCGAAGATTGATCGATTAAATTTGAAGTAATAATTTTATAAAACTGTGACTTTTGGAAATATCGTTGATAGTTCGAGAGAAATTTCCATATTAAAAATATTTGTAAAAGTTTATTTTGAAATTCATTTGTTAATCTATTTTGGAAAACCTTTATTATGATTTTAGAAAATCCCATTTAAAATAATTTGAGTAAAATATAAACACGTCAAACATAAAGCAAAATAAAATAATCCAGAGGCCTTATTACGACACATAACCCAAAATAGTAAAGTAATAAAGTAAACGAAGTAAGAAACTAAAGTACAAATAAAACCATTTCTGATGTATGGTCTACATCGAGTCATCCATGGCCCCAAGTCCTCGTCACTGAGCATTACCTACAAGGATTAAGAGAAAAGGGGGGTGAGTTACAAGAACTCAGTGTGAAATCCCCTTACCATCATCCACTGGGTCGGAACACACATAGCAATATTTTGGGCCTAAGCCCATTTACAATAACAATAATGTATCAAATATAACATGTGTATGAAATGCAATTTCCCAACCAAACCTAGTTTTTTTTCCATCTGCTACACACCACCTGTACCAACCAGCACACCTGTGGGGATCGAGTCAACCCACCCCGCCAACACACCAATCGTAGGCATTAAGCCATTTAATTCAATGATTCGCAGGCCAGTGGCCATTTACACGCAGGCATTAAGCCATTTAATACAATATTTCGCAGGCCGTTATTAATGTCTGTGAGCATTAAGCCATTTAATACAATATTTCGCAGGCCAGTGGCCATTAATACGCAGGCATTAAGCCATTTAAACTGGGCACGAAGCCTTCTTCTCTTCATCAAAATATACCAACGCATGCAATCATGTATATACAATGCACAACAATTTATTCATATGATAATTTCAACATCAGGCCCATAATAAAATTTGGCCCATTACACAATTTGGCCTATTAAGCAATATAACAAATCGACCCATATAGCAATCTATCAAAACGACCCATTAAGCAATCTATCAATACGACCCATTAACACATGAGGCCCATATATCACTTATCACATTTGGCCCATATAGCAAATATCACATTTGGCCCATATAACAAATATCAAATTTTCCTATTAATCAATATGTCCATTCGGCCCATAAGGCAACATGTCAATTTAGCCTATCAAGCAATTTCGTATTTCGGCCCATTAACACTTTACAAATCGGCCCAATAGGGGCATTTCCATAATTCGGCCCATATATCACTTATCACATTTGACCCATATAGCAAATATCACATTTGGCCCATATAAAAAATATCACATTTGCCTATTAATCAATATGTCCATTCGGCCCATAAGGCAATATGTCAATTCAGCCTATTAAGCAATTTCGTATTTCGACCCATTAACACTTTACAAATCGGCCCAATAGGGGCATTTCCATAATTCGGCCCATAAGGGCATTTTTTTAATTTGTCAATCATACCCGCTAAGGGTATTTCGGTAATTTACCCTCTAAGGGTATTTTGGTAATTTCATAACCAAGGCTTAACTACTAATTTGGGGCATAAAAGTTTGAAATTGTCCAACTGCGTCATACCAAATAAATTGACTATAACTCAAGTTAGGAAACTCAAAATCTAAATCCGTAAATTTTATTTGAAACTAGACTTGTATATATTTCTCCTATAATTTTTCCAGAATTTTTAGCTTAACCATTTAGTACAGTTTATTCCTTAAAATTTCCCTTGTTTCACTGTCCAATGATTCTGACCTCTCTTAACCAAAATCCAAATATCTCACTGTACAGTTTTCATATACTGCTCCCACTTGTCTCTATTAATAATAGACTCACTAAGGAATCCATACATATAAATTATGTCCCATAATTCACTTTTTACAATTTTATACGATTTTTCCAAGACAAAACAAAATACCCTGAAGTCATTCAGAACCAGTCTCACTAAAATTAACATATCTCAGAATATAATATTCCTTTTTGTTCTTTGTTTCTTCCATATAAAAGTAGACATAGTAAGATTTAATCTGATATCTTACTAACTTTGTAATTCTTTTTATCCAAGTTTCGTGATTTTTCAAATACACATCACTATTTCTGACCGAAACTATTTTATTACAAAACATGATTACTACTAAGATCATACGCACGCCCGAGTGATTACGATGTCGATTTCCAGTTTTTCTTCGGTATTTTGATCGAATCATAGAATATTTCATGCAATCCTTCAGAGAAGTGTGAGATCACACACCATTTCAAATATATATTCAGAAAGTAGGGATTACACACCTTGATTACGAGTTGTGTTTTCTACCGATTTCAACACCACGACTGTGATCTCCCTCGATGCACCAAAAATCGATCCTACCAACAATATCAATTAGCCAACCTCAATTTGATTAACTCAAAAACCAAATGGAGATATCGAATGGACTATGAAAGATCTTCCTTACCTTAATCGATTATAATCTCGATCTCACGATCGTCCTATGACTAAAGATGATTAGGCAATGTTGTGGTATTCGGCCTCCCTCTATATCACTACGAAGAAGAAAATGATCTCGTATGAGAAAAGTAAGGTGATAGTCTCGGTCAAAATGACCATCCAAAAACCAAAGTATGGATTTGGTCAGAAGAGAAGAAAATAAAACATTGGAAAGAATACTTGCCGATTGCTTAAGGAATGAGAAAGAAAGAACGATGGAAAGGTTTCGGTTATGGAGGAGAATTGTAACATCCTAAAATATGAGTATCGATATGTTGCATGTTTTTGGTGCTTAACTTGTGAATGATTAAATTTGTGTGCTTATATAGTCTTGGGAAGGCTTGGGATTTATTCGGTATTAGAATAAATTTTAGTAATGAGTACTTTATTGAAGTGGAACAAGTGACTCTGATGCTTAAGGGAATTTAATTAGTAAAAGTTTGCATAAGATGAGCTAGTGGCAAGGTGGAGTTGGTGCCATAAGCATGTTTAGAGGGAAGAGGTTCGAATCTCATGGATAGCATTTTGGTGACTTTTTTTTTTCACCTATATTGCATGTGTCCGTCAAACCTTACTTATGGAAGGTTGGATTTTTCTTTTATGGTAAGGTAATTATTGGATAAGATAAGCTTGAACTTGGGGAAAGGAAATCCTATGCTTATGGAAGGTAATGGGGACACAAGGCATATCTTAAGGGTTGTGTTTTGGAAAGTAGGAATGGCTAAGCTTGTCCATGAACTTGGACGGTTTTATGAACTCGGGGGGGTGGCTGAATTTTTGTGGTAGACTTTGGTAAGGATGTGTAGTTAGTGTGTAATCCCATTTGGTCATTTCTTTGTTTTCTCAAAACACCTTTTCTTTTCATATTTTTTCTCTTTAACCGAATGTGCTTGATGCTTTGGGTAAACATCTTTGTTTTTCATCTTTTTGTCGTCTCCTTTTGACCATTTGGTCATATTTTGCCAACCTCTCAAGTGCTTCATTTTGTGTTACTCTCCTTTGTGCCGAAATACCAAAACACAAAAACCATTTCTTTTCTTCTTTCTTCCCCAATGCCGAATTCACCATTGTCCCAACCCCTTTTCTTTGCTTATCTCTTACCTTTGAAAATTGAATTATAAGCCTCTCATCTTTATTTTCTTGCTATCTCCATTTTTCTCATCCTTTAAACACAATATTTTTTCCTTCATATTTCTTCTATGGCCGAATGTTAGAGACCATCTCCTTGATCAAAAATTTTTCCTTTCTTTGTTATATCATAGCCAAATTTTTCATTCCTTATAGATTTTATTCTTAATCATTTGATTCATTTCATACTTTGATCAATCGTGGTGTAGTGGAGTGTCGATAATTTCTTCATTGATAGTAGATCATAGTCATCATAAGAACGTGTGGAAAAGGATTTCATCATTCAAGGTAAGGGATTTATTCTTTTTCGAAGGGGTTCTATGTTACTTTTTATTTGGTTTAAGATGGTATTGATTAATCGATTCTATCATAGGGACCCTATTAATTGACTTTCTTTTTGTGAACGTAAGAACTTCGTGATAATCAAGATAGGTTCGAAAAGAGTGGTGAATAGTGTTTGGAAGAGGGGTGGTTCCGCTATCGCCCCTAAATTCAAACGAAGGGCTATTTTGGCAATCCGAGATTTTCCACCGGGTTGTGGACCCTCATCCGGCGAAAATCAATTATTTGAAGTCATTCGTACTCCTGAGCCTTTGTTTGTTCGTTGATATTCAACGGGTAACGAATCATCAATCGGGAGAAACCATAAATAGAAGTTGTTCAAAATTTCGAGGGTAAAAGTTTAGAATGCTTATTTTTAAGAATAGTTTTGCAAATAAGTATTAGTGTTCTAATCCATCGTGATGCGTGTTTAGGTATCAACGAGCGGGAAAGTATAGTTCTCACCGTAATCAAGTGTGTAACTTTACACTTATCTCATGGGTTATATTATACCGAAAGCGTTAGAATAAAAATCGTAAATTCAATAAAATTGGATAATACGATATATTAGCACTTTTTGTGTGAATGCATGAAACCGAAATTAAGGTTGTGGAAAAAAATTACAGATTTGCCCTTAATGGGCTATTTTGTTAAAAAGTGATATTTTGGGCCATATGATTATTTTGATAAGTTGGCCAAGTGAGAATATTGTGAAAAGGGCCTCATGTGATAAATGGGCCAAATTTGTTAGATCGTTAAATGGGCCAAAATTTGTTAGATCGTTAAATGGGCCAAAATTTGCTAGATCGTTAAATGGGCCAAAATTGCTATTTTGACTAATGGGCCAAAATGATAACTTGTAATATGGGCTTTTTGTTGAAATTTACCTTATGAATATATTATTATGCATTAAATATGTATATACACGACTGCATGGGTTGGGATAATTGACGAAGAGAAGAATGGCCTGTTGCCACAAATCTAGTTCGGTGACTCTATCACAATGGCCTGTTGCCAAAAATCTAGTTCGGTGGCTCTGCCACAAATATTTTAAATGGCCTGTTGCCAAAAATCTAGTTCGGTGGCTCTGCCACAAATATTATAATTGGCTTAATGCCTGCTATTGGTGTGTTGGCGGGGTGGGTTGACTTGATCCCCACAGTGTGTTGGTTGGTACGGTGGTGTGTAGCGGATGGAAATTAGGCTTGGTTGGGAATTGCATATCATATGCATTATTTTTATATTGTACATTTGTAAATGGGCTCAAGCCCGACTAATTGCTTAAATGGTTTTGGCCCAAGTGAACACGGTAAATGGGTTACACATTGAGTTCTAAGTAACTCATCCTATTTTTCTTACCCTTCTCGGTAATAATAATTGATGGAGGCTTGGTGAGGATGACTTCGTGTGGAGGCCATACTACAAATGATGAGTTATAAAACTTTGAACTTCTTTTAAGTATTTTTATTTCAAGACTATTTCAATTCATGATGTAATAAGGCCTCCGTATTATTTTTATGGATTTCTATTCGTGGATGGATTTTAATATGTTTTAGTTACTTAAATGAAATTTGTTTAATTCTTATAAATGTTTTCTTCAACTTACGTTATAAAAGGGTTTTTCTTAAATATCACTTACTAGTAAAATTTTCGTGAAAACTCTTTTATAAATTTATTTTAACCAATTATTTCTCTGAAAATCAAATTGAAAAATCTCATGTTTTAAAATCATGGTTTTCAAATAAATCTCGATTTTTGATAAACTCTATCTTTAAAAATCGTTTTGAAGAATTGTTTTCATTAAAAGCATTGATGACTGGATGAAAGTTCAAATTGTGTGGCATGCCAAGTCTGGTCTTAAACGCATAGGCCGGGTTTAGGGTGTTGCATTTTATGGTATTAGAGCCCAGTTTTAAATTTTGGCTGTGGTTTGGGTTCAACAACGATTTTTGTTTAAAAACTGCTTAAATTTCTAGACTTTATGTGTTTAAAGGTAGTATGGCACCACGAGCATCCGGCACCAAGTCAAGTAAGTATTTGTATATTGAATGTTTACTATTATTATATGATCATAGGAACACTCTAGAACTTCTAGTTTTAAGTGTTGAAAATGGTAGAGATTGAGACTATAGGATGTGATTGCGAAAACAACTTTATCTCTTATATCTCATAAAATATCATTAATAAACACTGAAATAGTATTCTGGTTCATAAAAATTGTAATTAGATAAAATTGAATTAGTCATTATGAGCACTAGAGAACGTGGTCGTGGACGCGGTAGACGTGGCTGTGGTAGAGGACGAGGTGTTGCGTCTAAAGCACCGGGTCATATGCTGAAAATGGATGCACCTGCTTCACTCAGGAGTGAAACTAGATCACATGACCATTTGAGAGAGGACAATGCTTTGACTCAAGCAATGTTGTGAGTCCTAGAGAGGGTTGTTGGGACTAGAACTGGTCCAGCAGTTTGTGGATCAATATTGGAACGACTCAAGTCAAGTGGTGCCGAGGTTTTTAGAGGTGTCTCTGGTATAGCTCCGAATGTTGCGAAATATTGGCTTGAGGCTGTAGAATGAATTATGGATGATCTGGAGTGCACCATTGAGCAGAAGCTAAGAGGAGCGGTGTCCTTGCTAAGAGACGAGGCGTATCAATGATGGCTTACTATTCGAGAAGGCACCGAGGCTGTATTGGTTACTTGGGATTTCTTTAAAGCTGCTTTCTAAGGGAAGTATGTCGGGACAAGTTATGTAGATGCCGGAGGAAGGAATTCCTGAATTTGGTTCAAGGAAGTAAGACGGTGGCAGCTTACGAGGCAGAATTTCTTCGCTTGAGCCGTTATGCTCGCACAATAGTGCCTACTGATCATGAGCACTGTATATGCTTTGAAGATGGGCTAAATGATGAGTTGCAAGTACTGATATCCCCACAACAGGTACGGACTTTTACCTCGCTTGTCGAGTAAGGCAATATAGTCGAAGAGGCTAAGAATTTAGAATGCCAGGACCGGGAAAGAGTCAAAGGCAAGAGGGATTTTAAGTACTCAAGTTCTTCTAAAAGGTTTCAGAAGAGGCCACGAAATGATGAGCCAGCTCAAGCTAGAGCACCTATGACTACCAATCAGAGTCGAGAATGTATCGACTGTGGAAGACGACACCCCGAGGAATATTGGAGAAAAACTAGTGCTTGCTATAAATGTGGTCCCAAGGATCATCAGTATAAGAATTGCCCTCGATGGACTGATACGATTCAGGAAGCTCGTAACCTTGATTCTCAGCCAGCTAGGGGTACTAAGCAGCCGCCGAGAGGCCGTGGACCAGGTCGTGGTGGTAATGGTAACAGACGTGGTTAAGGTGCACCGAGTCGAGGTAATGGCTTTAGAGGTAACGCGGAGGCAAGATAGCTGGGATTGGTCTATGACGTCAGGCGTCGTGAAGATGGCGATGCACCTGATGTGATAACTGGTACGTTCTTTATATTTGATGTACCTGTTACTGCTTTGATAGATATCGGGTCTACCCACTCGTATATTGCTAGTGCCATATCTGGAAACCTGAATATTAGATCTGAGATTACTGATAGAGAGATGACGATAATTAGTCCTTTAAGACAGTCGGTAATAGTGAATAAATTATTTAGAAACGTGCCCTTGGAGATTCAAAGAGAGATATTTCTAGCGAACTTGATGGAATTGCCTTTTGGTGAATTTGATCTTATTTTGGGCATGGATTGGTTGGTGAAGCACCAGGGGCAATTGGATTGTTCCGAAAAGTGGGTGTCAATAAAGACTGTGGATGATAAGGATGTAGTAATGATAGGCGAGCAAAGGAACTTTTTGGCAAATGTGGTATCTGCTTTGAAGGCAGAAAAGTTGGTGCGAAAAGGGTATGTAGCATTCCTAGCTTTCGTTAGTGCTTTGGATGCCAAGGAATTATCGGGGGAAGGTGTGTGAACGGTGAAAGAATTTTTAGATGTCTTTCCCGAAGAACTTCAGGGTCTACCTCCAGATCGGGAAGTAGAATTTGGTATTAAGCTTCTGCCCGAAACGACTCTGGTGTCCATTGCTCCTTATAGAATGGTGCCGAAGGAGTTAGCGGAGCTTAAAGCTCAAATTCAAGAACTGCTAGATCAGGGATTTTCGACCAAGTGTGTCTCCGTGGGGAGCACTGATTTTGTTCGTTAAGAAGAAGGATGGGTCGACGCGTATGTGCATTGATTATAAGCAGTTGAATAAGTTAACGATCAAGAATAGGTATCCATTGCTGAGAATCGATGACCTATTTGATCAATTGAGAGGAGCTTCAGTTTTCCCTAAGATTGATTTGAGATCGGGTTATCATCAACTCAAGGTGAAAGAGGCAGATATACATAAGACGGCATTCCAAACTCGTTATAGACATTATGAGTTTTTGGTGATGCCGTTTGGTTTGACCATGCACCAGCTGCATTTATAGACATGATAAACCGAGTCTTTCAACCCTATTTAGACCGGTTCGTAGTAGTGTTCATAGATGACATCTTGGTATATTGAGGAATGAAGATGAGCATGACTCACATTTGCCCACTATGTTGTAAATTTTACGGGATAAGCAACTTTATGCCAAGCTCAGTAAATGCGAATTTTGGTTGAAGGAAGTGACTTTCTTGGGTCATGTGGTGTCAGCCGAAGGAATAAGAGTTGATCATCGAAGGTAGAGGCTGTGTTGGATTGGAAACCACCGAAGTCAGTGGCTAAAATTTAGAGTTTCTTGGGTTTGGCTGGTTATTATAGACGCTTTGTTGAGGGGTTTTCGTTGATTGCTGCACCTCTAACTAAGCTATTGCAAAAGGGAGTACCGTATGTGTGGACTGATAAACAACAAGAAAGTTTCGGCAAGAAGATTCGATAGAAGTGCGATCTTGATTCAACTTTGAAATTGGAAAAGAGTTTATCATTTACTGTGATGCGTCACACACGGGTTTAGGATGTGTACTGATGCAAAGTGGAAAAGTGGTGGCTTATGCTTCTTGTTAGTTGAGGCCGCACGAAGTCAACTATCCTACTCATGATTTGGAGTTGTCTACGATGGTGTTTGCCTTAAAGATTTGGAGGCACTATCTCTATGGTGAGAAGTCAATCATTTATATGGACCATAAGAGTCTTAAGTACCTCCTTACCCAAAAGGAGTTGAATTTGAGACAACAGAGATAGGTGGAGCTGTTAAAGGATTATGATTTCTCAATCGAGTACCATCCTGGAAAGGCTAACGTGGTGGCAGACGCGTTGAGTCGTAAGGTAGTATCGGAGTTAAGAGCAATGTTTGCTCATCTCAGTTTGTATGAGGATGGCAGTCTGCTAGCAAAACTTTAGGTGAAGCCTCTGTGGTTGGAACAAATCAAGGAAAAGCAATTATTAGATGAAAAGTTGGGTCCTTTAATGCAACAAGTTGAAAGTGGTATAATAGGGGACTTTGGATTGAACAAGGATGGTGTGCTTGCTGTGTTTTTGTGGAAGAGTTTGTATGCCCATGGATTCTTATTTGAGACAAATGATTCTACGAGAGACGCATAATAGCCCTTATGCTATGCACTCCGAAGGAAATAAGATGTATCGGGATCTCCGTGAGCAGTACTGGTGGCCAAGGTTAAAGCAGGAGGTTACTGATTTTGTGGGAAAGTGTTTGACTTGTCAACAAGTGAAGGCGAACATCAATTACCATCGGGTTTATTACAACCGGTAAAGATTCCTCTATGGAAATGGGAGCGGATAACGATGGATTTTGTTAGTGGGTTACCCTTAACACCTACTAAGAAAGATTCTATTTGGGTGGTAGTAGATCGATTAACGAATACTACTCACTTTCTACCAGTTCGTACAGATTACTCGTTGCAGAAGTTGGCTAAACTGTATGTATCTGAAATCGTGAGGTTGCATAGGGTACCAGTGTCTATCATATCGGATAGGGATCTTAGGTTTACATCACGGTTTTGGAAAGCTTTACATAAGGCTTTGGGAACAAAATTAAACTTCAGTACGGCTTTTCATCCTCAGTCAGATGGTCAGTCAGAAAGAGTAATTCAGATTTTGGAAAACATGTTACAAGATTGTGTGATCTACTTTAGAGGTAGTTGGGAGGATTTTCTACCGTTGGCAGAGTTCGCGTATAATAACAGTTACCAATCCAGTATCCAAATGGCGCCCTTTGAAGCGTTATACGATCGAAGGTGTCGTACCCCTACTTGTTGGACTGAATTGGGGGAACGACAGTTGTTGGGTCCTGAATTGATATCTGAGACGGAAGAAAAGGTAAAGGTGATTCGAGCGTGGTCAAAGGAAGCTTCGGATAGACAAAAGTCGTATGCGGATCTGAAGCGTAAAGATATTGACTTTGCGGTGGGAGATCAGGTCTTTCTGAAAGTTTCAAATTAGAAGAAGATTTTCAGATTTGGAAGGAAGGGCAAGTTGAGCCCTAGATTCATTGGACAATACCGTGTGCTGAAGCGTGCAGGACCAGTGGCCTATCAGCTTGATTTACCTCCGGAGTTGAGTCAGATTCATAGTGTTTTCCATGTTTCTATGCTAAGGCGTTAGAGATCGGATCCGTCTCACATAATACCGATAGAAGAAGTGGAGTTGAGGTCAGACTTGTCTTTCGAGGAAGAACTAGTGAAAATCTTAGATCGCGATGTTAAGGTGCCAAGAAAGAAGACTGTACAGTTGGTTAAGGTTCTTTGGCAAAATCACGAGAGCGGAGGAAATTTCGTGGGAGCCTGAGGATGCAATTCGGTAACAATATCCTTACCTCTTTTAACCAAGTAAATTTTGAGGACGAAATTTTCTTTAAAGGGGGTAGAGTTGTAACATCCTAAAATATGAGTATCGATATGTTGCATGTTTTTGGTGCTTAACTTGTGAATGATTAAATTTGTGTGCTTATATAGTCTTGAGAAGGCTTGGGATTTATTCGGTATTAGAATAAATTTTAGTAATGCGTACTTTATTAAAGTGGAACAAGTGACTCTGATGCTTAAGGGAATTTAATTGGTAAAAGTTTGCATAAGATGAGCTAGTGGCAAGGTGGAGTTGGCGCCATAAGCATGTTAAAGGGAAGAGGTTCGAATCTCATGGATAGCATTTTGGTGACTTTTTTTTTTCACCTATATTGCATGTGTCGGTCAAACCTTACTTATGGAAGGTTGGATTTTTCTTTTATGGTAAGGTGATTATTGGATAAGATAAGCTTGAACTTGGGGAAAGGAAATCCTATGCTTATGGAAGGTAATGGTGACACAAGGCATATCTTAAGGGTTGTGTTTTGGAAAGTAGGAATGACTAAGCTTGTCCATGAACTTGGACGGTTTTATGGACTAGGAGGGTGGCTGAATTTTTGTGGTAGACTTTGGTAAGGATGTGTAGTTAGTGTGTAATCCCATTTGGTCATTTCTTTGTTTTCTCAAAACACCTTTTCTTTTCATATTTTTTCTCTTTGACCGAATGTGCTTGATGCATTGGGTAAACATCTTTGTTTTTCATCTTTTTGTCTTCTCCTTTTGACCATTTGGTCATATTTTGCCAACCTCTCAAGTGCTTCATTTTGTGTTACTCTCCTTTATGCCGAAATACCAAAACACAAAAACCATTTCTTTTCTTCTTTCTTCCCCAATGCCGAATGGACCATTGTCCCAACCCCTTTTCTTTGCTCATCTCTTACCTTTGAAAACCGAATCATAAGCCTCTCATCTTTATTTTCTTGCTATCTCCATTTTTCTCATCCTTTAAACACAATTTTTTTCCTTCATATTTCTTCTATGGCCGAATGTTAGGGACCATCTCCTTGATCGAAACTTTTTCCTTTCTTTGTTATATCATAGCCGAATTTTTCATTCCTCATAGATTTTATTCTTAATCATTTGCTTCATTTCATACTTTGATCAATCGTGGTGTAGTGGAGTGTCAATCATTTCTTCATCGATAGTAGATCATAGTCATCATAAGAACGTGTGGAAAAGGATTTCATCATTCAAGGTAGGGGTTCTATATTACTTTTTATTTGGTTTAAGATGGTATTGATTAATCGATTCTATCATAGGGACCCTATTAATCGACTTTCTTTTTGTGAACGTAAGAACTTCGTGATAATCAAGATAGGTTCGAAAAGAGCGGTGAATAGTGTTCGGAAGAGGGGTGGATCCGCTATCCCCCCTAAATTCAAACGAAGGGCTGTTTCGGCAATCCGAGATTTTCCATCGGGTTGTGGACCCTCATCCGGCAAAAATCAATTATTTGAAGTCATTCGTACTCCTGAGCCTTTGTTTGTTCGTGGATATTCAACGGGTAATGAATCATCAATCGGGGAGAAACCACAAATAGAAGTTGTTCAAAATTTTGATGGTAAAAGTTTAGAACGCTTATTTTTAAGAATAGTTCTGCAAATAAGTATTAGTGTTCTAATCCATCGTGATGCGTGTTTAGGTATCGACGAGCGGGAAAGTATAGTTCTCAACGTAATCGGTGTGTAACTTCACACTTATCTCATGGGTTATATTATACCGTAAGCGTTAGAATAAAAATTGTAAATCCAGTAAAATTGGATAATACGATATATTAGTACTTTTTGTGTGAATGCATGAAACCGGAATTAAGGTTGTGGAAAAAATTACAGATTTGCCCTTAATGGGCTATTTTGTTAAAAAGTGATATTTTAGGCCATATGATTATTTTGATAAATTGGCCAAGTGAGAATATTGTGAAAAGGGCCTCATGTGATAAATGGGTCAAATTTGTTAGATCGTTAAATGGGCCAAAATTTGTTAGATCGTTAAATGGGCCAAAATTTGCTAGATCGTTAAATGGGCCAAAATTTGCTAGGTCGTTAAATGGGCCAAAATTGCTATTTTGACTAATGGGCCAAATTGATAACTTGTAATATGGGCTTTTTGTTGAAATTTGCCTTATGAATATATTATTAAGCATTAAATATGTATATACATGACTACATGGGTTGGGATAATTGACGAAGAGAAGAATGGCCTATTGCCACAAATCTAGTTCGGTGACTCTGTCCCATTGGCCTGTTTCCAAAAATCTAGTTCGGTGGCTCTGCCACAAATATTTTAAATGGCATGTTGCCAAAAATCTAGTTCGGTGGCTCTGCCACAAATATTATAATTGGCTTAATGCCTGCTATTGGTGTGTTGGCGGGGTGGGTTGACTTGATCCCCACAGGTGTGTTGGTTGGTACTGGTGGTGTGTAGCGAATGGAAATTAGGCTTGGTTGGGAATTGCATATCATATGCATTATTTTTATATTGTACATTTGTAAATGGGCTCAAGCCCAGTGAACACGGTAAGTGGGTTACACATTGAGTTCTAAGTAACTCACCCCATTTTTCTTACCCTTCTCAGGTAATAATAATTGATGGAGGCTTGGGCCGAAGATGACTTCGTGTGGAGGCCATACTACGAATGATGAGTTATAAAAACTTTGAACTTCTTTTAAGTATTTTTATTTAGGTACTATTTCAATTGCGATGTAATAAGGCCTCTGGTATTATTTTTATGGATTTTTATTCGTGGATGGATTTTAATACGTTTTAGTTACTTAAATGGGGCTGTTTAATTCTTACAAATGTTTTCTTCAACTTACGTATAAAAATGGTTTTTCTTAAATATCACTTACTCGTAAAATTTTCGTGAAAACTCTTTTATAAATTTATTTTAACCAATTATTTCTCTGAAAATCAAATTGAAAAATCTCATGTTTTAAAATCATGGTTTTCAAATAAATCTCAATTTTTGATAAACTCCATCTTCAAAAATCATTTTGAAGAGTTGTTTTCATTAAAAGCATTGATGACTGGATGAAAGTTCGAATTGTGTGGCATGCCAAATCTGGTCTTAAACGCATAGGTCGGGTTTGGGGTGTTACAAGAATGAACAATGATATTCAGCTATCAAGGAGATTAGACAAAATGTGAATATGTGACCAATTCAAGAGAAGAGAAAATTGCACTATTGTGCTAGAAAATTTCGACAAAGAAAGTAGCAAAAAGAGAGAAGATGACACAAAGGTTGCAATAGGATTTTTGGCCAAAACAAAACCAAGGCCTTACCAAATGCCAAGGTAAAATTTTCAGCCACCTATCTACCTCAAAACCGTCAACATGCATCCCCCCTTAGGATAAGAGTTTGGCCACCCAAGCTTTCCAAAACACCATCCACAAATTAAGCCTCATGTCCCCCTTTCATTCCTATTTCTCTTGATTCCTTTCCCAAACTTCAACCTTGCCTTATTCTTATAGCCACCTTACCAAAAATAATGAAGTCCATCCTTGCCATAAATAGTCCTTGGCCGGCACTTAAAGAAAGAGTGCAAAAATATTAGCCAAACATTGCACACAAAGGGATTTGAACCTCTTCCCTCAAGGTACTTCACTTAATGCCATAACCTATTTACTAATTGCTCACTTGTGCTAACCATTTGTTCATTTATTTCAATAAGCATTGAAGCTACTTACCATCTCTCCTTTAAGTGCTAAAATACCAAATTTTTCCTAAGGCCCAATTAAACCTGAGACTTCATAGAAACCCCGTAAACTCCAAATTCACTTAACTAACAAGTCCAATTTGTAATAATGCCATTCTCTAGTTCTCAAAATTTTAAACATTCCTACGCCCAAGGCCCATTGGGCCCAATCCTACTAGGCCCAATTTCGGGATGTTACACATGCATTCTCATATTATTTTTTTTAATTCACTGTTGATAAATTTCCTTTTTATTTCACAATTTAACGCCACAATTAAGCCAAAAAATAAATAGAAAATTTCCCTTTAATTTTTTTAAACGGTAGAATTAAAATTATGAAACAAAATCAAAATCAATTTTGTTAAACGACAGGACTAAATCTTGAAACAAAATTATGTAATTAAATCAAAATAAATTCTGTTAAACGACGAAAATAAATCCTAAAACAAAACTATTTGATTAAGTCTTCGTTTGGAAACAAATTAATATTGAATAAAATCTTGTTAAATGATGGGAAGAAATCCCGAAACAAATTTTATTTAATTTAGTTCTAATTTGGAAACAAAATTAAAATTGAATAGAATGTTGTTAATCGGCGGGAATCAATCCTGAAACAGATTTTATTTAATTTTAATTTCTTGTTTTGGAAATAAAATAAAAAAGAATAAAATATGTTGAACGGCAGGAATAAATCCCGAAATAGATTTTATTTTAATTTAAATGCTCGTTTTGGAAATAAAATCAAATTGGAATAAAATTCGTTAAACGGCGGGAATAAATCCCGAAAAAGATTTTATTCACTTTTAGAAAATTTATTTTAAAAAAGATATATATATATATATATTTTTTTTTGCCTTGGTGTCTCGTTCGTCTCGGATTAGAGAATTGAAAATGATAAAGATCTGTCTTAAGATTGTTGAACAAAACAAGTTAGCGAACAAAATAGATAAATATAAATAAATATTTATATATAAAATAAAATATAAATAAAATAATTTATATTTCAATTGTCAAATACTTAAATCAATAAAAACCGTAACAAAAAGTTTAAATCAAAACAAAAGAATGAATAAAGATTTTACTAAACGTTGAGGCTTGTTAAACATAGTTTCCTTAAGACAGATTTGGCCGCCCCTACGGTTCTTAGAGAAACGTTGGTCGAATATTTCCCTGGATACAATAACAACAATGATCAAAGCAGTGTAAAATCTGGATTATGCAAAAATTAAAATCTGAATAAGTGCTTGCCATTAAAATTAATTTCCAACAAATAATACTTATATTATAAAAAAAGTATAAGTGTCTCATGGATTAATTATTAATAAAGTCAAATACTAGTTTATTATATACATGATATACATGCATAGTTATGATTGGTACATAATTATATAATGTATTTGATAATTATATATTTTTACAATCATGAAAAAGGAGAAAGAAAGAAGGTTAATGAAAATTTTAAGCAATGCAAGATGCCTTAAGCCGAAAACATATGTTTGTTCGATGATTTCAAATACATTTCTATTTGGTAAACTTCCAAACATGAAAAGTTATGACTTTTCAAAAAGGCAATTATGGACTTATTGGTACATTATATATAGATGTTTGGTTGGAGCTGAATTAATTTAATTCATTCCATCCAATTTGCGAGTGAATTTTTTATTACAAAAATATTCTTTTTTTATGATATATATTTAATTTGAGATATGAAATTATTTGTTTATTTAAATCATGATATTAGTAATTAGCATTTGGATGATATTGACGAGACAATATTTTCATTATTAACAATGAAAGTTTGTAGATGATTATATAATATAAATAATTTTGGTTGTTGTTTTTGTTAAATAACCTTTAAGTTAAATGAATTTTATATATGATTGCACATTTTCTATTCTATGTTATAAAGTTTGTACTAGAAGTGGTTTTGACTAGAAATGAAATAAGTCATACTCATATATATGGTTACTTTTTCTAGTTAATTTAAAATAGTGGAAATCGTTGACTTATATAATAAGATCACAATTCTAGTATGAAATCTTCTAGTGAGAATATATAACATGATAATTATATAGTTGAAACCGAGATCAGATTGTGCATATTTGCAATGGTGCATGTGGTTTTTTATATATGGCTTGGATGTAACAGCCCGATTTTGGGGCTAGTCAGAATAGTGGTTTCGGAACTGATAAACCTCAATTTACACATATTTTAACCCCATGCTTGGCTTATTTATGGATGAATTCTCATTAGATTCAATGAATTCGATGCTCCTAATCCCTTAATTTTGTGTTTTATACTCAGGAGAGCTTAAGAAGTAAAAAAGAACGAGAAATGGGCCAAAAAGGGACAAAATAAGCCTACATCAGAAATCACACGACTTGGACTATCGACCACGGGTAGATCACACGGCCATGTGTGGTGAGCAGAATCGACCACGGCAAAGGAGTCCACCACGGGTGTGTCCCTGTCGCAGCAAAGAAGAATTCTATTCGTAATAAGCTACTTGTGGGCCAGTAGAGGTGTTCCAAAGCCTATGTAAACACCCTAGGGGGCAACCTAAAAGGGGATGTTGAATAGACGTCGAGGAGAAGGCGGAAAATACTCCAAACAGCCGTCAGGAACAACTTAGAAGAATGATCTCCATCAAGACTGAAGATCTCCCATCAAGTTCTTTAGAAGTTTTTGGGTTTTCATTATGTTTTGTGGTTTCCCCTATTTTATGATGTTTACTTCTATTAGTATGAACTAAATCTCTCAGATACTTAAGGGGATGAAACCTAGATGAATCTTATTATTATTTGATATATAATATAAATACTTGTTCTTATTCTTAATTGTGAGTTTTTATTCTTGTTTTGATAATTCAGGTTATTGATCCAAGTCGAATGTGCTTATTGAGTGGAGCAAAAGTCCCTGTTTAAGAGAAGATCAACACAATTAAGTGGAGTTGATTGCAACCCTAGAAATAGGGTGACGAAAATCTGCCGGATTAGAGTCAAATCTAATAAGGGAATCCTTAGATCGAGTTAATGTGACAATAGGGGTTTTAATTAGAAAGAAATTTTAATTAATCAACCTAGAGTCAGTTGTTAGTAGCCTCGAAAGAGGTATTAATATAATTCAGGGATTTCTACGGATTAAGACAAGTGAATAAATCGTATGAATCAAAAGTAATAAGTGAAGTCTAGGTGGATTCTTCCTTAGGTATTGCCTATCTCATATAAGTTTTCCAAAAGTATTTTCCCAATTCACTCTCTGTCAAGTTCATAGTCATTTAGTTAGTTAAATTAGTTAGTTAATTTTAGATTAAAAATAAATCCCCTTAATTACTAGGCTAGATAATAAAAAGATAGTTATTACTAGTAATTTTAGTCCTTGAGGATATGATATTCCGGACTCACTATAGCTATACTACTGTTCGATAGGTGCGCTTGCCTTTGTCAAAATAATAGTTAGTTTCGAGCTCCATCAAGTTTTTGGCGCCGTTATCGGGGACTAAGATATTAGGAAAACTAAATTTTTATTACTTTAGCCATTTTTTCTATTTACAATTTATTTTTATTTTTTATTTTTATTTTTTACTAATTTTTCTTTTATTTGCTTCTAGCATGTAATTTTAGTTTATGACTAGAAGAAACCCGTCAGGACCATTACTTTTTGACAGCGATATCGAAGCTACCGCTCGTAGAAACCGAAGAGAAATAAGGCGAACCCTACAATACATACAAGAAGAGCAAGAGGATGATACTAATAATGCCGAAGAGATGGCTGATAATAATCCGCTACCTCTTGTGGTTGCCGCAAATCCAGTGAATCAAAATCCTACTCCCTGTACTATGTATGATTATGCTAAACCTAATTTAACAAGAACTAAATCAAGTATTGTTAGACTTGCTATTGCTACAAATAATTTTGAACTGAAACCTAACACTATACAGATGATTCAGCAATTTGTTCAGTTTGATGGTTTGCAGGATGAGGATCCAAACAATCACTTGGAAAATTTTTTGGACTTTTGCGACACTTTCAAGATAAATGGCATTTTTGATGATGCCATTCGCCTTCGATTGTTTCCCTTTTCATTGAGGAACAAAGCTAAACAGTGGTTGAATTCGTTACCATGAGGATCAATCACTACATGGGACCAAATGATCGAAAATTTTTTGCTAAAATATTTTTCATCGGCTAAAACGGCTAAGTTGAGAAATTATATTTCTTATTTTATGCAGATGGATCTAGAAACACTCTACGACGCATGGGAGAGATATAAAGATCTACTAAGAAGGTGCCCTCACCATGGGTTACCTCTGTGGTTACATGTTCAAACATTTTACAATGGTGTGAACCCTCAACTAGCCAATTGATTGATTCAGCCGCCGGTGGAACCCTAAATAACAAGACCCCTGAAGCGACTTATGAGTTTATAGAAGAAATGGCACTGAATAACTATCAGTGGAAAGTTATGAGGATGAAGCCAATAAAAGCCGCTAGTGTTTTCAACCTCGACGTAGTGACCATGCTATCAAACCAGGTAGAAGCTGTTAAAGAAAAAGATTGATAGTTTGTGTGGTTCTTCGTAGGTACATCCAGTAATGCAGTGCGATACATTTTGAGGAGGGACGAACAATACAGAATACCCACCCTACAACCTTGGCATAGAGAACGAACATATGAACTATATGGGTAATAATTCTAGACCCCAAAATAACCCTTATAGTAACACTTACAATCCAGGTTAGAGGAACCACCCAAACTTCTCATGGGATAGCCAAGGAAATCAGAGACAACATCCCCTCCAGGCTTTCAACAGCAACCCTACCCACAATAGAAAAAGTCGAACCTTGAGGAGATGCTAACAAAATTTATCGCGATGTTAGAAATCCGTTTTCAAAACATCAAAACAACACACAAAAATCAGCAAGCATCGATCCAAGGGATTGAGAACCAATTAGGACAACTCACTAAGATCATATCTAAACGACCACAAGGCAGCTTGCCAAGCAACACTGAAACTAACCTAAAGAAGCAACTTCATACCGTTACTGCTCACGATAGTAAAGGATTAGATGAGCCAAAATTGAGGCAAGAGAATGTGGTAAAGGAAGGTAAGGTTGAGGTAAGCCATGATAAACCAACACCGGTAATTACAGAGTACCAACCTCATGTGCCATACCCCAATGCGATGAAGAAAGACCGCACAGATGAACAATTCGATAAATTTCTTAAACTCTTGAAAAAATTACATATTAACTTATCGTTTCTTGAAGCTCTTTCACAGATGCCCAATTCAAAGAAATTTTTAAAAGAGCTCTTGATAAACAAACAGAAGTTAGACGAAGCATCGCATGTGGAGCTAAATGTAGTGTGCTCAAAATCCTACAAAATAGACTACCACAAAAGTTAAAAGATCGAGGGAGTTTCACGATTCCTAGCTTAATTGGTAGTTTATCTATTAACTATGCTTTGGCAGATTTAGGGGCAAGTATCAATGTTATGCCTTATAAAATGTTTAAATAGCTAGGTCTCGGAAAACCCAAACAAACTAGGATGAGCATTCAATTGGTTGATAAAACTATCAGAGTTCCTAAGGGTACAATTGAAGATGTCTTAGTAAAAATTGATAAATTCATATCCCCAGTAGACTTTGTTATCTTAGACATGGATGAGGACAACAATGCTCCTTTAATTTTAGGAAGACCCTTTTTAGCAACTGCTAAAGCTAGAATTGATGTTGGTACAGGTGAACTCATACTTTGTGCAGGTGACGAAACGATCACTCTTCAGGCTCTTGACTCGACTAGGGCATCAAGTAAAAAAGGTGGGAACATAAATTCTATTAATGACCATTTGGTTCAACCTTCTTTTCAGGAAGCACCACTAAATTATAAAACTGAGCTAGATCCTAGACCTCGTGCTAACAAAAAAAATAACTCATGAGGAGCGAAGACTTCAAATCGATGAACTAGACGAGTGGAAGACACATGACAAGGAGAATGTAACATCCCAAAGTTGGGCCTAGTACGATTGGGCCCATTGGGCTTTAGGCGT
Source organism: Gossypium rotundifolium (assembly GCA_025506655.1). Classification (NCBI taxonomy): domain Eukaryota; kingdom Viridiplantae; phylum Streptophyta; class Magnoliopsida; order Malvales; family Malvaceae; genus Gossypium; species Gossypium rotundifolium. The sequence continues at coordinate 150,471,509 of CP106733.1, read as the reverse complement.
AGGAGCGTTTAAAATTTTTGAGAACAAGAGAACGGCATTAGTGCTAGTTGGACCTATTAGGTGAGTGATTTTGGAAGGTTAGATGGTTTCTATGAAGTCCCGGGTTCAAACTTTAGCTTTAGGAAAATTTTGGTTTTAGGTGAATAAAACCCTGAGAGTTAGTAGTAGGATTTAAGAATAAAATATGGAGAAAAATGACACAAGTGGAGTGTGTAGTGTAGTGGCAAAGTGACGCCACATAGGGGACAAGGGGGCGACGCCACAAGGAAGGAAGAAGGTCCAAGGTTCAAGTCTTGGCTTTTGCATTTTGGATTTCTTTTTAAAAGGACTATAGAATTTTACCATAGGGTTATATTTAGTTGCGTATGATTTTAGACACAAGAAAGTGAGTGGTCTAGTGGCAAGGCATCATTAAGGATGCAAGAGAGCCTGGGTTCGAATCTCATGATAGGCAAGAGAGTATTTATTTTACGGATTGGATGGGAAGAGTTTGAGTTAGATTTAAACTCTACTGACGGAGGGATCCCACATCGAAAAGATAAAAAGAAGGAAGATGAGAAGCTAGCTATATATAGAGCATTCTATGAGGAGAGTTAATATACCTTGGTGGGCGTTTGGGTGCAGACCTAGAGGATAATCGCCAATAGTAGCGAAGGAAGGGCTATTGTAACGGGAGGTGCACGGTAAGGTTTCGGTGAGGTTTTGATTTTTGATAAGTGTATATTAAGTTATGATTAATTATTAGGTGATGTCGGTTGTAGGTTCGTGACTAAGAGGTTTGTAGCTCGTGGTTACCAGGTGTGTACAAACACTACACACACGATGTCGGCAATGCAGAAAAGTTGAAAAGCCAAAAGTGGCTAAATGGGCCTGATGGGCCTTAAGGCTAAGTTTGATGAAATGGTTTGATTGGTTATACGAATTGAATTAGACATGCATGATACATGATCTGAATTTGTTCTGGGCCTATTTGGCCATATGATGAGACTTGGGCCTGATGGGCCATAATGATGTAATTTGGGTTTGATGAGCTTTATGGGGACGTAGACAAGTATGCTAGGGTTTATGGACCTTAGGCCTAGTTTGAACAACTCTTAAATTCCATAAGACTTTCTAATAATTAAACATGTCTGTGAACAAGTCACTGGGTTAGGGTGTGGCAACGGGCATACGCATGTCTAGGATTGGATCTAGGGAGAGCTTGGTACTTAAGCGGCCCTAGTGGCCCACCTCCTCTTTTTTGGAATCCTACCTGGTGTATAGTGTCCATTCACTTTAGCCGCGAGGACTTGTTGATGGGCCAAAGTTCATAGCTAAAACCCGAAAGGGACTAAAATACCCCTTATTTGTGAAATTACTAAAATACCCCTAGTTTGTAAAATTATCGAAATACCCTCGATTTGCAAAATTACCAAAATACCCCTACTTTATGAAAGTATCAAAATACCCTCAGTTTGTGAAATTACCAAAATACCTTCAATTTACAAAATTACTGAAATGCCCCTGATTTGTGAAATTACCAAAATACCCCTGATTTACAAAATTATAAAAATACCCTTGGTAGGTAAATTATGAAAATACCCTTGGTAGGTAAGTTACAGAAATACCTCAATGGGTAAAATGACCGATATTCCCCTGGAGGGCAAAGATGACGAAAATGCCCCTATATGTTATATGGTTATTCTTGTATGTGATTTATGATTGTTATCGTATGATTATTACTGTATGTTGCATTCATATGTTATTATGTTGCATGGGGATGTGATTATTCGAAGGGGAAGTGCGATAGGATCGCATGGTCGCTGACGATCGTGGATCCACCAAGGCTTTAGCCATCGAAAGACTATCTTTGCACCGATAAGCTAGTGCCGCAACCGGTGCTACATAAGGAGTGTATGGATGGGTGGGTCAATTAAATCCCCACAGGAGTGTAGGGTTGGACAGGAGACGGAGTGCAAGGTTGGTATGGGCATTAATGCATTGCAGATGTGGTTTTATTTGATATGGGTTAAGGCCCAACTGAGGCTTTAATGGGCTGCGTATGGTTTTAGACACAAGAAAGTGGGTGGTCTAGTGGCAAGGCATCATTAAGGGTGCAAGGGAGCCTGGGTTCAAATCTCATGATAAGCAAGGGAGTATTTGTTTTGCGGATTGGACGGGAAGAGTTTGAGTTAGATTTAAACTCTACTGACGGAGGGATCCCACATCGCAAAGATACAAAGAAGGAAGGTGAGGAGCTAGCTATATATAAAGCATTCTATGAGGAGAGTTAATATACCTTGGTGGGCGTTTGGGTGCAGACCTAAAGGATAATCACCAATAGTAGCGAAGGAAGGGCTACTATAACGGGAGGTGCAGTAAGGTTTGGTGAGGTTTTAGTTTAGATAAGTGTATATTAAGTTATGATTAATCGTTAGGTGATGTCGGTTGTAGGTTCGTGACTAAGGGTTTTGCAGTAGCGTGTGGTTACCAGTGTGTACAAACACTACACACACGATGTCGGCAATCTTAGAAAAAGTCAAAAGTCGAAAGTGGCTAAATGGGCTTGTGGGCCCTAAGGCTAAGTTTGATGAAATGGTTTGGTTGGTTATCTGAATTGAATTAGACATGCATGATACATGATCTGAATTTGTTTTGGGCCTATTTGGCCATATGATGAGACTTGGGCACGATGGTAGTAATGATGTAATTTGGGTTTGATGAGCTTTATGGGGACGTAGACAAGTATGCTAGGGTTTATGGACCTTAGGCCTAGTTTGAACAACTCTTAAATTCCATAAGACTTTCTAATAATTAAACATGTCTGTGAACAAGTCGCTGGGTTAGGGTGTGGCAACGGGGATACGCATGTCTAGGATTGGATCTAGGGAGAGCTTGGTACTTAAGCGGCCCTAGTGGCCCACCTCTTCTTTTCTGGAATCCTACCTGGTGCATAGTGTCCATTCACTTTAGCCGCGAGGACTTGTTAATGGGCCAAAGTTTATAGCTAATACCCGAAAGAGACCAAAATACCCCATGTTTGCAAAATTACCAAAATACCCCCAATTTACGAAATTACCAAAATACCCCTACTTTATAAAAGTACCAAAATACCCCCGATTTGTGAAATTATTGAAATACCCCTAGTTTGTGAAATTATCGAAATACCCTCGATTTACAAAATTATTGAAATACCCCCGATTTGTGAAATTACCAAAATATCCTCGATTTACAAAATTATGAAAATACCCTTGGTAGGTAAATTATGAAAATACCCTTGGTAGGTAAATTACAAAAATACCCTTGGTAGGTAAATTACGAAAATACCCTTGGTAGGTAAGTTACGGAAATACCCTCGATGGGTAAAATGATCGATATTCCCTTGGAGGGTAAAAATGACAAAAATGCCCCTACATGTTATATGATTATTCTTGTATGTGATTTATGATTGTTATCGTATGATTATTATTGTATGTTGCATTCATGTGTTATTATGGTGCATGGGGATGAGATTATTCGAAAGGGATAGTGCATATGGGATCGCATGGTCGCTTGACGACTGTGGATCCACCGAAGGCTTTTAGCCACCGAGTAGCTATGCTGCATCGATAAGTTAGTGCTGCAACTGGTACTACATAAGGAGTGTAGGGATGGGTGGGTCGATTAAATCCCCACAGGAGTGTAGGGTTGGACAAGAGACGGAGTGCAGGGTTGGTATGGGAATTAATGCATTGCATATGTGGTTTTATTTGAGATGGGCTCAGGCCCAGATAAATATAATTTGTGACATTTATGGGTTAAGGCCCAATCGAGGCTTTTATGGGCTAAGGCCCAATTGCCACCACATCTTGAAATGGGCTTCATTAAACTGCTGTGATTCATGTTCTTATTGATGAGGGTTATGCACACTGAGTTTTCGTAAACTCACACCTCTTTTTAATATTTTTTCTCGTAATCCTCGAAGGCGGTTCGACATGTTGGAGGACTCGGAGGTGGCCACACTACGACGATTTTGGACTCTAGTATTTTACTTATTTTTAACTTGGGTTAATATTTTGTAATAAGGCCTCTCTCAAATTCTGGTTTTAGTTTTGGATTTTTAGTTTATTATGTCTTAAATCTGTTAAACTTTGTATCCCGATTTTCCAAAATAATATCCGCTTTCAAAATACTATGCTTTCGCGAATAGGTCGTAAACATCACGTTTTCATAAGTCAGTCATTTTAATTAACCTTCCGCAACCAAGAAAGTTTTTTTAATAACTTTTTAACAAATGTCGATTAATAATAAACAAACGCAAACTGGGACTTTAGTTTTTAATATCAAGAAAGGTTTTCAAATGGAACCATGGTTTCTCGAAAAGCACCCCAATGTGACACGCCAGATTCAAGCATAACTTCTAGGCCGGGTTTGGGGTGTTACAGAGAAACCGGGGAAACATGATGAACCAAAGCAAAACCATGTCAAACTTAAGGATGGGACAACCCAATTTCAGATCGGAGATCAAGTATTATTGGATAAGAAAGACCCTCGAATCGCCACATCTAACCTTAATACAAATGAAGAGATCCCTTTCATGGTGCTGAATGTCTTCTCATACGGAACAGTCGGGGTAACTAATCCTACATTTGATAGTTTTAAGGTAAACACCACTCGATTTAAATTATATATCGATAATCGAATTGAGAGCCGGGGAGAGGAGTTTCAACTCTTCAAACCACCATGATTATGCGAATGAGAGGTAAGTCTAGCTTAAGACTTTAAACGAGCGCTTCTCGAAAGGAAACCTGAGCACTAACCCCATTAATTTTTATTTTTGATTTTTAGCACCTAACCAGAAACTAACAAATTCAATAAAGCACAGGTTTCCCTACCACACAGCCTTGCACACGGGCGTGGCCGTGGCCATGTGGACACCAAGATTAGGCATATTAGCGTGGCAAAATCGTTTGAACAAAGGATGAAACATCCCCAAACCATAGACGGAGATTAAATGCCATGGCCGTGTGATACGACCGTGGTTGACACTAAGAAAATAACACGAGTGTGAGACACGCCCTTGTCCCTAGACCGTGGTCGACACTGAATGATCAACATGGGCGTGGCAACCTCTACACGACCATAGTAGAAATGAACGAAGCACAACACGGCCATGCGACACGACCGTGTGACCTAACATGCCCAGGGAACACGGGCATAGGCAGCTTATTTCTATTTAAACCTTTTTTACTCATTTTATTCCCCAAATCCCTTTCCTCCCAACCCTAGCCACCATAGTTTTTCTTACTTTTCTTTCACCATCCTTACCACCATCACTCAATCCCTACAAGCAAGACCAATACCACCATCTCCATGTCAAAAAAGCGAAATGACCCTAGCACAGTCTCCCCGTGAGATACTGATCTATATAAGTTCATGTCGGCTGCTTCATTAACTCGACAGGACAAGGACCTTTGAGTCCATTTAATTTTTCTTTTTCTTTTCTCTTCACCTTTATTTTCCTTCTCTTTATCTCTCTTGTGCTTAATTTTTATTATTATGTTTTGATTTCTTTAATTTAGGGTCAAAAGGCTGCTAGGGAATCACCACACCACGACCCTAGTATCCACCTCCACCAGAATACCCTCCTCCAACTCAGCCCGAATTTCCCCTGTTTCTTTTCTTTGACTCCATCCAAAATTAAGGAAGTTTCACTTCTCTCCCTCTCTTATGATTTCTAAATATATTGTTATTATACATTTTTTTTACGTTGAGGACAATGTACATCTTAAGTGTGGGGAGGTTATTGATTTCATTACCAGAAAATTCCTGAATTATGTCTTATTCTTAAGTAATTTTCTTATATCACTAATTAGAATGAAATTTCCATTGATTCATGATTTTTGTTGATATGTTTTGAAGTAAGTCATAAGTAATTGTGCATTGATGATTTATACTTTAAGATATTAGAGAATTAAGCACGATAAGTCTATTTTCAAAATTAAAATTTCTAGGTAGTTTTCCTAAATTTAAATATTACTGTGAAATTTGAAATTTGTAAGGTTGACATCAAAAACCATAATTTTTGTGAGATTTTGAGCCTTTAGAGCATACATTTTTCGTGCACACTTTATTGATTATGAGTGTGTCAACATTGATTTGTTATTCTATAACTTGCTTCGATTATGCATATCGAGACCACACATTTGATTTGATATACTGAGATGATAAAGGGACCTAGGATTTAACCCACTCACTCCACAAAAAGCCTACCTTCATAATTAACACCTAGTGAACCCCTTTGATCCTAATAAACCATTTCTTGACTTAACCTTTAATATTAACCCAATACCAAATTTTTAATTCCCCTATTCTCTTAACTCCCCTTAAGTCGAGATTTGATTTGATCAGTTGCCTAACTATTTTCTCTATTTTAGGTTAAATTCATCCTATTCATGTAAATACTTGTTCTAAAAAAAGTGGAAATTCATTATTAGTAGTATGATTATTTGAGATTAAGCAGTTAAAATTTCATATCTTGAGATGATGCTCGTGTTATTATTATAATTTTTCAATTGATGTAATTCTTTAGTATTAGTCTATTGTTCTAGTTAGGTAATTTATCAATTTGATCTCGATTCTAACCCTCTAATTCAGCCTTTATCCACACCTTTAACCCAATCCCCATTACAACCCTTTAAAGAACTTTTGATTTGTGTATCATCTCATTCTATAGTGGTGGAGATTTGATTTTCAAGCAAGCTTATGGTAATAACTTTTCATGTTTGACTTTTGAGTGCTTTATCTTGAACCTTACACACTTTGAGTGATTTGAGTGAATCTTTAATGAAGATGTCAATCCTTGTTGGTTTTAAATCAAGGGTAATTATTTAGGTAAGGGGAAACACCAATGTTTTCGTGCTATAAAAATTTATGACTTAGATTGTTTAAATCTTTAAGACTCTTTGAGTTAAATTATCCATGTATGAATTATCTGTGAATTATGATGAGACATTATTGATGAGAATTATGAATTGAGGGAAGTTAACTTTAATTGTGAGTTGAGAATTTTGCTTGAGGACAAGAAAAGGCTTAAGTGTAGGGATATTTGATAAACCTTAATTTACACATATTTTAACAACATGTTTGGCTTATTTTTGGATTAATTCTCATTAGATTCAATGAATTGATGCTCCTAATCCCTTAATTTCATGTTTTATACTCAGGAGAGCTTAGGAAGTCAAAAAGAATGAGAAATGGGCCAAAAGGGACAAAATGGGCCTACATAAAAAATCACACGTTTGGACTATCGACCACAGGTAGATCACACGGCCATGTGTGGCGAGCAGAATCGACCACGATCGAAGGTGTAACATCCTAGATTGGGGGTTTGCATTTACTTTGTATCTGTGTGTTTGGTGTGCTCTGCATGTTGTTTGAGTGTGTTTGGGGTCCCGAGGAAGCTCGGGGTTAAGTTTGAGCCTTAGTGAAAATTTTTGAATTTAAGCATTTTAGGGGAGAGCTAGCTGAGCCAGGCTTTTAGGGTTAATTTTTGTGTTTGTTGACACAAGAAAAGAGGTGGTGTAGTGGTAAGGAGACACCACCTTATGTGCTTGGAAGTGGCGTCATAGGGGAGTTATAAGAGGAAAGGAGTTTGAGCTGCATAGATAACATTTTGGAGATTTATTTTGATGCTTGGGAAGGTAAGTGGTGGATTCGGCAAGGGCACTTAGAGGGGAGTGTTGAAGGGGTCAAACAATTCAAATGGGTGGTCATGAGAGGATGAGGGAGGTTGAATTTTCAAACTACTTTGAATGGGTGACCAAGAGTGAAGTTAGGAGAATTTTAGGGGATTTGATGTGGGTGAGGTTGGTGGCCAATTTTTGGTGCTTGTGTTGGGGAAGGAAAAATCGGTTTTGGGTGGTTGTTGAGTGTGCCGAAAGTTGGTAGGGGTCCTAAGTTCTCTTTCTTTACCTCTTGTAGTATATTCAGGTCACACTAGAGAAGTAGGTGGTGTCAATTTTGGTAAGTTCCCTTGAAGCTTCTTCATTCTTTTTGGGTTCTAAATCCCTATATGCCGTAGGTGCCTAGCCAAAATTCCATTTCTTGTCTCCTTTTATCTTAAGTCAAAACCGAAACCTGTTGTCTCCTACTGGATTCTTCTTTTCTTATTTTATTTTTCTCTCATTATTTATCTATCATATCTTTTTCCTCTCTCTTTTTCTGGTACTGCTGAAATCTCTTGAGCTTTACTGAATATCTTCTCTTTTTTATTTCTTCTTTTTGGTGTCCTCATTTCGGTTTCATTCACCCTTGATCTTAGCCGAACCATCTTGTCATTTGTTTTACATTATACCTCCTTCACTCATTCTTTCTATCAAGGCCAAATCTCAACTCTCTCTCTCTCGTTCTCTTTTATTTTTCTCTTGTTCATATTCTTTGCTCATCTCTTGATCACCTTGAACCGAAACACTTTTTATTATTTCATCAAAAAAAGCCGAAGTAATTTTCTTCTCCTCCGTTTTGTTTTCTCCTATTCGCTTACTTCTCAAACTCCATCTCTTGGTCGAATTCCCTTAGAGGGTTGCCGTCACTTTTCCTCTCAATCCTCCCAATCGATTTTCTCTCAAGTTGTGGTAAGTGTTTTCTTTTCTTTTCATTCCTCTCTTTTCCCTTTTGATTGTTTGAATCAAAAGACATTAATCCTATTCCATGTGTGTTTTGGCCAAATATAGGAAGGGCTTGGCTCTTGTGTTTCTTCTATTTTGGCCAGCGGTTAAAGAGTACTTTAGGGTCAATCAGAACTGATCAATCAAGGTAAGGGGTTTATATTACTCGTTTGGCAAAAAGGCCACTCCTTCTAACCTGTATCTTGGAGGGTCGATTCTAATGTAGAGTTTGTTTAGGGACTTCAGTGATCTGTTAATCCAAGAGTAGTAGCCTCCAGGTCCTGTCGACTTAGGTAAGAAATCGTTGTATGGTTTAAGCATTATTCTTATGATTCTCTGCTTCGATGTCTAAACCCGGTCTTCTGACCAAGATCGTTTCATGGACTCAAATGCCAGAAAATCTAAGGAGGGGGTTGGACCTATAGTCCCAGCCCCAAAGTTCAAGAAGCGCACAGTGTCTGCTGTTCGAGATTGGCCACCGAGTTGTGGACCGGCTTCAGAGCAGAACAGTAAACAAATAACAGTTGTTTCTGTTATCGATAGTGTCAACGTAGAGAGTATTATTTTGCGTGTTATCAGGTGTGTAAAAACTTCACGCCCTTTTATTTTATCTGTATCACTAATTGTATGGATTGAAAAGTTGAAAAAGGCTGTGTGGACAGTCGTGATACCCTTATGGGTAAGACTAGGGATGCCAGGTACGTGACTGTATCGTTTTCCTTGTGTTCACGGATGTATGTGGTAATCTTTTGCTTGTTGATAGCATGTTGCATTCATTATGACATGTATGTTATGCATGGGATATGGATATAATATTTAAAGGGCAGTGCTTGATTATAGTGATCGGTGGCTAAGCCACGTTATCTGGTCCTTGAGTATTATGACTGACAGCATGACTGTCAAAGTAGCATGTAGCGGATGGAGGGTTGATTGTAGAAATCCCCATGGTGTGATGGACTGTTATGGAGTGGCATGTAGAGGATGGAAAAACTAGGCTGGGCTGGGACATAATGCATTCATTTATTTTTATGTCATCTTGAGTGGGCTAAGGCCAATATGCGATTGTAGGCCACGAGTCATTTATGTGATATAGGGGATTTACACACTGAGTCTCAGTGACTCACCCCTTGTTTAATCTTCCACGTAATCAGTAGATCGTGGATACAGGAGTCGAGGCAGACTCGTGGAGGCCATAATATCTTTTCTTTTCGTAAACTCGTTTCTTGCTATAAATTTATTTTAATTTGGGACTTTTGTTATGTAATAAGGCATTTCTAAGTTAAACTTTGGTTTTTATTAGTTACTGTTTATTTCAAATTCGACACTATGGTAATTTAAACATTAAAGTGGAAATGGAGTTTTTTTCAAAAACATACGGGCAACATAAAATAATCATTTTCTTTAAAGTATCAACAAATATAATGAATGTTCGATTATCATAACTTGGGAACTTTTTTAATCTACATATTGTTATTTTCAAGTCTTCACCTTAATCGAAAAGTTTTCAAATCTACAGTTTTCCTAAATTCAACAAATCTCATTTTTACCTCACCTTGTAACATACCGGATCCGGCGTGATGTTTAGGCCAGCTTTGGGGTGTTACAGAAGGAGTCCACCACGGGCGTGTCCCTACCGCAGCAAAGAAGAATTCTATTTAGAATAAGATACTTGTGGGCCAATAGAAGTGTTTCAAAGCCTATATAAACACCCTAGGGGTAACCTAAAAGGAGACGTTGAATAGACGCCGAGGAGAAGGCAAAAAATACTCCAAGACAGCCGTCAGGAATAGCTTAGGAGAAGGATATCCACCAAGACCGAAGATCTCCCATCAAGTTATTTAGAAGTTTTTGGGTTTTTATTATGTTTTATGGTTTTCCCTATTTTATGAGGTTTCCTTCTATTAGTATGAACTAAATCCCCTAGATACTTAAGAGGATGAAACCTAGATGAATCTTTTTATTCTTTGATTTATAAGATAAATACTTGTTCTTATTCTTAATTGAGTTTTTATTCTTTTTTTGATAATTCAGGTTATTGATCCAAGTCGAATGTGCTTATTGAGTGGAGCAAAAGTCCCTGTTTAAGAGAAGATCAGCACAATTAAGTGGAGTTGATTGCAACCCTAGAAATAGGTGAGGAAAATCTATCGGATTAGAGTCAAATCTAATAACGGAATCCATAGATCGAGTTAATATGACAATAGGGGTTTTAATTAGAAAGAGATTTCAATTAATCAACCTAGAGTCAGTTGTTTGTAGCCTCGAAAGAGGTATTAATATAATTTAGGGATTTCTACGGATTAAGATGTAACACCCTTTGCCCGTATTCGAGTCAAAATAGGGTTTGAGACATTATATAGCTAATCTTACTTAAACTTCTAAAATAGGGTTATCAAAATTTCAATTAACCCCATCGCTCGCACATACTCGCCCTAGAGGGCCCTAAACATACTTCCAAAAGTATCGAAATCTTTTCGGGAACTTTCACAAGTTCGAGAAACTTTTTAATAAAACAGAGGCCACACGCCTGTAGGCCTAGGGACACGCCCGTGTGCCTCTAAGACATGCCTTGTCTTCCACCTATGGTCAACACTGAATAATTTTACACAGCCATGGTACGCCCATGGCCCTGACTCGCATGTAAAACCTTAGCATTCTGACTTATCCACACAGCCCATACACATGCTCGTGTACCCTAGCCGTGTGGTGATTTAAATCCCAAGTGCAAGATGCAGACTTCACACGGCCTGGGCGCATGCCCATGTGCTTGCCGTGCCTCCCGCACGGTCTAGATCCACGCCCGTGTGTCTAGTTATATGGACAATTAGCAGGCTATATACCAAGCCCTTTCCACCCTACAATGCACACATACATACTTCCATTAAAAACAATACAACTCCTATTCATAAGCAAGTCTAAGAACTCATTCCAACATACAAGACAATTAAAGGGACATGCACTTCATGAATTTCATCTTCATTAAGCAAAAGAGTTTGCCAAGTATTTGCCTAACTCATAAGGCCATTTACAAAATGACTTTTATAAACTTACATAGTCAACACTTTGACTAACAATTACAACTTAACAAAATAATCAAGTCCTACACATGCCATACTCAAAAAAAGTCTAAATTTTTATACCAAAGTGCTGTCGATAGAGTGATTTCTGATCCCCTACATCCACAATCCTCGAGTTACCTTGGCAATACTACAAGAAAGAAGGGCAATGAAAGTGGGGTAAGCATAAAGCTTAGTAAGTTTGCATGGAAATAAATAGCAATAATAAATCCATAAAAGAATGCATCCATGGTGTTAACTAACCATACAGGAGTCAAGGATTCTTGACAATAATTACTTACAATTGCCCTTATCTAGCACATACCGTGCCACATATCGAAACCAATTCTTCGTGATTCATTCACGAGTACCTGTATTCACTCATTCACATGACTTAAATATCATTCACATTTCTACTTCTAAATTCATCTACTTATCCCACTATTCACAAGGGATAGTCAAAGACGTGTGTTTATCGTTATTACTATAGGTATAAAGCCAATGCCACATCCTCGAGGTGGTCTTACATGGAGTCACCTCTAGATGCCAATGCCATATCCCGGATATGGTCTTATATGATTACCTCTAGATGCCAATGCCATATCCCGGATATGGTTTATATGGGATTACCTATCATGTATCGATGCCATATCCCGAATATGGTCTTATACGATTTTCATAATCATTATCGAAGCCATATCCTAGATATGGTCTTATACGGGATCTCAACTCAGTGTCGAGGCTATGTCCTGGACATGATCTTATACGGGACCTTATCTATTTCATAACTCAATGATAGCATTTTTATAATCAATATGGCCTATTAGGACTTCATCATCTCATTCACTTTAACTACTCAATTTAGTAGAGTATCATGCATTAATATAATGCCAAGCAATCTCAACATGCTAACATAAATGTTGCTTTAATCACTTACAAACTTACCTCGAGTTCAAAATGAGCTAGCTTGTCGATCTAGTCCAAGACTTTGTTCTTTCCCCGATCAAGGCGGGTCCTCGGTTCTTCTTGCTCTATAATAGTAATTTAACTCATTTTAATCACTATATTAATAAAAGCATTTCAAAAATCATGCTTAGGCAAAATTATTGTTTTGCCCCTAGACTTTGGCAAAATAACCATTTTGCCCCTAGGCTCGAAAATAAATTCTAATCACATTTCTACCTTCAACAAGCCTAGGTGAACATTTAATGCTCTTAAAACTATTATCAAAAATCAATATCTCACATATTAACCACAAACTTTACAACCTTTTCATCAAGATCCTATTTGGTGTTTTCATGCTAACACTTTTCACAAAAGTTGGTCATCTAACAACTAAGACTCATTTTTTTCCATAAAGATGTAGTAATAAACATGATAGCTATCATGGTAAAACTCTAAAATTTTCACAATATTGTGAAATAGTCCCCTCATTTGAAAGCTTAAGCTTTAGGGGTCTCAAAAGTACAAGTATTCTCAAGAAAAGATCACTAGATCACTTACTTGAATGGATGAGAGCTTGCCGAAATTTGAGCTTCCAAAAACTCCTATTTGTTTTCTATTTTCGGTGGAGAAGGATGAGCAAAAAGATGGACATCATCTTTTCTTTATTTTAATATTAAACTCACAATTTAGTCCACCAACTACCACCAACTTTGATCAACTTGGGCAATCCTTGTCCCCCTTTGAAGCCTACGGCCAGCCAAGCCAATCTTAGGGGTCTAATTGCCTTTTAAAGACCTCCAATTAACAATTTATGGCTATTTGGTACTTTTAGCATATAGAATGGAACTTTCGCACTTTATGCGATTTAGTTCTTTTTCACGATTAAACGTGAAATTGCTAAAATTAAAACACCAAAATTTTCATGCACATATGCTACCATGTTCTAACTCATAATGTAATCATGAAAATAAGTTTCTCTAATCTCGAATTAGTGATCCCAAGATCACTTTTGACTAGCCCCTAAATCAGGCTATTACAATTCTCCCCGCCTTAAGGATTTTCATCCTCAAAAATCTTACCGGTGAAAAGGTTGGGGTATTGTTTCTCATCATTTCCTCGGTCTCCCATGTAGCCTCTTCTGTTTCATGTCTTTTCCATAGGACTTTCATTAGGGCTATGCTTTTGTTTCTTAATTGCTTGACCTCTCGCGCCAAGATTTTAATCGTCTCTTCACTATGAGTCAAGTTCAGTTGTAATTCTACCTCTGTCGGTACAATGACATTTAAAGGGTCTGAACAGTATCAGCCTAACATGGATACGTGAAAGACGCCATGAATCTTTTCTAGCTCAGGTGGAAAGGCTAACTAATAAGCTACCGATCCTATCCTTTTAGTAAATTCATAAGGTCCGATAAAGCGGGGACTCAATTTGCCCTTCCGGCAAAATCTGAGAACTTTCCTCCAAGGTGATACTTTCAAGAACACTTTATCACCGACCTTGAATTCTATCTCCTTCCTTTTTAAATCTGAATAGGACTTTTGTCTATCTGAGGCGACTTTCAAATAGTCATGTATCACTTTTACCTTCTCTTCAATTTTTTTAACCAAGTCAACCCTGTGTATCTGTTTCTCTCTGAGTTCTAACCAATACAAGGGCGTTCGGTACTTACGCCCATACAATGCCTCATAAGGCGCCATATTCAAACTTGACTGAAAGCTGTTGTTGTAGGAGAATTCCACCAATGGTAAGTATTTCTCCCAATTACCGTGGAATTCTAAAACATAACATCGAAGCATTTCTTTTAGTATCTAAATTACCCTCTCTGATTGCCCGTCAGTTTGTGGATGGAAGGCTGTACTGAAACTCAATTTTGTGCCTAAAGCCTCTTTCAGCTTTTTCCAAAATCGTGACGTGAATCTCGAATCTCTATTTGAAATGATTGACAACGAACACCATAAAGTCTTACTATCTCAGACATGTACAAGTATGCCAATTTATCGAGTGAATAGTTGACTCGCACTAGTATAAAGTGGGCTGACTTAGTGAGTCTATCAATCACTACTCATACTACATCTTTCTTCTTGGGAGTCAACGGTAAGCTCGTTACGAAGTCTATAGTAATACGGTCCCACTTCCACTTAGGAACCACAATGAGTTGAATTAAACCAGATGGTACTTGATGTTCAGCCTTCACTTGTTGACAAATCAGGCATTTCGATACAAATTTAGAAATATCTTTCTTCATACCCAACCACCAATACCATTTCTTCAAATCATTGTACATCTTTGTGCTGCCCGGGTGTACATTCAAACATCCGCTATGCACTTCATGAAAGATTTTACGAATAAGCTCATCATTCCTGGGTACACAGACTCGATCTTGAAATGTTAGACATCCATCAAGATTTACTCGAAAGTCTATCTCAATGCTCGACTCACATAAAACTCTCTTGGCTTGCAAGCGGTTATCATCTTACTAAGCTTCACGAATCTCTTGGAGAAATAATGGTTTAGCCCTCAACTCGGCTAAAACAGAATGATCATCTAACAAGGTCATCTGAATACTCATGGCCTTTAGCACGAATAATGATTTTCTGCTCAAAGAGTCAGTGACTACATTCGCCCTTCCTGGATGGTAGTCAATTTCCAACTTATAATCCTTAATCAGATCTAACCACCTTCGTTGACTCAAATTCAATTCTTTTTGAGTCATCAAATATTTTAGGCTTTTATGGTCTATAAAAATCTGACACCTTTCACCATATAAATGATGTCTCCAAATTTTTAGCACAAACACGATGGGCCAACTCTAAATCATGAGTCGGATAGTTCTTCTCGTGCGGCTTCAACTGCCTAGAGGCGTATGCAAACACTTTACCCTCTTGCATAAGTACACAACCCAGTCCATTCAAGGACGCGTCATTGTAAACCACAAATTCTCTTCTTGGCTCAGGTTGCACCAAAAAAGGAGCCTCAATCAACAATGTCTTCAGTTTTTCAAAACTCTGTTGACATATCTTTGTCCAAACTAACTTCACATCTTTTTTCAGAAGTCTCGTCATTAGTGTAGCTATCATGGAAAACCCTTGACAAAATGCCTATAATAGCTGGCTAGACCCAGAAAACTCCTTACTTTAGTTATGCTCCTCGACGGTTTCCATTCGACAATTGCTGAAATCTTACTCAGGTCTAATCTAATCCCGTCTCCCGAGATAATGTGCCCCAAAAATCCCACTTCCTTGAGCCAAAATTTACTCTTACTAAATTTGGCATACAATTATTTTTCTCTCAAAACTTGTAGAACTATTCTCAAATGCTCGGCATGCTCGTTCTCATCTCGAGAGTAGATTAGTATGTTGTTGATGAAGACCACAACAAATATATCCAAATATGGTCGAAAAATGCGATTCATCAAATCCATGAAGTTCGCGGGGCCATTAGTTAGACCAAAAGCATGACTAAGAATTCATAGTGACCATACCTAGTCCTGAATTCAATTTTCGGTATATCCGAGTCTTTGACTCTCAGCTGATAGTATCCTGACCTTAAGTCTATCTTAAAAATACGTGGCTCCATTCAATTAATCAAATAGATCGTCGATTCTCAGAAATGGGTACTTGTTCTTCACAGTTACCTTATTGAGTTGTCGATAATCTATACATAATCTCATGGAACCATCTTTCTTCGTCAAGAATAGAACAAGAGCACCCCACGGAGAGAAACTCGGCCTTACGAAGCCTTTTTCTGTTAGCTCTTGCAACTGTGCTTTTAGCTCCTTTAGCTTGGTTGGAGCCATTCTATATGGAGCAATAGAAATAGGGGCCATACCGGAGGTAATTCAATCCCAAATTCAATCTCTCTATCCGGAGGTAGCCCAAGCAACTCTTCCAAGAAAACATCTAGGTATTTGCATACTATGGGTACTGACTCAATTTTCAACTCAGTATCTTTAGTGTTCAACACAAAGGAAAGATAAGCGTCATACCCTTTCCTTAGATACCTCTGAGTGACATGGTTGATATCACTACTGGTGACCTATCCGGCTTATCTGATTCAACATGAATAAAATTACTATTTTCATCCCTCAAATCGATATGCTGCTTCCCACAATTCACAATTACACCATGGGTAACTAACCAATCTATCCCAAGAATGACATCAAACTCGTCAAACGGTAATAACATAAGATCAACCGGGAAACAATGACCCTTAATCATCAAAGGGCACCCTTTGCAAATTCTATCAACCAACACACTCTTGCCTAGGGGATTAGACATTCTTATAACTAATTTGATAAGCTATATAGGCATGCTCATGCTAGAGACTAATTTCATGCATATGTATGAATGGGTAGATCCTAGGTCAATTAAAGCTATAACACGAGTATTATGGAGAGAAAAGATACCCGTGATCATCGGGGGAAGATGCCTCATGACGAGCACGGATGGCATATGTCCTCGCTGGTGCTCTACCCTCGGTTCTAGCAGCTTGTTCTCTAGATGGATTCTTGCTTCCCATCTCAATCCCCGGGTTTCTTACTGGTCTTCCCCTAGTGGTCCCGATCTCACATTCTGAGACTTTTCTTTCTCTTCCACCTCGGGACAAGCTCTAATAAAGTGGTCTAAGGATTTACATCTGAAGTAAGTTTTCTCATTAGCTCGACACTCACCAGAATGGCGCCTGCCACACTAGGGCATTCCGGTCTACTTGGTGGACGTTTCCCACACTAGCAACTGATGTGGTTTGTCCTTTCGATCCGAGAACTGCTTGCCCTTACTTTGGGTTGAAACCCCAGTCGAAGTGACTAATTAAGTAGTGAGATCCCTCGATTTCTTAGATGAGGATTTGTGAGACTTATTCAGTTGTCTCTTCTTCGAGTCATGAGACTCATACTCAGCTCTTCTCTTTAGCCAACTCTTCGGCTGTACAGGCTCTATCCACTAACATTACAAACTTTTTTAATTTGAGAACTCCCACATATAGGATCTTATGTACATGATAGCCTCAGTAGACACGCACTCCCATGCATACTTGCTAAGACTTATGAACTCCGTTCATAGTCGATCACTGAAATTCGACCTTGCTTCAGTTCTAATAACTCCTTTCTCTTGTGGTCGATGAACCTCTGGCTGATATACTTCTTCAGGTATTCTTCTTGGAAGAATTCCCAACTAACTCTCTCCCTTGGCACCACCGACACCAGGGTGTTCCACCATCAGTAGGCTGAATCTATCAGGAGAGACTCCTTACAGTTTAAGCACTCATCAGTCGTGTAAGATAACTAATCGAATACCCAAATGGTATTCTCGAGCCAGAATTCTACTTTCTCTGGGTCATCATCCTTATTCACCCAAAATTCCTCGGCTTCTTGCTTTGGATCTTATCCACTGGAGGTCTTTCTATTCCCACCACCTCAACCACTTGAGGGGCTACTGGAGCGGCTTGAGGAAATGATGGAGGTGAAGGGGGTTGAGCATTAGGATTTGCTCGGATATACTCCGTATACCAATTGCTAATCATATGGAGAAAGGTTCTCGAGCCTCTTCCCCCTAACTCAAGGTATTGTGTCTACTATTAGCTGGCGCTATCCCTTGAACGAAGTCGACACGTTACTCGCAGCATCATTGCTGATTCGATCACCGATCGAATCCATATACTACATAAAACACAATTTTATACGTTAGGAGTCATCACACTATCATTACTCAGACACTCTTACATATGGCAAGTATAGCTAGACTCGTACTTACACTACATTAGTCCTAGAATCGACTAAATTGTAGCTCTGATACCAATAAATGTAACACCCTTTGCCCGTATTCGAGCCAAAATAGGGTTTGAGACATTACATAGCTAATCTTACTTAAACTTATAAAATAGGGTTATAAAATTTCGTTTAACCCCATCGCTCGCACATAGTCGGCCTAAGGGGCCCTAAACATACTTCCGAAAAGTATCAAAATCTTTCTGGGAACTTTCACTAGTTCGAGAAACTTTTTAATAAAACAAAGGCCACACGCTCGTGTAGGCCTAGGGACACACCAGTGTGCCTCTAAAGCATGCCCGTGTATTCCACCCGTGGTTAACACTGAATAATTTCACACGGCCATGGCACGCCCGTGGCCCTGGCCTGCGTGTAAAACCTTAGCATTTGACTTATCCACATGGGCCATACACGCTCGTGTACCCTGGCCATGTGGTGATTTAAATCCCAAGTGCATGGTGCAGACTTCGCACGGCCTAGGCGCACGCCCATGTGCTAGCCGTGCCTCCTACACGATCTAGACCCATGCCCGTGTGTCTACCTATATGGACAATTAGCAGGCTATATACCAAGCCCTTTCCACTCTACAATGCACACATACATACTTCCACTCAAAATAATACAACTCCTATCCATAAGCAAGTCTAAAAACTCATTCCAACATACAAGACAATTAAAGGGACAAGCACTTCATGAGTTTCATCTTCATTAAGCAAAAGAGTTTGCCAAGTATTTGCCTAACTCATAAGGCCATTTACAAAATGACTTTTACAAACTTACATAGTCAACACTTTGACTAACAATTACAACTTAACAAAATAATCAAGTCCTATACATGCCATACTCAAAATAAGTCTAAAATTGTTATACCAAAGTGCTGTCGATAGTGTGATTTCTAAACTCCTACGTCCACAATCCTCGAGTTACCTTGGCAATACTATAAGAAAGAAGGGAAATGAAAACGGGGTAAGCATAAAGCTTAGTAAGTTTGCATGGAAATAAATAGCAATAATAAGTTCATAAAATAATCCATCTTTGGTGTTAACTAACCGTACATGAGTCAAGGCTTCTTGACAATACTTACTTACAATTTCCCTTATCTAGCACATACCATGCCACATATCGAAACCGATTCTTCGTGACTAATTCACGAGTACCTGTATTCACTCACTCACATGACTCAAATATCATTCACATTTCTACTTCTAAATTCATCTACTTATCCTACTATTTACAAGGGATAGTCAAAGACGTGTGTTTATCATCATTACTGTAGGTATAAAGCCAATGCCACATCCTCAAGGTGGTCTTACATAGAGTCACCTTTAGATGCCAATAGAGTCACCTTTAGATGCCAATGCCATATCCCGAATATGGTCTTATATGGGATTACCTCTAGATGCCAATGCCATATCCTGGATATGGTCTTATATGGGATTACCTATCATGTATCGATGTCATATCTCGAATATGGTCTTATACGATTTTCATATTCATTACCAAAGCCATATCCTAGATATGGTCTTATATGAGATCTCAACTGAGTGCCGAGGCCATGTCCTGGACATGATCTTATACGGGACCTTATCTATTTCATAACTCAATGATAGCGTTTTTATAATCAATATGGCCCATTAGGACTTCATCATCTCATTCACTTTAACTACTCAATTTAGTAGAGTATCATGCATTAATATAATGCCAAGCAATCTTAACATGCTAACATAAATGTTTCTTTAATCACATACAAACTTACCTCGATTTCAAAATGAGCTAGCCTATCGATCTAGTCTGAGACTTTGTTCTTTCCCGATCAAGGCGGGTCCTCGATTCTTCTTACTCTATAATAGTAATTTAACTCATTTTAATCACTATATTAATAAAAGCATTTCAAAAATCATGCCTAGGTAAAATTTCTATTTTGCCCCTAGACTTTGGTAAAATGACCATTTTGCCCTTTGGCTCGAAAATAAATTCTAATCACATTTCTACCTTCAACAAGCCTAGGTGAACATTTAATTCTATTAAAGCTATTATCAAAAATCAATATCTCACATATAAACCACAAACTTTATAATTGATAAACCATAATATACACATATTTTAATCCCACATTTAGTATACTTTTGGATGATTTATCCCTTTAATTATGAAAATAGGTGCTCCCAATCCTTTGTTTTCATGTTTTATACTCAAGAGAGCACCAAAGGATGAAAAGGATGAGAAACGGGCTGAAAATAGGGAAAATGGGCCAAAGTATGAAATCCACACGTCTGGACCCCGAGTCACACGACCATGCCTCTTTAGCATGACCGACCACGACCTATAACTCAAATTATATGGGCGTGCCACACGGACATGTCCCTGTCGTAGAAAAGAAGAGTTTCATTCGGATTAGGGTACTTAGAGGAAAAGAAAGACATTCCAAAAGCTTATATAAACACCCTAGAGTCCAACCTTCAAGTGGGCGTTCAGCTAGGCCAAAGAGCCAAGGCAGAGGGGCCGAATTGTGGGATTCACTCGAAGAAAGCCAGTTGATTCATCTAAAGAAGCTAGAATCATACTGAAGACAGAGATCTATCCTTCAATTCCTTTAGGGGGTTTTAGGGTTTTCTTTATGTTTTTTTTATATTTTCTTCTGAGATGTATTCTTTTATGATTATGAACTAAACCCCTCAAATACCTGAGGGGGATAAAACCTAAGACGTATCTTGTTATTGTTTTCTAAGCTGTATGATAAATACTTGATTTGTTCTTAACTATGTATTCTTAATTATTGTTTTGATATTTCAGCATATTGATTCAAGCATTTATGCTTTTTGGCAGAGGAGGATTATAACTTGTTTAAGAGTAGATCTAGTATAGTTAAGCAGAGTTGATCGCAGCCCTTGAGATAGGATGACAAAATTTGCCGGATTAGGGTTAAACCTAATATGGGAGTCCATAGATCGAGTTAATACAATTCTAGGGGTTTTAATTAGAAAGAGATTACAATTAACAACCTAAGGTTAGACTTTAGTAGCCTCGAGAGAGGTATTAATATAAGTTAGGGAATCCTACAGATCAAGTCAAGTGAATAAATCATCTGGTTCAAAGTTAAATAACAAGTGAAGTCTAGGTAGATTCTTCCTCGGGTATTGTCTCCATCAATTGGTTTTTCCCACAAGTATTTCCCCAATTCATTCTTTTTGTCTTAGCATCTTTAGCTTATTAGTTAGTTATTTTAGGTTAAACAACAATTCCTTTAATTCTTAGGTTAAATAATAAAAAGAAAATTAGTATTAGTACTTTTGGTTCCTTTGGGTTCGACAATCTGGTCTTGCCACTAAACTATACTACTGTTCAATAGGTGCACTTGCCTCAAGTCATTGTCATAGTTAGTTTTTAGGCTAGATCATTCATATTATAAATTTTTAAGACTCTGACACACGATCAAGTTTTTGGCGCCATTGCTGGGGAACTGAAATATTAAGAACGCTAAATTTTTGTTACTTTAGCCATATTTTATTTTTGCAATTAAATTTTGTTTTTACTTTTCTAATTTTCTTTTTCTTTTTATCTGTTCCTAGCAGGCACCACTAGTTTATGACTAAGGAACCTGACAGGACCCTTGATTTACGATAGTGATATTGAAGGTATGGTTCACAAAAATCGTAGAGAAATAAGGCGAAGCTTAAACTACATACAAGAAGAGCAAGAGAATGAAATTAATACTATCAAAAGATGGCTGAGAATAATCTGCTACCTCCAGAGGTGGCCAAAATCATGCTCCTCGAACTATGTATGATTATGCTAAACCTAATTTAATAGGAACTGTGTCAAGTATTGTTAGACCTGCTATAGCTACTAATAATTTTGAACTGAAACCTACACAATTCAGATGATACAACAATTTGTTTAGTTTGATGATTTGCATGATGAAGATCCAAATAATCACTTGGCAAATTTCCTAGAATTTTTCAATACTTTCAAAATTAATGGCGTTTCTGATGATGCCATCCATCTTCGGTTATTTCCTTTTTCTTTGAGGAATAAAGCTAAACAGTGGCTGAATTCTCTTTCATGAGGATCAATCACTACATGGGAACAAATGACCAAAAATGTTTTATTAAAATATTTTTCGCCGGCCAAAACGACAAAATTAAGGAATGATATCTCTTCTTTTGTGTAGATGGATTTAGAAACACTATACGATGCATGGGAGAGATACAAAGATCTATTGAGAAGGTGCCCACACCATGGATTACCCTTGTGGCTACAAGTCCAAACCTTTTACAATGGTGTGAACCCTTCAATGCGACAACTGATTGATTCAGTAGCCAGTGGAACCCTGAATAACAAAACTCCTAGGCGGCCTATGAGTTTATAGAGGATATGTCACTGAACAACTATCAGTGGCAAGTTACAAGGACAAGGCCAACAAAAACAGCCGGAGTTTTCAACCTCGACGCAGTCACTATGCTATCAAATTAGGTAGAGATGTTAAATAAAAAGATTGATGGTTTGTGTGGTTCCTCGCAGGTACACCCAGTAATGTAATATGACTCAAATCTAGGAGGTGTGGAGAATCCTGAGTACCCACCCTACAATCCTGGCATGGAAAGTGAATAGATAAACTATACGGGTAATAATTTCAGATCTCAAAATAGCCCTTATAGTAATACTTATAATCTAGGTTGGAGAAACCACCCCAATTTTTCATGGGGTGGTCAAGGAAATCAGAGACAATAACTTCCTCCAAACTTCCAACAATAGCCCTACCCACAGGAAAAGAAGCCGAACCTTGAGGAGATACTGACAAAATTCATAGCGGTGTCAGAAAATCATTTCCAAAACACCGAAACAACACTTAAAAATCAACAAGCATCGATTAAAGGAATCGAGAACTAGTTAGGGAAACTCGCTGAGTTGATCTCTGAACGACCACAAGGTAGCTTGCCAAGTAACATTAAGACTAACCCAAAAGAGCAGTTTCAAGCCATAATCGCTCAGAATAGTGAAGGGTTAGTAGATTTTGAACCTGAGCCAAGGCAAGAACCTGTGGTAAGTGAAGGTAAGCTTGAGGTAAGCCAAGAAAAGCCAAACTAGTAATTAAGGAATACCAACCTCATATACCATATCCTGATGAGATAAAGAAAGACAATTTAGATGAACAGTTCAATAAGTTTCTTAAACTTTTAAAGAAATTACATATTAACTTACTGTTCTTGAAGCTCTTTCGCAGATGCCAGATTCAAGGAAATTTTTAAAAGAGCTTTTGACAAATAAGTAGAACTTAGACGATGAGTCACATGTGGAATTAAACGCAGTGTGCTAACAATGTTGCAAAACAAACTACCACAAAAATTAAAAGATCCAGGGAGTTTTACAATTTAATGTTTAATTGGTAATTTAACTATTAATAACTTGTTAGCTGATTTAGGGGCAAGCATAAATGTTATGCCTTATAAAATGTTTAAACAACTAGGTCTAGGGAAACCCAAACAAACTAGGATGAGTATTCAATTAGCTAATAAGACTATTCGAATTCCTAGGGGTATAATTGAAGATGTACTCGTTAAAATTGACAAATTCATATTCCCTGTAGACTTTGTTGTTTTGGATATGGATAAGGATAATACGGTTCCTTTAATTTTAGGAAGGCCTTTTTTAGCAACTGCCAGATCTAAAATTGATGTTGGTACAGGTGAACTCACATATCGTGTAAGTGAAAAATCAATCAGTCTTCAAGCTCTCGACTCAGCTAGGACATTGAGTGATAAAGGTGAGAACGTAAATTCTATTGATAATCATTTGGTTCAACTTTCTTTACAGGAAGCACCACGAAATCACATAACTGAGCTAGATCTTAGAGCTCGTACCGATAAAGAAGAAATTTATGAGGAACGAAGGTTCAAATTGATGAACTAGACGAGTGGAAGGGACATTTCAAGGAGGAATCAAAACCACACGAAGTGAAATCGAAGGATCCCCCAAACGAGCTTATAGGAACATCAAATCACTTCAAAATAGGAGATCAGGTACTGTTAGAGAAAACAGACCCTCGAACTACCACTTCAGACCTCAATACAAATGAAGAGATCCATTTTTAAGGTCTTAATGTCTTCCCATACAACATAGTTGATAAACCGTAAAAGTAACATATTTTAACCCCATATTTAGTATGCTTTTGGATGATTTAGCCCTTGATTTATGTAAAAAGGTGCTTTTAATCCGTTCTTTTCATGTTCATACTTAGGAAAGCACCCGATAATGAAAAGAATGAGAAATGGGCTTAAAGCAGGCCAATTTAGGCCAAAGAGGAAATTGACATGGCCTGGACTTCAAGCCACATGGCCGTGCCTCGTCAAATTACTTCACACGGCCATGCCACGATTACACGGTCGTGCACCAATTCGACAGAATCGAGACACGGCTTGAAGACAATTTACACGGGCGTGTACCATGGCCGTGCCCCTACCGCGAAAAAAAGTAATTTCACTTGGATTTAGATCCTTGGAGGCAAAGAAACACAATCCTAAGTCTACTTAAACATCCTAGGAGGAATTCTACTTGAATTAGGATACTTAGGAGCCAAGTAAACCATCTCAAAGCCTATATAAAGACCCAAGGTAGCAACTAAAAAGGGAGTTTAGCATAAGTCGAAACAAGAGTTGCAGT
This sequence comes from Gossypium rotundifolium, assembly GCA_025506655.1. Classification (NCBI taxonomy): domain Eukaryota; kingdom Viridiplantae; phylum Streptophyta; class Magnoliopsida; order Malvales; family Malvaceae; genus Gossypium; species Gossypium rotundifolium. The sequence goes on along the minus strand of CP106733.1, from coordinate 150,446,457 downwards.
TTGGCAGAAGCCTTTGCCAGAGTTTTCATTTAGAGAATTACTCAAAGATAGCTAGTTGATCCTTCTCAAGAAGCCGAAGTTCTACTCAAGACGGAGGATCTCTCATTCAATTCCTTCAGGGAGTTTTAGGGATTTCTTATGTTTTGTTTTATCTTTTCTCTTGAGATGTTTTCTTATTTTGTTATGAACTAAACCCTTCAGATACCTGAAGGGGATGAAACCTAGATGAATATTGTTATTTGATTTTTTTTATTTATATGATAAGTACTTAGTTTGTTCTTAATTATGTTGCTTAATCTAATATGATGTGCTTAGGTAGAGGGGGAATAGGCCTTGCCTAAGAGTGGATCTAGCATAATTAAGCGGAGTTGATCAGATGCCTAGAGATAGGGTGACGAAATTTTGTCGGATTAGGGTGAAACCTAATATGGGAGTCCATTGATCGATTTACTGCTATTCTAGGGGGTTATTATAAGCAAACGAGAGTTCCACTAATTAACCTAGGGTTAGACATTATTCGCCTCGAGAGAGGGTTTAATATAGGTTAGGGAGTCTTACGGATCAAGCTAAGTAAAGAAATCATATGATTCAGGGGCTAAATAACAAGTGAAGTCTAGGTTGATTCTTCTTGAGGGTATCGTCGTAATCAACTGAGTTTTTTTCCTAAAGTTATTTCCCAATTCACTCTTTTGTCTTTGTGTCTTTAGAGTAGTAGTTGATAGTTTAATCTAGTTTAAAGTAACTTCACTATATTTTTAAGGCTAAATAATAAAAAAAAAGGTTAGTATTAGTATTTTTAGTTCCTTTGGGTTCGACAATCCGGTCTTGCCTAAGCTATATTACTGTTCGATAGGTACACTTGCCTTTAATCATTGTCAGAGTTAGTTTCCAGGTTCGATCATTCTTTGTATAAATTTTAAAGCTCTGATTTACAGCGATCAAGTTTTTGGCGTTGTTGCCGGGGAACTAAAATATTAAGAAAGCTTAATTTTTATTACTTTAGGCAATTTTTTATTACAATTTTTTATTTATTATTTTTATTATTTTATTATTTTTTTTACTTTGCTAATTTTTTCCTCTACTTTGCTTTTGGCATAAAATTTTAGTCTATGGAAAAGATGGCACTAAATAATTATCAGTGGCAAGTCATGAGGATAATTCCTACTGAAACAGCCAGTGTCTTCAACCACGACGTGGTCACTAGGTTATCTAATCAGTTAGAGATGATGAATAAAAAGATTGATGATTGGTATAGTCCCTCACAGGTGTATCCAAAATACAATATGATTTGAATCTAGGAGGCGTGGCGAATCCTGAGTACCCACCCTACGGATATGGCATGGAAAACGAGCAAGCTCACTATACAGGTAACTATTCTAGATATCAAAATAATTTTTATAGTGACACTTATAATGCAGGTTGGAAGTACCATCCCAATTTCTCTTGGGATGATCAAAATAGCCAAAGATCAGAACTTCCACCAGATTTTCAACAACCACCTCAACAAGAAGAGGAGCCAAATCTTGAAGAGATGCTGACAAAATTCATGGCAAACACAAAAAATTGTTTCCAAGAAACTGAGAAAACACTTAAAAGCAACGAGAACCGATTCGGGGAACTTACTAAGTCAGTCAAGGCAGCCACTAATGCAGTCGAACAACTCGCAAAGCTAATGTCAGAATGACCGCAACGACGTCTACCAAGTAACAACGAGATTAAACCGAAGGAGTAAATTCAAGCTATCTCAGCCCTTGCCAATAAGGGGTTAGATGAACCTAATCCAATACAAAAAGCCAAGGTAGACGACACAAGAAAAACCAAAACCGGTAATCAAGGAGTACCAACAGCACATACTTTATCTCGAACCAATGAAAAGAGACGATTCAGAGGAATAGTTCGGTAAGTTTCTTAAACTCTTAAAGAAATTACATATCAACTTACCTCTTCTTGAAGCTCTTTTTCAGATACCAGACTCGAGGAAATTTTTAAGACAGCTCTTTACCAACAAACACAAATTAGATGAAGAGCACCACATGAAGCTAAACGCAATGTGCTCAGCAATTCTACAAAATGAACTACCACGAAAATTAAAAGATCCGAGTTTTACAATTCCATGTTTAATTGGTAGTTTATCTATTGATAATGCATTAGTGGATTTAGGGGCAAGCATCAATTGTATGCCTTACAAAATGTTTAAACAACTAGGTCTAGGGAAACCCAAACAAACTAGGATGAGTATTCAATTAACTGATAAAACTATAAGAATTCCTAGGGGTATAATAGAAAATGTTCTAATCAAAATTGATAAATTCGTATTCCTAGTAGACTTTGTTGTTTTAGACATGGATGAGGAAAACATGATCCCCTTAATTTTAGGAAGACCCTTTTTAGCAATTGCCAGAGCTAAAATTGATATCTATGCAGGAGAACTCATACTTCGTGTAGGCAACGAGATAGTCACTCTCCAAGCTCTTGACTCAGATAAGACATCGAGTAATAAAGGGACGAACGTTAATTCCATTGATAACCATTTGGTTCAACCTTCTTTACAGGAAACATCACGAAATCACCTAGCTGAGCTAGATCCTAAACCTTGTGCCAATAAAAAGAATTATATGAGGAACGAAGCCTTAGGGTCGACAAACTAGAAGAGTGGAAAATACAATTTAAAGAAGAACCAGAACCACACGAAGTGCAACCGAAGGAAACCCCAGATGAGTTGATAGGAACAATAAATCACATCAAAATAGAGGATCAGGTATTGTTGAATAAGGAAGACCCTTGAATCACCAATTCAGAACTCAAGGAAAATGAAGAAATCACTTTTGAGGTACTTAATGTCTTCCTATACGGCACAGTCGAGGTAAGCAATCCTAAATTCAACACTTTTGAGGTAAACATTACTCGACTTAAACTTTATATCCATAACCGAGTTGATCGCATGAGAAAGGATTTCCACCTCTTCAAACCACCATGATTGTGCGTACAACAGGTAAGTCTAGCTCAAGACTTTAAACAAGTTCTTCTCGGGAGGCAACCCGAGTACTAACCGTACTAATTAGTTTGGTTTTATTTCTTTTCGTATTTAGGCATAGGTTTCCATACCCACACGGCCTTGCACACGGCCATGGCCGTGGCCGTGTGGACACCACGACTAGGCACATGAGCGTGGACCTTATCTCTATTTAATTATTTACTTTTATTCATATTTTTATTTTTATTTTATTTTTATTTTTATTTTTATTTTTATTTTTACTTCCTTTATTATTTTCTCCTTTTTCTCAATGGCATTTAGATTTAACTTAGGATACAATAAAACCAAGCCGACTAGTTTGAGGATTCAATTTCAAACGGTTCGAGACGCTTCCCCACGTTCACCTCCAATCTTATCCGGTTTCTTTTCATAGACTTCATCCAAAAATTCAGGAAGTGTTACTTCTCCCCTTCTCTTTTGATTTTATTATTACATAATTGTTTATCTATCTTTGTACATTGAGGGCAATGTACATCTTAAGTATGAGGGTAAAAGTACCTGACTTTTTGCATTATTCTCAAATCCTGAATTTTAGTCTTGTTCCTAAGTAAGTTTCTCATATTACTAATTAGGATGAAATTTCAAGTGATTTATGATTTTTATTGATATATTTTGGATTAAGTTATTGATAATTGTGCATTGATGATTTAAACTTTAAGATACTAGAGAATCAAGCATGATAAGTCCATTTTTTAAAGAATCAAAAATTTTCTAGGTTGTTGAACTAAATTTGAATATTACCTTGAAGTTTGAAATTTACAAAGATTGATGTCAAATACCCATAATTTTTGTGAGATTTTGAGCCTTATAGAGCATATATTCTTTTTTGTGCTCACTTTATTGATTATGAGTGTGTCAACTTTGAACTGTTATTCTAGAACTTGCCTCGTTTATACATGTTGAGACCACATCTATGATTTGATATACTAAGATGATAAAGGCACCTAGGGTTTAACCCATTCACACCACTAAAAGCCTACCCACATAATTAACCCCTATTGAACCCTTTTTAATCCTAACAACCCTTTTTATTGATTTACTCGCTAATATTAACCCAAAAACCCTTTGAATTTGTTATCATTCTTTTGACTATCCTTCCATCGAGAATTGATTTGATCAGTTGCCTAATTAGTTTATTTCAATTGATAAAGTCTTTCTTTATTATGTATTTACTTTAGTTTGTTTTGAAAAAAAAAATCTAAAAATCGAAGTATATTCAGTATTAGAGTATAGAAAGTGAGCTTGTGCATTTAAATTTCAATTATGAAAGAAAAAAAGCTCGTATTATTATTAGTTTAAAGTTTCAATTGATGTAATTATTTATTTTTTAGTTCATTGTTTTTAGTTAGGTAATTTGTCAATTTGATCTTGATTTTAACCTTCTAATTCAGCCTTTATCCACACCTTTTAACCCAAGCCCCGTTACAACCCTCATTAAAGACCTTTTCTTTTGTGTATCATCTCATATACAGTGGTGGATATTTGATTTTCAGGCAAGCCTATGGGATTAACTTTTCAGGTTTGACTTATGAGTGCTTATTCTTGAACCATAAACACTTCGAGTGATTTGAGTGAATCTTTTGTGAGGATGTCAATCCTTATCGATTTTGAATTAAAGGTAATTACTTAGATAAGGGGATACACCTATATTTTCGTACTACAAAGGTATGACTTATCTTGATTGAATCTTTAGGGTTCATTGAGTTAAATTATCCATGTATAAATTATCTATGAATTATGATGAGACATTGTCGATAGGAATTTTGAATTATGGAAAGTTTGTTTTAATTGTAAGTTGAAAATTTTGCTTGAGGACAAGCAAAAGCTTAAGTGTAGGGGTATTTGATAAACCGTAAAAGTAACATATTTTAACACCATATTTAGTATGCTTTTGGATGATTTAGCCCTTGATTTATGTAAAAAGGTGCTTTTAATCCTTTCTTTTCATGTTTATACTCAGGAAAGCACCCGAGGACAAAAAGAACGAGAAACGGGCTTAAAACAGGCCAATTTGGGCCAAAGAGGAAATCGACACAGCCTGGACTTTAAGCCACACGGTCGCGCCTTGTCAAATTACTTCACATGGCCATGCCACAATTTACACGGCCGTGCCCCAATCGATAGAATCGAGACACGGCTTGAAGATGATTTACATGGTCATGTGACGTGCCCCTATCACGGGAAAGAGCAATTTCACTCGGATTTGGATGCTTGGAGGCAAAGAAACACATTCCTAAGTCTATTTAAACATCCTAGGAGGAATTCTACTTGAATTAGGATACTTAGGAGCCAAGTAAAGCATCTCAAAGCCTATATAAACACCCAAGGTAGCAACTAAAAGGGGAAGTTTGGCAGAAGCCAAAATAGGAGTCGCAGTTTGACAAAAGCCTTCTGCCAGAGCTTTCATTCAAGGAATTACTCGAAGATAGCAAGTTGATCCATCTTAAGAAGCCGTAGTTCTACTCAAGACGGATGATCTCTCCTTCAATTCCTTCAGGGAGTTTTAGGGATTTCTTATGTTTTGTTTTATCTTTTCTCTTGATATGTTTTCTCATTTTGTTATGAACTAAACCCTTCAGATACCTGAAGGGGATGAAACCTAGATGCATCTTGTTATTTGATTTCTTGATTCATATGATAAGTAATTAGTTTGTTCTTAAGTATGTTGCTTAATCTAATTTGATGTGCTTAGGTAGAGGAGGAATAGACCCTGCCTAAGAGTGGATCTAGCATAATTAGGCGGAGTTGATCGCATGCCTAGAGATAGGGTGATGAAATTTTGCCAGATTAGGGTGAAACCTAATATGGGAGTCCATTGATCTATTTGCTACTATTCTAGGGGGTTATTATAAGCGAACGAGAGTTCCACTAATTAACCTAGGGTTAAATGTTATTCGCCTCAAGAGAGGGTTTAATATAGGTTAGGGAGTATTACAGATTAAGCTAAGTAAAGAAATCATATGATTCAGGGGTTAAATAACAAGTGAAGTCTAGGTGGATTCTTCCTAAGGGTATCGTCGTGATCAACTGAGTTTTTTTCCTAGAGTTATTTCCCAATTCGCTCTTTTGTCTTTGTGTCTTTAGAGTAGTAGTTGTTAGTTTAATTTAGTTTAAAGCAACTTCACTATAATTTTAAGGCTAAATAATAAAGAGAAGGTTAGTATTAGTACTTTTAGTTCCTTTGGGTTCGACAATCCGATCTTGCCTAAGCTATACTACTGTTCGATAGGTACACTTGCCTTTAGTCATTGTCAGAGTTATTTTCCAGGTTCGATCATTCTTTTTATAAAATTTAAAGCTCTGATTTACAGTGATTAATAGTCGAGGTAAGCAATTCTACATTTGACACTTTTAAGGTAAATCCTTTTTTATTTTTTAATTAAGCTTTTTACTCCTTTTTTAAATTCTTATTAGTAAAATTTGATTCCTTTTATAACTGGCTGTCTAACCTCGAGAATCTATAACAACATCCATTAAATAGTACTCCCTAAAAATTTAACTGATGTCTTTGCAGTTTAAAGGTTCAATGTTCCACTCTGAGAATGGAAAACATCACTAGGAGTATTCACCACCACACTCACTTATGTTTAAGTCATCATCATTAATCATCCTCCAAGGATCTCATCCAAAACTCAGGAAGTTTCACTTCTCTCCCTAACTTATGATTTTCTTTTTATATGATTATTATCTATCTTTGTGCATTGAGGGCAATGTACATCTTAAGTGTGGGGGGATGAAAATTATTTAGAAAAAGTGCTGAACTTTTTGCATTATTCTCAAATCCCTGAATGATATCTTGTCTTAAGTAATTTTCTCATATCACTAATTAGAATGAAATTCCTGTTGATTTATGATTTTTATTGATATGTTTCGGATTAAGTCATTGATAATTATACAGTGATGATTTAAACTTTAAGATACTAGAGAGTCAAGTATGATGAGTCTATTTTCAAAAATTAAAATTTTGTTAGGTTGTCTTCCTGAATCTAATTATTACCTTGAAGTTTAAAATTTACAAGGTTGTCATAAAAAATCCATAATTTTTGTGAGATTTTGAACATTTTAGAGCATACATTCTTTTCGTGCTCACTTTATTGATTATGAGTGTGTCAACATTTTTTGTTAGAACTTGCTTCGATTATACATGTCGAGACCACATCTTTGACTTGATATAATGAGATGATAAAAGCACTTAGGATTTAACCCACTTACTCCACTAAAAGCCTACCCTCACAATTAACCCCTAGTGAACCCCTTTGATCCTAACAAACCTTTTATTGATTCACCCACTAACATTAACCCAAAACCCATCTTGTATTTTTATCACCATTCCTCTTGACTACCCTTCTATCGAGATTTGATTTGATCAGTTGCCTAATTATTTTATTTTAATAGTTGAATTCATCTTATATTAGGTACTTAACTTGATTTGTTCTTAAAAAAAATCGTAGTATATTCATTATTAGTTCCATAATTAAGTAGGCTTTGATCGTGTCCGTCGAGTCTTAAAAATTTATAAAAAGAATGATCGAACCTGGAAACTAACTAAGACAACGATGGAGGCAAGTGCACCTATCAAACAGTAGTATAGCTAGTGGCAAGACCGGATTGTCGAACCCAAAGAAACCAAAAGTACTAATATTAACTCTCTTTCTATTATTTAACCTATGAATTAAGAGATTTGTTTATCTAATCTAGAATTAACTAACTACTAAGCTAAAGATGCGAGACAAAGAAAAAAATTGAGGAAATACTTGAGAGGAAAATTGATTGATTTAGACAATATCCGAGGAAGAATCCACCTAGACTTCACTTGTTATCTAACTCTGAACCAGATGATTTATTCACTTGACTTGATCCGTAGGATTCCCTAATTTATATCAATACCTCTCTTGAGGCTATTAACATCTAACCCTAGGTTGTTTAATTGAAATCTCTTTCTAATTAAAGCCCTTAGAATTGCATTAAATCGATCTATGGACTCCCATATTAGGTTTGACCCTAATCTGATAGATTTTTGTCACCCTATCTTTAGGCGTGTGAGCAACTCGGCTTAACTATGCTAGATCTACTCTTAGACAGGGTCTCTTCCTCCTCTACCTAAGCACATCACACTTGAATCAATATCCCAGAAATACCAAAACAAGAATTAAGAGCACATAGTTAAGAACAAATCAAGTATTTATCATACAACTCAGATAACAATAACAAGATCCGTCTTAGGTTTCATCCCCCTCAAGTATCTGAGGGTTTAGTTCATAATTGTAAAGGAAAACATCTCAGAAGAAAAGATAAAGCAAAACATAAGAAAACCGTAAAACTCCCTGAAGGAATTGAAGGAGAGATCCTCAGTCTTAAGTATGATTCCTGCTTCTTGAGATGAATCAACTAGCTTCCTTCGAGAAGATCCCTAAATTTTAACTACTCTGGCTCAGCTCTTTGGCCTAGTTAAACCGCCCCCAAAAAGCCCTGATAGAAGGCTTCCGTCGAACTCTCATTGAACCCCCTTTAAGTTGCCTCATAGGGTGTTTATATAGGCTTTGAGATGCCTTATTTGGCCCGAAAGTATCCTAATCTCAATAGAATTATTCTTTCCTGCGGCAGGGCCACACCCATGGCACACGCCCGTGTAAATCATGGCCAGGCTGTGTTTAAGTCTGTTGATGAGACATGGCCGTGTTTTTCGGGGTCCAGGCCGTGGTCGACTCTTTTTACACCACACGACTGTGTGGTCTGATGAGGCATGGTCACGTGTAAATCATGGCCAGCCGTGTTTAGGTCCATGGCCGTGTTTTTCCGTTCGTCGACTCTTTTTACACCACACGACTGTGTGGTCTTGGGCCCAGGCCATGTGGATTTTGTACTTTGGTCTATTTTCTCCATTTTCGGCCCGTTTCTCATTCTTTTCATCCTCCGGTACTCTACTGAGTATAAAACATGAAAACAAAGGATTAGGAGCACCTATTTCCATAATTAAGGGATAAATTATTCAAAAATATGCTAAATGTGGGATTAAAATGTGTTCATATTATGGTTTATAAATACCCCCACTCTTAAGCTTTTGCTTGTCCTCAAGCAAAATTCTCAACTCATAGTTAAAACGAACATCCTCAATTCATAATATTCACCTTTAATTCAAAATCGACAAAAGTTGACATCCTCACTAAATATTCACTCAAATCACTCAAGGTGTTTAAGGTTAAAAAATTAAGCGCTCAAAAGTCGAACATGAAAAGTTAATCCCATAGGCTTGCCTAAAAATCAAATATCCACCACTGTAAAATGAGATGATACACAAATTAAAAGGTCTTTAAAAAGGGTTGTAATGGGGCTTAGGTTAACGGTGTGGATAAAGGTTGAATTAAAAGGGTTAGAATCGAGATTGAATTGACAAATTACCTAACTAGAAAAATGACTAATAACCTGAAAAATTACATCAATTGAAAACTTGAAATACTAATAATACGAGCTTCTTCTTCAAGATGTTGAAATTAAACGTATAGGTTCGCTTAATCACATAACTAATAATGAATATACTTTGATTTTTTTAAAGAACAATCTAGTAAGATAAAACTTTAACAACTAAAATAATATAATTAGGCAACTGATCAAAATGGTGATAACAAATACAAGATGGGTTTCGGGTTAATATTAGTGGGTTGAGTCAATAAAAGTGTTGTTAGGATTAAAAGGGTTCACTAGGGGTCAATTATGAGGGTAGGCTTTTAGTGGAGTAAGTAGGTTAAATCTTCAGTGCCTTAACCATCTCTGTATATCAAATCAATAGTGTGGTCTCGACATGTATAATCGAAGCAAGTTCTAGAATAACAAATCAATGTTGACACACTCATAATCAATAAAGTGAGCACGAAAAGAATGTATGCTCTAAAAGGCTCAAAATCTCACAAAAAATTATGGGTATTTTGATGTCAACCTAGTAAATTTCAAACTTCAATGTAACAATTTAGATTCAGGTACACAACCTAACATAATTTTTTTTTGAAAATAGACTCATCATGCTTGATTCTCTAGTATCTTAAAGTTTAAATCATCATTGTAGAATTATCAATGACTTAATCTAAAACATATTAATAAAAATCATGAATCAACAAGAATTTTATTCTAATTAGTGATATGAGAAAATTACTTTAAGACTGAATATCATTCAGGGATTTGAGAATAGTGCAAAAAGTTAGGCACTTTTTCTAATAAACTTTCACCCCCACACTTAAGATGTACATTGCCTTCAATGTACAAAGATAGATAACAATCATATAACAAGAAAATCAAAAGTGATGGAGAGAAGTGAAACTTCCTGAATTTTTGGATGGATTCCTTGAGTTTGGAAGTGTGGAAACTTGATTCGGAGGTGAAAGATAAGTTGGAGGGAGCGCTCTCTAATTCATGTTCTAGATGAAGAAATTGGGAACCTCGTGAAGAGTTAGTTAAATAATAATAATTTAAATTAAACTAATTATATAATTAAAGTAGATAAAGATAATAAGAAAGAAAATATGAATTAAAATAAGACTAAAAAAGAAGATGAATGGACTAGGAAGTCCTTATTGGTAGATGGTTTGCGAGGTGGGTGTGGTTTCTAAGGCCGTGGTGTTGTGATTTCCTAGTAGCCTTTAGAACCTAAAACCAAGAAACTAAAACAAAATAAACTAAATTTAATATATGAAAAATGAAGAAAAGGAAAATAAAGGAGATGAGAAAAGTAAAATAAAAGTTAGATGGTCTCAAAGACCCTTTGCTTGTCGAGTTAATGAAGCAGCCGACATGAACTTATGTTGATTGGTCTCATACAGGGAGACAGGACTCGGATCTTTACTTTTCTTTGACATTGTTGAAGTGTAGATTGAAATTTTATAAGATGAAGAAGGAGGAGAGTGAAGATGGATAGGGAATGGGTGAGAAGGGAAAGGAGTGTTTTAAATAGAAATTTTCAACTCTGGTACATCCCCACACCCGTGTATCATGGGCGTGTTATGTCACACGGCCATTTCGCACGGCCATGTGGTGGTTCAATTGCTTCTCCCATGCCTGGTATTTAAGTTGCCACGCCCGTGTTGGTTCAACAGTATCGACCACGGCTATATCGCACGGCCGTGGTGTTAGGTGAGTCCGTGATTCAAAGATATTTTTCTCGTCCTGTCTCGTACTATCTCTTCCATGTCAGTATGAAAATTCGTAGCATCCGCATGGCCATGGCCACGGCCATGTGTAAGGTCGTATGATGTGAAAATCTGTGCTTCATTAACTTGGTTAGTCTGTAGTTAGGTGCTAAAAGAAAAAGAACTGAAAATAAATAGGGTTAGTGCTCGAGTTGCCTCCCGAGAAACACTCGTTTAAAGTCTTAAGCTAGACTTACATCTCATTCCTACCTTCACGGTGGTTTAAGGAGTGAAAAATCCTTTTCATGCTTTCATCATATAATTTGGGTCGAGTGGAGTTTACTTTAAAAGTACCAAAAGTAGAATTACTTTCCTCGATTGTTCTGTAAGGGAAAACATTAAGTACTGTAAAGGGGATCTCTTCATTTATCTTTAGGTTTAATGTGGCGATTCACGGGTTTGTTCTATCTAATAGTACCTGATCTCCTATTTTGAAGTGATTTGATGTTCCTTTAAGTTTTTCTGGGGGTTCTTTCGGTTTCACTTTGTGTGGGTTTGATTCCTCCTTGAAATGTGTCTCCCACTCATCTACCTCATCGGTCTGAAGCCGTTGTTCCTCATGAGATATTTCCTTGTTGGTACGAGCTATGGGATCTGGCTATATAGTGTAATTCCATGGTTCTTCCTAAAAAGAAAGTTTAACTAAATTCTTATCAAGGGAATTTTCATCCTCACCTTTCTCACTCGATGTCCTAGCTGAGTCGAGAGCTTGAAGACTAATTGATTCGTCACCTACACAAAGTATGAGTTCACCTGTGCTAACATCACTTTTAGATCTGGCAGTTCCTAGAAAAGGTCTTCCTAAAATTAAGGGGATACTATTGTCTTCATCCATATCTAAAACAACGAAATCTACTGGGAATATGAATTTGTCAACTTTAACGAGTAAATCTTAATTATACCCCTAGGAATTTGAATAGTCTTGTAAGCTAGTTGAATGCTCATCCTAGTTTGCATGGGTTTCCCTAGACCTAACTGTTTAAACATTTTAGAAGGTATAACATTGATGTTTGCCCCTAAATCAGCTAAAGCATTATTAACAGATAAACTACCAATTAAACATGGAATTGTAAAACTCCCTAGGTCTTTTAATTTTTATGGTAGTCTGTTCTGTAACATTGCCGAGCACACTATGTTTAATTCAACATGTGGTTTTTCGTCTATCTTTCTCTTATTTGTTAAAAGCTCTTTTAAAAATTTCCTTGAATCTGTCATCTGTGAAAGAGCTTCAAGAAATGGTAGGTTAATATGTAATTTTTTTAAGAGTTTAAGAAACTTACCGAATTGTTCCTCCGCATTGTCTTTCTTCATTGCATTGGGATAGGGTATATGAGGTTGGTATTCTTTAATTACCGATTTTGGTTTTCCTTAGCTTACCTCAACCTTACCTTTACTTACCACAGGTTCTTACCTTGGCTTAGATTCAGAATCCACTACTCCTTCACTGTCTTGAGCAGTAATGGTTTGAAGTTGCTCCTTCGAGTTAGTCTCTGTGTTACTTGGCAAGCTACCTTGTGGTTGTTCGAAGATCAGTTTAGTGAGTTGCCCTAACTGGTTCTCAATTTCTTTAATCGATGCTTGTTGATTTTTAAGTGTTGTTTCGGTGTTTTGAAAACAAGTTTTAGACACCGCTATAAATTTTGTTAGCATATCTTCAAGGTTCGACTTCTTTTCCTGTGGGTAGGGCTATTGTTGGAAATTTGGAGGGGGTTGTTGTCTTTAATTACCTTGACCACCCCATAAGAAATTGGGGTGGTTCCTCTATCCTGGATTATAAGTATTACTATAAGGGTTATTTTGAGGTCTAAAATTGTTACCCGTATAGTTTATTTGTTCGCTTTCCATGCCCAGATTATAGGGTGGATACTTGGGATTCACCACACCTCCTAGATTTGAGTCACAATGCATAACTAGATGTACCTGCAAAGAACCACACAAACCATCAATCTTTTTATTCATCATCTCTACCTGATTTGATAGCATGGTGACTGTGTCAAGGTTGAAAACTCTGGCTGTTTTAGTTGGCCTTGTCTTTGTAACTTGCCACTGATAGTTGTTCAGTGACATCTGCTCTATGAATTCATAAGTGGCTTTAGGAGTTTTGTTATTCAGGGTTCTGCCGGTTGCTGAGTCAATTAACTTCGGGTTGAGGGTTTCACACCGTTGTAAAAAGTTTGGACCAGTAACCACAAGGGTAAACCATGGTGTGGGCACCTTCTCAACAAATCTTTGTATCTCTCCCATGCATCGTATAATGTTTCTAAATCCATTTGCACAAAAAAAGAAATATCATTCCTTAATTTGGCCGTTTTGGTCGGCAAAAAATATTTTAATAAAAATTTTTCGGTCATTTGATCCCATGTGGTGATTGATCCTCGTGGCAACCACTGTTTGGATTTATTTCTTAATGAAAAGGGAAATAACCAAAGACGAATGACATCATCAGAAATGACATTTATTTTAAAGGTATCACAGAATTCTAGAAGATTTGCTAAATGAGTATTTGGGTCTTCGTCTTGCAAACCATCAAATTGAACAAACTGTTGAATCATTTGTATAGTGTTAGGTTTCAATTCAAAATTATTAGCGGCTATAGCAGGCCTAACAATTCTTGATTTGACTCCTGTTAAATTAGGTTTAGCATAATCATACATAGTTCGAGGAGCATGATGATCGGCCACCTCATGGGGTAGCAGATTATTCTCAGCCATCCCTTCGGTGGTATTAGTTTCGTCCTCTTGCTCTTCTTGTATGTAATTTAAGCCTCGCCTTACTTCTCTACGATTTATGCATATGGTTCCTTCAATAACACTGTCGTAAAGTAGTGGTCCTGTCCAGTTCCTTCTAGTCATAAACTAGAGGTACCTACTAGGAAAAGAAAAAAGAAAATTTAGAAAAGTAAAAAATAAAGTTTAATTGCAAAAATAAAAAATAAAAATATGGCTAAAGTAATAAAATTGAGCATTCATAATATTCAGGTTCCTCAAGAATCGGCGCCAAAATCTTGATCGTAATCATCGAGTCTTAAAATTTATAAAAGAATGATCGAACTCGAAACTAACTAAGACAACGATGGAGGCAAGCGCATCTATCGAGCAAGAGTATAGCTAGTGGCAAGACCGGATTGTCAAACCCAAAGGAACCAAAAGTACTAATATTAACTCTCTTCATATTATTTAGCCTATGAATTAAGAGATTTGTTTATCTAATCTAAAAGTAACTAACTACTAAGCTAAAGATGCAGAGACAAAGAAAAGAAATTGAGTAGAGACTTGAGAGGAAAACCGATTGATTTAGACAATACCTGAGGAAGAATCCACCTAGACTTCACTTGTTATCTAACTCTGAACCAGACGATTTATTCACTTGACTTGATCCGTAAGATTCCCTAATTTATATCAATACCTCTCTCGAGGCTACTAACGTATAACCCTAGGTTGATTAATTGAAATATCTTTCTAATTAAATCCCCTAGAATTGCATTAAATCAATCTATGGACTCCCATATTAGGCTTGCCCCTAATCCGGTAGATTTTCGTCACCCTATCTCTAGGCGCGCGAACAACTCTGCTTAACTATGCTAGATCTACTCTTAGACAGGGTCTCTTCCTCCTCTTCCTAAGCACATCACACTTGAATCAATATCCCAGAAATACCAAAATAAGAATTAATAGCACATAGTTAAGAACAAATCAAGTATTTATCATACAGCTCAGATAACAATAACAAGATCTATCTTAGGTTTTGTCCCCCTCAAGTATCTGAGGGTTTAGTTCATAATTGTAAAAGAAAACATCTCAGAAGAAAAGATAAAACAAAACATAAGAAAACCCTAAAACCCCCTGAAGAGTTGAAGGAGAGATCCTCAGTCTTGAGTATGATTCTGGGTTCTTGAGATGAATCAACTGGCTTTCTTCAAGTAGATCCTTAAATTTTAACTGCTCTGGCTGGGCTCTTTGGCCTAGCTGAACCGGCCCCGAAAAGCCCTGATAGAAGGCTTCTTTGAACTCTCGTCGAACCCTCTTTAAGTTGCCTTATAGTGTGTTTATATAGGCTTCGAGATGCCTTAATTGGCCCAAAAGTATCCTAATTTGAATAGAATTATTCTTTCCTGCAGCAGGGCCAAGCCCATGGCACACGCCCATGTAAATTGTGGCCAGGCCATGTTCGGGTCTGTTGATGAGGTATGACTGTGTTTTTTGGGGTCCAGCCTAGGTCGACTCTTCTTACACCACACGACCGTGTGGTCTTTGGCCTAGGCCATGTGGATATCATACTTTGTCCTATTTTCTTTATTTTTGGCCCGTTTCTCATTCTTTTCATCCTTCGGTACTCTACTGAGTATAAAACATGGAAACAAAGGATTAGGAGCACCTATTTCCATAATTAAAGGAAGAAATCATCCAAAAATATGCTAATGCGGGATTAAAATTTGTTCATAATATGGTTTATCAAGCTTATACATTTAAATTTCACATCTTGAAGAAGAAGCTCGTATTATTAGTGTTTCAAGTTTTCAATTGATGTAATTATTCAGGATTAGTTCATTTTTCTAGTTAGGTATATTGTCAATTCAATCTCGATTTTAACCCTTTAATTTAGCCTTTATCCACACCTTTAACCAAGCCCCATTACAATCCTTTAAAGACCTTTTGGTTTGTGTATTATCTCATTTTATAGTGGTGGAGATTTGATTTTCATGCAAGCCTATGGTAATAACTTTTCATGTTTGATTGATGAGAGCTTAATTTTGAACCTTAAACACTTTGAGTGATTTGAGTGAATCTTTAGTGAGGATGTCAACTCTTTTCAATTTTGAAATAAAGGTAATTATTTTGATAAAGGTAAACACCTATATTTTTCGTGCTTCAAAACTATGACTTTAATTGTTTGAATCTTTAGGACATTTTGAGTTAAATTATCCATGTATAAATTATCTATGAATTATGATGAAACATTATCGATGAATATTATGAATTGAGGAAGTTCATTTTAATTATGAGTTGAGAATTTTGCTTGAGGACAAGTAAAAGTTAGTGTGGCGGTATTTGATAAACCATAATATACATATATTTTAATCCCAAATTTAGCATACTTTTAGATGATTTATCCCTTTAATTATGGAAATAGGTGCTCCTAATCCTTTGTTTTCATGTTTTATACTCAGGAGAGCACCAGAGGATGAAAAGAACGAGAAACTGGCCAAAAACGGGGAAAATGGGCCAAAGTACGAAATCCACACGGCCTGGACCCCGAGTCACATGGCCGTGCCTCTTTAGCAGGACCGACCACGGCCTATAACTTCGAATAACACGGGCGTGCCACACGGGCGTGTCCCTGCCATAGTAAAGAAGAGTTTCATTCGGATTAGGGTACTTAGAGGTAAAGAAAGACATTCTGAAAGCCTATATAAACACCCTAGATGCCAACCTTCAAGGGGGCTTTCAGCTAGGCCAAAGAGCCAAGCTAGAGGGTCAGAATTGTGGGATTCACTCGAAAAAAGCCAGTTGATTCATCTCAAGAAGCCAGAATCATTCTCAAGAGGGAGGATCTCTCCTTCAATTCCTTCAAGGGGTTTTAGGGTTTTCTTTATGTTTTGTTTTATATTTTCTTCTGAGATCCATTCTTTTATGATTATGAACTAAACCTCTCAAATGCTTGAGGGGGATGAAACCTAAGATGGATCTTGTTATTGTTTTCTGAGCTGTATAATAAATACTTGATTTTTCTTAACTATGTGTTCTTAATTCTTGTTTTGATATTTCAGGATATTGATTCAAGCATTTATGCTTTTAGGCAGAGGAGGAATATACCCTGTTTAAGAGCAGATCTAGCATAGTTAAGCAGAGTTGATCGCAACCCTAAAGATAGGATGAAAAAAAAAATCTTTTGGATTAGGGTCAAACCTAAAATGGAGTCCATAGATCAAGTTAATCCAATTATAGGGTTTTTAATTAGAAAGAGATTTCAATTAATCAACCTAGGGTTAGACATTAGTAGCCTCGAGAGAGGTATTAATATAAATTAGGGAATCCTACGGATCAAGTCAAGTGAATAAATCATCTGGTTCAGAGTTAAATAACAAGTGAAGTCTAGGTGGATTCTTCCTCTGGTATTGTCTCAATCAATTGGTTTTTCCCACAAGTATTTCCCCAATTCATTCTTTTTGTCTTAGCATATTTAGCTTAGTAGTTAGTTAATTTAAGGTTAAACAACAATTCCTTTAATTCTTAGGTTAAATAATAAAAAGAAAGTTACTATTAGTACTTTTGGTTTCTTTGGGTTCGACAATCCGGTCTTGCCACTAAACTATACTACTATTCGATAGGTGCGCTTACCTCAAGCTTTGTTAGTTTTTAGGCTAGACCATTCATATTATAAATTTTTAAGACTCTGACACACGATCAATAACCTTTTCATCAAGATCTTATTTGGTGTTTTCATGCTAACACCTTTCACAAAAGTTGTTCATTTAACAACTAAGACTCATTTTCTTCCATAAAGATGCAGCAATAACAATGATAGATCTCATGGTAAAACTCTAAACTTTTTCACAATATTGCACAATAGTCCCTTCATTTGAAAGCTTAAGCTTTAGGGGTCTCAAAAGTACAATTATTCTCAAGAAAAGATCACTAGATCACTTACTTGAATGGATGAGAGCTTGCTGAAATTTGAGCTTCCAAAAACTCCTATTTGTTTTCTATTTTCGGTGGAGAAGTATGAGAAAAAGATGGACATCATCTTTTCTTTATTCTAATATTAAATTCACAATTTAGTCCACCAACCACCACCAACTTTGACCAACTTGGTCAATCCTTGTCCCCCTTTGAAACCTATGGCCGGTCAAGCCAATCTTGGGGGTCTAATTTCCTTTTAAAGACCTCCAATTAACAATTTATGGCTATTTGGTACTTTTAGCCTATAGAATGGAACTTTCGCACTTAATGCGATTTAGTCATTTTTCGC
The DNA here is from genome assembly GCA_025506655.1 of Gossypium rotundifolium. NCBI lineage: Eukaryota > Viridiplantae > Streptophyta > Magnoliopsida > Malvales > Malvaceae > Gossypium > Gossypium rotundifolium. The sequence goes on along the minus strand of CP106733.1, from coordinate 150,428,277 downwards.
GATTAAACATGAAATCCCTAAAATTAAAACACCAAAATTTTCATGCACATATGCTACTATGTTCTAACTCATAATATAATCATGAAAATAAATTTTTCTAATCTTGGATTAGTGATCCCAAGTTCACTTTTCTGACTAGCCCCTAAATCGGGCTGTTACAATTCTTCCCCTTAAATATTTTCGTCCTCGAAAATCTTACCGGTGAAAAGGTTAAGGTATTGGTTTCTCATCGTTTCCTCGGTCTCCCATGTAGCCTCTTCTATTCCGTGTCTTTTCCATAGGACTTGCACTAGGGCTATGCTTTTGTTTCTTAATTACTTGACCTCTCGTGCTAAGATTTTAATTGGCTCATCACCATAAGTCAAGTCCGGTTGTAATTCCACCTCTTCGGTACAATGACATGTAAAGGGTCTGAACGGTATCGGCATAACATGGATACGTAAAATACGTCATGAATCTTTTCTAACTCAGGTGGCAAGGCTAACTGATAAGCTACCGGTCCTATCCTTTCGGTAACTTCATAAGGTCAATAAATCGCAGACTCAATCTGCCCTTCCGGCCATATCTGAGAACTTTCCTCCAAGGTGATAATTTCAAGAACACTTTATCACCGACCTTGAATTCTATCTCTTTCCTTTTAAAATCCAAATAGGACTTTTGTTTATCTGAGGTGACTTTTAAATAGTCACCTATCACTTTTACCTTCTCTTCAGTTTCTTTAACCAAGTCAACCCCGTGTATTTGTTTCTCTCTGAGTTCTGACTAATACAAGGGCGTTCGACACTTATGCCCATACAATGCCTTATAAGGCGCCATTTTCAAACTTGACTGAAAGATGCTGTTGTAGGCGAATTCCACCAATGGTAAGTATTTCTCCCAATTGCCATGGAATTCTAAAACACAACATCGAAGCATGTCTTCTAGTATCTGAATTACCCTCTCTGACTGCCCACCAGTTTGTGGATGGAAGGCTATACTGAAACACAATTTTATGCCCAAAGCCTCTTGCGGCTTTTTCCAAAATCGTGACGTGAATCTCAGATCTCTATCTGAAATGATTGACAATGGTACACCATGAAGTCTTACTATCTTAGACATGTACAAGTCTACCAATTTATCAAGTGAATAGTCGACTAGCAGTGGTATAAACTGGGCTGACTTAGTGAGTCTATCAATCACAACGCATACTGCATCTTTCCTCTTGGTAGTCAACGGTAAGCCCGTTACGAAGTCCATAGTAATACGGTCCGACTTCCACTCAAGGACCATAATGGGCTGAAGTAAACCTGAAGGTACTTGATGTTCAGCCTTCACTTGTTGACAAATCAGGCATTTCGATACAAATTCAGAAATATCTTTCTTCATACCCAACAACCAATACCATTTCTTCAAATCATTGTACATCTTTGTGTTGCTCGGGTGTACATTCAAACATCCGCTATGCGCTTCATGTAAGATTTTGCGAATAAGCTCATCATTCTTGGGTACACAGACTCGATCTCAAAATGTTAGACATCCATCAAGATTTACTCGAAAGTCTGTTTCAACGCTCGACTCACATAAAACTTTTTGGCTTGCGAGCTGTTATCCTCTTTCTGAGCTTCACGAATCTCTTGGAGAAACAATGGTTTAGCCCTCAGCTCAGCTAAAACAGAACCATCATCTAACAAGGTCATCTGAGTAATCATGGCCTTTAGTGCGAATAATGATTTTCTGCTCAAAGCGTCGACGACTACATTCGCCTTTCCGGATGGTAGTCAATTTCCAACTCAATCCTTAATCAGCTCTAACCACCTTCGTTGCCTCAAATTCAATTTTTTTTTTGAGTCATCAAATATTTTAGGCTTTTATGGTTAGTAAAAATCAGACACTTTTCACCATATAAATGATGTCTCTAAATTTTTAGCGCAAACACAATGGCGGCCAACTCTAAATCATGAGTCGGATAGTTCTTCTCGTGCGGCTTCAACTGCCTAAAGGCGTATGCAATCACTTCACCCTCTTGCATAAGTACACAACCAAATCTGTTCAAGGATGCATCACTGTAAACCACAAATTCTCTTCCTGGCTCAGGTTGCACTAGAATAGGAGCCTCAGTCAACAATGTCTTTAGTTTCTCGAAACTCCGTTGACATATCTCTGTCTAAACGAACTTCACATCTTTTTGTAAAAGTCTCGTCATTGGGGTAGCTATCATGGAAAACCCCTTGACAATACGCATATAATAGCCGGCTAGATCAAGAAAACTCCTTACTTTAGTTATGCTCCTCGGCGGTTTCCATTCGACAATTACTGAAATCTTACTCGGGTCTACTCTAACCTTGTCTTCCGAGACAATGTGCCCCAAAATTCCCACTTCCTTGAGCCAAAATTCACTCTTACTGAATTTGGCATACAATTATTTTTCTCTCAAAACTTGTAAAACCATACTCAAATGCTCGATATGCTCGTTCTCATCTCTAGAGTAGATCAGTATGTCATCGATGAAAACCACAACAAACCTATCCAAATACAATCTAAGAATGCGATTCATCAAATCCATAAAGATCGTGGGGGCATTAGTTAGACCAAAAGGCATGACCAAGAATTCATAGTGACCATACCTAGTCCTGAATGCAGTTTTTGGTACATCCGAGTCCTTGACTCTCAGCTAATAGTACCCTGACCTTAAGTCTATCTTAGAAAATATCATGGCTCCCTTCAATTTATCGAATAGATCGTCGATTCTTAGCAACGGGCACTTGTTCTTCATAGTTACCTTATTGAGTTATCGATAATCTATACATAATCTCATGGAACCATCTTTCTTCTTCACGAATAAAACGAGAGCACCCCACGGGGAGAAACTCGGCCTTGTGAAGCCTTTTTCTGTTAACTCTTGCAACTGTGCTTTTAGCTCCTTTAGCTCGGTTGGAGCCATTCTATATGGAGCAATAGAAGTAGAGGCCATACCCAGCTAATTCAATCCCAAATTCAATCTCTCTCTCCAGAGTTTGCCCAGGCAACTCTTCTGGGAAAACATCTAGGTATTCACATACGATGGGTACTGACTCAATTTTCAACTCAGTCTCTTTAGTGTTCAACATAAAGGCAAGACAAGCCTCATACCCCTTCCTTAGATACCTTTGAGCCGACATGGTTGATATCACTACTGGTGACCTGTCTGGCTTATCTGATTCAACATGAATAAAATTACTATTTTCATCCCTCAACTCGATATGCTGCTTCCCACAATTCACAATTACACCATGGGTAACTAACAATCCATCCAGAGAATGACATTAAACTCATCGAATAGTAATAACATAAAATGGATCGGGAAACAATGACCCTTAATCATCAAAGGGCACCTTTGTAAACTCTATCAACCAACACACACTTGCCTGGGGATTAGACACTCTTATAACAAATTCGGTAGGCTCTATAGGCATGCTTATGCTAGAGACTAATTTCATGCATATGTATGTGTGGGTAGATCTCGGGCAATTAAAGCTATAACATGAGTATTATGGAGAGAAAAGATACCCATGATCACGTCGGGGGAAGATGCCTCATCACGAGCTCGGATGGCATATGTCCTCGCTGGTGCTCTACCTTCAATTCAAGCAGCTTGTTCTCTAGATGGATTCTTTCTTCCCATCTCAATCCCTGGGTTTCTTACTGGTCTTCCCTTAGTGGTACTTCTCGATCTCGCATTCTAAGGCTTTTCCTTCTCGTCCACCTCGGGACAATCTCTGATAAAGTGGTCTAAGGACCCACATCTAAAGAAAGCTTTCTCATTAGCTCGACACTCACTAGAATGGCGCCTGCCACACTAAGGGCATTTCGGTCTACTTGGTTGGATGTTGCCCACACTAGCAACTGATGTGGTTTGTCCTTGCAATCCCGAGAATTGCTTGCCCTTACTTCAGGTTAAAAACCCCGCTGAAGTGACTAATTGAGTAGTGAGATCCCTCAATTTCTTAGATAAGGATTTGTGAGACTTATTCAGTTGTCTCTTCCTCGAGTCATGAGACTCGCACTCAGCTCTTCTCTTCTCTTTAGCCAACTCATCAACTTTACAGGCTCTATCCATCAACACTACGAACTCTATTAATTCGCACATATAGGCAGGTATCTTCATTCAATCTGTCCTCGAATCTCTTACACATGATGGCCTCGGTAGACACGCACTCCCGTGTATACTTGCTAAGCCTTATGAACTGCCGTTCATAGTCGGTCACTGACATACGACCTTACTTCAGTTCCAAGAACTCCTTTCTCTTGTGGTCGATAAACCTCTGGCTGATATACTTCTTCGATATTCCTCTTGGAAGAATTCTCAACTAACTCTCTCCCTTGGCACCACCGACACCAGGTGTTCCACCATCGGTAGGATGAATCTCTCAGGAGTGACACCGCACACTTTAAGCACTCCTCAGGCGTGCAAGATAACTCATCGAATACCTGGATGGTATTCTCGAGCCAAAATTTCACTTTCTCTGGGTCATCATCCTTATTTGCTCGAAATTTCTCTGCTATTTGCTTCCGGATCTTATCCACCTGAGGTCTTTCTCTTCTCACCACCTTAACCACTAGAGAGGCTACTTGAGCGGGTTGAGGAATTGGTGGGGATGGAGGGGGTTGAGCATTAGGATTTGCTCGGATATACTCTGTATACCAGTTGCTCATCATGTGGAGAAAGGCTTCTTGAGCCTCTTCCCCCTGACTCAAGGTCTCGCGTCTACTATTAGTTGGCGCGGTCCCTTGAGCGGGAGCCGGCGCGTTACTCGCAGCATCATCTACTGCAGTTCGGTCTAGATCAGAATCCATATACTACATAAAACATAATTTTATACGTCAGGAGTCATCACACTATCATTACTCAGACACTCTTACATATGGCATGTATAGCTAGACTCATACTTACGCTACGTTACTCCTACAATCGACTAAACCGAGCTTTGATACCAATAAATGTAACACCCTCGTATTCGAGTTGGAATAGGGTTCGAGGCATTACATAGCTAATCTTACTTAAACTTCTAAAATAGGGTTATAAAAATTTGTTTAACCCTATATCTTGCACATACTTGGCCTAGGGGCCCTAAACATACTTCCGAAAAGTATCAAAATCTTTCTAGGAACTTTCACGAGTTCGAGAAACTTTTTAATAAAATAGAGGCCACATGTCCGTGTAGGCCTAGGGACATGCCCGTGTGCCTCTAATGCATGCTCGTGTCTTCCACCTGTGGTTAACACTGACTAATTTCACACGGCCATGGCATGCTAGTGCCATGGCCCGCTTGTAAAACCTTAGCATTCTGACTTATCCACACGGCCCATACACACGCCCGTGTACCCCAGCCATGTGGGGATTTAAATCTCAAGTGCAAGGTGCAGTCTTCGCACGGCTTGGGCGTACGCCCATGTGCTAGCCGTGCCTCCCACACGGTCTAGACCCACACCCGTGTGTCTACCTATGTGGACAATTTGCAGGCTATATACCAAGTCCTTTACACCCTACAATGCACACATACATACTTCCACTCAAAACAATACATGTAACACCCAAACCGGTCTATGCGTTAAGACCAGATTTGACATGTCACACAAATTGAACATACGCATAGTCTTTTAAAGATTCAAAGAAAATGGATTTTCAAAAAGATTTTGAACATGTGTTTACTGAAAACTGAGGTTGATTGTTAAATCTAATAATTTGAGACGTAAAAATTTATAATTGAAATACCTAAGAAAAATTTATTTCATGTACTGAGAATTTAAGATAGTTCGAAGAAATTTTGAAAAACAAAGATTTTAAAAGAATTGTTACAAAGAAACTTTCGAGTTAAAATATTTAAGAATGAAAACCCTTTTTGCACGTTTATTTACCAAAAACGTTTATTTCTATTTTAGAAAAATAAAATCCCACTTAAGTACTTTAAAGCATATCATAAAATCCATCCATAGGTAAAACATCCATAAAATTTAACGGAGGCCTTATTACAACATAACTTAAATAGAAAATATTAAAAGTACTTTAAAGAAATCCGAAATTTAAATAACCCATTATTCGTAGTATGGTCTCCACTGAGTCGCCCCGCCCAAGCCTCCGTCACTTATCATTACCTGAGAAGGGTAAAGAAAACAGGGTAAGTTACTTAGAACTCGGTGTGTAACTCACTTACCATAGTCCACTGGGCCAAAACCATTTAAGCAATTATTTGGGCCTGAGCCCATTACAAATATAATAATTTAACATGTATAGAATGCATGTGATATGCAATTCCCAAAAGCAAACCTAAATTTCCATCTGCTACACACCACCCGTACCAACCAGCACACCTGTGGGGAGCTTTAGTCACTCGCCCTGCTAACTCACCAAACTGGGCATTAAGCCATATATCAAACTTGGCATAAAGACATATATCAAACTGGGCATAAAACCATCAAAATTTTGTAGCAAAGCTACCAGAACTTCTCTTCATCAAAATAGCCCAACCCATGCAATCATGTATATAATATGCATAACAATCCATTCATATAATTATTCCAACATAAGGCCCATTATAAAAGTTATTACAATCAGGCCCATTTCACATTTTGGCCCACATAATCTCATATCACATTTGGCCCATTTAGCAAATATCACATATGGCCCATTTATCGAATATCACATATGGCCCATTTATCAAAATCACATATGGCCCATTTATCAATATCACATGTGGCCCATTAATCAAATATCACATACGGCCCATTAAGTCACTTTTATCGATTTAGCCCATTAAGGGAAATTTCATAATTTTCACAATCTTAATACCGATTTCATGGTTTTTACCATTAAAGTGTTAAATATACTATTTTACCCGATATCATCAACTTTACGATTTTAATCTAGCTATTAATACGATGTGGTTATCTAGCCCGCGAGATACGGCGTGAAATTACACACCTGATTACGGTGAGCTCTACACTTTCCTGATCGTCGACACCTAGAAATGTTATAACACTCGATTAGAACACTTAACACTTAAAATAAATCTATTCTAAGATAAGCGGTCTAGATTTTTACCCTCAAAAAATCGAACAACTACTATTTGTCGGTTCTTCCGGTTGATGGCTCACAACCCGGTGGAAAATCCCAGATCGTCGGCACCTCACGACTACGAACAACCTCGAATAATTGATTTTCACCGGACGAGGGTCCACAACTCGGTGGAAAATCTCGGATTGTCGAAATAGCCCTTCGCTTGAATCTTGAGGGAATAGAGAATCCGCCCCTCTTTCGATCACTATTTACCTCCCTTTTTGATCCTATCTTGCTTTCCTCCATTTACAAAAGAATATTAGTCCAACTAATATTTTGAAAATTAAGACGATTGATTTTAAGGGGTGAAATCGGCTTACCATGAAATCCTTACGTTCAAAGGATGAAAATCAAGCGATAGCATCCCTAAAGTAACATCGATTAGTAAACCCCATCATTAACAAAATAATGAGTAAAATGAAATCCTTGATAAAAACCCTTACCTTAAAACTTTGGATCGAATCCTAGCGATTCACGATAATTTCAGACACTCCAAGTTCCGGCCTTCCACTAAGTTTCTATGATGGAGAAAAAGATTTGAATGAGATACGGTGTGATAATGATCTTGATCCAAAAAGACCATCCCACACCAACATGTAAATTTGGCACAAAGGAAAAGGGAAAAAAAAAAATACTAAAGTATTATACTAGCCACTTACCAAGTGATCAAAGTGTGAGAAGAAAAAAATGAAATGATTTGAGAAGAAGATAAGTGTAGTAAAATATTCGGCTATGAAGAAAAAAAATTGAATAAGATGGTGTTAGCAACATTCGGCCATGGAGGAAAAGAAAAGGGAGAAAATATTGGATAGATTTTGTAAGAAGAAGGAGATGAAATGAAGGTATAGGATAATTAGGTGTTTCAGTTTTGATTCATTTCAAGAATGAAAGATGAACAAAGAGAGGGGTTTGAGGCTAGAGAGCATTCGGAAATGGAGAAAGAAAAGAAAAAGAAAATGGCCTTCCAAAGTGTTATGGTTTCGCCACTAGGAAGAAATGACTTGAAAGAATAGGCAAAATAATACCAAAATGGTCAAAAATATGAATAACTAAAAGAAAACAAAAGATGCTTACCTAATGCTCAAAGTGCATTCGGCTAGGGAGAGAAAAGATGAAGAGAAAATGTTTTGAGAGAAAACAAAAATGACCAAAAGGAAATGTGCCCAACAAGCACCTATCCTTACTCAAAAGTCTTCAAAAATTCGGCCACCCCCCTTAGCCCTTAAAACCGTCCAAGTTCATGGACACAAGGTCAAAGTTTGGCCAATCCAAACTTTCCAAAACATCCTCCTTGTAAAGTGCCTTGTGTTCCCCCTACATACCATAACCTCATGATTCCCTACCTTAAGTTTACACTTCCCTTTTTCCCTTAGCCACCTTTCCAAAAAAAAATAAAGTCTAAGCTACCATAAATACTAGCTTGACCGACACTATGAAGATGGGAAGCAAAAAATAAAAATTTCATATGCATAACAAGGGATTCTAACCTCTTTCCTCAATCAAACACTCATGGCGCCATATCCCCTTTACTACTTGCTCATCTTATGCTAACTTAAACCTCTTAATTACCTTAAGCATTAAGGTTACTTGATCCACTTCAATAAAGTACTATTTACCAAAATTTATTCCAAAATCCAATTAAATCTTGAGCCTTCTCAAGACTATTAAAACACACACATTAAATCATTTCACTAGCTAAGCACCAAAATTATGCAACATATCGATTCTCAATTTTTTTTAGGATGTTACAATTCTATCCCCTTAAAGAAAATTTCATCCTCGAAATTTACCTGGTTAAAAGAGGTGAGGATATTGCTGCCGAATCACATCCTCAGGCTCCTATGTAGCTTTCTCTGATCCGTGATTCTGCCAAAGAACCTTTACTAATGGTACAGACTTCTTTCTCAGCACTTTAACATCTCGATCCAAAATTTTCACTGGCTCTTCCTCGAATGATAAGTCAGGTCTTAACTCAACTTCCTCTACTGGTACTATATGAGACGGATCTTATCGATAAGGCCTCAACATAGAGACATGGAAAACACTATGAATCTGACTCAACTCCGGAGGTAATTCAAGCTGATAAGCCACTGGTCCTACACTCTTCAACACACGGTACGGTCCGATGAACCTAGGGCTCAACTTGCCCTTCCTTCCAAATCTGAAGATCTTCACCCAAGATGAGACCTTTAGAAAAACCTGATCTCCCACCGCAAACTCAATGTCCTTACGCTTTAGATCTGCATATGACTTTTTTCTATCCGAAGCTTCCTTTAACCGCGCTCGAATCACCTTTACTTTTTCTTCCGTCTCTGATATCAATTTAGGACCCAACAACTGTCATTCCCCTAATTCAGTCCAACAAGTAGGGGTACGACATCTACAACCATATAATGCTTCATAAGGTGCCATTTGGATATTGGATTGATAACTGTTGTTATACGCGAATTCTGCCAACGGTAGAAAATTCTCCCAACTACCTTTGAAGTCAATCACAACCCTTAACATGTCTTCCAAAATTTGGATTACTCTTTCCAACTGACCATCTGACTGAGGATGGAAAGCCGTGCTGAAGTTTAACTTTGTTCCCAAAGCCTCATGCAAAGCTTTCCAAAATCGTGATGTAAACCTAGGGTCCTGTCCGATATTATAGACACTGGTAGCCAATGCAACCTCACGATCTTCGATACATACAACTTAGCCAACTTCTGCAGTGAGAAATCCATACGAACTGGTAGAAAATGGGTAGTCTTCATCAACCGATCCACTATTACCCAGACAAAATCTTTCTTAGTAGGTGATAAGGGTAACCCACTAACAAAATCCATCGTTATCCGTTCCCATTTCCATAATGGAATCTTCACTGGTTGTAGCAATCCCGATGGAAATTGATGTTTCGCCTTCACTTGCTGACACGTCAAGCACCTACTCACAAAATTCGTAACCTCTCGCTTCAACCCTAGCCACCAATACTGCTCTCGTAGATCTTGATACATTTTATTTCCTCTAGGGTGCATAGCATAAGGGATACTATACGCCTCTCGCAGAATCATTTGCCTAAAATCTGAATCCATGGGCATACAAACTCTTCCACAAAAACACAGCACTCCATCCTTACTCATTCCAAAATCCCCTATTACACCGCTTTCAACTTGTTGAATTAAGAGACCCAACTTTTCATCTGATAATTGCTTCTCCTTAATCTAACCCAACCACACAGGCTTTACCTGAAGTTCGGCTAGAAGACTACCATCTTCATACAGACTGAGGTGAGCGAACATCGCTCTCAAATTTGATGTTACGTTACGACTCAACGCGTCTGCTACCACATTAGCCTTTCCAGGATGATACTCGATTGAGAAGTCATAATCTTTTAACAGCTCCATCCACCTCCATTGTCTTAAGTTCAACTCCCTTTGGGTAAGGAGGTACTTAAGACTCTTATGGTCCCTATAAATGATCGACTTCTTACCATAGAGATAATGCCTCCAAATTTTTGAAGTAAAAACTATCGCAGCCAATTTCATGTCATGAGTAGGATAGTTGACTTCGTGTGGCCTTAACTGACGAGATGCATAAGCCACCACCTTACCATCTTGCATCAACACACATCCCAAGCCCGTGTGTGACGTATCGCAGTAAACAATAAACTCTTTTCCAGCTTCAAGTTGAATCAGTACTGCACTTCCATAAAAATCTTCTTCAATTTCTCGAAACTCTCTTGTTGTTTATCTGCCCACACAAACGGTACTCCGTTTCGCAACAGTTTAGTTAGGGATGCGGTAATCAATGAAAACCCCTCAACAAAGCGTCTATAATTGCCAGCCAAACCTAAGAAACTCTAAATCTCAGACACTGACTTCAGTGGTTTCCAATCTAACACAGCCTCTACCTTCCGAGGATCAACTTTGATTCCTTCGGCTGACACAACATGTCCCAAGAAAGTCACTTCCTTCAGCCAAAATTCACACTTACTGAATTTGCCATTAAGTTGATTTTCTCACAGTATTTGCAAAACTATGCACAAATGTGAGTCATGCTCTTCTTCATTCCTCGAATATACCAATATATCATCTATGAACATCACTACGAACCGGTCTAGATAGGGTTGAAAGACTCGATTCATCATGTCCATAAATGCAGTAGGTGTATTGGTCAAACTAAACGCCATCACCAAAAACTCATAATGTCCATAACAAGTTCGAATGCCGTCTTATGAATATCTACCTCCTTAACCTTGAGTTGGTGATAACCCGATCTCAAATCTATCTTGGAGAAAACTGAAGCTCCTCTAACTGATCAAACATGTCATCTATTCTTGGCAATGGATACCTATTCTTGATTGTTAATTTATTCAACTGCCTATAATCAATGCACATACGCATCGACCCATCCTTCTTCTTGACAAATAAGACTGGTACTTTCCACGAAGACACGCTCGGTCGAATAAATGCCCGAACCAAAAATTCTTGAATTCAAGCCTTAAGCTCCACTAACTCCTTCGGCACCATTCTATAAGGAGAAATGGACACCGGAGCTGTTCTGGGCAAAAGCTTAATGCCAAACTCTACTTCTCGGTCTAGAGGTAAACTCAGAAGTTCCTCGGGGAAGACATCTGAATATTCTTTCACCGTTCTAACATCTTCCACCAATAATTCCTTGGCATCCAAAGCACTAATGAAGGCTAGGAATGCACCACACCCTTTCCGCACCAACTTTTCTGCCCTTAAGGTAGATACCACATTTGCTAAATAGTTTCTCCGTTCACCTATCATCACCACTTCTTTATCTTCCAAAGTCTTTATCGGTGTCCATTTTGCAGTACAATCCAAGTGTGCACAGTGCTTCACCAACCAGTCCATGCCCAAAATAAGGTCGAACTCGCCGAAAGGCAGTTCCATCAAATCTGCCAAAGATACTTTTCTTTGAATTTCTAAAGGCACGTCTCTATACAATTTATTCACGATCACAGACTGTCCTAAAGGACTAATTACCGTCATCTTCAGATTTCCTGATATAACACTAGCAACATACGAGTGGGTAGACCCGATATCTATCAATGCAGTAATAGGTACATCAAAGATGAAAAACATATCGGTTATCACATCAGGTGCATCGCCATCCTCCCGATGCCTGACCGTATAGACTAACCCCAATTTCTCGCCTCCACATTACCTTCGAAGCCATTACCTCTACCCGGTGCACCTTGACCTCGTCCAGTGCCATTACCACCACGACCTGGTCCACGGCCCCTCGGTGGCTGTTGAGCGCCTCTAGCTGACTGTGCATCAGGGTTACGAGCTTCTTGAGTCAGAGCAGTCCGTCGAGGACAATTCTTAAGCTGGTGGTCCTTAGAACCAAATTTAAAACAACCACCGATTCTCTTCCAGCATTCCCCGGGGTGTTGTCTTCTATAGTCAGCACATGGTTGGATCTAGTTGGTAGCCACAGGTGCTCTAGCTTGAGCTGGCTCATCATTCCGAGGCCTCTTTTGGAACCTTTTAGCAGAACCCGAGTACTTAAAGTCCCTCTTGCCTCTGCCTCTTTCCCGATTCTGATGTTTCGAGTTCTTAGCTTCTTCAGCTATCTTGGCTTTCTCCACAAGCGTGGCAAAAGTCCTTTACTATTGTAGGGCTATCAGAATCTGCAACTAATCATTCAGCCCATCCTCAAAGCGTACACAGTGCTCATGGTTGGTTGGCACTATTGTCCTAGCATAACGACTCAAGCGTAGAAATTTTGCCTTGTAAGCTACCACTATCTTATTTCCTTGAACTAGATTTAGGAATTCCTTCCTCCGGGCATCCATATAACTTGCCCCTACATACTTTCCTTGGAAAGCAGCTTTGAAGAAATCCTAATTAACACGTTCAGCTTGAGTGCCTTCTCGAACAGTAAGCCACCATTGATACGCCTCGTCCCTCAACAAGGACAAACTCTCTTAATTTTTGCTCAGCAGTACATTCTAGATTGTCCATAATCCGCTCCATATCCTCGAGCCAATATTCCGCAACATTTGGGGCTACTCTAAAAATACCCCTAAAAGTTTCAGCACCATTTGATCTGAGTCGCTCCAATATTGACCCACGAGGTACTGGCCCTGATCTAGCCTCAGCAACCCTTTCCAAGACTCATAACATTGCTTGAGACAGAGCAATGTCTTCTCTCATACGGTAATGGATCCATTTTTCAACACAGGTGATGCCGGTGCATCCATTTTCGGCATATGTCCCGATGCCTCAGACACGGCTCTAGCACCTCGGCCTCTACCACGGCCATGTCTACCACGTCCACGTCCTCTAGAGCTCATATTGACTAATTCGGTTTAATCTGATTACAAGTTTTATGAATCAGAATACTATTTTGGTGTTTATTAATGATATTTTATGAGATATAAGAGATAGAGTTTATTTTCGCAAACACATCCTATAGTCTCAATCTCTATAGTTTTAACACCTAAAACTAGAAGTTCTAGAGTGTTCCTATGATCATATCACAATAATAATTATTCAGTATATGAATACTTACTGGACTTGGTGCCGGATGCTCGTGGTGCCATACTACCTTTAACACATGAATTCTATAAATTCAAAACAGTTTTAAACGAAAATTATTGTTGAACCCAAACTACAGTCGAGTTTTGAAACTGGCTCTGATACCATAAAATGAAACACCCCAAACCCGATCTATGCGTTAAGACCAGATTTGAGATGTCACACGAATTGAACATACGTATAATCTTTTAAAGATTCAAAGAAAATAGATTTTCAAAAAGATTTTGAAAAGGTGTTTATTGAAAACGGAGGTTGATTTGAGACGTAAAAACTTATAATTTAAATACCTAAGAAAAATTTATTTAATGTTCAGAGAATTTAAGAGAGTTCAAAGAAATTTTGAAAAACAAAGATTTTAAAAGAATTGTTAGAAAGAAACATTCGAGTTAAAATATTTAAGAATGAAAACCCTTTTTGCACGTTTATTTACGGAAAACATTTATTTCTATTTTAGAAAAATAAAATCCCACTTAAGTACTTTAAAGCATATTATAGAATCCATCCATAGGTAAAACATCCATAAAATTTAACCAGAGGCCTTATTACAACATAACTTAAATAGAAAATATTAAAAGTACTTTAAAGAAATCCAAAATTTAAATAACCCATTATTCGTAGTATGGTCTCCATTGAGTCATTCCCGGCCCAAGCCTCGGTCACTTATCATTACCTGAGAAGGATAAAGAAAATGGGGTGAGTTACTTAGAACTCAGTGTGTAACTCACTTACCATAATCCACTGGGGCAAAACCATTTAAGCAATTATTTGTGCTGAGCCCATTGCAAATATAACAATTTAACATGTATAGAATGCATGTGATATGCAATTCCCAAAACCAAACCTAAATTTCCATCCGCTACACACCACCCGTACCAACTAGCACACCTGTGGGGAGCTTTAGCCACCCACCACGCCAACACACCAAACTGGGCATAAAGCCATATATCAAACTGGGCATAAAGTCATTAGACTTTTGTAGCAAAGCTACCAGAACTTCTCTTCATCAAAATAGCCCAACCCATGCAATCATGTATATAATATTCATAACAATCCATTCATATAATTATTCCAACATAAGGCCCATTATAAAAGTTATTACAATCTGGCCCATTTCATATTTTGGCCCACATAATCTCATATCACATTTGGCCTATTTAGCAAATATCACGTATGGCCATTTATCGAATATCACATATGGCCCATTTATCAAAATCACATATGGCCCATTTATCAATATCACATATGGCCCATTAATCAAATATCACATACGACCCATTAAGTCACTTTTATTAATTTAGTCCATTAAGGGAAATTTCGTAATTTTCACAATCTTAATAGTGATTTCATAGTTTTTACCATTAAAGTGTTAAATATACCATTTTACCCGATATCATCAACTTTGCTATTTTAATCTAGCTATTAATACGATGTGGTTATCTAACCCGCGAGATACGGTGTGAGATTACACACCTGATTACGTGAGCTCTACACTTTCCTGATCGTCGACACCTAGAAATGTTATAATGCTCTATTAGAACACTTAACACTTAAAATAAATCTATTCTAAGATAAGCGGTCTAGATTTTTACCCTTGGAAACTCGAACAACTACTATTTATTAGTTCTCCCCGGTTAACGGCTCATAACCTGATGGAAAATCTCGGATCGTCGGTGCCTCACGACTACGAAAAACCTCGAATAATTAATTTTTACCGGATAAGGGCCCACAACCCGGTGGAAAATCTCAGATTGCCTAAATAGCCCTTCACTTGAATCTATAGGGAATAGCAAATTTGCCCCTCTTCTGATACTATTCACCACCCTTTTGGATCCTATCTTGCTTGCCTCCATTGATAAAAAAATATTAGTCCAACTAATATTTCAAAAATTAAGATGATTGATTTTAAGGTGCGAAATCGGCTTACCACGAAATTCTTACGTTCAAAGGATGAAAATCAAGCGATAGCGTCCCTAAAGTAACATCGATTAGTAAACCCCATCATTAACAAAATAATGAGTAAAATGGAATCCTTGATAGAAACCCTTACCTTAAAACTTTGGACCGAATCCTAGCGATTCACGATGATTTCGGACACTCCAAGTTCTGGCCATCCACTAAGTTTCTATGATGGAGAAAAATATTTGAATGAGATATGGTGTGATAATGATCTCGATCCAAAAGGCCATCCCACACCAACATGTAAATTCGGTACAAAAGAAAATGGAAAAAAAAAAATACTAAAGTATTATACTAGCCACTTACCGAGTGATCAAAGTGTGAGAAGAAAAAAATGAAATGATTTGAGAAGAAGGTAAGTGTAGTAAAATATTCAGCTAAGAAGAAAAAAAAATTGAAGGAGATGGTGTTAGCAACATTTGGCCATGGAGGAAAACAAAAGGGAGAAAATGTTGGATAGATTTTGTAAGAAGAAGGAGATGAAATAAAGGTATAGGACAATTAGGTGTTTCGATTTTGATTCATTTCAAGAATGAAAGATGAACAAAGAGAGGGTTTGAGGCTAGAGAGCATTCGGCAATGGAGTAAGAAAAGAAAAAGAAAATGGCCTTCCAAGGTGTTATGGTTCCAGCACTAGGAAGAAATAACTTGAAAGAATAGGCAAAATAAGACCAAAATGGTCAAAAATATGAATAATTAAAAGAAAACAAAAGATGCTTACCTAATGCTCAAAGTGCATTCGGCTAGGGAGAGAAAAGATGAAGAGAAAATGTTTTGAGAGAAAACAAAAATGACCAAAAGGAAATGTGCCCAACAAGCACCTATCCTTACTCAAAAGTCTTCAAAAATTCGGCCACCCCCCCTTAGCCCATAAAACTGTCCAAGTTCATGGACACAAGGTCAAAGTTTGGCCAATCCAAACTTTCCAAAACATCCTCATTGTAAAGTGCCTTGTGTTCCCCCTACATACCATAACCTCATGATTCCCTACCTTAAGTTTACACTTGCCTTCTTCCCTTTGCCACCTTTCTAAAAAAAATAAATTCTAAGCTACCATAAATACTAGCTTGACCGACACTATGAAAATAAGAAGTAAAAAATAAAAATTTCACATGCATAACAAGGGATTCGAACCTCTTTCTTGAAGCAAACACTCATGGCACCATATCCCCTTTACTACTTGCTCATCTTATTCTATCTTAAACCTCTTAATTACCTTAAGCATTAAGGTTACTTGATCCACTTCAATAAAGTACTATTTACCAAAATTTATTCCAAAATCCAATCAAATTTTGAGCCTTCTCAAGACTATTAAAACACACACATTGAATCATTTCACTAGGCACCAAAATTATGCAACATATCGATTCTCAATTTTTTTAGGATGTTACAATACAACTCCTATCCATAAGTAAGTCTAAGAACTCATTCTAACGTACAAGACAATTAAAGGGACATACACTTCATGAATTTCATCTTCATTAAGCAAAAGAGTTTTCCAAGTATTTGCCTAATTCGTAAGGCCATTTACAAAATGACTTTTACAAACTTACATAGTCAACACTTTGACTAACAATTACAACTTAACAAAATAATCAAGTCCTATACATGCCATATTCAAAATAAGTCTAAAATTGTTATACCAAAGTGCTATCGTGTAACATCCTAAATTAATGGGCCTATGCGCCTAGTGTGTGTATATATTTAAGGTGTTAATTTAACTATTAGGGGTCCAAGTTGGTCTCAGAATGTGGTCAAAGCCTTGGTGAATTCTTGCTTGGGCACTATAAGGTTTAAAAGGTGGTATCTGTGTTTAAAATATCAAAATGGGCTTATGGCCCAGTGGTCAGTGATGCCACTTAGGGAGCAAGGAGGTGATGCCATACAAGGGGAGTAAAGGGCCCAAATTTAAGTTTCATGGAGCCCAATCTCTTTTAATTTAAGTTAGCTAATTTTTAGCATTAGGGTTAATTGGAGTGGACGGCTACAAGGCTCAAATGTAGGAGGATATATGTATAGGATAATGTAGATATTATAGTTGATAATATAAAAGATACAAGGGGAAAAAGATAGGAGCTATCTGCAAGGCTAGGTGTTGGCCGAAATTCCATCACCTAGAGGAGTGAAGAAATCAGCTTCTTTTATGGCAGGGGGTGCTAAAATTTCCATTCTATTTGATTAATTGATTGGTTATTAGGAAGGGTGTTTTCGATTTTAAGCAGTAGGTACCGAATCTTCTATAAATAGAGGGGATATCTCTTCAATTTCGGCATTTCGAACCCTATTCTTTTCTTCTTTACTTGTGCCGAAATTCTCAGCATTCCTCTAAAATTCTCAGCATTTCTCTGAAATTCTTTTCTATTGATTTCTTCAAAAGCTGAAACCTCTCAATCTTCTCAACATCTTCCCTTTCAAAAGCCAAAATTCTAAATTCTTTTCTCATTTCCATAGCCGAATATACCCTATTCCTTCTTCCGATTCACTCAACTAAAAGTCAAACTACTTAGATCTCTTCTTATTTTCTTCTCTTCTTGATCTCCTCAAAAGTCAAGAATTCCTAAGAGTTGCCAAATTTCTCTGTAAAGGTAAGTGTTTCCTAGTGCTATTAGTCTTGTTATTTTTTGGCTTTTAAGCCAAAGCCGAATGGCTAGATGGTGTTTAGGACCATCTTTAGATTGACGTTCTCTTTTTGATCTCGTGTTCTCTTTCTTTGGGCGGCATTCTAGGATTTGTAGGGAATCAAATCGCCTAGGATTCTAAGTCAAAAGTTGGTAAGCATTCGAATCACGTTTTTAGGATTTAAGGTAAGATGGTTTTCTCTAGATTTTCATTAGATTCGTTTATCGTATGTGAGATCTTAACTTCATGATGTGAAGTAACAACCATGTGATGTGATAGTGGTTCTGACAAGGACTTATGATGGATTTAAATATGGATCAGGCGAAGGAGAGAATCCCTAAGTTTAAGAAATGAGCAGTATCTACCGTTCGAGATTGGCCACCTGGTTGTGGACCGGCTTCTGAACAACACCTTAGGCAGATAGCGGTGGTGTTAGCTACGGATAGCGTCAACTAAGAGGGTTTCGTTCTAACGGTAATAAGGTGTGTAGATCTCTAACACACACTTTTAAATTATTCTTTATGTGTTATGGGCTAAAAAGTCGAAAAGTGGCTATGTAGACAGTCGAATAAACCCTAAAAGGGTTAAGTAAGGATGCCAGGTACGCAATCATAGAAATCACTATGTATGAGGAAATATATGAAAGTTTGTATGATGTTTTCCTTATGTATGTATGCATGGGGGGAATATGATAAAGAAGGGATAGCCCTAAAAGGGTTAAGTAAGGATGCCAGGTACGCAATCATAGAAATCACTATGTATGAGGAAATATATGAAAGTCTGTATGATGTTTTCCTTATGTATGTATGCATGGGGGAATATGATAAAGAAGGGAAGTGCATGATGGGTCACATGATGACCGGTGGTAGAAATCCCACGTATATAAACATGGGTCGCATGGTGACCGGTGGTAGAAATCCCACAAATAAAATGTTAGGTCACACAGTGATCGGTGGCAATGCTACGTTTAATGATTTCAATAATGAAAAGGCGATTCATTGTCGTTATGGTGTGTAGCGGATGGAGGGTTGATTGTAGAAATCCCCAAAGAGTGACGGTTGAGTGCAGGTTAGTGTGTAGAGGATGGAATTCTAGGATGGGTTGGGCCATTCATTATGTATTGTTTATCATGTAATATGATTGTTGCCTCTATATGCGGGCCTAGGCCCATAATGTGTTGTGGGCCTCAGTCGGTGTGTTTGAATTTATACACCGAGTCTTGGTGACTCACGCTTTCATTTTCTACTCTTTCGGATGAGCGAGAGATCGTGGACATGGGAGCCGAGATGGACTCGAAGGGCCATCAAGACTATTACTATTTCCATATATTATTTTTGGTTTTAGTTTTCATTTATGTTTTAATTTTTGGGAACATCTTTGTGTAATGAGGCCTCCATAAC
Organism: Gossypium rotundifolium; assembly: GCA_025506655.1. Classification (NCBI taxonomy): domain Eukaryota; kingdom Viridiplantae; phylum Streptophyta; class Magnoliopsida; order Malvales; family Malvaceae; genus Gossypium; species Gossypium rotundifolium. Next base: position 150,408,676 of record CP106733.1, on the reverse strand, counting down.
TTAGATTTCGATTTATTATCTTGTTCTGTTTGGTTTTTGCAAACTTATATTTTTTTTAAAAGTCTTAAATATAAAATGAAATGATAAACAGGCTTTTCAAAACCAATCAACATAAGTATGAAAGTTATTTTGCAAAACTTCACATTTAACAGACTATTCGGCTAAAATAAGCTAAGTTTTTCCAAAACCCTTCAGAGTAAAGTTTTTAAGATTTAACCTATAGCATACCAGATCCGGTAATGACGTATGGGCTAGGTTTGAGGTGTTACATTTTGGTATCAGAGCCCAGTTCAAAACTGAGGCTGTGAAATGGGTTTAGTGATGTTTTAACATGGATTTGAAAAAAAAATTCTAGAAGATATGCCCTTCAAGTCTACCGGCACCCGATCCACCCAGGTAAGTACCCAAACTCTTGTTGTGATATACTTATTGGGTTGATGGGCTTTATGGACGTAGACTAGGATAATAAATAGTGATGGACTCTAGGCCTAGTTAAACAACTCTTCAACTTCATAAGATTTAAATCCAACCAAACAAGCCTGTGAACAAGTCACGAGATTAGGGTGTGGTAACAAGCATACACATGTCTAGGATTGGATTCAGGTAGAGCTTGGTATTTAAGCAGTCCTAGTGACTCACCTCCTCTTCGCTAGAATCCTACCTAGTGCGTAGTGACTGTTCACCTTAGCCATGGGGACTTGTTGATAGGCCAAAATTTATAATTAAAATCCGAGAGGGACCAGCCACCCTATTTGGTAAAATTACTAAAAAAAACTCTAGTTTTGAAAATTTTTAAAATATCCCTAATTTGTAAAATTACTAAAATGCCCCTGATGTGTAAAATGACCAAAATACCCTTGATTTGTAAAATTATCGAAATACCCTCAGACCTCTTAAATTACCAAAATACCCTTATCCTAAAAAATCACCAAGAAACCCTATTTTGAAAAAAATTTATTACAAAAATACCTTTGTAGGTTAAAATTAAAAAATACCCTAAGGTAGTGAAATGACGAAATACCCCTAAGTGAGGAATGTGAGTTCATGAATGTTTGCTTGTGTGGTTGATGAATGTATGTGATGCTCTGATTAATGTGAAATGAATGAGAATTCTAGAATTAGGAATACAGACTCAAGGACCAAACTTGTAGATAGAATACGAATTCGAAAGAACCACTGTTAAAACTACTTTCCATAACACTGTCCGTCATTAATCAGTGGAAGAAAACTATTAAATCATAACATTTTTAATCAGATAAATTACGAACAGTAGAATGAGAACTATAGGATGTGGTGTTTGTGGCTGAGGTAGAGGCAGGATTGTCGTGTCAGAACCCGTAGGGTCTGGTCACGAGTCCGGGAATGAGGTACCAGTGCCATCAGCTGTGGAGGCAGAATTTTAAGATCAGATGGCTGGAGATGATGCTGTATCTCAGGCTATATTAAGGGTTTTGGAGAGAGTTGCTGGAGCAAGTGTGGGCACAGGAGCCCAAAAATCTTTGCCGGAGTGACTTAGGATCAACAGGGCAGAAGTGTTTAGGGGAATCTTTGGTATAGCCCCGAGCTCAGCTGAGTATTGGTTAGAGGCAATTGAACGCATAATGGATGATCTAGATCTTACAGAGGAAGAGAAACTGAAAGGAGTTGAATTTAAAACAAAGGAGGTGGATCGAGTTGTTTAAGGATTATGACTGTTCAATCGAGTATCATCAGGGTAAGGCCAATGTGGTGGTAGATGCTCTAAGCCGTAAGGTGATCTCTAACTTGATAGTAATGTTTTCTCACCTTAGTCTATACGACGATGGGAGTTTATTGGCAAAACTTCAAGTGAAACCCTCATGGGTTAGTCTAGTTAAGGAAAAGCAGAAAACGGATAAGTTGCTGAAGGGGAAGGTTCCGGATGGAGTAAGTGAAAAACCAACGGAGTTTAGTATGAATGAAGAAGGGCTGTTATGTTTCAAGGGAGAGTGTGCATGCCGAGGGATCCTAAGTTGAGACGTAGGATTTTTAGGAAGCGCATAGTAGTCCCTACACTATGCATCCCGAGAGGAATAAGATGTATCGAGATTTACGGGAACAGTTTTGGTGGTCGGGCTTAAAACGAGAAGTGACCGAAGTAGTGGCAAAGTGTTTAACCTGTTAGCAAGTAAAGGTGGATAATCAGTTACCATCTAGGTTGTTACAATCGGTAAAGATCCCTCAGTGGAAATGGAAAGGAATCACAATGGATTTAGTAGGCTACCTCTCACGCCTACTAAGAAAGATTCAATTTGGGTGATCGTTGATCGGTTGATGAAGTCCACTCATTTTTTAACCAGTTCGGTCGACTATTCCTTACAAAGCTTGGCTAAACAGTATATAGCGGAGATTGTGAGGTTGCATGGAGTCCCCTGTTGATTATCTCGCATCGAGATCCTAGGTTTATGTCTAGGTTTTGGGGCATTGCATCAAGCATTGGTGTGAAGTTGGATTTTAGTATGTTGTTTCATCCTCGCATCGATGGACGCTTAGGAGCAGATGATTCAGATCTTGGAGGACATGTTAAGGGGTTGTGTCATAGATTTTAGAGGTAGTTGGTGGACTTCCGCCATTGGCGGAGTTTGCATACAACAACAGCTACCGATCAAGTATTCTTGGATGGCGCCTCTTAAGCTTTGTATGGGCGAAAGTGTCGTACCCCTACTTGTTGGATGGAATTAGGGGAAAATCAAATTTTGGGTCCAGACTTGGTCGTTGAGACGGAAAGAAGGTGAAAATGATTCGGGCTAGACTAAAGGAGGCGACGGATAGACAGAAGTCCTATGCTGACTTAAAGCGTAAGGACATAGAGTTTGCAGTAGGTGACAAGGTATTCTTAAAGGTGTCACCGTGGAAAAAGGTGCTAAGATTTGGGCGAAAGGGAAAATTAAGTCCCCGCTTCATCGGACCTTACCAGATGCTAAACGAACCAGTAGCATATCAACTTGAGTTACCCTCGGAGCTAAGTCAAATTTACAATGTATTCCACGTCTTTATGTTAAGTCGTTATCGTTCGGATCCATCTCATGTAGTGCCTGTGGAGGAAATCGTGGTAAGACCCGATGTATCCTTCGAAGAGGAACCGGTGGAAATTTTGGATCGTGATATCAAGGTGTTGCGAAGGAAAACGGTTCCATTGGTTAAGGTGCTGGGCGGAACCATGGTTCTGAAGAGGCAACTTGGGAACCAGAGGAAGCGATGCGACAGCAATACCCTCATCTTTTCTGATCAGGTAATTTCGAGGCTAAAATTTCTTTAGGGGGTTGAACTGTAACATCTTGAATTAATAGGCCTATGCACCTAGTGTGTGTATATATTTAAGGTGTTAATTTAACTGTTAGGGGTCCAAGTTGGGCTCAGAATGTGGTCAAGGCATTGGTGAATTCTTGCTTGGGCACTATAAGGTTTAAAAGGTGGTATTTGTGTATAAATATCAAAATGGGCTTGTGGCCCAGTGGTCAGTGACGCCACCTAAGGAGCAAGGAGGTGACGCCATACAAGGGGAGTAAGGGGCCCAAATTTAAGTTTTATGGAGCCCAATCTCTTTTAATTTAAGTTAGCTAATTTTCGGCATTAGGGTTAGGCGGAATGGACGGCTACAAGGCTCAAATGTAGGAGGATATATGTATAGGATAATGTAGATATTATAGTTGATAATATGAAAGATAGAAGGGAAAAAATATAGGAGCTATTTGTAAGGCTAGGTGTTGGCCAAATTCCATCACCTAGAGGAGTGAAGAAATCGGCTTCTTTTATGGCAGGGGGTGCTAAAATTTCCATGCTATTTGATTAATTGATTGGTTATTAGGAAGCGTGTTTTCGATTTTAAGCAGTAAGTGCTAAAATCTTCTATAAATAGAGGGGATATCTCTTCAATTTCGACATTTGGAACCCTATTCTTTTCTTCTTTTCATGTGCCAAAATTCTCAGCATTCCTCTAAAATTCTTTTCTTTTGATTTCTTCAAAAGCCGAAACCTCCCAATCTTCTCAACGTCTTCCCTTTCAAAAGCCAAAATTCTGAATTATTTTCTCATCTCCATAGCTGAATATACCCTATTCCTTTTGCCGATTCCCTCAACTAAAAGCCGAAACTACTTAGATCTCTTCTTATTTTCTTCTCTTCTTGATCTCCTCAAAAGTCGAGAATTCCTAAGAGTTACTGAACTTCCTATAAAGGTAAATGTTGGCCAGTGCTATTATTCTTGTTATTTTTTGGCTTTTAAGCCAAAGCCGAATGGCTAGATGGTGTTTAGGACCATTCTTAGATTAACGTTCTCTTTTTGATCTCATGTTCTCTTTCTTTGGGCGGCATTCGGGATTTTTAGGGAATCAAATCGCCTAGGATTCTAAGTCAGAAGTTGGTAAGCATTCGAATCACGTTTTCGGGATTTAAGGTAAGATGGTTTTCTCTAGATTTTCATTAGATTCGTTTATCGTATGTAAGATCTTAACTTCATGATGTGGAGTAACGGCCTTGTGTTGTGATAATGGTTCTGACAAGGACTTATGACGGATTTAAATATGGATCAGGCGAAGAGAGAATCCCTAAGTTTAAGAAACGAGCGGTATCTGCTGTTCGAGATTGGCCACCTGGTTGTGGATCGGCTTCTGAACAACACCTTAGGCAGATAGCGGTGGTGTTGGCTATAGATAGCGTTGACTTAGAGGGTCTCGTTCTCACGGTAATAAGGTGTGTAGATATCTAACACACACTTTCTAATTGCTTTTTATGTGTTATGGGCTAAAAAGTCAGAAAGTGGCTGTGTAGACAGCCGAATAAAGCCCTAAAAGGGTTAGGCAATGATTCCAAGTACGCAATCATAGAAATCACTATGTATGACGAAATATATAAAAGTCTGTATGATGTTTTCCTTATGTATGTATGCATGGGGGGAATATGATAAAGAGGGGAAGTGCATGATGGGTCACATGATGACTGGTGGTAGAAATCCCACAAATATAAACATGGGTCACATGGTCTGGTAGAAATCCCACAAATAAAATGTTAGGTCACACAGTGATCGGTGGCAATGCCACGCTTAATGATTTCTCAGATAATGTAAACAAGCGATTCATTGTCGTTATGGTGTGTAGCGGATGGAGGGTTGATTGTAGAAATCCCCAAGGAGTGACGGTTGGTATGAGTTGGTGTGTAGAGGATGGAATTCTAGGATGGGTTGGACCATTCATTATGTATTGTTTATCATGTAATATGATTGTTGCCTTTATGTACGGGCCTAGGCCCATAATGTGCTTGTGGGCCTCAGGTCAGTGTGTTCAAAATTTATACACTGAGTCTTGGTGACTCACGCTTTCATTTTCTCTACTCTTTCAAATGAGCAGTAGATCGTGGACATGGGAGCCAAGACGGACTCGAGGGGCCATCAAGACTATTACTATTTCCATATACTATTTTTGGTTTTAGTTTTCATTTATGTTTTGATTTTTGGGAACATCTTTGTGTAATGAGGCCTCCATAACTTAGATTCCAATTTATTATCTTGTTATGTTGGGTTTTTACAAACTTATATTTTTTTAAAAGTCTTAAATATAAAATGAAAAAACCAATCAATGCAAGTATTAAAGTTATTTTGCAAAATCTCACATTTACTAGACTATTCGGCTAAAATAAGCTAAGTTTTTCCAAAACCCTTTAGAGTAAAGTTTTTAAGATTTAACCTGTAGCATACCTGATTCGGTAATGATGTATGGGCCGGGTTTGGGGTGCTACATGTTGATAGTGTGATTTTTGAACCCCTACGTCCACAATCCTCAAGTTACCTTGGCAACACTACAAGAAAGAAGGGCAATGAAAGTGGGGTAAGCATAAAGCTTAGTAAGTTTGCATGGAAATAAATAGCAATAATAAATCCATAAAATAATCCATCCATGGTGTTAACTAACCATACACGAGTCAAGGATTCTTGACAATACTTACTTACAATTTCCCTTATCTAGCACATACCGTGTCACATATCGAAACCGATTCTTCGTGACTCATTCACGAGTACCTGTATTCACTCATTCACATGACTTAAATATCATTCACATTTCTACGTCTAAATTCATCTACTTATCCCACTATTCACAAGGGATAGTCAAAGACGTGTGTTTATCGTCATTACTATAGGTATAAATCCAATGCCACATCCTCGAGGTGGTCTTACATAGAGTCACCTCTAGATGCCAATGCCATATCCCGGATATAGTCTTATATGTGATTACCTCTAGATGCCAATGCCATATCCCGAATATGGTTTATATGGGATTACCTATCATGTATCGATGCCATATCCCGAATATGGTCTTATACAATTTTCATAATTATTACCGAAGCCATATCCTGGATATGGTCTTATACGGGATCTCAACTCAGTGTCGAGGCCATGTCCTGGACATGATCTTATACGGGACCTTATCTATTTCATAACTCAATGATAGCGTTTTTATAATCAATATGGCCCATTAGGACTTCATCATCTCATTCACTTTAACTACTCAATTTAGTAGAGTATCATGCATTAATATAATGCCAAGCAATCTCAACATGCTAACATAAATGTTGCTTTAATCACATACAAACTTACCTCGATTTCAAAATGAGCTAGCCTATCGATCTAGTCCAAGACTTTGTTCTTTCCCCGATCAAGGCGAGTCCTCGATTCTTCTTGCTCTATAATAGTAATTTAACTCATTTTAATCACTATATTAATAAAAGCATTTCAAAAATCATGCTTAGGTAAAATTACTATTTTGCCCCTAAACTTTGGCAAAATGACCATTTTGCCCCCAGGCCCAGAAATAAATTTTAATCACATTTCTACCTTCAACATGCCTAGGTGAACATTTAATGCTCTTAAAGCTATTATCAAAAATCAATATCTCACATATTAACCACAAATTTTATAACCTTTCCATCAAGATCCTATTTAGTGTTTTCATGCCAACACCTTTCACAAAAGTTGTTCATCTAACAACTAAGACTCATTTTCTTCCATAAAGATGAAGCAATAAAAATGATAGCTCTCATGGTAAAACTGTAAACTTTTCACAATATTGCACAATAGCCCCTTCATTTGAAAGCTTAAGCTTTAGGGGTCTCAAAAGTACAATTATTCTCAAGAAAAGATCACTTGATCACTTACTTGAATGGATGAGAGCTTGCTGAAATTTGAGCTTCCAAAAACTCCTATTTATTTGCCATTTTTCGGTGGAGAAATATGAGCAAAAGGATGGACATCAACTTTTCTTTATTCTAATATAAAACTCACAATTTAGTCCACCAACCACCACCAACTCTGACCAACTTGGTCAATCCTTGTCCCCCTTTGAAACCTATGGCCGGCCAAGCCAATATTGGGGGTCTAATTGCCTTTTAAATACCTCCAATTAAAAATTTATGGCTATTTGGTACTTTTATCCTATAGAATGGAACTTTTGCACTTTATGCGATTTAGTCATTTTTCGCGATTAAATGTGAAATCGCTAAAATTAAAACACCAAAATTTTCATGCACATAACCTACCATGTTCTAACTCATATTATAATCATGAAAATAAATTTCTATAATCTCAGATTAGTGAGCCCAAGATCACTTTCCTAACTAGCCCCTAAATCGGGTTGTTATATAAGACAAGTGAATAAATCGTATGAATCAAAAGTAATAAGTGAAGTCTAGGTGGATTCTTCCTTAGGTATTTCCTATATCATATAAGTTGTCCAAAAGTATTTTCCCAATTCACTCTCTGTCATGTTTATAGTCATTTAATTAGTTAATTTTAGATTAAAATAATTCTCCTTAATTAATAGGCTAGATAATAAAAAGATAGTTATTACTAGTAATTTTAGTCCTTGAGGATATGATATTTCGGACTCACTATAGCTATACTATTGTTCGATTGGTGCGCTTGCCTTTGTCAAAATAATAGTTAGTTTCGAGCTCCATCAGGAACCACTAATTCAAGGTCAGAGAAATTACTTTTAATAATTTTATATGCATTATATCATGATTATATGTATGTATGAAAATTTTGGTGTATTAATTTTAGCAATTGTATGCTTAATTGTGAAAAAGGACTAAATCGTATAAAGCGTGAAAGTACTATTTTGCAAGCTAAAGGTGTTAAATAGCTATAGAATTTTACCTGGAGGTCCCTCATGTGCAATTAGGCCTTGTTTAGTGTGGTGGCCGGCCATAGGGACTGGAAATGACATGGTCAATCGGTTAGGTGAGGTTTTGGTGACTTAATTGATAAATTAAAATAAAATCAGAAGAAAGATGATAACACATATCATCTTCCTCATCTTCTACCGAAAATACCAAAAAAAAGGGGGTTTTGAAAGCTTAGAAATTTTAGCAACTTATTGGAATGGTGGAAATTTGCAAGTGTACACAATCGCAACAAGTAATAAAGTGACAAGTTAATGTCAAGTTATCGTACCCACAGGGACTATAAAAGAATTATTTATGAAAATGATTTCAAACACTTTGGTGAAGGGAAAACATTTTTTATTTAAGAAATATTTAAAACTAAAAAAAGTAAAATAAAATAAAATAAAGTTCTAATGCACGATTTCAAAAGCTGATTTTAATCAAGATAATATAATTGTGTTGGATTAATTATATTTCCTTACCTTAGAATTATTAAACTTATGCTTATACTTGTTACGAATAAATCACGACAACTTGGTAATTTTCTAACTTATGAACATATTTACAAATCAAAAATCCATTCATCTCTTGTCCATATTCCTATGTCAATTCGACCGATAAAACAAATTTATAAAGGTAAACATGTTATTGCACATACATACTTACTAAATTAAACAATCTCTTGCATATTCCTATGTCGATTCAAACGATTAATTCAACCTAATAAGCATATAAAAGGCTATGTGAGGTAACAAAGTATCCCTACTTGAAACAGTTTAATCACAATAATCTTGCAAGTTATGCAAGGCATTTGTATTGCCAAATATAATGCTAATCTAATCTTCAACTACCTTAGAAGAATTAAACATGCAATGATTAAGTACTGTGCATCCATTAATTACCATTTCAATGCGTTTAAATAATTAATTCTTTAGTTATCTAAACAATTATAATTCTAGAATAATTTAGGCATGATTTTACTTAATCAAGCATCTTACCGAGGCCTATAACAGCATAAACACAATTTTAATAATTCAAGCAGGCAAAATATAATCAATCCAACACGGATTAAATTCAAGCTAAATTGATTAAAATAACCATTTAAATAGCATAAATATTCATAAACATTTTTGTCAAAACAACAATGAAATTTAAAGAGATAGGGAACAAGAAGCAAATATGGTGTTTCTCCGTGGCTTAACTTATTGCTCCATTCTTCATTCTCCATTGTCCTTGGCTATCAAGGTGGCTTATGAACACTTTAATTGATGCTCAACAATGGCTGATGAGGACCTCTTTCCCAAGAAAAGAAATTGGCACTTGAACAAAAGGGGGAATGAAAAGGAAAAGTTGAGAGAAAGTGAGAGAGGAGAAGAGAGAATAAGAGATGAGGGATGAGGAATGAGGGATCCTTGAATGATCAGCCAAGGGGGTTTTATAGCTGAATGTGGCAGCTGAAATTTGCTAAAAATAGCAGCCAAAGAGCAACCCCTTTGCCGGCCTCCTATGTGGCAAAGTTGATGGCTTCAACTTTGCTAAATATGGCTTGGGGCAAATCTACAAAGCCACTAATTATGGAAGGGTTGAATGCAACTTTGACAAGCCTTCAACGTAACATCCTAAAATCTGAGTATCGATATGATACATGTTTTGGTGCTTAACTTGTGTATAATTAAAATTTTGCATGTTTAATATAGTCTTGAGAAGACTTGGGAATTATTCGAATTAGAATAAATTTTAGTAAGGAGCACTTAATTGAAGTGGATCAAGTGACTTTGAGGTTTAAGTAAATTTAAGTGTCAAAAACTAGCATAAGATGAGCTAGTAGAAAGGTAGTGTTGGCGCATGTATGTTTGCTTGAGGGAAAAGGTTCGAATCCTTATATGTGCATTGAGTTTTGTTTTTATTTTGTTTCCTCTTTCAATGTGTCGGTCATGGATAGGGATAAAGGTGAGTTGGATAAAATTTTTGGCAAGAAGACCAAAGAAAAAGGTAAGTAAAAGTTTAAGGAAAGAATCGCATGATTTAAGGTGATAGGGGGACATAAGGCATGAATCAATGGCTTTGTTTTGGAAACTTTGGTTGGCCAATTGTCCATGAACATGGACGACATAGGGGGCTAAGGGGGATGGCCAGATTTTGGTGATTGGTTTGGTAGGATTAGGTGCTTGATGAGCACACTTTTTGATTTACCAATTGGTGTTTTAGCAAATTTTCTCTCCAATTTTTCCTTCTCCCTAGCCGAATGTACCATGAGCATTGAGGAAGTAATTGTTGCTTTTACCATTTCTTCTTTTGACCATTTCGATCTTAATTTGATCACTCTCTCTAAAACTTTTCTCTTTTCTTTGTGACTGAAACCATATAGCCATCAAAGACCATTTTTTTTTTTTTTCTCTTCATTGCTGAATGCACAATTGTCCCTAAACTCTCTCTTTTCTCTTCTCCCTATTCTCTTCCTCTCTATTTTACTTATCATTCAAACACATATTTTTCTTTCATCTATCTTCTATGGCCGAATGTTTGTGATCATCATCATAGCCGAATCTTCCATTCTTCATAACATCTATTTTCAATCATTTTCTTCTAATCAAACTTTGGATCATCGGTAAGTATCATTTCTTTGTATTTTCTTTTGTTATTTGGTCACTATGGTGAATGTTAGAATGTCTTTGGAAGAGACTTTTTAACTGATTAACCAATCACTTATTCAAATGTTTTTCTTTCGTTATTTTTAGTGAAATAGTGGAAGGGTCGAATCATCATCTTTTAGGAGAAATCTTGAAGTTCATTTAAGATTTGATAATAACGTACAAAGGATTCTCTTGAGATCATTCGGAATATTAAGGTAAGTCGAATTCACTCTTTTAAGTCATTAGTCTTAAGATTTTCGATATATTGTTAGGACTAATGATCCTTTATCTTTGAAGACAATCAAGATAGCAACGAAAAGGGTTGTTAATAGCGTTCGAAAGAGGGGTGGTTCTATTATTCCCCCTAAATTCAAGCGAAGGACTATTTTGGGAATTTGAGACTTTTCACCGGGTTGTGGACCCTCATCCGGTGAAAATCAATTATTCGAAGTCGTACGTACCCCCGAGCCATTGTTTACTCGTGGTTCTAAACCTTTGATCGGAGAGAAATCACAAAAAGTGGTTGTTCGAGATTCCGAGGGTAAGATCTAGATCGCTTAACATTAGTATAGTTTTATAAGTATTAGTGTTCTAATCAAGTGTGACACGTATATAGGTATCAACGAGCGGGAAAGTGTAGTTCTCACCGTAATCAGGTGTGTAACTTCACACTTATCTCATGGGTTCTACTATATCGTAAGCGTTAAAATAAAAATCGTAAATCCGGTGAAATTGAAAAAAAATATGTTATAATAATACTTTTATGTGAATGCTTGAAACCGAAATTGAAGTTGTGGAAAAATTACGAATTTGCCCTCAATGGGTTATCTCGTGAAAGAAGTGATATTTTTGGACCATGTGATTATTTTGATTAATTGGCCAAGTGTGGAAATTGTGAAAAAGGCCTCATGTGTTAAATGGGCCGAATTACGAAATGTCCCTATGGACCAAATTACGAAAATGCCTTTTTATGGGCCAAATTGAAATATGTTGTTTTAAGGGCCAAATTGAAATACCTTGCTTTATGGGCCAAAAGTGATATTAATGTGATATAAGTTGAAATGGGCCAAGTTGCTAGATCGTTAAATGGGCCAAATTGCTATTTTTGACTAATGGCCCAAATTGATAAATTGTAATATGGGTTTTTATTAAAATTACCTGACAAATATTTTGTTATGCATTATTATATACATGACTGCATGGGTTGGGATAATTGATGAAGGGAAGGCCTGATGCCAAAAATCTAGATCGGTGACTTTGTCACGATGGCCTGTTGCCCAAAATCTAGATCGGTGGTTCTACCACAAATATTATAAATGGCCTATTGCCACAAATCTTATAAATGGCCTGTTTCCACAAATATTATAATTGTCTTAAAGCCTACTACTGGTGTGTTGGCGGGGTGGGTTGACTTGATCCCCACAGGTGTGATGGTTGGTACAGGTGGTGTGTAGCGGATGGAAATTAGGTTTGGTTGGATATTGCATATCATATGCATTATTATTATTTTTTTATATACTTGATTTATAAATATTAACATTTGTAAAATGGGCTCAAACCCAATTATAAAATTTTAGATAATTTATTGAGTCTGTTTATAACGTATCATTAGTTGTATCCCGTATGGAGCCATCTTCTTCACTCGACATGTGCTACAAGTATCCCGTCAAAGCTCAACTTTGATCCACCACCGGGATACGTTATAGACGTTTTTAGTTTGTTTCTTTGGGTTTTTATGGAGCTTTTATCCCACCAACGGTCGAGTCATTCCAAGGTTGTGCACTTTACTCTTGATACTCCGCTCTGAGATCACACTAACAGTGATTTCGAGTGTGAATACGGTAAATGGGTTACACATTGAGTTCTAAGTAACTCACCCCATTTTGCTTACCCTTTTCATGTAATAATAATTGATGGAGACTTGGGTCAAAGATGACTTCATGTGGAAGCTATACTACAAATGGTGGTTTATAAAACTTTAAAAGTTCTTTAATAATTTTTATTAAGTACTATTTTAATGGCGATGTAATAAGGCCTCTTTAATTATGGATTTTATTATGCGGATGGATTTTATTATGTTTTAGTTTTCCTAAGTTGGACTGATTTAGTTTTCATAAATATTTTTCTAAAACTCTCGTATAAAATAAAGGTTTTTCTTAAATATCTCCGAAACTTAGGAAATTATTTTAAAACTCTTCAATGAAATATTTCACTAAATAAATCCAAAATTTTAATCAATTACTACTCTATGATCAAATGATAAACTCTTGTGTTTTTAATTATGTATTTCAAATAAACTTTGATTTTCGATAAAGTCATTCTCTTAATCTTTTTGAAGATTTGATTTCCTACATCATTGATGATTTGAATGTACGTTTAATTTGTGTGGCATGCCAAAATCCGGGCTTAATGCATAGGCTGGGTTTGGAGTGTTACATTTTATGGTATCAGAGCTCATTTTCAAAACTCGGCTGTGGTTTGGGTTCAACAATGATTTCTGTTTAAAAACTATTTAAATTTCTAGACCTTACGTTTTAAAGGTAGTATGGCACCACGAGCATCCGGCACCAAGTCAAGTAAGTATTTATTTATTAAATGTTTATTATTGTGATGAGACCTTAGGAACACTCTACAACTTCTAGTTTTAGGTGTTGAAAATGATAGAGATTGAGACTATAGGATGTGATTGCGAAAATAACCCTATCTCTTCTATCTCATAAAATATTGTTAATAAACATTGAAATAATATTCTTATCCATAAAACTTGTAATCAGATTAAAATTGAATTAGTCATTATGAGCACTAGAGGACGTGGTCATGGACGCGGTAGACGTGGCTATGGTAGAGGACGAGGTGATGCATCTGAAGCGCCGAGTCATATACCGAAAATGGATGCACCTGCATCATTGGAGAGTGAAACTGGATCTCATGATCATGCGAATGAGGATAATGCTTTGGCTCAAGCAATGTTGCGAGTCTTAGAAAGAGTAGCTAGGGCTAGAACTGGGCCAGTAGCTCGGGGATCCATATTGGAATGACTCAAGTCTAGTGGTACAGAAGTTTTTAGAGGTGTCTCCGGTGTAGCTCTGAATGTGGCAGAATATTGGCTTGAGGCTATAGAACAAATTATGGATGATCTGGAATGCATAGTCGAGCAGAAACTGAGAGGAGCTGTGTCCTTGTTAAGAGACGAGGCGTATCAATGGTGGCTTACTGTTCGAGAAGGCACCGAGGCTGCATTGGTTACTTGGGATTTCTTTAAAGCTGCTTTCCAAGGGAAGTACGTTGGGACAAGTTATGTAGATGCCCGGAGGAAGGAATTTTGAATTTGGTTCAAGGAAGTAAGATGGTGGCAGCTTACGAGGTAGAATTTCTTCGCTTGAGCTGTTATGCTCATATTATAGTACCGACTGATCATGAGCGATGTGTACGCTTTGAGGATGTAACACCCTAAAAATGGGCCTATGTATTTTTGATTTAATTATACGAAATGGCATGTCTTATATATTATGAATGTATGATGAACATTTTTGGAAACTTGGAAATGTTAAGTTAAAAGAGGAAAGTGAACATTTTTGGAAACCTGGAAATGTAAGGAAATGATGTAGAAATGTTAAGTGTAAATGAGGAAACTAAAACAAGGTGGCCTTAAGAAAATTAATAGAAGAAATTTGACACAAACATAGGCTTGTTTGAGTGGCTTGGAGGTACCACTTAAGGCCCAGTAAGTGACGCCACAATCAAGGGGGAAGGAGCCTAGGTTTGAGTCACATAAGAAGCAAATAAAAGAGTTTTATTTTGCTGCAAGGAGCAAGGGAGTTGGACGGCACCAAGGTACTTGGGGAAGAGTTTTATTCTCTTTAAAATTCAGCTAAAGGGTGTGCTCAAGTGTGGATTAAATTCCTTTTATTTTAAGTGGATAAAAGAAGAGATAATTGTTGGGATTAATTCTTTTGTTAATTTGGGTAAGGTGATAATTAAAAGATAAATTTATCAAGATATGGAGAGTTGGCCGATTGGGGGACTCCTTGGGTTGGTATTTTCGGCCAAAAATAGGAGGGAGGAGTAGCCAAATTTCATAAAATCATTTAGCCTTTCCTTCATTACTCTATTCTCTCCAAAAACCTGTCACTTTCTTTCCTCTTTCTTTTAACTTGTTCTAGTCGAAATCTCTTCCTAAAGGACCACTATTGCCGATTCTCCCTAAGGCCTTATACCTTTCTCTTTTTACTCTTGTTGAAGCCGAATATACAAGGGGCTCATAGCCGACTATTATTTAAGTCTCAGGCCGAATCTTTGTGGTTTAAGCAAAGGTGCCGTCGACTGTAGTATTAAGGTAAGACCAAATGATGTTCGATTTCCATCCCTTTTATTGTTGACTTGTCAAAATTTAGGGACTAACCCCTATTGTTGTTCTTGGCCGAATTATGGAAGGGAGGCTTCGGGATTTAGTAGTTATCGACTACAAAGAAGAGATCTTTCGAAACTTTCAAGGATCTAAGGTGAGTGAATCGGTCAAAGACCATTTATCATATTTAAGTGATTAAAAATCAGATCTAATGTGTGAATCTATAGGGATTTCGACAGAGGTATACAAGGATTCTGAGATTTGAGAATTCCAAGGTAAGTCCATGAGAATATTTGGCCAAGGCCTATTTTTGGTGTTTTAGATCTAGTTCATATTTATTCAAAATAGCCGAAACTAATAAGTTAATAGATCTAAGGATCAACCGATTACAAGGAAGGAGAAGTTCTTTTCCCGAAGGTACACCATAGGCCGCGTGTTCCCTAGTTATTTGATGAGTTTTGGGATTTGAAAATCGCAAGGTATGTGCCTAAATATAATCGGCCATAGGCCTATTTTGATAACTAGATCTCTTTCATAATTGTTTAAAAAGCCGAAACTAACCTGTGATGTGATTTGATGTTTGGCCGAATGCAAGAAGGAATACAACAATGTTTCGGGACTTGATTCTTAAGTCAATTGGCAACAAGGAAAGATTTTTGCCACCAAGATCCTTCGGGATTTAATCTCATAGCCGAATAGACTTTTGCTAAACATCAAAGTGATTGACCAAATGTAGGAATTGAGATCTAAAGTGTTAGATTGGGTTTCGGGTTCTCAGGAAAGCATTAAATGAATCAGGTGTGTACCCTACCCTAAGTTTTAATATGTTCATGGCTATGTTTTAAATTAAATGTGTTATTAAGAATGTGAAAAGCATGGCTAAGGTACCATACAATGGTACAAAGTACTAAGGTACGTTTCCCACTCCTACTAGGATTATGAATATATGTTATATGTAACATGTGAAAAAGTGATAAGAATGTGAATTAAGGCATGATGTGCATGATATGTATGATATGGGGCATATGGGTTATGTGAAAAGGGGAAGTAAATGTAGTGACCTAAGACCACGATAACTGAATGTGGTGATCTAAGACCACGATATCTGAATGTGGTGACCTAAGACCATGAATTTTATAAGGGCGATGAAGCACGTCGACTGCAGCGACTGCCTTCGATGGTGTGTAGCGGATGGAGGGTTGACTTAGTAGTCCCCACGGTGTGCAGGTTGGTACGAGGGACGTGTAGTGGATGGCTATCTAGGTTTGGGTTCGGGTTGCATCATTATTTTTTTTTCATTTGTTTATGAACATGTATGATAATGTATGCCTGAATTGTTAAATTTTAGTGTTGGTTACACATTGAGTCTGTTTGACTCACCCCTTGTGGGATTACTTTTTAGGTGACGACCAGTGATGGACCGAGCCGGCAGATGCTTAGGGATGGCCATGAACAGCAAGATGTTCATTTATTTTTATTTGGACTATTATATTTTAAGTATTTTGAATTTAAATTTTGGGAATTATTTGATGTAATAAGGCCATAGTAGAATTACTTTACTTTGCTTTCATTTATTACGTTTACAAACTTTTATTTATTAAAGGATTAAGTAAATTTATTTTAAAACAAAGCCCAAACGTTTTGTCACTTAAAGTAAAGGATTTTAATAATAAAATGAAACTTGTTTTCAACTCAAGCCCAACCTAAAACCAATTTTTCTTACAAAACGCACAAGTTTTTCCTAAGTAACAAAAGAATTTGAAATGGTTTACATCGGGGAACATACCAGATCCGGTCAAGGCTCATGGGTCGGGTTTGGGGTGTTTCAATTTGGTATCAGAGCCCAGTTTTAAACTTTCGGTCTTGGGTTTAAGGCCCAAAACATTTTCAAGGTTAAGCCCAAAAGGAATTTTCTGAAAAATTTTCAGGTTTTCTGGCATGGCACCTAAGTCTCCGACCTGCAGTCCACCAGGTAAGTACTTCTGACTTCTGAAGTGATTTGAATATGTATGGGCTTTTATGGCAACGTAGATTAGTGAACTAGGATCTGTTGAACCCTAGGACTAGTCTACTCAAAAACACAAATACATAAGACTTAAATATCTAATTAAACAAACCTGTGGTTGAGTCACCGAGTTAGGGTGTGGCAACCATGGTACGCATGTCTAGGATTGGTTTCGGTGGGAGCTTGGTATTTAAGTAGTCCGTGTGACTCACCTCCTCTCCACTCGAATCCTACCTGGTGTGTAGCTACGGTTCACTCTAACCAAGAGAACTTAATCACGGGCTAAACCCCTAACTAAAACCCGAAAGGGACTAGCCGTATTTTTATGGAAACCCTAGTTCTAAAACTCTTAAAATTACCCTTTTGAATTGCAAACACAATCTTATAAAATTCTCTCAAATATTCTTGATTTATAAAATTACTAAAATACCCCTAGTGGTAAAATTATAAAAATACCCTTGGTTTATGAAAATTTCAAAATACTCACAGTTCTTATCAAAATTTCATTTCTTTATAAAATGTTCAAAAACCCTAATTTGCAAAATGACAAAATACCTTGGTTTTAGAAAAATTACGAATTAACTCCTACCCTGCAAATTATCGAAATACCCCCGAGCTACAAAATTACCAGAACGACCCCCGATCATCAAAAGTTTTTGCAACAACACTGATTTGGGAAACAAATTCTCAAAAACAACCCTCTAGTTTTGTAAATTCAAAGTACCCTTGATTTATCAAGATTTACAAATTTACCCGGGTTAATTACCAAAATACCCTTGGATTTCAAAATTACCAAAATGCTCTAGAATGAAAAATTACCAAAATACCCTTATTGATAAAATCACCAAGGAATCTTATTTGAAAAATTATGAAAATACCCCTGAGGAAAAATTACGAAAATACCCCTAGGTAGTGGAAAAACAACAATAATGAAAACTACAACATTTCTCTGAATGAACGAAATTTATAATTAATTGATGGATGTATGAATGTAAAGACTGTGTGCATGTATGAATACGAAAGAACCACTCCTAAAATTCTTTTCATAAAACTTCTTCACGGTTAATCAGTGGAATAAAAGCTAATTCATAAAATTTCTTAATCAAATTAAAGCGCGACATTAGATATGATTTCTAGAGGACGCGGTCGTCATGGACGCGGTAGAGGAAGAATGACTGTGTCAGAACCCGTTAGATCGGGTCAAGGGTCTGACAATGAGTTACCACCGCCACCACCACCCCCAACTGTTGGTGTTGAGCACAAGCTTAGACGGGGATGATCTTTATATCGCAGCTATCTCGCGAGTTCTTGAAATGGTGGTCGGTGCTTTAGAGGGAATGTGGGAGCTCAAAAATCATGCACTCGAAGCGACTCGAGCCAACGGAGTCAAGTGTTTCGTGGAGTATCTAGTATGGCACTCAGTACAGCTGAATATTGGTTGAAAGCGATCGAGCGCATTATGGATGAGCTTGATCTAACCCCTGAAGAGAAGTTGAAAGGAATGGTGGCACTATTACGCGATGAAGCATATCAATGGTGGTTAACAGTTCGGGATGGTGCCACAGCTGAGGATCTGACCTGGGAATATGTTAAGGTGGCATATCAGAAGAAGTATGTGGGGACCATATATATTGATGAGCAGAGAAAGGCTTTTCTAGGGCTGGTTCAAGGGAACAAGTCCGTGGCAGAGTATGAAGCTGAGTTTCTGAGGTTGAGCCGGTATGCTCGAGGAGTGGTGGCAACGAAACATGAGCGATGTGTCCCTTTTGAGGACGGTTTAAGGGATGACCTCAGGTTATTGATAGCTCCACATCAGGAGCGGGAGTTTTCTGCATTGGTAGAAAAGGCTAAGGTAGTCGAGGGAATCAAGGACTCAGTTAAGCAGAGCTCTGATAGGAATAGACCCAAGAGGGGTTATAGGTCATCAGGATTGTCGGGAAATGTGCAGAAAAGGCCCAGAGCGATAGGCAGCATGGGTCGACAAGTTGGTACAGAGGCGATGTCGTCCTTGTGATCAGTGTGGAAAGAGACACTTAGGCGAATGCTAGAAGAAGACAAGTGAATGTTTCAGATGTGGGTCAAAGGACCATATGATCAAGGACCGCCGAGAAATCGGATAGAAATCGCCCGAGAGCTCGTAATCTTAATCGCCGGTAGAGGGGATAGCAACCTCGGTAGAGGTCGTGGTCTGAATAACAGAGGAAATGGTACCGGTAGAGGGTGTGGAACACCGGGCCGAGGTGCTGCTAATACTGAGTCCAGGCAACTGGGTTTGGTTTATGCGGTTCACCGTAGGGAGGATGGAGACGCGCGGATGTCATAATCGGTACATTCTTCATTCATGGTAAACCCTATTATGCTTTGATTGATGTGGGCTTGACCCATTCTTATGTTGCATGTAGTGTAGTGGAAACACTAGGCCTAGACTCTGAACATTCTTATAGGGAGATGACTGTAGTAAGCCCATTAGGCCAAACTGTAGTGGTGGATAAGATATTTCGGAGTGTATCCCTAGAAATTCAGGGAGTGAGCTTTCGGGCTGATTTAATGGAGTTACCCTTTGGGGAATTTGACTTCATACTTGGTATGGATTGTTAGTAGAGCACCGGGCCATGTTGGATTGTGCGGCTAAACGAATGGAACTAAGGACCCCGGAAGATGAAGTGGTAGTAATGATTGGAGAAAGAAGAAACTACTTGTCTAATGTAGTTTCGACGCTAAAGGATGAAAAGATGGTTCGTAAAGGGTGCAAGGCATTTTTAGCCTTAGTAAGTGCGCTAGATGAAAAGGAATAAGGTGTTAGTGGAGTTAGAACGGTAAGGGACTTTGAGGATGTGTTCCCAGAGGAATTACCAGGAATACCCCCAGACAGAGAGGTGGAGTTTAGAATTGACTTGCTACCGGGAACAGCTCCTGTGTCAATTGCCCCTTATAGAATGGCACCAAAGGAGTTGGTTGAGCTCAAGGCTCAAATCCAAGAATTACTGGATCATGGATTTATCCGACCCAGTGTGTCTCCATGGGGAGCACCGGTCCTATTTGTGAAGAAGAAAGATGGAACTATGCGTATGTGCATAGACTATCGTCAGCTAAATAAACTAACCATCAAGAACAAGTATCCTTTGGCAAGGATTGATGACTTGTTCGATCAGCTTAAGAGGGCGGCAGTGTTCTCAAAGATCGACTTAAGGTCAAGATATCATCAGTTGAAGGTAAAGGAGGCGAATATCCATAAGACAGCCTTTAGGACAAGATACGGCCATTTTGAATTTGTAGTAATGCCGTTTGGGCTGACCAATGCTCCAGTCGCATTCATGGATATGATGAACCGGGTTTTTCAATGCTATTTAGATCGGTTCATCGTTGTGTTCATCAACGACATCCTAGTCTACTCCAAGTCGAAGAGGAGCATGATGAGCATCTCCGGATTGTGTTGCAATTGTTAAGGGAGAAAAAGCTTTATGCAAAATTCAGCAAGTGTGAATTTTGGCTTAAGGAGGTGGCATTCTTAGGGCATGTGGTGTCAGCAGAAGGAATAAGGGTGGATCCTAGGAAAATTGAGGCGGTGTTGGATTGGAAACCACTCAAGTCGGTGGCGGAGATTCGTAGTTTCTTGGGATTGGCAGGCTATTATAGAAGGTTCGTGGAAGGATTTTTGTCAATAGCCGCGCCTTTGACAAAGTTGTTGAGGAAGGAAGTACCCTTTGTATGGACGGATAAATAATAGGAGAGCTTTGAAAAGCTTAAGAGGGTATTGACGGAAGCTCCAGTGTTGATTCAGCCTGAGGCAGGAAAGAATTTTTCGGTGTATTGTGAAGCTTCCCATACAGGTTTGGGTTGTGTATTGATGCAAGACAGGAAAGTAGTCGCATATGTCCCAACAGTTAAGGCCATACGAGGTTAACTATCCGACGCATGACTTAGAATTAGCAGCAGTGATTTTCGCTCTTAAGGTATGAAGGCACTACCTTTATGGTGAAAAGTCGACGATCTACACAGACCACAAGAGCCTTAAGTATTTGCTGACTCAGAAGGAGTTAAACTTGAGGCAGCGAAGGTGGGTTAAATTGCTGAAGGACTATGACTATTCAATAGAATATCACCCGGGCAAGGCGAATGTAGTGGCGGATGCCCCAAGTCGGAAGGTGGAGTCAGATCTAAGGGCGATGTTCGCACACTTGAGTTTGTATGATGATAGGAGCCTGTTGGCAGAATTGCAAGTCAAGCCAACGTGGTTGAATGAGGTAAAAGAGGGACAGTTGGCTGATGAGGACCTAAGTGTTAAGTTACAAGAAGTACAGAACGGGGTATTAGAGGACTATGGTGTTAGTGATGAGGGAGTATTGTGCTTTAAAGGAAAGGTCTGTATGCCGAGGGCCGAGGAGTTAAGACAGAGGATTCTTTGGGAAGCGCATGGTAGCCCTTATGCTATGCATCCCGGAGGCACTAAGTTGTACAAAGACCTAAGGAATCAATTTTGGTGGCCTGGTTTGAAAAAGGAAGTTACTGAACTCGTTGGCAAGTGTCTGACGTGTCAGCAAGTTAAGGCTGAACACCAAGTTCCATCAGGATTGCTTCAGCCAATCGAGATTCCGCAGTGGAAGTGGGAAAGAATTACCATGGAGTTTGTTAGTGGGCTTCCCCTTACGCCTACTAAGAAGGACTCGGTATGGGTAATAGTGGACCGTCTGACCAAGTCCGCGCACTTTATCCCGATAAGAGTTGATTATTCTCTTCAGAAATTGGCTAAATTATATGTGGCAAAAATTGTGAGGCTATATGGAGTGCCAGTGTCTATCATTTCGGATAGAGACCCAAGATTTACGTCTCGATTTTGGAAGGCACTTCATCAAGCTTTAGGCACTAAGTTGGATTTCACTACGGCCTTTCATCCATAGTCGGACGGGCAATCTGAACGGGTAATCCAAGTATTGAAGGATATGTTGAGGGGCTGTGTGATGGATTTCAGAGGAAGTTGGGAGGAGTATTTACCTTTAGCCGAGTTTACCTAGAACAACAGCTATTAGGCAAGTATTCGAATGGCACCTTATGAAGCGCTGTATGGTCGGAAGTGTCAGACTCCTACATGTTGGACGGAATTGGGAGAACGTCGAGTTTTGGGACCAGAATTAGTAGTAGAGTCTGAAGAGAAGGTTGAGATAATTCATGCACGGATGAAGGAAGCATCTGATAGGCAGAAGTCGTACGCAGATCTTAAACGGAAGGAGATTGAATTTGATGTGGGAGACCAAGTATTTCTTAAGGTTTCTCCTTGGAAGAAGGTGATGAGATTTGGTCGGAAAAGGAAGTTAAGTCCGAGGTTTATAGGACCCTATCGAGTGTTGAAGCGAGTTGGACCAGTGGCATACCAGCTAGAGTTGCCACGAGTTGCAAGTTGATGCAAGACGATGCATGATCCATGCTACGATTCCATGTATCCATGTTACGACGCTACCAATCGGATCCATCTCATGTGGTTCCAGAGACGTGAAGAATATTCGGAAGTCGGTCCCCTAGTCAAAGTATTGTGGAGAAATCATGGATCGGAGGAAGCTTCGTGGGAGCCAGAAGAGGCAATCGACAAAGAATACCCTCATTTATTTTAGCCAGGAAATTTCGGGGACGAAATTATTTTAAAGGGGTAGAACTGTAACACCCTGAAAATGGGCCTATGTATTTTTGATTTAATTATACGAAATGGCATGTCTTATGTATTATGAATGTATGATGAACATTTTTGGAAACTTGGAAATGTTAAGTTAAAAGAGGAAAGTGAACATTTTTGGAAACCAGGAAATGTAAGGAAATGATTTAGAAATGTTAAGTGTAAAAGAGGAAACTAAAACAAGGTGGCCTTAAGAAAATTAATAGAAGAAATGTAACACCCCAAACCCGGTCAATACACCACGACCGAATCTGGTATGTTACAGGGAAAAATGTATTTGAGAGGTTTAGGTTTAAGTTTAGGAGTTTGTCAAAATCATCTTGCTAAATTTGTACTTGAAGAAAATCTTGGGATGACAGTTTTAAACCGATGGTGCATTTGAAAACCCGATAATTTTGAAAACTTAATCGATATGTAAGTAAAACAAGTTTATCTCGTTTAAAAATTAGAGTAATCCTTGTTGTTGCTTAAAAACATTTTGACTTAGTACGAGAATGCATTCAAGTTGGAGAACATTTGAGTTTCATTTATCTTAAATTACGATGTGATACAGATGGTAAAGTTCAAAACATATAAACATGGTTTGAAAACCTTATCTTTACAAATTTTAGCCAAATTTTAACCCAATAAATTATTAAGGCATATTTGAAATCCAATCTAAGTATGTAAATAACAAAACATAAGTTTTAAAAAACCTTTTACAATCCAAATAAACCAAATGAAAACCAGTCAAATAAAGTACCAAGTTTAAATCAATGCAACTCAAATTTATCCATGGCATCGGCACCTCGAGTCCATCCGGCTCCATGTTCACGATCTATGTGTCACCTAAAATGATAAGGGAGAAGGTGAGTCGCAAGACTCAGTGCATAAATCCTCTCCCGGTATATGCAACATGCTAACACACATCATAACAAAGCAATACAATTAATGCACCGATCCTAACCATCCAGTAACACCTTTGCTACCCGTGTGGTACCAAACCACCGGTGGTGCCAAACCACTAGTGACCCAAAGTCACGATATCCATAGATGTGGTGCCAAACCACTTGGTGACCCAAAGTCACGAAGATCCATATGTAGGGCCAACCTCGTGTGATACCAAATCATGGCGACAATCCCAGATCTCAAAAGTGGGGCAACCCACGGTGGTGTTAACCACGAGGACGAGTCGCTATGAGGTGCCAAACCTCCGGTGTCCCAAAGACACAAGTGTGATACCAAATCACTTTGGTGACCGTAGTCACGATTAAAATGATGGGGCCAACCCATCGTGTGATACCAAATCACTAGCGTCAATCCCAGTAAAATCAACCGTGGGGCCAACCCATCGTGGTACTAAGCCACTAGGGCGAGAGGCAGAGGTGCCAAACCTCTGTGACCTAAAGTCACAATAATCAATCGTGGTACCAAACCCTTTGGAGGTGCCAAACCTCCGGTGTCCCAAAGACACGGATATCATATCCCCCTCCTCTCATGTCACCCAATAACATATCATACTAATGCAAATCATGCAATCATGCTATCATGCTCACATGCTTAATATGACATCTCAAAATACATACACCATAAATCATGATATCACATATCATCACAGATCTCGTAATGGAGCGGACTTGCGAATCCGTATCCATACCTCATTGGGTATTATATCATCAACCATCTTGTTTCACTTACACAATCGGGTTATTAACATATTACTTTACACACTGTTAACACGCAAGCAACCCAACGAACCGATATAAATCCTCGATACCTGCTCCTATAATCGGCCAAACATGAGATTAGCCACTTATACCTTTCGCCAAAACCATTAAACCAAAGGGGTTAACATTTACCTTGCAATTGGTTTGGTTTCCTACCAAACCCGAACCAACAATGGTTCTTCTGACAATCGGCCTCCCCCCTAAAACACAAACCATTAGCCTCACAAGTCTTTGGCTTAACAAACTCCAAAAGAATGACCCTTAAAGCAACCTCTTACCACCACTTACCCAACGATCATCGGAGAAGGAAGACTCCTCTTGCTTGCTTAGAAATCCAAAGGCCTATAACGAAATGATTAATCAAACAAATTAACTCCTTTCAACCAACCAACATCGGTTTAACCAAACCGTAATCAACAACAAACAAGGGAAAAAGATGGCCTTACTACCAAAACTTACCTTCCTCAACCCGATTGAACCACCAACCGATATTATCACCACACACAAGAATCGTACACAAGACAACTACTAGGAGAGGAAAGATTCGGCCAAGTGCAAAACTAATAAGAAAAGGAAGTTTGGCAACACAAGAAAGAGATTCGGCTAGCACCTAAACAAGAAGAAATAGGATTTGGCCAAGGTGTTTAACACACCTATGTTCGACTTTGAGTTGAAAGAAAAGGAGAGTAGAGGTGAGATTGAGAGGGTTTCGCTTAAGAAAGTGGGAAGAAACAGATGGTGACAATCGACTAAGGAGTTTTGGAAAAGAAAGAAAGTAAAAGATGAAAAGAGGAGGTGCTTTGGTTTGAAAGAAAAAGAAATGGAGGAAGGTCTTATGGAGAAGGGAGTTTGACTAATAAGGTTCCAAGAGAAGAAAAAGTATGAGAAGAAGAGAATGCCAGTTTCGATTTACACAAGATGGAAATAAGAAGAAATGGGAACAAACATTCGGCCACACACACACCAAATTAAGAGATGCAAAGCAACTTTTTTTGCAAAAAGGATGCTTGGACTTTCGGTTTAAGGAGAAAAAATGGAAAAAAATACACTTAAAATTTCGACTAGCTTTTTGACTAAAGGAGAATTTGGCTTACCAATTTTTGCTTTGACCGAAAATGCTCAAGATAGCCAAAAGAAATTCGGCACTCCTATTTTCCCCCATACCAAGCCGTCCACTCACCCCCCAAGAGCTCTCCAATATTCGGCCATCACCTACAACCACTCCCCCAAACACTCCAAGCCATCCATTCAAACTAGTTTGAACTAGTCTCCCTCCTAAATTCACTCTCCACCCACCATTTGAACATTTGACTTGGTCCAAGGCAGAGTTTGAACTGCCTACAACTCCTCCCCTCCATGCCGTCAAAATAGAAGCCAAAATGGAAGCACTCTGCAGCTTGAACATGGGACCTCTCCCCCACGCAAGTGACACCAATCCAAGCCCTTAGTGGCGCCTAACACCCACTCCACCAGCTTATTTGTTATGCTAAAATTCACCTAAAGATATTTATAAACCCCACTCCTTGACTCCTCCCACCTAAGCCTAAAAGCAAAGATTTTCCTACCACTCAAGCTTACACCTAGCTTATAACTAAGCCCCGAAACATCAAAACAACAACATAGCACACCATGCACATGCAAACAAAGCCATAATAAAATAGCCCCTAACCCGAGATATTACAATTCTACCCCTCTTAAAAATAATTTGGCCTCAAATTACGATCGAGAAGAGTTGCGGGTATTGCTGTCTCATCATATCCTCGAGTTCCCGTAACTTCTTCCACGCCATGATTACGCCATAGTACCTTAACCAAAGGCACAGACTTCTTCGCAGAACCTTCACATCCCGATCTAGAATCGCATGTTTCTTCCTCCATGGTCAAATCTGGATTAACCTCGATCTCTTCCACTGCTACCACATGCGATGGATTTGAACGATACCGCCTAAGCATAGAAATGTGAAATACGTCGTGAATCTAACTTAGCTCTGCTGGCAACTCAAGCTGATATGCTACGGGTCCCACTCATCTCAGTACCTTATACGGCCCAATAAACCTCAGACTTAGCTTGCCTTTCCTTCCGAACCTTAACACTTTCTTCCATGGTGAGACCTTGAGAAAAACTTGATCCCCCACCGCAAATTCAATATCTCTCCACTTAAGATCGGCATAAGACTTCTACCGGTCCAAAGCTTCTTTCAATCGAGCCTGTATCAACTTAACCTTGTCTTCGATCTCAGCAACCAACTCTGTCCCAACAACTGACGTTTACTTAACTCCGTCCAACAAGTAGGGGAGCGACACTTCCTACCGTACAACGCCTTATATGGTGCCATCTTGATGCTTGCTTGGTAACTATTGTTGTAGGCGAACTCATTAATGGTAGAAACTCCTCCCAACTACCCTCAAGTCCGAACACAACCTCACAACATGTCTTCCAAGATCTGTAACCCTTTACGATTGCCCGTCGATTGCGAATTGAAATGCAGTCTTTGAAATCAACCGCACCAGAGCTGATGTAACGCTTTCCAGAACCTTGACGTAAATCTGGAATCCCTATCCGAGATGATCGATACTGGCACACCGTGCAGCCTCACTATCTCGACATATATGACCGCTAACCTCTGAAGTGAGTAATCCACCCTCACCGGGATAAAGTGAGCTGATTTAGTCAGTCGATCCACAATTACCCAAACTGAATCCTTCTTGCTAGGCGTAAGAGGTAATCCACTGACAAAATCCATAGTTATCCTTTCCCACTTCCACTGTGGAATCTTCACTGGCTGAAGCAACCCTGACGGCAACTGATGCTCAGCCTTGACCTGCTGACATGTCAAGCACTTCCCCACAAACTCTGTCACTTCCCTCTTCAGACCCGGCCACCAGAACTGCTCTCTGAGATCCCTATACATTTTGCTACCTCCAGGATGCATAGCGTAGGGGCTGCTATGTGCGTCCTGAAGAATCTTCTGCCTTAACTTAATATCCCTCGGCATACAAGCTTTCCAC
The DNA here is from genome assembly GCA_025506655.1 of Gossypium rotundifolium. Lineage (NCBI taxonomy): Eukaryota > Viridiplantae > Streptophyta > Magnoliopsida > Malvales > Malvaceae > Gossypium > Gossypium rotundifolium. Next base: position 150,381,140 of record CP106733.1, on the reverse strand, counting down.
GAAAATCAAACTCCATCACTAGACAAATCAGTAACCTCCAAACCACCATTACGCACTTGTGACCTCTGCGACTCAAAACCTCATCCATTAACTATTTTTCCTTGATCTCGCTCAACCCAAGTAGGCTTAACTCGCAGCTCTGCGAGAATACTCCGTCGTCGTACAAACTCAAATGGGCAAACATCGCTCTTAAGTCCGAAACAACCTTACTGACTCAACGCGTACGCCACCACGTTAGCCTTGCGGATGATACTCAATCGAGCGATCGTAGTCTTTTGCAACTCAATCCATCTGCGTTGCCTCGATTCAAATCTTTCTAAGTCAAAAGGTACTTTAGACTCTTGTGATCTGTGTAGACTATCGATCTCTCTCCGCATAAGTAATGTCTCCAAATCTTCAAGCGAAAACTACGGTGCTAACTCCGGATCGTCGTCGGATAATTGACCTCATGTGGCCTCAATTGCCGAGATCGTAAGCCACAACCTTCCTTCCCCGTGCATCAAGACACAACCCAATCATGTGTGATGCATCGCAATATCTTGTGAATTCCTTCCCGACCTCGGTTGAATTAGAGCAGAGCTTCGTCAAAATCTTCTTCAACTTGTCAAGCTTTCCTGCCGCTTCTCGGTTCAAATAAACGAAACCCTTTCCTTAACAATTTGGTCATCGGTCTTGATCAACGAAAATCCTCTACAAATCTTGGTAGTATCCTCGCCAAACCCGTAAAACTCGAATCTCGACTCGACTTGGCGACTTCAATCCAAAAGCGCCTCAATCTTTTGAGGATCCACTCTAATCCCTCGATCGACACTACATGACCCAAGAACGTCACCTCTAAGCGAACTCGCATTTACTAAACTTTGCATAAAGTCAAGTTTCTCCTCGAATCAGAACACAATTCGCAAATGTGCATCATGCTCCTCCTCGCCCTTGAATACACCAAGATGTCGTCAATAAAACCACGACGGCCAGTCCAAATCTTCTTTGGAACACTCTATTCATCATATCCATGAATCTTTGCGGTCGCGTTAGTCAATCAAACGGCATTACAAAAATTCATAGTGCCCATACCGAGTAGTAAACGCCGCCTTGCGGATATCGCCTCTTTCACCTTTATCTGGTGATACCGGACCTCAAATCGATCTTCGAGAATCTTTGCCGCACCTTGGTGATCAAACAAGTCATCTATCCGTGTAGCGGTACTTGTTTTGATCGTCGACTTATTCAATTGGCGGTAGTCTATACACATCTGCATAGTACCGTCTTTCTTCTTAATAAAGAGTACCAGCGCTCCCAAGGTGAAATACTTGGCTTTGATAAAACCTGGTCCAACAACTCTTGAATCGAGCCTTAAGCTTCACTAACTCCTTGGCGCCATCCTATCACGGACAATAGACACCGGCGCGATTAAGATAACAAATCTATTCAAACTCTACCTCACGATCCGGTGGCAAACACAGAGCTCCTCAGAAACACATCGGCAAATTCCTAAGCTGCTCAACCGCCTCTACTGAGGACTCTTTAGCCTCCAAGGCATACACATGACCCATATATGCTTCACGACCCTCGACCATCTTCTCAACTTTCAGAGCAGATACCACATTGGACAAGTAATCTCTTCTATTGCTGATCAGGACTACCTCATCACCCTTAGCTATTTTCAGAACCATGCGCTTAGCCGTGCAATCTAACTTCGCCTGGTACTTAACCAGCCAGTCCATCCCGAGAATCAGATCGAACTCCCCAAACGACAGTTCCATCAGATCAGCCACAAACACTACCCTTTGGAATTCTAGAGGTACATCTCTATATAGCTTATCTACAACTACAGAGTGGCCTAGAGGGCTTATTACGGTCATCCGCCTAGAAGATATCTCGAGTCTAGATCCATGGTCTTCACTATGCTACTTATAACATATGAATCGTTGAACCCACATCAATCAAAGCGATAAATAGAGAACCAAAGATTAAAAACGTGTCGGTTATGACATTGATTGTCGCCCTCCTCTCGGCGCCTCATTTGCATACACTAGCCAGTCATCGGCCTCGAACTACTGCACCTCGCTTGGTGCTCCACGGCCCCACTGAACCATTACCTCCTTTGCCATTACCACGGCCCTCTGCGGTGGTGGTCCATTATTCTGAGCGAGTACAGCCGACTCTGACCGAATCCTATCCAACTTATGCGGACAGTCCCTCACACGGTGGTCCAGTGAGCCACACTCAAAACATCCTCTACCACCACCCAACATCCTCCCCAATGAGCTTTCCCACAATGGTTACATCATGGCGGTCCACGACTAGCGACAACAAACCTACGGTGATTCGCCCACTCGGTCTAGCCTTTTTCCGAGGATTACCCGATGACCCGTAAGACCCAAAATTCCTCTTATGTTTTCCTAACCATGCTTTGCCTCACGAGACTCCTTAATATCCTCGGCTACCTTAGCCTTTTCAACCAGACAACAAATTCACGCTCCTGCCGAGGAGCAATCAAGAACCTTAATTCATCTCGCAGCCATCCTCAAACGAACACACCTCTCATGTTCAAGTAGCCACCATACCCCTAGCATACCGACTCACCTTAGGAACCACGCCTCGTACTCGACAGTTACTCCCTCGAACTAACCTCAGAAATGCTTTCCATTGCTCATTAATGTAGTTAGCTCCAACGTACTTTTTCTGATAAGCAGCCCTAAAATAGTCCCAAGTCAGATCTTCCGCTGCAGCGCTGTCCCAAACCGTGAGCCACCACTGGCATGACTCATCTCAAAAAGTGATACTATCCCTTTAATTTCTCTTATTGATCGAGTCCGGATCGTCCATGATCCGCTTCTCGCTTCCAAATAATATTCGGCCGTCTTTGAGAGCAACACCGAGACACCTCGAAAACTTCAACCCGTTTGCTCGAAGTCGTTCAGTCTGATTTTTCTAGCTCCTGCGCCTCCACCTACTCCAACTACCCTTTCCGAACTCGCAACATCACTGTGACATCGTCGTCCCCGATCGATCCTAAAACTCACCACCTCCACCGGTGGTGGCGATGCAGTATCTCATTCTCGACCTCGACCCGAACCTACGGGTTCAAAACCATCATCCTACCTCGACCACGTCCACGACCACGTCCACCTCGTACTCATGACTAAAATCTTGTGCGATTTAAAGAATTTTATGCATCGACAATTATTCCAATTTAAAAAGCAAAGTCTTATGAATATTAAAGAAGCTTGTTTTCGCAAGTCCATAGAGTCATATTGATTTCAGTTTCTAAGGTAGTCTTACTATTACTAGTCATCCAATCACATCTCATCCACATCAAAATCACAAGCAATTGTAAGGGTGCTTACCTGGGCGGATTGGTGCCGGAGACTCGGTGCCATGCCTTTCAAACCATATACTTTAAAACCAAAATACTTAAAAACCAGAATTTAAAACATTTTGGGCCTCAGGCCCACAGCCGAGCCTTTGAACTTGGCTCTAATACCACAATTGTAACACCCCAAACCCGGTCAATACACCACGATCGAATCTGGTATGTTACAGGGAAAAATGTATTTGAGAGGTTTAGGTTTAAGTTTAGGAGTTTGTTAAAATCATCTTGGTAAATTTGTACTTGAAGAAAATCTTGGGGATGACTGTTTTAAAACTGATGGTGCATTTAAAAACCCGATAATTTTGAAAACTTAATCAGATATGTAAGTAAAACAAGTTTATCTTGTTTAAAAATTCGAGTAATCCTTGTTGTTGCTTAAAACATTTTGACTTAGTTTGAGTTTCATTTATCTTAAATTACAGCAGATACCCGATGGTAAAGTTAAAACATATAAACATGGTTTGAAAACCTTATCTTTACAAATTTTAGCCAAATTTTAACCCAATAAATTATTAAGGCATATTTGAAATCCAATCTAAGTATGTAAATAACAAAACATAAGTTTAAAAAACCTTTTACAATCCAAATAAACCAAATGAAAAACCAGTCAAATAAAGTACCAAGTTTAAATCAATGCAACTCCGAATTTATCCATGGCATGGGCACCTCGAGTCCATCCCGGCTCCATGTCCGCGATCTATGTGTCACCTGAAATGATAAGGGAGAAGGTGAGTCGCAAGACTCAGTGCATAAATCCCTCTCCCGGTATATGCAACATGCTAACACACATCATAACAAAGCAATACAATTAATGCACCCGATCCTAACCATCCGTAACACCTTTGCTACCCCGTGTGGTACCAAACCACCGGGTGGTGCCAAACCACCGGTGACCCAAAGTCACGATATCCATAGATGTGGTGTCAAACCACTTTGGTGACCCAAAGTCACGAAAGATCCATCTGGGGCCAACCCGTGTGATACCAAATCACCGGCGACAATCCAGTATCTCAAAAGTGGGGCCAACCCACGGTGGTGTTAACCACGAGGACGAGTCGCTATGAGGTGCCAAACCTCGGTGTCCCAAAGACACAAGCGTGATACCAAATCACTTTGGTGGCCGTAGTCACGATTAAAATGATGGGGCCAACCCATCGTGTGATACCAAATCACTAGCGTCAATCCGTAAAATCAATCGGGGCCAACCCACTTGTGGTACTAAGCCACTTTGGGGCGAGACGCGGAGGTGCCAAACCTCTGGTGACCCAAAGTCACAATAATCAATCTGTGGTACCAAAGACATGGATATCATATCCCCCTCCTCTCATATCACCCAATAACATATCATACTAATGCAAATCGTGCAATCATGCTATCATGCTCACATGCTTAATATGACATCTCAAAATACATACAACATAAATCATGATATCACATATCATCACAGATCTCGTAATGAAACGGACTTACCCGAATCTGTATCCATACCTCATTGGGTATTATATCAGTCAACCATACTGTTTCACTTACACAATCAGGTTATTAACATATTACTCAGTAAGAAGGTGTGTTTGTTTACACACCTGTTAACATGCAAGCTTAACCCAACGAACCGATCTAAATCCCTCGATACCCTGCTCCTATAATCGGCCAAACATGAGATTAGCCACTTATACCTTTTGGCCAAAACCATTAAACCAAAGGGGTTAACATTTACCTTGCAATTGGTTTGGTTTTCTACCAAACCCAAACCAACAATGGTTCTTCTGACAATCGGCCTCCCCCCTAAAACACAAACCATTAGCCTCACAAGTCTTTGGCTTAACAAACTCTAAAAGAACGACCCTTAAAGCAACCTCTTACCACCACTTACCCAACGATCATCAGAGAAGGAAGACTCCTCTTGCTTGCTTTCGAAATCCAAAGGCCCTATAACGAAATGATTAATCAAACAAATTAACTCCTTTCAACCAACCAACATCGGTTTAACCAAACCAGAATCAACAACAAACAAGGGGAAAAAGATGGCCTTACACCAAAACTTACCTTTCTCAACCCGATTGAACCACCAACCGATATTATCACCACACACAAGAATCGCCACAAGACAACTACTAGGAGAGGAAAGATTCGCCAAAGTGCAAAACTAATAAGAAAAGGGAAGTTTGACAACACAAGAAAGAGATTCGGCTAGCACCTAAACAAGAAGAAATAGGATTTGGCCAAGGTGTTTAACACACCTATGTTCGACTTTGAGTGGAAAGAAAAGGGAGAGTAGAGGTGAGATTGAGAGGGTTTCGGCTTAAGAGAAGTGGGAAGAAACAGATGGTGACAATCGGCTAAGGAGTTTTGGAAAAAGAAAGAAAGTAAAAGATGAAAAGAGGGAGGGTGCTTTCGGTTTGAAAGAAAAAGAAATGGAGGAAGGTCTTATGGAGAAGGGAGTTTCGGCTAACAAGGTTCCAAGAGAAGAAAAATAAATGAGAAGAAGAGAATGCCAGTTTCGGTTTACACAAGATAGAAATAAAAGAAATGGGAACAAACATTGACCACACACACCAAATTAAGAGATGCAAAGTAACTTTTTGGCAAAAGGATGCTTGGACTTTCGGTTTAAGGAGAAAAATGGAAAAAAATACACTTAAAATTTATTAGCTTTTTGACTAAAAGAGAATTTGGCTTACCAATTTTGCTTTGACCGAAAATGCTCAAGATAGCCAAAAAATTCGGCACTCCTATTTTCCCCATACCAAGCCGTCCACTCACCCCCAAGAGCTCTCCAATATTCTGCCATCACCTACAACCACTCCCCAAACACTCTAAGCCATCCATTCAAACTAGTTTGAACTAGTCTCCTCCTAAATTCACTCTCCACCCACCATTTGAACATTTGACTTGGTCCAAAGCGGAGTTTGAGCGCCTACAACTCCTCCCTCCATGCCATCAAAATAGAAGCCAAAATGGAAGCACTCTGCAGCTTGAACAGGTGACCTCTCCCCCAAGTGGCGCCAATCCAAGCCCTTAGTGGCGCCTAACTTGCCACTCCACCAGCTTATTTGTTATGCTAAAATTCACCTAAAGATATTTATAAACCCAGCTCCTTGGCTCCTCCCACCTAAGCCTAAAAGCAAAGATTTTTCCTACCACTCGAGCTTACACCTAGCTTATAACTAAGCCCCAAAACATCAAAACAACAACATAGCACACCATGCACATGCAAACAAAGCCATAATAAAATAGCCCTAACCCGAGGATATTACGGTTCTACCCCTTAAAAATAATTTGACCTCGAAATTACGATCGAAAGAGTTACGGTATTTACATCTCATCATATCCTCGGGTTCCCACGTAGCTTCTTCCACGCCATGATTACGCCATAGTACCTTAACCAAAGGTACAGACTTCCCTCGTGAACCTTCACATCCCGATCTAGAATGCATGCGGTGTTCTTCCTCCATGGTCAAATCGGATTAACCTCGATCTCTTCCATCGCTACCACATGCGATGGATCTGAGCGATACCGCCTAAGCATCGAAATGTGAAATCGTCGAGAATCGACTTAGTTTCTTTGGCAACTCAAGTCGATATACTCACGAGTCCCACTCGTCTCAGTACCTTATACGGCCCAATAAACCTCGGACTTAGCTTGCCTTTCCTTCCGAACCGGGAAAAATTCAGAGGCAAGAGGGATTTTAAGTACTCAGGTCCTTCAAAAAGGTTTCAAAAAAAGGCCACGGAATGATGAGCCAGTTCAAGCTAGAGCACTTGTAACTACCAATCAGAGTCGAGAATGTGCCGATTGTGAAAGACGACATCCCGGAGAATGTTAGAGGAAAATTGGTGCCTGCTTTAAATGTGGTTCCAAGGATCATCAGTATAAGAATTGGCCTCGACGAACTGATACGACTCAAGAAGCTCGTAACCCTGATGCTCAGCCAACTAGAGGTACTCAGTAGCCACTGAGAGGTCGTGGACCAGGTCATGGTGGTAATGGTAACGGATGTGGACAAGGTGTACTGGGTCGAGGTAATGGCGTTAGAGGTAACACGGAGGCAAGACAGCCGGGATTGGTCTATACGGTTAGGCATCGTAAAGACGGTGATTCACCTAATGTGATAACTGGTACGTTCTTCATCTCGATATACATTCTTCGCTTTGATAGATATCGGGTCTACCCACTCGTATGTTGCTTGTGCCATATCTGGAAACCTAAATATTAGAATTGGGATTACCGATAGAGAGATGACGGTAATTAGTCCTTTAGGATAGTCGATAATAGTGAATAAATTATTTAGAGATGTGCCCTTAGAGATTCAAAGAGAGGTATTTCTAGCGGACTTGATGGAATTACCTTTCAAGCGAGTTTGTTCTTATTTTGGGCATGGATTGGTTGGTGAAGCATCGGTGCAATTGGATTGTGCCAAAAGCGTATGTCAATAAGGGCATGGATGATGAGGAGGTAATAATGATAGCGACGAAGAAACTTTTTGGCAAATGTAGTAACTTCTTTGAAAGCAGAAGAGTTGGTGCAAAAAGGGTATGAATCATTCCTAGCCTTCATCAGTGCTTTGGATGCCAAGGATTTATCGGTAGAAGGTGTGAGAACGGTGAAAGAATTTTCAGATGTCTTTCTCAAAGAACTTTCGGGTCTACCTCTAGATCGGGAAGTAGAATTTGCCCTCGACGGTAAGAGGGATTTTAAGTACTCAGGTTCTTCAAAAAGGTTTCAAAAAAAGGCCACGGAATGATGAGCCAGTTCAAGCTAGAGCACTAGTGACTACCAATCAGAGTTGAGAATGTGCCGATTGTGGAAGACGACATCCTAGAGAATGTTAGAGGAAAACTGGTGCCTGCTTTAAATGTGGTTCCAAGGATCATCAGTATAAGAATTGCCCTCGACGGACTGATATGACTCAGGAAGCTCGTAACCTTGATGCTCAGCCAGCTAGAGGTACTCAATAGCCACTGAGAGGTCGTGGACCAGGTCATGGTGGTAATGGTAACGGATGTGGACAAGGTGCACTGGGTCGAGGTAATGGCGTTAGAGGTAACACGGAGGCAAGACAGCCGGGATTGGTCTATACGATTAGGCATCATGAAGACGGCAATTCACCTAATGTGATAACTGGTATGTTCTTCATCTCTGATATACCTGTCACTACTTTGATAGATATTGGGTCTACCCACTCGTATGTTGCTTGTGCCATATCTGGAAACCTAAATATTAGAACTGGGATTACTGATAGAGAGATGACGGTAATTAGTCCTTTAGGGCAGTCGATAATAGTGAATAAATTATTTAGAGATGTGCCCTTAGAGATTCAAATAGAGGTATTTCTAGCGGACTTGATGGAATTACCTTTCAACGAGTTTGTTCTTATTTTGGGCATGGATTGGTTGGTGAAGCATCGGGTGCAATTGGATTGTGCCAAAAAGCAGATGTCAATAAGGGCTGTGGATGATGAGGAGGTAATAATGATAGGCGAGCGAAGAAACTTTTTGGCAAATGTGGTATCTGCTTTGAAAGCAGAAAAGTTGGTGCGAAAAGGGTATGAAGCATTCCTAGCCTTCATCAGTGCTTTGGATGCCAAGGATTTATTGGTAGAAGGTGTGAGAACGGTGAAAGAATTTTCAGATGTCTTTTCTAAAGAACTTTCGGGTCTACCTCCAGATCGGGAAGTAGAATTGGCATTGAGCTTTTGCTCGAAACGGCTCTGGGGTCCATTGCTCTTTATAGAATGGCACCGAAAGAGTTAGCAGAGCTTAAAGCTCAAATCCAAGAACTTCTAGATCGGGGATTTATTCGACCAAGTGTGTCTCCGTGGGGAGCACCGATTTTGTTCGTCAAGAAAAAGGATAGGTCAATGCGTACGTGCATTGATTATAAGCAGTTGAATAAGTTGATGATCAAAAATAAGTATCTATTACCGAGAATTGAAGATTTGTTTGATCAATTAAGAGGAGCTTTAGTCTTCTCCAAGATTGATTTGAGATCGGGTTATCATTAACTCAAGGTGAAAGAGGTAGATATTCATAAGACAACATTTCAAACTCGCTATGGACATTATGAGTTTTTAGTAACGCCGTTTGGTTTGACCAATGCACCAGCTGCATTTATGGACATGATGAACCGAGTCTTTCAACCCTATTTAGATCGGTTCGTAGTAGTGTTCATAGATGACATCTTGGTATATTCAAGGAATGAAGAAGAGCATGACTCACATTTGCGCACTGTGTTACAAATTTTGTGAGATAAGCAACTTTATGCCAAATTCAGTAAGTGTGAATTTTGGTTGAAGGAAGTGACTTTCTTGGGTCATGTAGTGTCAGTCGAAGGAATAAGAGTTGATCCTCAAAAGGTAGAGGCTGTGTTGGATTGGAAACCGCCAAAGTCAATGGCTGAGATTCGGAGTTTTTTGGGTTTGGCTGGTTATTATAGACGCTATGTTGAGGGGTTTTTGTTGATTGTTGCACCCCTAACTAAGCTGTTGCAAAAGGAAGTACCGTATGTGTGGACTGATAAACAACAAGAAAGTTTTGAGAAACTGAAGAAGATTCTAACAGAAGCGCCAGTACTGATTCAACTTGAGGCTAGAAAAGAGTTTATCGTTTATTGTGATACGTCATACACGGGTTTAGGATGTGTACTGATGCAAAGTGGAAAAGTAATAGCTTATGCTTCTCGACAATTGAGGCCGCATGAAGTCAACTATCCTACTCATGATTTGGAGTTGGCTGCAGTGGTGTTTGCATTAAAGATTTGGAGGCACTATCTCTACGGTGAGAAGTCAATCATTTATACGGACCATAAGAGTATTAAGTATCTCCTTGCCCAAAAGGAGTTAAATTTAAGACAACGGAGATGGGTGGAGCTATTAAAGGATTATGATTTATCAATCGAGTACCATCCTGGAAAGGCTAACGTTGTGGCAGACGCGTTGAGTCGTAAGGTTGTATCGGAGTTAAGAGCAATGTTTGCTCATCTCAGTTTGTATGAGGATGGCAGTCTGCTAGTGAAACTTCAAGTGAGGCCTCTGTGGTTGGAGCAAATCAAGGAAAAACAATTATCCGATGAAAAGTTGGGTCCTTTAATACAACAAGTTGAAAGTGGTATAATAGGGGATTTTGGTTTGAACAAAGATGGTGTACTGCATTTTCGTGGAAGGGTTTGTATGCAAAAGGATTCGAATTTGAGGCAAATGATTCTTCTAGAGGCGCATAGTAGCCCTTATGCTATGCACCCCGGAGGAAATAAGATGTATCGGGATCTCCGTGAACAGTATTGGTGGCCAAAGTTAAAGCGGGAAGTTACTAATTTAGTGGGAAAGTGTTTGACTTGTCAACAAGTGAAGGCGGAACATCAATTACCATCGGGTTTATTGCAACCAGTAAAGATTCCTCTATGGAAATGGGAGCGGATAATGATGGATTTTCTTAGTGGGTTACCCTTAACACCTACTAAGAAAGATTCTGTCTCGGTGGTAGTAGATCGATTAACGAAGACTGCTCATTTTCTACCAGTTCGTACGGATTACTCGTTGCAGAAGTTGACTAAACTTTATGTATCTGAAATCGTGAGGTTGTATGGGGTACCAGTGTCTATCATATCAGATAGGGATCCTAGATTTACATCACGGTTTTGGAAAGCTATACATGAGGCTTTGGGAATAAAGTTAAACTTCAGTATGGCTTTTCATCCTCAGTTAGATGGATAGTCAGAAAGAGTAATTTAGATTTTGGAAGACATGTTACGAGGATGTGTGATCAACTTCAGAGGAAGTTGGGAGGATTTTCTACCATTGGTAGAGTTCGCGTATAATAACAGTTATCAATCTAGTATCCAAATGGTGCCCTATGAAGTGTTATATAGTCGTAGGTGTCGTACTCCTACTTGTTGGACTGAATTGGGGGAACGATAGTTGTTGGGTCCTAAATTGATATCTGAGACGGAAGAAAAGGTAAAGGTGATTCGAGCGTGATTAAAGGAAGCTTCGGATAGACAAAAGTCGTATGCGAATCTGAAGCGTAAAGATATTTAGTTTGCAGTGGGAGATCATGTCTTTTTGAAAGTCTCACCGTGGAAGATGATTTTCAGATTTGGAAGGAAGGAAAAGTTGAGCCCTAAGTTCATTGGATCGTACCGTGTGTTGGAGCGTGTAGGACCAGTGGCCTATCAACTTGACTTACCTCCTAAGTTGAGTCAGATTCATAGTATCTTCCATGTTTCTATGCTGAGGCGCTATAGATCGGATTCGTCGCACGTAATATCGGTAGAAGAAGTGGAATTAAGGCCAGATTTGTCTTTCGAGGAAGAACCAGTGAAAATCTTAGATCGCGATGTTAAGGTGTTAAGAAAGAAAACTGTGTCGTTGGTTAAGGTTCTTTGGCGTAATCACGGAGCGGAGGAAGCTACGTGGGAGCCTGAGGATGCAATTCGACAACAATATCCTCATCTCTTTTAACCAGGTAAATTTCGAGGACGAAATTTTCTTTAAAGAGGGTAGAGTTGTAACATCCTAAAATCTGAGTATCGATATGATACATGTTTTGGTGCTTAAATTGTGTATAATTAAAATTTTGCATGTTTAATATAGTCTTGAGAAGACTTGGGAATTATTCGGAATTAGAATAAATTTTAGTAAGGAGTACTTAATTGAAGTGGATCAAGTGACTTTGAGGTTTAAGTAAATTTAAGTGTCAAAAACTAGCATAAGATGAGCTAGTAGCAAGGTGGTGTTGGTGCATGTATGTTTGCTTGAGGGAAAAGGTCCGAATCCTTAGATGTGCATTGAGTTTTGTTTTTATTTTGTTTCCTCTTTCAATGTGTCGGTCATGGATAGGGATAAAGATGAGTGGGATAACATTTTTGGCAAGAAGACCAAAGGAAAAAGGTAAGTAAAAGTTTAAGGAAAAGAATCTCATGATTTAAGGTGATAGGGGGACATAAGGCATGAATCAAGGGCTTTGTTTTGGAAACTTTGGTTGGCCAATTGTCCATGAACATGGATGGCATAGGGGGCTAAGGGGGATGGCCGGATTTTGGTGATTGGTTTGGTAGGATTAGGTGCTTGATGAGCACACTTTTCCATTTACCAATTGGTGTTTTAGCAAATTTTCGCTCCATTTTTTCCCTCTCCCTAGCCGAATGTACCATGAGCATTGAGGAAGCAATTGTTGCTTTTACCATTTCTTCTTTTTGACCATTTTGATCTTAATTTGATCACTCTCTCTAAAACTTTTCTCTTTTCTTTGTGACTGAAACCATATAGCCATCAAAGACCATTTCTTTTCTTTTTTTTTCTCTTCATTTCCGAATGCACAATTGTCCCTAAACTCTCTTTTCTCTTCTCCCTATTCTCTTCCTCTCCATTTTACTTATCATTCAAACACATATTTTTCTTCCATCTATCTTCTATGGTCAATGTTTGTGATCATCATCATAGCCAAATCTTCCATTCTTCATAACATCTATTTTCAATCATTTTCTTCTATTCAAACTTTGGATCATCGATAAGTATCATTTCTTTGTCTTTTCTTTTGTTATTTAGTCACTATGGCCAAATGTTAGAATGTCTTTGGAAGAGACTAGTTAACCGATTAACCAATCACTTATTCAAATGTTTTTCTTTCATTATTTTTAGTGAAATAGTGGAAGGGTCGAATCATCATCTTTTCGGAGAAATCTTGAAGTTCATTTAAGATTTGATAATAACGTACAAAGGATTCTCTTGAGATCATTCGGAATATTAAGGTAAGCCGAATTCACTCTTTTAAGTCATTAGTCATAAGATTTTGATATATTGTTAGGACTAATGATCCTTTGTCTTCAAGACAATCAAGATAGGGACAAAAGGGTTGTTAATAGTGTTCTAAGAGGGTGGTTCTATTATTCCCCTAAATTCAAGCGAAGGATTGTTTCGAGAATCAGAGACTTTCCACCGGTTGTGGACCCTCATCCGGTGAAAATCAATTATTCGAAGTCATACGTACTCCCGAGCTATTATTTACTAGTGGTTTTGAACCTTTGATCGGAGAGAAATCACAAATAGTGGTTGTTCGAGATTCCGACAGTAAGATCTAGATTACTTAACATTAGTATAGTTTTATAAGTATTAGTGTTCTAATCAAGTGTGACATGTATATAGGTATCGACGAGCGGGAAAGTGTAGTTCTCACCGTAATCAGGTGTGTAACTTCACACTTATCTCATGGGTTCTACTATATCGTAAGCGTTAAAATAAAATCGTAAATTCGGTGAAATTGAAAAAAATACGTTATAGTAATACTTTTATGTGAATGCTTGAAACCGAAATTGAAGTTGTGGAAAAATTACGGATTTGCCCTCAATGGGTTATCTCGTGAAAGAAGTGATATTTTTGGACCATGTGATTATTTTGATTAATTGGCCAAGTGTGGAAATTGTGAAAAAGGCCTCATGTGTTAAATGGGCCAAATTGCGAAATGTCCCTATGGATCGAATTACGAAAATACCCTTTTATGGGCCAAATTGAAATATGTTGTTTTAAGGGCCAAATTGAAATACGTTGCTTTATGGGCCAAAAGTGATATTAATGTGATATGAGATGAAATGAGCCAAGTTGCTAGATCGTTAAATGGGCCAAGTTGCTATTTTTGACTAATGGGCCAAATTGATAAATTGTAATATGGGTTTTTATTAAAATTACCTTACAAATATTTTGTTATGCATTATTATATACATGACTGCATGGGTTGGGATAATTGATGAAGAGAAGAAAGGCCTGATGCCAAAAATCTAGATCGGTGACTCTGTCACGATGGCCTGTTGCCCAAAATCTAGATCGGTGGTTCTACCACAAATATTATAAATGGCTTGTTGCCACAAATCTTATAAATGGCCTGTTGCCACAAATCTTATAAATGGCCTGTTGCCACAAATATTATAATTGGCTTAAAGCCTACTACTGGTGTGTTGGCGGGGTGGGTTGACTTGATCCCCATAGGTGTGATGGTTGGTACGGGTGGTGTGTAGCGGATGGAAATTAGGTTTGGTTGGGAATTGCATATCACATGCATTATTATTATTATTTTTATATACTTGATTTATAAATATTTACATTTGTAAAATGGGCTCAAACCCAATTATATGTTTATATGGTTTTGGCCTAGTGAATACGGTAAGTGGGTTACACATTGAGTTCTAAGTAACTCACCCCATTTTTCCTACCCTTCTCAGGTAATAATAATTGATGGAGACTTGGGTCGGAGATGACTTCGTGTGGAAGCTATACTACAAATGGTGGTTTATAAGACTTTAAAACTTCTTTAATAATTTTTATTAAGTACTATTTTAATGGCAATGTAATAAGGCCTCTTTAATTATGGATTTTATTATGCGGATGGATTTTATTATGTTTCAGTTTTCTTAAGTTGGACTGATTTAGTTCTCATAAATATTTTTCTAAAACTCTCGTATAAAATAAAGGTTTTTCTTAAATATCACCAAACTTAGGAAATTATTTTAAAACTCTTCGATGAAATATTTCAACTAAATAAATCCAAAATTTTAATCAATTACTACTCTATAGATCAAATGATAAAATCTTGTGTTTTTAATTATGTGTTTCAAATAAACTTTGATTTTCGATAAAGTCATTCTCTTAATCGTTTTGAAGATTTGATTTCCTACATCGTTGATGATTTGAATGTACGTTTAATTTGTGTGGCATGCCAAAATCCGAGCTTAATGCATAGGCCGGGTTTGGGGTGTTACATTCAAGGACCTTTTTGCAAGCTTGATTAATCAGCCAAAATTATGATTTGGATCAGCATATGGACGGTTCTGGACAACCCAATTGGTGGCTGGTTCGGTTCACTAAATTTGGTTCAACCATTGCGGTTCAACTGGACCCTTTTTTTCCATAATTAATTAATAATAATTTATTTAGCCCAAATTAAATTGGGAATAAATTAAAATTAATTATAATATGAATTAATACACATTTTTGGACGATCTTAGGCTTGAAATAAATTTTCCTCGATACTGCAAATTTGCTTCTCGATTTTATTCTTCGAGTAGTGTCTGCCGAGCCAATTTTCACCCTTTGTGCAAATCTGTCGAGAATGATCAAAATTAATCAAAATTTATTATAAAATTAATTAAAATTCATTATGTTAATAATTTAAGTACAAAATAATTATTTTATAATAATTATATACTTTTCGTCAATAATTTTACCAAAATTGCATGAATTTGAGTTAAAAAGGGCATGAAAAAGTGTGTATATTTTCGTGTTTCCACACCCCCAAACTTAATTCATTGCTCATCCTGATTAATGCACAAATTGAAAAGAATTTCTCAAAAACACCTTTGAAAAACTCATTCATAACAACATTCTTCCCAAAATTATGAATTAGGTATACTTATGCTCAAGAACAAGAATTTTGATATTTATGCTACTTACGTATACATATCATTCAAATTAATATCAATAACTATTATGATAGCAAAAATAGACTAAATGCTTTCTTAATTAAAAACATGTAAATCCCTACCAATTTGATTTTAATCCCTTATTCAAGATTAAGTTGCAATCATTAAGTTTAACTTATGCCTTCATATGTTGAACATAGCAATTTCTCTCCACTAATGTAGGTATCATAGAAACTTGAATCAATAGGTCTTTAAAAAGGTTGTAACGTGGCTCGGCTAGGGGTAGGTAAAAGATAGATAAATTTAGGCTAAAAACCCTAGACTTAGCTTCAATCGGACCTTCGAAACTTTTTCCTTCAATACACCAACTTACTTTGCTTTCACATGCTCTTTTGTACATCTATTTTCTTTCAAGTAAATATGCTTCTTCTTCTTCTTCTTTTTTTTTGAATGATCATTTTACTATATGTACTACAAATTTTGAGCATTTGATACTTCTTTTCAACTCCCTCAAACTTTTTTTCAAAGAATACTCTGCATAGTACTGAGTCTAGTGTTTGGGACAATTTAAAGATAATTAAGAGAAACGTGATGGCTAAATATTGGAAAGATTCAAATAAAATTAGGCCATATAGTCTCAAAGTTGAGTTTCAAAGGGTAAAATTCCATCAAGGTTGGCTTGAAAGGCTCAAACGGTCCAAACAATAATTGCCTAAATCATTTTCAATATTCCATGCTTCCTAGGATTTCGTCTCAAGAAATTACTAAGTCAATTCTAAAGACTTAAACTTTCATGCATGCCTAATTTTTTCGTAAGGAACTAAAAATTTTATGGTACAAATTTGCATGCTTTATTAAAAATACATTCATATCATTATTAAGCTAACAAAATAACTTATTGAAAAAATAGAACTTTATTAATATTAAAGTTTAGAATACTTACCAAAATTTTAAATTATTGAACAAAATATATCCTAATCATAATTAAAAGAAAATTTTATTCTAAGTGAAATTCAAATTTTCGATCCCGTCTACTTAAAGTGAACAATGTCCTCATTGTTTAAAGTGAATAGATACTATACACCAAGTAGGATTTTTAGAAAAGAGGAGGTTAGTCAAATTGACCGCTTAAGTACCAAGCTCTCTCTAAAATCCAATCCTAGACATGTATATATCTATTGCCACACTTTAGCCTTTGTGACTTGTTCAGATTTTATTCATGATTCCTATCTCTTGTTTTATTGTGCAAAAATAGAAATTCCTTATTAACCTAATCCTAAAATAACTTAAGAATAAAAATAAACTAAAGTTGAAGTCCCCCCCCTTTTTTATTTGTTTTCTGATCCTTCCGAATTCAACTCATCTTTTGCTCCATCAGTATTGCCTTTGCATGAATCGCCTTGCTCCCTCTTCGATAATGAAATCCATGGTTCAAGTATAAAGTCTGGAAATTCATGCACAAAAATAAACGGGTTATGAAATATATATTTTAAATGCATCTCTGATTGAGTCATCCTGTATTTTTTAGTATCTCCATTAATCTTGTTACTACAACTACATGTGTTGCAGCATAGCCATTATACCAAACTGTTCACTTGTAACAATTCGGTTAATACCCTAGTCGAAATAGTTATTTTGGGACCACAAATTTGAGTTAGTAAAATATTTAAATATTATTTGTTGTGCTCTTGATATGTGATTAAGCATATGTAAAAGTTCCGTAAGTTAATTTGTCCATCTGTATGCTTAAATTGACAAAAGGACTAAAACGCATAAAGTTTAAAAGTGGCCTTCTAATATATTAAGTGCCTATTGGAGATGGCTTTTAAATGGAAAGGCTTTATGAGGTAATTATGCCAATATTTAGATAGTGGATGGATAAAGGTCTTAAATGCCCTTAATATTTTCATGTATATATGTTAAGTATAAGGCTAATCTAGTAACTAAATTAGTAATATGATGATAATAAAACAAAAGGCTAAAATAATAAGCCATTTTATTCATCTTCTTGTCGAAAATCAAAAGAAAATAAGGGTTTATAAAGTTTTCACATATTCGACACTTGCAAGCTTGAAAAAAGGAATGTTTAGACTTTGGTTTTTGATGATTTTTATGTTTTTGAGATTGTTGCTTAGTCTACTATCAAGCCCATGTCTTAATTTTGAGAATTGATAATGTTTGTGAAATGAGACTTTGATGAACTTGTATGATTTTGATGATTTATAGTGTTAAATGAAAGATATGTGTCTAATGAACATGTGTTGTTCTTGAATTTTTGATGAATTTTGCTAATTAGGACTAAATTTAGAAAATGATAATTTGAGGGACTAAATTATGAATTTGATGGAAATATGGGCTTGTATAAGACACATGAGCATTCGGCTAAGTATGTATATATGATGATTTTGTGTATTTGATGTTTTGAGAAAAATAGACTAAATTGATAAAATGTGCAAATATGAGGGCTAAATTGTAAATAACCCTAAATGTGTGATTTTGGATTAAATTGAATGTGTTATTAAATAAGAGGTTTAAATTTGAATATGAATAGATCAAGAACCAAAGAAAACAGACTTAGATCGCGAGAAAACGAAGGTAGTCAAATAACCGAGTCTGAACGAATATTTGAATCCGAGGTAAGTCATTATGAAAATAAACGTATTTGTATTGAATTATGTATGTTCATGTGACTATTGATAACGATAAATGTTTATGAGATGATGTGTAAATGAATTCTGAGATAAGATTGACATGGTGACAATGTTTGAGAAGTCCCGTGCGAACCTAAGAATAGATAGGATTAGCTATGTCATGACATAGGTGTCTGTTCTGTTTTATCATGTAAGACCACATCTAGGACATTGGCATTGATTCGAGATTTTGTGTAAGACCATGTCTGGGACGTTGGCGTCGATATGAGACTTACGTGTAAAACCATGCCCGGGACATTGGCATCGTATTAACTTGTGTAAGACCCTAACTGGGACAGTGGCATCGATAATTGAGTACATGTAAGACCTCGTCTGGGACGTTGGCATTGTACGACTATTCTGAGTATTCTGTATATCCTATTAGATTTTGAATGGTTCAACGAGCAATTCTGAGCTATGAACGATTATGTGAATGTAAATCCGTTTCAGGTACGTTTGATATGTACACTAAGTGTGTATAATAGGTAAGTATCTATATGAATTTATTATCATGAAATGTGTTATTGAACATGAGAATGTGAATGTGATACAAGAATAGAAATAAGCTTCAATGAGCTAAGTACATATGTAATAAGTGAATAAAAGTTGTGGCAAGCTTTGTGTAAGCAAATGTGCCAAAGTTCATGTGATGAATTGGCTATCAGAATTATAAGTATCAATGTATTAAATTGGTTATATGCATTGTATGTTATGTTTATTTGTATATGGCTTACTAATCTTTTGAAAGCTTACTCTGTGTGTATTTGCTCTATTTTATAGGTCGTCAAAGCTACTGAAGGATCGAGACCGTCGAGGATCGTCATCACACTACATAAGCTTATTTTGATACTTTTGGAACATGTATATAGCAAGATATGGCATGTATAGGCTAGTCATCTTGGTTATGTTTGAAATGTGTATAATAGCCATGAGATGTGGCTAGATAAGTATTGGTAATATGCTTGAGCAAATATGAAAATGATGTATGTTTTGGTATGGCTAAATATCTTATGAAATGGTTAAAGATTTGGTAATCATATAAATGCAACATGAGCATGTTTAATTGATCAAAGGAGGAGATATATGAATGAAAAAGATGGATGAATTATGCTTAATTGCATATGTGTTTAGTTATACAAATTGGCATGGTTGGAGTTGCAATTGTAGGTGAAGAATTGATGATTCTTTGATATGTTTTGGTTGCAAAAAATTATGCATGAAATGATTTGGTAATTTGATTGTAGAGATTGACCCTTGTAAGGGTGGCATTATGGCCTTGACTATGGCCTATTTGCCTACACGGCTATGGCACATGAGCGTGCCTAATGGCCATGGGAAAATGAGAGTATCTAGCTAAGTATGTACGGCCTTGTCACACGGGTGTGCTTGGTAGCCGTGTGATTTAGTCAGTATATGGCATAAGAGCACACGGCCGTGGTACACGGGCGTGCCTAGTGGCCGTGTGGAAAAGTCAGTATACATGCCTTGATTTGGCACGGCCAAGACACATGGGTGTGTCTGGTGTCCGTGGGAGACACACAGCCTGCCCACATGGGCATGTGTCCTGCATAACTTAGAAAAGTTTCAAAATTTTAAGGAATTTCGTAAGTGTTCAGTTTAGTCTCGACCCTACTTTAAAGCATGATTAGGGTCTTGTTGAGCAATATAAGGGACACTTTGATTGTGTTTGGTGAATGATTGTATGAAATGTTTATGAGAGTTTTCGATCTGTCCGGTTATGCCTTTAACCCTAATCTAACATCAGACACGGGTTAGTGGTGTTACATCACTTCGTGGAATGGTGCTAGATAAAGGGAGTTAAGGATACTTTAGGTGCGGTAGTTGCTGACTTCGAATGAAGGTGTTTGGGGTAGTGATTTAGGGAGTTAAGGGCTGCAACATTAAGGGGTTAAGTGAGATGCACCATTAGGCTACTGGGGAGTTGTGGTAGAACAAGGTAAGGGCTATAGGTTTGTGCGGAAAAGGGTTGAATATTTCCCTTCTTAGTAGTGTCTTAAGCCCAATGGCAGCTCCTTTTTGGATCCTAAGCTCCTATACTGAAAAAGAAACTCAAAGAAATTAGTGCTTGGGTTAAAAGTTGACCCTTTATTTAACAAAACAAATACTTAAATTCTTTAGGCTACTTAGAAAAATATTTTTTTGAAAAATTACATCAAATTAAACTCACGGAAAGACTAGAGCGGTCACGGATGGTCCCACTTAAGTCCCAATCTCCTAGATAGAGTTTTAATTAATGTAATGACTAAAGAAAATTTTATCTAAGTCTACCATTTTATTCAAATGAGGAAAAAAATAAAAATATAAAATAACGATAAAGAAAGTGAAGAGAACTCCCTCCATTTTATTTAGGATCGTCATTGACCATGGTGGTGTCAAATGGCCATTTGTCATACCAACCATAACCATCTAAGAAGTATTCATATTCTTTCCCATCAAATCTATCCAACATCTTATTAGGGAAAGAAAATC
This sequence comes from Gossypium rotundifolium, assembly GCA_025506655.1. Classification (NCBI taxonomy): domain Eukaryota; kingdom Viridiplantae; phylum Streptophyta; class Magnoliopsida; order Malvales; family Malvaceae; genus Gossypium; species Gossypium rotundifolium. The sequence continues at coordinate 150,360,178 of CP106733.1, read as the reverse complement.
CATAATGATCTTTCTTGGTGGCCTTATTTAACTTCCTATAATCCCTACAAATCATCCAACCCGTGACTCGAACATCTGCAATAATCCATCCAGCACACTTTTGTGCCTTTCTAAAATCACAAGTGCCTCTTCTTCTTGATCTTTGGTGAACTCAACTAAAATAATGACAGGTAAAGTCGAAGATAGACCCAAATAGTCATATTTCACATGAGGAGACAAAATCTTCAATTCCAATTTAGCTGGCTCTTCAATCAACAACTTTGGTTGCGTATACTCTTGAGATGATAACTCTAATGATTTGAGTGGAACTTCTTGAGTGAATTCCTTCGAATTAGCTTCTAACCAAGCCATACATTCCTTTTCTTCATCATCACTTGGTGACTCCTCTAGTAGAATATGTTCTAACGGATCGTTTAAAACATTGAGCTCCAATTCTGTAGAAGCCAGCGATTCCATCTTGGAAATAGCAGAATAATCTTCAACTACATCTGGGGATTTAGTAGCATCGAAGTCATTAAAAGTCACCTTGTCATCAAAAATTTCTTTCAATTGAGTATCTCATTGTTGCTTCTGGAATCATTGAGGATATGGCAATGGTGGAATCTTATCTTTAACTGGACAACTCTTCCTTGAAAATTTTTCTGCATCAGACAAGGGTGTTAGATAATCAGAACTAACTGGTTTAGAGTTTACCTCATCAAGTATCACTGAATCTAACTTCTTTGATATAGGAGTTTCAACACTTGGTTGAACTTCCTCTTTGTCTTGAGCTACAACAGGCTTATCTTGAACCTCATCCACCTTGGGCTCCAATGTCTTTCCACTCGGCAAAGAGACTTCTTTGCAGTGCTCTGATAAACTATAAAAGTAACATATTTTAATCCCACATTTAGTATGCTTTTTGATGATTTAGCCCTTGATTTATATAAAAGGTGCTTGTAATCCTTTCTTTTCATGTCATGTACTCAGGAAAGCACCCGAGGATAAAAAGAACACAAAATGGGCTTAAAACGGAGTAATTGGGCCTTAGCAAGAAATCAACACGGCCTGGCCCAAAGCCCACACGACCGTGCCTCGTCGATTACTTAGAGCACGGCCTCAACTCCATCACACACGACCATGCATCATCCATTTACCACACACGGACGTGCCTGGTGATCCACACGGTCGTGCCCAAAATGACAGAATCAATGCATGGCCCAACCCCGAATTAAACAGGCGTGTGCCATGGGCGTGCCCCACCGCGAGAATAAGCAATTTCACTCAAAATTTGATGCTTGAAGCCAAATAAACATACTTCTAAGTCTACTTAAACACCCTAATAGTAATTCTACTTGAAAGAGGTACTTAGGAGCCAAGTAAAGCATCTCAAAAGCCTATATAAATAACCCAAGGCAGACATTGAAAGGACGGCTTTTTGCAGAGGCTTTTGTCGAAGCTTTCATCTTTTAGGGAATCACTTGAAGATAGCCAGTTGATCCATCTCAAGAAGTTGGAACTCTATTCAAGACGGAGGATCTCTCCTTCAATTCCTTCAGGGAGTTTTAGGGATTTCTTATGTTTTGTTTTATCTTTTCTCTTGAGATGTTTTCTTATTTAGTTATGAACTAAACCCTTCAGATACCTGAAAGGGATGAAACCTATGATGGATTTTGTTATTTGATTTCTAAATTATATGATAAGTACTTAGTTTGTTCTTAATTATGTTGCTTAATTTAATCTGATATGCTTAGGTGGAGGAGGAATAGACCCTACCTAAGAGTAGATCTAGCATAATTGAGCGGAGTTGATCGGGCGCCTAGAGATAGGGTTACGAGATTTTTTTTTGGATTAGGGTGAAACTTAATGTGGGAATCCATGCTTCCTTAGGGGGTTATTATAAGAGAACGAGAGTTCCACTAATTAATCTAAGGTTAGACGTTATTCGCCTCGAGAGAGTGTTTAATATAGGTTAAGGAGTCTCACGGATCAAGCTAAGTAAAGAAATCATATGGTTTAGGGTTAAATAATAAGTGAAGTCATAGGTGGATTCTTCCTGAGGGTATCGTCTTCATCAACTGATTTTTCCTAAAGTCTTTCTCCCGTTCAATCTTTTTCTTTGCATTTAGTTTTAGTTTTTCATTAGTTTAATAAACCAATCACTCCATATTTTAGGCTAAACAATAGAAAGAAAGTGAGTAGTAATACTTTTAGGTTCCCTTGGGTTCGATAAAATATTCTTGCCTAAACTATATTACTGTTCGATAGGTGCGCTTGCCTCTGTCGTTGTCATAGTTAGTCTACAGGTTCGATCATTCTTTTTATAAATATTAAAACTCAACTGTTTGACACGATCAAGTTTTTGGCGCCGTTGCCGAGGAACATTAAAATATTAAGAAAGCTCTATTTCTATTACTTTAGCCATTATTATTTTTGCACTTTACTTTTATTTTTAGATTAAATTTTTACTAATTCTCTTTCTTTCTTTATTTTCCTAGTAGGTACCTCTAGTTTATGACTAGAAGGAACCCGAGAGGACCTTTAGCATACGAAAGTGACATTGAAGCTATCCTTCACAGAAATCGCAGAGAAACTAGATGAGCTCTAGACAACCAAAGAGAAAAACAACAAGAAAGATCCAATCCTACTAAAGGGATGGACAAAAACAATCCACTGCCAAATGTGCATGAACAGAATGCTCTGCGTACTATGTATGATTATGCTGAACCTAATTTGATAGGAGCAGAATCTAGTATTGTTCGGCCCGCTATAGCTACTAATAATTTTGAATTAAAGCCTAACACAATACAAATGATTCAAAAATTTGTTCAATTTGATGGTTTGAAGGATGAAGATCCAAATACTCATATATCTAATTTTTTAGAATTCTGTGATACCTTCAAAATAAATGGCATTTTTGATGATGCTATACATCTTTGGTTATTCCCTTTTTCATTAAAGAATAAAGCAAAGCAGTGGTTGAACTCATTACCACGAGGGTCAATCACCACATGGGATCAAATGACCGAAAAATTTCTTTTAAAATATTTTCCACCAGCCAAAACGGCTAAATTTAGGAATGACATATCTTCTTTTGTGCAGAATGACGGAAAAACTTTATATGATGCATGGGAGAGATACAAGGACCTCCTGAGAAGATGTCCACACCATGGGTTACCTTTGTGGCTTCAAGTTTAAACTTTTTACAACGGTGTGAATTCTTTAACGCGGCAAATGATTGATTCATCAGCCGTTGGAACTTTGAACAAAAAAACTCCTGAAGCGACTTATGATTTTATTGTGGAGATGTCGTTGAATACCTATCAGTGGCAAATTACAAGGGCTAAACTGACAAAATCAGCTAGAGTTTTTAACATAGACGCAGTGACAATGCTGTCAACACAAGTGGAGTTAATGAATAAAAAGCTTGATAATTTATGTTCTTCGCAGGTACGTCCAGTAATGCAATGTAAAGCGAGTGGAAATGTGGCAAATTCTGAGAACCCCCCTACCAACCGGGCGCAGACAATGAGCAGACAAATTATGTAGGTAATAATTTCATATCTTAATAATAATCCTTATAGTAACACTTATAATGCAGGTTGGAGGAACCACCCAAATTTTTCGTGGGAAAGAAAAGGAAAGCAAGGAAATCAAAGGCAGCAACCTCCTCCAAATTACCAAAATCAGCCCTATCCACAGGAAAAGAAATCAAACCTAGAAGAGATGCTGACAAAATTCATGGCAGCTACAGATTCTCATCTCCAAAAGACTGAAGCAACACTTGATAAACAACAAAAATTGATTAAAGGGATCGAGAATCAAGTTGGAGAACTTACTAGGTTAGTGGGACATCTCACAAAGCTAATTTCTGAACGTCAATAAGGACGTCTACCAAGCAACGCGAAATAAACCCAAAAGAGCATGTCCAAGCTGTAACATCCTGAATAAGTGGGTCTGTGCATTTTGTGTGTTGTAGGGTTAAAATGTTAGCTTGAGGTTTAGAGGTGTGAATTGGGCCTAGGTTTGGGCTGAGACCTGGGTTAATTTTCTAATGAAGAGTGCTAGGACATAATTAAAATGGGTATCTGTGTTTAAATTGCAAGGTGGGCTTGTGGCCCAAAGTTTAGTGGTGCCGCAACGAGCAAGTGGGCGGTGTCATTAAGGGAAGGGATTTGGGCCAAGTACTGGCCACTTGGGGCCCAAGTTTTTGGGCTAAAATTTGGCACTCCAAGAGGGGAAGAGAGGACGGTACAATAGCTAGAAATAGGAGTTTTAATTCTTTTATTTTGTTGATAATATGAAGGGAGGAGTTGGTACTAAGGAGGCCTCTTTTGAAGGGAGGATTTAGATTAGGATAACAAGTGGGATAAGTGTAACATCCTGAAATTGGCCTAGCAGGATTGCGCCCAATGGGCCTTGAGTGTAGTAGCGTTTAAATTTTTGGAGAACAAGAGATTGGCTTAAATGCAAGTTGGTCCTATTAGATAAGTGATTTTGGAAGGTTAGAGGGCTTCTAAGAAGTCCCGAGATCAAACTTTGGATTTAGGGAAATTTTTGTTTTAGGCAAAAAAACCCTGAAAGTCGACGGGTAGGCCTTAAGAATAAAATGTGGAGGAAAATGACACAAGTGGAGTGTGTGGTGTAGTGGCAAAGTGACGCCACATAAGAGACAAGGGGGTGACGCCACAAGGGAGGAAGGAGGTCCAAGGTTCAAGTCTTGGCTTTTGCATTTTGGTTTTCTTTTTACTTGGACCTTAGAATTTGGCTATAGATTTATATTTAGTTGTGCATGGTTAAGACACAAGAAGAGCTTGTGGCCAAGTGGTTAGCGGCGTGGATTATGTTGCAAGGGAGCCTGGGTTCGAATCTTATGACAAGCAATATAGTATTTATTTTATGGATTGACGGCAAGAGTTTCAGTTGAATTTAAACTCTCTTCGACGGAGGGATCCTACATCGGAAAGACACAAAGAATGAAGGTGAAGAGCTAGCTATCTAAAGAGCAGCCTAGGAGAAGAGTAAACATACCTTGGTGGGCGTTTGGGCACAGGACTGGTCACAGTCGCGTTTAACACTGACTCCTATCAAAGTAACTCTCTCTTTACTCTAGATGTAGAGTGGCAAATGCCAAAGTGCTTCATTACTTGTAATAGTAGCCACACGAGCGTGCGGCCTTTGTGGGGCTTCGATGCGATAGTTGAGGCCATCGAGTATTCTTGTGGGTTGGGGTTGCTTGGGTCGAGATGGGCTGAAGTGGGACCAATGGGCTCGTGGGCCCAATTGAATAAATTGCATGATGATATAGTATATAGTGAACTAGATTAGGTGGAACTTATATACGTGGCTAGATGTATGTTAGGTGGGCCACACGAGCTTACGGGCCGAATGGGCCGAAATCGGTTTTAGGCCCAATAGTCCCAGACGACCGAAATGGTAGCTGAGTCGCTCTGGGCGACATTAGGCCTTTGAAAAGGCCATTGTAGGTGCTTGAAATTACCAAAATACCCTAGTGTATAAAATTACCAAAATAGCCCTAGTTTACTGAAATTACCAAAATACCTCGATTTATGAAATTACCAAAATAGCAATCGGTTTACTTAAATTACCAAAATACCTCGATTTAAAAATTACCAAAATACCCCGATTTGTAAAATTACTAAAATACCCCTGATTTGTTAAATTATCGAAATACCCCCAATTTGTAAATTTATCGAAATACCCCTGGGTTGCAAAAGTGCTGAAATACCCTCGAGTTGTAAAATTACCAAAATACCCCTAGTTTATAAAATTACTGAAATACCCTAAGCGATAAAATAATCGTTGTACTCTCGTGGTAGTATTAGCGTTGTATGTGTTAATCGTATAATTGATTATGGTTGAGATGCGTTGCTTACATGGATTGGTAACGAGTAGAATTACCGAACTACCCCTGTAGGGTGGAATTACAAAAATGCCTTTGGTAGGTAAAATTACAGTTATACCCTTAGAGGTTGATTAGTTTGATTATGTCGTATTTGTTATTTTGGTTATGATGGTAAATCATTTCATACGTTATCTTTGATATATAATTTGCATACATGTCATACTCCATACACTAATTATTATGACTGATGAACATGGCATGAAAATGGGTATGATGAAAGGAGGGGGAAGGATGATTTAGACTATCACCAGTGGTTTTGACCACACAGTGGGTTGGCCCCGCTTTCCTTATTATTTGTGACTAGTCTCAGTGGTTTTGACCACCAGTGGTTTTGACCACACGGATATCATTTGTGACTACGATCACCAGTGGTTTTGACCACACATGGATTATTGTGACTCGTCCCAGTGGTTTGGTACCATAGTGGGTTGGCCTCACATGTTGATTACGGGATTGTCATCAGTGGTTTTGACTACACGGTGGGTTAGCCCTACCATATGATTTGTGACTACGGTCACCAGTGGTTTTGACCACACTTATATGATTTGTGACTACGGCCACCAGTGGTTTTGACCACCAGTGGTTTTGACCACACGGGGTAGACACAGCAGTTTGGTTGGTTAGGTTGGGTTTGCATGATTTGCATATTGACATATCAAATGTGTAAGTGCCTTGTTATTATCGGGATGGGGATTTACACACTGAGTCTCGGTGACTTACCCCTTTCCCTTACATTTGCAGATGAGGCATAGATCGTGGATGTGGAGCCAAGGTGGACTCGAGGTGGCAATGCACTATGTTTTCGGGTTTTATTCCAATTACTATTTTGGGTTAATTTACTTTTAAATTTGGTTTTGTTATGTAATAAGGCATTGGATATTTTATTTGGTTTCAGTTTTCAATTTGGTTACTGCTTATTATTAAATGATCAATATGGGATTTTCCTAAAATGATAATAAACCGTTTCTTATTCAAAATTACTTAAACTCGATTTCTCATAACAACTACAAATAATACGAGCTTTTTAACGAACGCACAGTTTTTAGACATTCCTTTCATGTGACATGCCAGATCCGGTCGTAACGTTTAGGCCGGGTTTGGGGTGTTACAATTATGGTATCAGAGCCTAGGTTCAAAAACTCAGCTGTGGAATGGGTTCAAAAATGTTTTTCAAATTTTGGTTGAAATGTGGTTTAGAAAATATAGATATCACTTTCTTGGAAGTATGACACCCGAGTCTCCGGCACATTTTTGAACTGTAAGTTTCGTGGTAATTCTCTTTGTTATATGCTGTATTTCGGGTATCTATTCTATGTGTTTAGTTTGGATGTGATGGTCAGACATAGAGTTTGGTGCGTATGAAATATTTGTCTGTTTTAATGGCTAGGTGTTTTTGAGTATGTGTATGAGTTTTAAATTCTAGTTAAAAGTATATTAGTTTTATTAAGATCAGAGTGCGCAGCAAGAGCGTAGTGTGGTAGGTTAGGATATGTGACTGTTAGTTAGTTGGAAATTTCGAGGATGAAATTTCTTTAAGGAAGGTAGATTTGTAACATCCTGAAATTGGGCCTAGCAGGATTGCGCCCAATGGGCCTTGAGCGTAGTAGCGTTTAAATTTTTGGAGAACAAGAGATTGGCTTAAATGCAAGTTGGTCCTATTAGATAAGTGATTTTGGAAGGGTAGAGGGCTTCTATGAAGTCCCGGGATCAAACTTTGGATTTAGGAAATTTTGTTTTAGGCAAAAAAAAAAAACCCTGAAAGTTGGCGGGTTGGCCTTAAGAATAAAATGTGGAGGAAAATGACACAAGTGGAGTGTGTGGTGTAGTGGCAAAGTGACGCCACATAAGAGACAAGGGGATGACGCCACAAGGGAGGAAGGAGGTCCAAGGTTCAAGTCTTGGCTTTTGCATTTTGGTTATCTTTTTACTTGAACCTTAGAATTTGGCTATAGATTTATATTTAGTTGTGCATGGTTAAGACACAAGAGGAGCTTGTGGCCAAGTGGTTAGCGGTGTGGATTATGTTGCAAGGGAGCCTGGGTTCGAATCTTATGACAAGCAATAGAGTATTTATTTTGCGGATTGGACGGCAAGAGTTTCAGTTGAATTTAAACTCTACTGACGGAGGGATCCCACATCGAAAAGACACAAAGAATGAAGGTGAAGAGCTAGCTATATAAAGAGCAGCCTAGGAGAAGAGTAAACATACCTTGGTGGGCATTTGGGCACATGAGTGGTCGCATATGGTTTAACACCGCACTCCGTCGGTGTGTAACTCTCTTTACTCTAGGCAGAGTGGCAAATGCCAAAGTCTTTGGTTACGGTAATAGTAGCCACACGAGCGTGCGGCCTGCGTGTGGGGCTTCAACGCGATAGTTGAGGCCATCGAGATTATTCTTGTGGGTTGAAATTGCTTGGGTCGAGATGGGCTAAAATGGGCCCAATGGGCCCATGGGCCCAATTGAATAAATTGTATGATGATATAGTATATAGTGAACTAGATTAGGTGGAACTTATATACGTGGCTAGATGTATGTTAGGTGGGCCACACGAGCTTTTGGGCCCGAATGGGCCGGAATCTGGTTTTAGGCCCAATAGTCCGGTACGACCAGAAATGGTAGTTGAGTCGCTCTGGGCGACATTAGGCCTTCGAAAAGGCCATTGTAGGTGCAAAATTACCAAAATACCCCTAGTTTATGAAATTACCAAAATAGCCCTAGTTTACAAAATTACCAAAATACCCCTAGTTTATGAAATTACCAAAATAGCCCTGGTTTACGAAATTACCAAAATACCCTCGATTTACAAAATTACCAAAATACCCCTGATTTGTAAAATTACTAAAATACCTCTGATTTGTTAAATTATCGAAATACCCCCGATTTGTAAATTTATCGAAATACCCTTGGGTTTCAAAAGTGCTGAAATACCCTCGAGTTGTAAAATTACCGAAATACCCCTAGTTTGTAAAATTATCAAAATACCCCTAAGCGATAAAATAATCGTTGTACTCCCGTGGTAGTATTAGTGTTGTATGTGTTAATCGTATGATTGATTATGGTTGAGATGCGTTGCTTACATGGATTGGTAACGAGTAGAATTACCGAACTACCCCTGTAGGGTGGAATTACAAAAATGCCTTTGGTAGGTAAAATTACAGTTGTACCCTTAGAGGTTGATTAGTTTGATTATGTCGTATTTGTTTTTCTGATTATGATGGTAAATCATTTCATACGTTATCTTTGATATATAATTTGCATACATGTCATTCTGCATACACAAATTATTATGGCTGATGAACATGGCATGAAAATGGGTATGATGAGAGGAGGGGAAGGATGATTTAGATCGTCACCGATGGTTTTGACCACACGTGGGTTGGCCCCGCTTTCCTTGTTATTTGTGACTAGTCTCGGTGGTTGTGACCACCAAAGTGGTTTTGACCACACGGATATTATTTGTGACTACGGTCACGGTGGTTTTAACCACATGGATTATTGTGACTCATCCCAGTGGTTTGGTACCACAGTGGGTTGGCCCCACATGTTGATTACGGGATTGTCATCAGTGGTTTTGACCACACGGTGGGTTGGCCTTACCATATGATTTGTGACTACGGTCACCAATGGTTTTGACCACACTTATATGATTTGTGACTACGGTTACCAGTGGTTTTGACCACTAGTGGTTTTGACCACACGGGGTAGACAAAGGAGTTCGGTTGGTTAGGTTGGGTTTGCATGATTTGCATATTGACATATCAAATGTGTAAGTGCCTTGTTATTATCGGGATGGGGATTTATACACTGAGTCTCGGTGACTTACCCCTTTCCCTTACATTTGCAGATGAGGCATAGATCGTGGATGTGGAGCCGTGGTGGACTCGAGGTGGCAATGCACTATGTTTTCGGGTTTTATTTCAATTACTATTTTGGGTTAATTTACTTTTAAATTTGGTTTTGTTATGTAATAAGGCATTGGATATTTTATTTGGTTTCAGCTTTCAATTTGGTTACTGCTTATTATTAAATGATCAATGCGGGATTTTCCTAAACTGATAATAAATTGTTTCTTATTCAAAATTACTTAAACTCAATTTCTCATAACAACTACAAAGAACACGAGCTTTTTAACGAACGCACAGCTTTTAGACATTCTTTTCATGTGACATGCCAGATCCAGTCATAATGTTTAGGCTGGGTTTGGGGTGTTACAATTATAATATCGAGCCTAGGTTCAAAAACTTCTACTGTGGAATGGGTTCAAAAATGTTTTTCAAATTTTGGTTGAAATGTGGTTTAGAAAATATATATATCACTTTCTTGGAAGTATGACACCCAGTCTCCAAAGACCAATCCGAATCATAAGTTTCGTGGTAATTCTCTTTGTTATATGTTGTATTTGTATCTATTCTATGTGTTTAGTTTGGATGTGATGGTCAGACATAGAGTTTGGTGCGTATGAAATATTCGTCTATTTTAATGGCTAGGTGTTTTTGAGTATGTGTAGGAGTTTTAAATTCTAGTTAAAAGTATATTAGTTTTATTAAGATCAGAGTCTTGTGACAGAAGAGCGTAGTGTGGTAGGTTAGGATGTGTGACTGTTAGTTAGTTGGAAATTTCGAGGATGAAATTTTTTTAAGGAAGGTAGATTTGTAACATCCTGAAATTGGGCCTAGCAGATTGCCCAATAGGCCTTGAAATAGTAGTAGCGTTTAAATTTTTGGAGAACAAGAGATTGGCTTAAATGCAAGTTGGTCCTATTAGATAAGTGATTTTGGAAGGTTAGAGGGCTTCATGAAGTCCCGGATCAAACTTTGGATTTAGGGAAATTTTTATTTTAGGCGAAAAAAAACCCTAAAAGTTAAGGGGTAGGCCTTAAGAATAAAATGTGGAGGAAAATGACACAAGTTGAGTGTGTGGTGTAGTGGCAAAGTGACGCCACATAAGAGACAAGGGGGTGACGCCACAAGGGAGGAAGGAGGTCCAAGGTTCAAGTCTTGGCTTTTGCATTTTGGTTTTCTTTTTACTTGGACCTTAGAATTTGGCTATAGATTTATATTTAGTTGTGCATGGTTAAGACACAAGAGGAGCTTATGGCCAAGTGGTTAGCGGCGTGGATTATGTTGTAAGGGAGCCTGGGTTCGAATCTTATGACAAGCAATAGAGTATTTATTTTGTGGATTGGACGACAAGAGTTTCAGTTGAATTTAAACTCTACTGACGGAGGGATCCCATATCGGAAAGACACAAAGAATGAAGGTGAAGAGCTAGCTATATAAAGAGCATCCTAGGAGAAGAGTAAACATACCTTAGTGGGCGTTTGGGCACAGGAGTGGTTGCAGCGCAGTTTAACACCAGACTCCTATCAGGTGTGTAACTCTCTCTTTACTCTAGCTGTAGAGCGGCAAATGCCAAAGTGCCGGTCATGATAATAGTAGCCACATGAGCGTGCGAGCGCACGTGTGGGGCTTCGACGCAATAGTTGATGCCATCAATAGTATTCTTGTGGGTTGGGATTGCTTGGGTCGAGATGGGCTAAAGTGGGCCTAATGGGCCCGTGGGCCCAATTGAATAAATTGCATGATGATATAGTATATAGTGAACTAGATTAGGTGGAATTTATATACGTGGCTAGATGTATGTTAGGTGGGCCACATGAACTTCTAGGCCCGAATGGGCCAGAATCTGGTTTTAGGTCCAATAGTCCGGTACAACCAGAAATGGTAGCTGAGTCGCTCTGGGCGACATTAGGCCTTCGGAAAGGCCATTGTAGGTGTGAAATTACCAAAATACCCATAGTTTATGAAATTTCCAAAATAGCCCTAGTTTATGAAATTACCAAAATACCCATGGTTTATGAAATTACAAAAAATAGCCCTGGTTTATGAAATTACCAAAATACCATCGATTTACAAAATTACCAAAATACCCCCGATTTGTAAAATTACTAAAATACCCCCGATTTGTTAAATTATCAAAATACCCCCGGGTTGTAAATTTATCGAAATACCCCTGGGTTGTAAAAGTGCTAAAATACCCTCGAGTTATAAAATTATCGAAATACCCCTAGTTTGTAAAATTATTTGAAATACCCTGGCGATAAAATAATCATTGTACTCTCGGGTAGTATTAGCGTTGTATGTGTTAATCGTATGATTGATTATGGTTGAGATCGTTGCTTACATGGTTTGGTAACGAGTAGAATTATCGAACTACCCCGTAGGGTGGAATTACAAAATGCCTTTGGTAGGTAAAATTACGGTTATACCCTTAGAGGTTGATTAGTTTGATTATGTCGTATTTGTTATTCTGATTATGATGGTAAATCGTTTCATACGTTATCTTTGATATATAATTTTCATACATGTCATACTGTATACACGAATTATTATGGCTGATGAACATGGCATGAAAATGGGTAGGATGAGAGGAGGGGGAAGGATGATTTAGACTGTCACCAAAGTGGTTTTGACCACACGAAGGGTTAGCCCCACTTTCCTTATTATTTGTGACTAGTCTCGATGGTTTTGACCACCAAAGGGTTTTGACCACGGATATTATTTGTGACTACGGTCACCAGTGGTTTTGACTATACATGGATTATTGTGACTCGTCCCAGTGGTTTGGTACCACGTGGGTTGGCCCCACATGTTGATTACGGATTGTCATCGGTGGTTTTGACCATATGGTGGGTTGGCCCTACCATATGATTTGTGACTACGATCACTAGTGGTTTTGACCACACTTATATGATTTGTGACTATGGTCACGATGGTTTTGACCACCAAAGGGTTTTGACCACACGGGAAGACACAGAGTTCAATTGGTTAGGTTGGGTTTGCATGATTTGCATATTGACATATCAAATGTGTAAGTGCCTTGTTATTATCGGGATGTGGATTTACACATTGAGTCTCGGTGACTTACCCCTTTCCCTTACATTTGCAGATGAGGCATAGATCGTGGATGTGGAGCCGGATGGACTCGAGGTGGCAATGCACTATGTTTTCGGGTTTTATTTCAATTACTATTTTGGGTTAATTTACTTTTAAATTTGGTTTTGTTATGTAATAAGGCATTGGATATTTTATTTGGTTTCAGCTTTCAATTTGGTTACTGCTTATTATTAAATGATCAATATGGGATTTTCCTAAAATGATAATAAATCATTTCTTATTCAAAAATTACTTAGACTCGATTTCTCATAACAACTACAAAGAATACGAGCTTTTTAACGAACGCACGGTTTTTAGACATTCATTTCATGTGACATGCCAGATTCGGTCGTAACGTTTAGGCTGGGTTTGGGGTGTTACAATAAGAGTTATCAGGTGACGGCAGAGTTGGCCAAAAATCCAACTCTAAGAGGGGGTAAAATTCTGTTGATATGCCGAAATTAGTAGGCAAGTGATCACCTTTATCATCTTTTTCTTTCTTTCTCATCTTCTCCCTTTAAGCCAAAATTTTTTCTTTTCTTTTGTAGGTTCTCTTCCTTTGCCGGAACCCTGTAACTCTCTCTTCTCCTCTCCAATATTTTCCTAAAAGCTGAACCCTCTTTACCCATACTTTCTTCTCCCTAGCTGAAACTTTCAAGTTTAGCCTCTTTTCCCGAAGTTACACCATAGCTAAATCATCATCTCAAGATTGGTAAGTTCTCCGTGGTTTTCTTCCTTGCTATTTCTCTCTTTCTCATTTAATTTCTAACCCGAATCACTTCCCTAAGATCTTGTCGATTTTAACTCTTTATTCATAGAAGCTGAATCTTTCTTACTGTGATCTCTCGTGCTGAACTGTGAGGAAAGCTAAAGGTATGTGTTGGTAATAGGTTCGACTGAATGGCCACTCCCTTACCCTTTCTCTTTTACCAGATCTCATCAAGCGTAGGTGCAATAATCATGTTGGTCTAATGTTGGATGCTTGGCCGAATATAGGTAGGGTGGTGACGCTTTCTTGAGGATTTTCGAGATTTGACAATCTAGGTAAGGGTTACATTTTAAGTATTATGATTATCTCTTAAATTTAATCTCATCGTTTAAATTCGGTTTAGTGACCAATGGATTGTTATGGACTCAAATGTTAGCCAAGCGATAGGAGGGGTTGGATCTGTAAACCCAGCCCCTAAATACAAGAAGCGAGCAGTATCAGGAGTGCGAGATTGGCCACCGGGGTGTGGGCTGACATCGGAGAAAGATCGTAGGTCGATAGTGGTAGTCTCAAGTGACGATAGTGTTAAAGCAGTGAGTGCGATAGTACGAGAATCAGGCGTGTAACTTTTACGCACTTCATATGTTGTTATGCTAAATGTTGTGTTTGTTAAAAGCCGGAATAATAGTGGGAAACATTACGTTACCCTTACGGGTATAAGTAAGGACTCCGGGTAAGTCCATTATGGTGAATCTCGTGCTTGATCTATGTGAAACCTGTGTGTGCCATGTTGTATTTTCCTATGCATTAAGCATGATTATATTGTATTGAGAAACATATACATAGCATATGGGTATGATGAGAGGAGGGGGAAGGCATGATTCATTAGACTGTCACTAGTGGTTAGGTACCACACGTGGGTTGGCCCCATATATCATGATTTTGTGACTAAGTCCCAGTGGTTTGGAAGCACCAGTGGATAGGTTCCACATGTGCTTATTTTGTGACTTGTCCCAATGGTTAGGTACCACAGTGGGTTGGCCCCACATATCAATTTAAAGGATCGTCACCAGTGGTTAGGTACCACAAGTGGGTTGGCCCTACACATGAATATTTGTAACTTCGGTTACTAGTGGTTAGGTTCCACCAGTGGCTAGGTGCCACAAGGGGTAGATTTGGAGACTCGGATGGATAATTAGGAAATGGGTTGCATGACATGCATAATATTATATGAATCTGTGTAAGAGCATAACATTTTTGGGATGGGGATTTACATACTGAGTCTCGATGACTCACCCTTCCGTTACATTTTGCAGATAATACTTAAGTTGTGGATCCGAAGCCGGGGTGGACTCGCGGTGGCCATGCTCAACATTTAATTTCTATATTTAATTTGAATTTAGTTCTTATTTACTTTAAGTTGGGTTTCAGTTTGTAATAAGGCCACTTAAGCTTTGCTTTGGGTTTTATTGTTATCTATTCTGTTTTTCTTTAAACTATCATAAAATGAAAAAGGCGTGCCAAGTAATTTATGACATGAACGTTTTTATAAACTTAAGATAATTTTTTGAGTTTTTTTTCTAAAGATATACATTGAATGAATAATAATCAACAAGGTAATTCTATCACGCTAAACTAAGTTTCAAAATGTTTTAACAATTCGCCCAGTTCGGCCATAATTTTCTTTACTACACCAAAAATTTTCCTTTCAAATCAAGTTGACATAATGGTTTGTAAAACATTTTCTTCCCAGTAACAGGCTAGATTCGGTCGTAGCATTTAGACCGAGTTTGGGGTGTTACATTTTTGATATCAGAGCCCGGTTGAAAAGCTCGGATGTAGGTAAAAGGCCCAAAATGTTTTCAAGAAGGGTCTGAAAAATGATTTTACAGAAATGAATACTTTGAAAAGCATGGCACCTGAATCTCCGGCATCGATCCACCCAGGTAAGTATCCTAACCTTTGCTGTTATATATATATGTATGATGGGTTTCACGGGTTTATAGGGACGTCGATAGTTATAATAGGGCTTGTGGACCTTAGGCTTAGCTCAACAAACTTTTAAATGTCATAAAACTTCCCTAAATAGACATGTCTGTAAGCAAGTCAGAAGGACTAGGGTGTGGTAACAGGCATACGCATGCCTAGGAGTGGATTCAGGAAGATCCTGGTATTTAAGCAGTCCTAGTGACTCACCTCCTCTTTATGGAATCCTACCTGGTGCGTAGTGACTATTCACCTTAACCGTAAGGACTTGTTAACGGGCCAAAGTTGTAATTAAAACCCAAATGGGACCAATACCTCATCTTTGAAAATTACTTATATGACCCTGATTTTGCAAAATTATCCACAGTACCCTAGGTTGAGGTAAATGACCAAAATACCCTTGACTTTGTAAAATGACCAAAACAACCCTTTCTGGGAAAATGACTAAAGCACCCTTGGTTCAAAAATTACCAAATTACCCCTGATTTACGAAAGTTACCAGAATTAGAAAAATTATCAAAATACCCCCAGATTATAAAATTACCAAAATACCCCTATTTTGGAAAAATCACCAAGATACCTTATTTTGGGAAATTACAAAAATACCCCTGTAAGATGAAATTACAGAAATACCCCTAGGTAGTGAAGTGACGAAAATGCCCTTAAGCACTGAATGTGTGTCCGTAAAGGTACTAGTGTGTTTGATGCATGCATGTGGTGTTCCATTGGATGCTGATTGAACAGGAAGTCTAGAATTAGGGAATCCCGACTTAAGAACCAAACTATGTAGGCATAGTTCAAATTCAAAGAACCACTGTTAAAAACTTCCTTCCATAAGACTGTTAGTTGTTAATCATTGAAAGAAAAAGTTATTAACCCATAAAATTTTTAAATCAGATTAAATCGTGAACGGTAGAATGAGCACTCGAGGTCATGGGCGTATTGCGTGCGGACGTGGTAGGGGTAGGACAACTATGTCAGAATCAGTAGGGTCTGATTAAAGGTCAAAAAATGAGGTGCCGCCGCCACCAATTGGTATGGCGCCAATATTATGAGCAGTGGTGGTGATGATGCAATCGTCGCAAGCTATATACGATGAGTGCTAGAGAGATTCTTGAAGCGTACCGTAGGGACAGGGACTCGAAAATCTGTGTTCGAATGACTCTGAGGGAATGGAGCCGAGGTATTTAGGGGAGTTTCGGGTGTAGCTCCCAACACCACCAAGTACTGGTCAGAGGCGACAGAGCGCATAATGGATGACTTGGACTTCACATCCGAGGAGAAGCTAAAAGGGATAGTATCTCTTCTCTGGGATGAGTCTTATCAGTGGTGGCTCACGGTCAGGGAAGGTGCGTTGGCCGATGGCATCACTTGGACTTTTTCAAGGCAGCTTATCAGAGGAAGTATGTAGGGTCGAGTTATATAGATGCACAACGAAAGGTGTTTCTAAATTTGGTTCAAGGGAGTAAGTTGGTATCCGACTACGTAGGTACGCTCGGGGTATTGTGGCTATGGAGCATAAGCGCTGTGTTAGGTTTGAGGACGGACTAAGGGACAAGCTGCGGGTGTTAATTGTACTGCAGCGAGAAAGGGAATTTGCCGTTCTTGTAGAAAAGGCCAAGATTACTGAGGAGGTGAAGCAAACAGAGAAGCAGAATCAGAATAGGAATAGGGGTAAAAGGAGTTATGGGCCTTCAGGATCTGCTGGGAGTTCTAAAAAAAACTAGATTTAGTGGACAGGATCAAGCTACAAGGCCACCGCTTCTTTGCCAATGGCCACCACAAGCAGTGCTCGATGTGGAAGTCCTATTCGGGGAGTGTTGGATAGGTAATAGAGGATGTTTTGAGTGTGGGTCAATGGATCACCGGATAAGGGATTGTCCACAGAAGTCGGCTAGGACGCAGACTAAGAATCAAGGGCGTACCCAATTTAGGAGAGATGGTCAGCGACCACAGAGGGGTCAAGGTGCAGCCAGGGATGGTAATGGAAACGGACGAGGCCATGGAGCACCGGATAGGGGTGTTGGAAGTACCGATGCAAGACAGCCTGGGTTGGTCTATGTAGCGAAGCGTCGTGAGGAGGGCGATGCACCGGACGTCATAACCGGTACATTTTTAATTTTTGGGTTGCTTTATACTGCTTTGATTGATGTTGGTTCGACATACTCTTATGTTGCTAGTAGTGTAGTGGGAATTTTGAACTTAGCCTATGAGACTTCTGCTAGGGAGATGACGGTAGTTAGCCCTCTAGGATAGTCTGTGGTAGTAGACAAACTATATAGGGATATACCCCTAGAACTACAAGGGGTAGTGTTTCAAGCTGATTTGATGGAATTGCCCTTCGGAGAGTTCGATCTAATCTTAGGGATTGATTGGTTGGTAAAGTATCAGGCGGGTCTGGACTGTGCAGCTAAGCGCATGGTACTGAGAACGGCCGCGGGTGATGAGGTGGTGATGATATGTGAGAGAAGGAACTACCTATCTAGTGTGGTATCCACTTTGAAGGCTGAGAAGATGGTGAGGAAAGGATGTAAGGCATTTGTGGTTTCTGTTTGTGCCTTAGAGGTTAAGGAATCAGCTTTGGAGAGTGTTCGAACGGTGAAAGAATTTACCGATGTCTTTCCGGAAGAGCGTCCGGGTTTGCCTCCAGATCACGAAATAGAGTTTGTTATAGACCTTCTACAAGGAACAGCGCCAGTTTCTATTGCCCCATATAGAATGGCGTTGAGGGAGTTAGTGGAGCTGAAAGCACAGATTCAGGAATTGCTAGATCGAGGTTTTATCCGGCCGAGTGTATTGCCTTGGGGAGCACCTATACTTTTTGTTAAGAAGAAGGACAGATCAATGCGAATGTACATTAATTACTGTCAGCTGAATAAGTTGACAATTAAGAACAAGAATCTGTTTCCGAGGATAGACGACTTGTTCGATCAACTTAAGGGAGCCTTAGTTTTTTCCAAGATATATTTGAAGTTGGGATATCACCAGCTTAAGGTCAGGTAGGCAAATATCCATAAAACGACTTTTCGTACTCATTACGGTCACTATGAATTTTTGGTGATGCCGTTTGGGTTGACTAACGCCCCAGCAACGTTTATGGATATGATGAATTGGGTGTTTCAACCATATCTTGATTGGTTCATTGTGGTGTTTATCGACGATATTCTGGTTTATTCTAAGTCTGAGGAGGAGCATGATGCGTATCTTCGTGTGGTGTTGCAAATTCTGAGGGAGAAGCAGTTTTTTGCTAAGTTTAGTAAGTGCGAGTTCTGGTTGAAGGAAGTTACCTTTTTGGACCATGTGGTGTCTGCTGAGGGGATAAGGGTGGACCCTCGGAAGATTGAAGTTGTATTGGACTGAAAACCACCGAAGTCTGTGGCGGAGATTCAGAGTTTTTTGGGTTTAGTAGGATATTACAGAAGGTTTGTGGAAGGATTTTTTTTATTGCAGCACCGTTAACCAAGTTGCTAAGGAAAGGGGTTTCGTTTGTGTGGTCAGACAAGCAACAAGAGAGTTTTTACAAGTCAAGAGGATTTTGACTAAGCTCGATCTTCGATTCAACTCAAGCGGGGAAGGAGTTTACGGTTTATTGTGATGCGTCGCACACAAGGTTAGGGTGTGTGCTGATGCAAGAAGGGAAGGTAGTAGAGTATACTTCTCGAAAATTGAGACCTCACGAGGTGAATTACCTGACGCATGATCTGGAGTTGGCTGCGGTGGTTTTCGCCCTAAAAATTTGGAGACATTACTTGTATGGAGAGAAGTCTATTGTGTACACGGACCATAAGAGTTTGAAATACCTCCTCACTCAGAAGGAATTGAATTTAAGGTAGAGGAGGTGGATCGAGCTGTTGAAGGATTATGATTGCTCGATTGAGTACCATCCGGAAAAGATAATGTGGTAGCTGACGCCTTGAGCTGCAAGGTTGTGGCAGATATAAGAGCTTTGCTTGCCCACCTTAGTCTGTATGATGATGAAAGTCTATTACCGAAACTGCAAGTGAAGCCAACATGGGTAAACCTGGTTAAGGAAAAACAACTAGTGGATGAAGTCTTAAACGCTCGGTGTTTGTAAGTGCAGAATGGTGGATTGGAGGGGTATAGCCTGAGTAGCGATGGAGTGCTCTATTTTCAGGGAAAGGTTTGCATGCCTAAAGATATGGAGTTAAGGCAGAAGATTCTTCAGGAGGCTCATAGCAGTCCACATGTTATGCACCCTGGAGGTAGTAAGATGTACCGGGATTTGCGAGAGCAGTTCTGGTGGCTGGGGTTAAAGTGTGAAGTAACTGAATTTGTGAGTAGGTGTTTGACGTGTTAGCAGGTCAAAGCCGAACATCAGTTACCCTCGGGATTGTTGCAACCAGTAAAGATTTCGCAATGGAAATGGGAAAGGATCACGATGGATTTTGTTAGTGGGCTACCCCTCACGCCTACTACAAAGGATTTGGTCTGGGTGATTGTTGACCGTTTAACAAAGTCGGCGCATTTTATACCGATTCGGGTTGATTACTCTCTCCAGAGGTTAGCTAAGTTATATGTGGCAAAAATTGTGAGGTTACATGGGGTACCAGTGTCAATTATCTCAGACAGGGACCCTAGGTTCACGTCAAGGTTATGAAAGGTGTTGTACCAGGCCTTGGGAACAAAGTTGGATTTCAGTACGACATTTTATCCCCAGTCAAATGGACAGTCAGAGAGGGTAATTTAGGTCTTGGAGGATATGCTAAGGGGTTGTGTCTTGGATTTCAGAGGTAGTTGGGAAGAATTTCTACTGTTGGCAGAGTTCGCATACAACAATAGTTACCAGGCAAGTATTTGGATGGCACCATATGAAGCATTATATGGTCAGAAGTGCCGTACCCCTACGTGTTGGATAGAGTTGGGAGAACGGCAAGTTGTTGGGTCCAGAGTTGGTGGCTAAAATAGAAGAGAAGGTTAGGCTGATTCGAGATCATTTGAAGGAAGCTTCGGATAGGCAAAAGTCTTATGCCGATCTTAAACGGAAGGATATAGAATTTGCAGAGGGTGACATGGTTTTCTTAAAGGTGTCACCGTGGAAGAAAGTGCTGAGATTTGGTCGGTAGGGCAAGCTGAGCCCTAGGTTTATCAGGCCTTATTGGGTGTTGAAGCAAGTGGAACCAGTAGGTTATCAGCTCGAGTTGCCACCAGAGTTGAGTCAAATCCATAATGTGTTTCATGTTTCCATGCTTAGATGCTATCGCTCAGATCCGTCTCATGTTGTTCCGGTAGAAGAAATTGAGGTGAGCCCAGACTTATCTTTTGAGGAGGAATCAGTGCAGATCCTGGATCGGGATGTCAAAGTATTACGTAGGAAATTAGTCCCATTGGTGAAGGTATTATGGTGAAACCACGGTTCAGAAGAAGCGACATGGGAGCTGGAGGATGTTATGCGTCAGCAATACCCTCAACTCTTTTGATCAGGTAAATTTCGAGGCCGAAATTTATTTTAAGGGGGGTAGAACTGTAACATCCTGAATAAGTGGGTCTGTGCATTTTGTGTGTTGTAGGGTTAAAGTGTTAGCTTGAGGTTTAGAGGTGCGAATTGGGCCTAGGTTTGGGCTGAGACCTGGGTTAATTTTCTAATGAAGAGTGCTAGGACATAATTAAAATAGGTATCTATGTTTAAATTGCAAGGCGGTCTTGTGGCCCAAATTTTGGTGGTGCCGCAACGAGTAAGTGGGCAGCGACATTATGGGAAGGGATTTGGGCCAAGTACTGGCCGCTTGGGGCCCAAGTTTTTGGGCTAAAATTTGGCACTCCAAGGGGGGAAGAGAGGACGGCACAATATTTAGAAATAGGAGTTTTAATTCTTTTATTTTTGTTGATAATATGAAGGGAGGAGTTGGTGCTAAGGAGGCCTCTTTTGAAGGGAGGATTTAGATTAGGATAACAAGTGGGATAAGAGTTATCAGGTGACGGCAGAGTTGGCCGAAAATCTAACTCTGGGAGGGGGGTGAAATTCGGTTGATATGCCGAAATTAGTAGGTAAGTGATCACCTTTGTCATCTTTTTCTTTCTTTCTTATCTTCTCCCTTCAAGCCGAAATTCTTTCTTTTCTTTTATGGGTTCTCTTTCTTTACTGCAACCCTCTTACTCTCTCTTCTCCTCTCTAATATTTTCCTAAAATCCGAACCCTCTTTGCCCATACTTTCTTCTTCCATAGCTGAAACTTTCAAGTTTAGCCTCTTTTCCCGAAGTTACACCATAGCCGAATCATCATCTCAAGATTGGTAAGTTCTCCGTGGTTTTCTTCCTTGCTATTTCTCTATTTCTCATTTAGTTTCTAACCCGAATCACTTCCCTAAGATCTTGTCAGTTTTCACTCTTTATTCATGGAAGCCGAATCTTTCTTGTTGTGATCTCTCGTGCCGAACTGTGAGGAAAGTCGAAGATATGTGTTGGTAATAGGTTCGGCCGAATGGCCACTCCCTTACCCTTTCTCTTTTACCAGATCTCATCAAGCGTAGGTGTGATAATCGTGTTGGTCTAATGTTGGATGCTTGGCCAAATGGAGGTAGGGTGGTGACGCTTTCTTGAGGATTTTCGGGATTTGACAACCTAAGTAAGGGTTACGTTTTAAGTATTATGATTATCTCTTAAATTTGATCTCATCGTTTAAATTTGGTTTAGTGACCAAGGGATTGTTATGGACTCAAATGCTAGCCAAGTGATAGGAGGGGTTGGATCTGTAAACCCAGCCCCTAAATACAAGAAGCGAGCAGTATCAGGAGTGCAAGATTGGCCACTAGGGTGTGGGCCGACATCAGAGAAAGATCGTAGGCTGATAGTGGTAGTCTCGAGTGACGATAGTGTTAAAGCAGTGAGTGCGATAGTACGAGAATTAGATGTGTAACTCTTACGTACTTCATATGTTGTTATGTTAAATGTTGTGTTTGTTAAAAGCTGGAATAACAGTGGAAACATTACGTTACCCTTACGGGTATAAGTAAGGACTCCGGGTAAGTCCATTATGGTAAATATCGTGCTTGATCTATGTGAAACCTGTGTGTGCCATGTTGTATTTTCCTATGCATTAAGTATTAAGAAACATATACATAGCATATGGGTATGATGAGAGGAGGGGGAAGGCATGATTCATCAGACTGTCACCAGTGGTTAGGTACCACACGTGGGTTGGCCCTACATATCATGATTTTGTGACTAAGTCTCAGTGGTTTGGAACCACCAGTGGATAGGTACCACATGTGCTTATTTTGTGACTTGTCCCAGTGGTTAGGTACCACAGTGGGTTAGCCCCACATATTGATTTAAGGGATCGTCACCAGTGGTTAGGTACCACAAATGGGTTGGCCCCACACATGAATATTTGTAACTTCGGTTACCAATGGTTAGGTACCACCAGTGACTAGGTGCCACAGGGGGTAGATTTGGAGACTCGGATGGATAATTAGGAAATGGGTTGCATGACATGCATAATATTATATGAATTTGTGTAAGAGCATAACATATTTTGGTATGGGGATTTACACACTGAGTCTCGATGACTCACCCCTTCCGTTACATTTTGCAGATAATGCTTAAGTTGTGGATCCGAAGCCGGGGTGGACTCACGGTGGCCATGCTCAACATTTAATTTCAATATTTAATTTGAATTTAGTTCTTATTTACTTTAAGTTAGGTTTCAATTTGTGATAAGGCCACTTAAGCTTTACTTTGGGTTTTATTGTTATCTATTCTGTATGTTCTTAAACTATCATAAAACGAAAAAGGCATGCCAAGTAATTTATGACATGAACGTTTTTATAAACTTAAGATAATTTTCTAAGTTTTTTTTTCTAAAGGTATACATCGAATGAATAATAATCAACAAGGTAATTCTATCACACTAAACTAAGTTTCAAAATGTTTTAACAATTCGCCCAGTTCAGCTGCAATTTTCTTAACTACACCAAAAGTTTTCCTTTCAAATCAAGTTGACATAATGGTTTGTAAAACATTTTCTTCCCAGTAACACGCTAGATTCGGTCATAGCGTTTAGGCCGAGTTTGGAGTGTTACACAAGCCATCACATCTCAAGAGGCTAAAAAGGTAGACAAGCCCACATTAGCACAAGAAACTAGGGAAGAAAAAGGTAAAATAGAGGTAGCTCACGAAAAGCCAAAATCGGTAATCAAAGAATACCAACCTCGCATACCTTATCTCGAAGCATTAAAAAAAGAGGACTCAGAGGAACAATTTGGTAAGTTTCTCAAACTTTTAAAAATATTACATATTAACTTACCTCTTCTTGAAGCCCCTTTTCAGATGCTCGATGCAAGGCAATTCTTAAGACAACTCTTAACGAACAAATGCAAAATAGATGAGGAGCACCATGTTGAATATAACGTAACATGCTCAGTAATGTTACAGAATAGACTACTACAGAAACAAAAAGATCCAGGGAGTTTTACGATTCCATGTTTAATTGGTAGTTTAACGATTGATAATGCGTTAGCCGATCTAGGGGCAAGTATAAATGCCATGCCTTATACATTGTTTAAACGACTAGGTCTAAGGAAGCCCAAACAAACTAGGATGAGTATTCAACTAGCTGATAAAACTGTTAGAATTCCTAGGGGCATTATTGAATATGTGCTTGTAAAAATCGATAAATTTATTTTCCCAGTAGATTTTGTTGTTTTAGACATGGATGAGGATAATTCAACTCCCTTAATTCTAGGAAGACCTTTTCTAGCAACTGCTAGAACTAAAATTGATGTTGCCACAGGTGAACTCATACTTCGTATAGGAGATGAATCTATTAAGCTTCGAGCTCTCGACTCATCCAGAACAACAGATGATGAAGGTAAGAAAGTCACTTTAATAGATAATCAAATTATTCAACTTTCATCGCATGAAACACCACATAAAGACAACTCTGAGCCGACTCATAAGTCCCAAAACAACAAAGAAGAATCCTACAAGGGACAAGACCTTAGGCTTGATAAGTTTGAAGAGTAGAAGATACAAGTCAAAGAAAAGCCGAATCCACACGAAGTAAAACCAAAGGAACCACCAGAAGAGCTTATAGGGACATCAAATCACTTTAAAATAGGAGACCAGGTGTTGTTAGACAAAGACTATCCTTACCTCACTTTAATAGACCTGAAGAAAAAGGGAGAAATACTCCTCCAGATACACGATATTTTCCCACACGAAATAGTCGAGGTAAGCAATCCAATATTCGGCAATTTCAAGGTAAACTCTTTTCGACCTAAACTTTGTCACGAAAATAAAACTGTCAGCAAGAGGGAAAATATTCAAACCTTTAAACCTCCCTAAAATTTTCAAAGTCAAGGATAGTCTAGCTTAAGAATATAAACGAGCGCTTCTCGGGAGGCAATCCGAGCACTAACACTATTTACTTTCAAATTTAATTTATTTTCATTCCTTCTTTCTTCTCTCAACATTTAAACCAACACAAAAATAAAGATTTTCAGGCCACACGGCCGTGCCCGTGGACGTGTGGACCATCGGAACCACCACACTGACCAAGCAGAGCCGTGCCAGTCAGTCCACCCACCCCCAATATCACGGATCCAACCACCAACACCATGGGCACCGACAAATAGCATGGTCGTGCCTCACGACCGTGCTAAGATACTGACTTATTAAGCACGGGCAAACCACGCTCGTGCATTCCATCCATGCTCACATGCTGGCCTTTAGGAACGGGCATGCCACTCGACAAACGGGGGTGGAAGAACAACACACTCCACAACACGGCCGTACGATGTGGCCGTGTGAATAGACACACCCCTGGTACATGGGCGTGGGAACGTTCCAGATTTGAAATCTTATTTAAATCCCCACAGCCCTTCCCCTTTTTCCCATCTTCTTTCTTCCTTTTCTTTTCTTTCAAATTTTTCTCTCTGTTTATAGAAAAGGTTCAAGACTCTTAAGCAACACAAAGATCATGCCAAAGAAACGTAAGAAGGTAAGCATCGTCTCCTCAGAGGAGACTCAACATGAGTTCATGCCAGCAGCTTCAGCTAATTGACATACCAAGGTTTCTTGGTTTTAGGTTCTAAAGGCTGCTAGGGAATCACGGCACTTCCACCATCACCAACACTCCGCAGCCTTAGAAATCATACCCACCTCACGAACCATCTGCTAATAAGGACTCCTTAGTCTAGTCTTTTCTTTAAATTTTAGTTTTCTTCTTAGTCTCCTTCTCTTTATTTTCTTAATCTTTAATTATATTATTAATATATTATTATTTCTCTAGATCTCTTGGCTATATCTTTCGTGCTAACCAATTTCTTCATCTAGCAAATTTCTTTTTGGTAGCCACACCACCAGGCCCATAGAAAACACCATCACCACCACCAAAGACGCCAGGAATCATCCAAAATTCAAGAAGTGTCACTTTCTTCCTTCTCTTTTGATATATCCCATTACTATCATTATTTATCTTTGTACATTGAGGGCAATGTACATCTTAAGTGTTGGGATAAAAGTGCCTAACTTTTTGCATAATTCTCAAATTAATGCCTAATTTTTCATTGTTCTCAAAATCTTGAATTTTAAACTTGTTCAAAAGTATTTTTCCCATATTACTAATTAGGATGAAATTTCTAATGATTTATGATTATTATTGATATGTTTTAGAGTAAGTCATTGATAATTGTGCATTGATGATTAAATTTAAAGAATACTAGAGAATCAAGCATGATAAGTCTATTTTTCAAAAATCAGAACTTGATAGGTTGTTGAACTGAATTTGAATATCACCTTGAAGTTTAAAATTTATAAGGATTGATGTCAAAAACACCGTCAAAAGCACCCATAATTTTTGTGAGATTTTGAGCCTTATAGAGCACATATTCTTTTTCGTGCTCACTTTATTGATTATAAGTGTGTCAACTTTGAACTGTTATTCTAGATCTTGCCTCGTTTATGCATGTCGAGACCAAATTAATGATTTGATATACTGAGATGATAAAGGCACCTAGGTTTTAACCCATTCACTCCACTAAAAAGCCTACCTACATAAATAACCCCCAGTGAACCCATTCGATCCTAACAACCCTTTTTATTGAATTACCCATTTGATATTAACCTAAAACCCTTTGTATTTGTTATCAACATTCTTTTGACTACCCCTCTATCGAGAATTGATTTGATTAGTTGCCGAATTAGGTTATTTCAATTATCAATGTTCCTTCTATTATGTTTTTTTAGTTTGTTCTTAAAAAAAACCAAGTATATTCAATATTAGTAGTATATAAAAGAGCCTAGAGCATTTAAATTCCAAATTATTGAAGAAAAAGCTCGTATTAAAGTATTATCAAATTTCAAGTGATGAAAATACTCTTTATTATAGAGTAATTATCAATAATGGTATTATTAGTTTTTATTTGAAGTAAATATTCATATTTAGTTTAGTGTCTCTAGTTAGGTAATTTGTCAAGTCACTCTCGATTCTAACCCTCTAATTCAGCATGTATCCACACCCTTAACCTTAGACTCGTTACAACCCTGATAAAGACCTTTTGATCTGTGTATCACCCCATATACAGTGGTGGAGATTTGATTTTCAGGCAAGCCTATGGGATTAACTTTTCAGGTTCGACTCTTGAGTGCCTTATTGTGAACCTTAAACACCTTTGAGTGATTTGAGTGAATCTTTAGTGAGGATGTTAGTCCTTGTCGGTTCTGAATCAAGGGTAATTATTTAGATAAGGGGAGACACCTATGTTTTCATGCTACAAAATCATGACTTATCTCGTTTGAATCTTTAAGGCTCTTTGAGTTGAATTATCCATGTATAAATTTTCTATGAATTATGATGGGATGTTATTGATAGGAATTATGGATTGTGGAAAGTTCGTTTTAATTATAAGTTGAGAATTTTGCTTGAGGACAAGCAAAAGCTTAAGTGTGAGGGTATTTGATAAACCATAAAAGTAACCTATTTTAATCCCACATTTAGTATGCTTTTTGATGATTTAGCCCTTGATTTATATAAAAGGTGCTTGTAATCCTTTCTTTTCATGTCATATACTCAGGAAAGCACCCAAGGATAAAAAGAACATAAAATGGGCTTAAAACGAGTAATTGGGCCTTAGCAAGAAATCAACACGGCCTGGCCCAAAGCCCACACGATCGTGCCTTGCCGTTTACCTAGAACACAGCCTCAACTCTGTCACATGGACGTGCCTGGTGATATACACGGTCATGCCCAAAACAACAGAATCAAGGCACGGCCCAACCCCAAATTACACGGGCATGTGCCATGGGCGTGCCCCTACCGCAGGAATGAGCAATTTCACTCAGAATTTGATGCTTGAAGCCAAAGAAACATACTCCTAAGTCTACTTAAACACCCTAATAGTAATTCTACTTGAAAGAGGTACTTAGAAGCCAAGTAAAGCATCTCAAAAGCCTATATAAACAACCCAAGGAAGACATTGAAAGGATGGCTTTTTTCAAAGGCTTTTGCCAAAGCTTTCATCTTTTAAGGAATCACTTGAAGATAGCTAGTTGATCCATCTCAAGAAGCTGAAACTCTATTCATGATAGAGGATCTCTCCTTCAATTCCTTCAAGGAGTTTTAGGAATTTCTTATGTTTTGTTTTATCTTTTCTCTTGAGATGTTTTCTTATTTAGTTATGAACTAAACCCTTTAGATACCTGAAGGGGATGAAACCTATGATGGATTTTGTTATTTGATTTCTAAATTATATGATAAGTACTTAGTTTGTTCTTAATTATGTTACTTAATTTAATCTGATGTGCTTAGGTTGAGGAGGAATAGACCCTACCTAAGAGTAGATCTAGCATAATTAAGTGGAGTTGATCGAGCATCTAGAGATAGGGTTACGAGATTTTTTTGGATTAGGGTGAAACCTAATATGGGAATCAATTGATCGATTTACTGCTTCCTTAGGGGGTTATGATAAGAGAACGAGAGTTCCACTAATTAACCTAAGGTTAGACATTATTCGCCTCGAGAGAGGGTTTAATATAGGTTAGGGAGTCTCATGGATCAAGCTAAGTAAAGAAATCATATGGTTTAGGGTTAAATAATAAGTGAAGTCATAGGTGGATTCTTCTTGAGGGTATCGTCTTCAACAACTGAGTTTTCCTAAAGTCTTTCTCCCATTCAATATTTTGTCTTTGCATTTAGTTTTAGTTTTTCATTAGTTTAATAAACCAATCACTCCATATTTTAGGCTAAATAATAGAAAGAAAGTGAGTAGTAGTACTTTTAGGTTCCCTTGGTTCGATAAAATATTCTTGCCTAAACCATACTACTGTTCGATAGGTTCACTTGCCTCTATCGTTGTCATAGTTAGTCTACAGGTTCAATCATTCTTTTCATAAATATTAAAACTCGACTGTTTGACACAATCATGCTTATTTCCCAAATTTCTCAAATTTTCTGTATCACTGGGTAAGGTATCTTGTGGTCAGTTCCTAAGTTCAGTTGCAAGCTGGCCCACTTGATTCTCAAAATTCTTCAATCTAGATGCTTGGCTCTAGATTAAAGCATCATTCTTTGCCATGTATGCCTTCAGAAAACTCTCCAAGCTATTGGATGCTTCAGCTTGAACTGGTTTCTGAACTTGTTGCGGGAAATTGGGAGGCTGGGTTGGTCTGGCTTGGGTGTAAGTGGTACTGGTTCCAGCCCTTTAGTTACTCCTGGAGAAATTCGGGTGGTTTCTCCATGATGGGTTATAAAAATTTGATTGCAGCCCTTGCCTTCCTCGATTTTGGTTCTGATTAGCCATGTAGTATACAGATTCAGGGTTAGATGGACATTCTTCAAACAAATGTCCCTCCCCACAATAGACACAAGCTATATTCTCAAATTGATTAGG
This sequence comes from Gossypium rotundifolium, assembly GCA_025506655.1. Taxonomy (NCBI): domain Eukaryota; kingdom Viridiplantae; phylum Streptophyta; class Magnoliopsida; order Malvales; family Malvaceae; genus Gossypium; species Gossypium rotundifolium. The sequence continues at coordinate 150,330,794 of CP106733.1, read as the reverse complement.
TGACTATGCTGAAAAATTATTAGACCGATTAGTAGTAAAGTTTTTAAGCATTGAGGATATTGATGATACTTGAGATACGAGTGAATTAAGAGCATCTTCTTCATGTATTCCAGTGACTTGTATTCTTGCCACTGCTCGGTTGATTGGCCACTGATAGTTATTGCTGGCAATTATTTCAATAATCTCGTAAGCATCATTATAAGACTTAGAAAGAAGGGCTCCATTTCGAAGCATCCACCATCATTCTAGTATGAATATTGAGACCAATATAGAAAGTCTCCATTTGGATGTAGTAAGGAGTGTCGTGGTGAGGGAACTTTCGTAATAACTCCTTAAACCGCTCCCATACTTCATATAAAGATTCTTCATCAAGTTGCTGAAATGAAGTGTTTTCATTTCGGATCTTGGTGGTTAAAAATGGAGGGAAATATTTCATTAAGAAACATTCAACCAACTCTTGTCATGTAGTTATGGAACCAAAGGTAGGGAGTTCAACCACGCTCGACTCTATCTCTTAAGGAGTATGGAAATAATCTCAGTCTCAAGGCGTCCTCAGTCACTATGACTGGTTTAAATGAGTCACTCACTTCCATGAATAGCCGAAGATGAAGATGTGGATCTTCATTCGGAATCCCACTAAATTGACCCATATTTTGGAACATCTGGAACATGACCGGCTTCAGCTCAAATTGTTGTGCCTCAATTTTGGGTCTTTTAATACTCAGATTGAGCTCGTTGAATAGAGGAATGGCATATTGTTGAATGGCATAGTTTCTATCATTGGCAATAATGATCAAATTGTGAGTATTATAGGCGAATGTTCCTCCTAGATTTTGGTTTGGATTTTCGAAATTCATATCTTCGGTCCTTCTTTAGTTTTCTTGTCTCCTCCTTTGTTAGAAAGTCCTTTCAATTTTAAGGTTTACAAGAAGTAAGTCAATAATTTGATCAATACTCTGAAACAAACACACAAAAAAATGAAATTAAAATTTACAGAAAAGAAAACCAAAATGCAAAATTAACAATTTCACAAATAATGTCTTTTAAAACAGTCCCCGGCAACGGCGCCAAAAACTTGGAACGGTGGAAATGTGCAAGTTTACACAATCACAACAAGTAATAAAGTGACAAGTAAATGTCGAGTTATCGTACCCACAAGGACTGTAAAAGAATTATTTATGAAAATGATTTCAAAGGGAAAATATTTGGATTTAATAAATATTTAAAACTAAAATAAAGTAAAATAAAATAAAATAAAGTTCTAATGCACGATTTCAAAAGTGATTTTAATCAAGATGATATAATTGTGTTGGATTAATTATATTTCCTTACCTTAGAATTATTCAACTTATGCTTATACTTGTTACGAATAAATCACGACAACTCGGTAATTTGCTAACTTATGAACATATTTACAAATAAAAAATCTATTCATCTCTTGTATATATCCCTATGTCAATTCGACCGATAAAACAAATTTATAAAGGTAAACATGTTATTGCACATACATAAATTAAACAACATACATACTTACTTACTAAATTAAACAATCTCTCGCATATTCCTATGTCGATTCAAACGATTAATTCAAGCTAATAAGCATATAAAAGACTATGTGAGGTAACAAAGAATCCCTACCTTGAAGCAGTTTAATCACAATAATCTTGCAAGTTATGCAAGGCATATGTATCGCCAAATACAATGCTAATCTAATCTTTAGCTACCTTAGAAGAATTAAACACGCACTGATTAAGTACTGTGTCCATTAATTACAATTTCAATGCATTTAAATAATTAATTCTTTAGTTATCTAAACAATTATAATGCCAGAATAACTTAGGCATGATTTTACTTAATCAAGAATCTTATCGAGGCCTATAACAGCATAAACACAATTTTAATAATTCAAGCAGGCAAAATATAATCAACCCATCACGGATTAAATTCAAGCTAAATTGATTAAAATAACCATTTCAATAGCATAAATATTCATAAACATTTTTGTCAAAACAATAATGAAATTTAAAGAGATATGGAACAAGAAGCAAATCCGGTGTTTCTCTGTAACACCCCAAACCCGACCTAGAAGTTATGGTCAAATCTGGCGGTGTCACATTGGAGTGCTTTTTGGAAACCTTTTTTTTTGTTGAAACTTGATGAGAGTTAAAATGTAACACACCTAACCCGAAACCATCACCGGAATAGGGTCAAAGGCGTTACCGGATAGATCAAAACATTTATAACATTTCATGCATTTCATTCATCTATCTTACACATAATGTCCCTTAAGTGAGTCATCGAGACCCTAAGCATGCTTATAAAATGAGTCGGGACTAAAACAAAAAACATACAAAATTTCATGGAAAATTAAAAATTTTTCTATAATACAGGGGATACACGCCCGTGGGGGTAGGCCGTGCCCCACCCACGGATATAAGACACACCCATGTGTCCTCCCCATGGTCGAATCTGACTTATGTACCACGGCTATCGGGCACGCCCGTGTACCCTGACCGTGGTTGATCCTACCAAATACCACACGGCTACGTTCGTGTACCTTGGCCGTGTCCCACTATGCCATATACTGACTTTACCCCACAGTCACTAGGCACGCCCGTGTACCATGGCCGTGTGACATCATAGGTCATTTGTAAGACCAAAATGCCACCCAAATGGATCATACCTACAAGCAACATTTTCCATCACATAACATGCATATATGGCAACCAAAACATACCAAATTACACCATTCAATCAATACATTCAATGCCAATCTCATTCATGCCAAATTAAAGACTAAAACTCATATCATTACAAGCATAGATCATTCATTTGCTTAGCCAAAACTTAACCGTTTCGTATGCATCAAACCATACCAAAACATGTTTCACATACCCCATTCATTCAAGCATTTTATCAACTCAAAACTAGCCAAAACACATGGCTAAGAATACTACATAATCATATACACCTATCTAGTCTATACATGCCATATTATGCTATATACATTTTCAAAAGGGTACCAAAATAAGTTTAGTAGTGTGATGATGATCCTTGACGGTCTCGAACCTTCAGTAGCTTTGACGACCTATAAAACAGAGAAAACAAACACACACAGAGTAAGCTTTCTAAAAGCATAGTAAGTCAATATACAAAAAAAAAAACTTAGCATAAAACTCAAGATACATATTCTCACATCTAAGCATACATTTCTCCAAATCCAAGTCATATAATTACTTACCTTTTATTCACACTTACTGTGCATTTAACGTACCTAAACGGACATTTGTTCACTTAATTGATCATAGCTCGGATTTACAATTCGTATCACAGACTTGCCCGTTGAACCTTTAGGAATCTAGTAGGATAATCGAAAAGCTCAGAATAGTAGTACAATGCCAACGTCCCAGACGAGGTCTTACATGCACTCATATACCGATACAACTGTCCCAAACTGGGTCTTACACGTAAAGTTCATATCGATGCCAACGTCCCCGACGTGGTCTTACTCGTAAAGATCATATCGATGCCGACGTCCCAGACGTGGTCTTACACGTAAAGCTCATATCGATGCCAACGTCCCAGACGTGGTCTTACATGAAATTTCAAATCAACACCAACGTCCCAGACGTGGTCTTACATGATGAAACATAACAGATACTTATGTCATAACTAATCCTATCTATTCCTAGGTTCGTACGGGACTTCTCGGACTTTATCACTATATCGAATTTATCTCGGAATTCATGCACATAGCATATCATACACATTCATTATCATTGATGATCATATGAATATATCCAATACAATACAAATACGTTTATTTGCATAGTGACTTACCTCGAATTCAATTTATCGGAATGAAAACGGCTACTCTGTCACTTACGCTTTCCCGCGATCTAAGTCCATTTTCGTCGGTTCTTGATCTAAACATATTCAGAATTAGCCCTTTTATTCACTAATTCTTTCAATTCAATCCAAGGACACATTTTAGGGCTATTTTCCATTTGACCCTCATATTTGCACAATTTATCAATTTAGTCCATTTTTCTCAAAACATCAAATTCACAACATCAACCCACGCTCATGCTTAGCCGAATGTACATATATATCATACAAGCCCATATTTTTCATCAAATTTTCAATTTAGTCCTTTAATTTACCATTTTCTCAATTTAGCCCTAATTAGCTAAAGTCATCAAAAATTCAAGAACAAAGTATGTTCATCTAACTCAAATCTTTCATTTAACACCATAAATCATCACAATGTTCAACATATCATCAATGGCACATTTCACATACATCATCAAAACACAAAATTAAGGCATGGGTTTTGTAGCTCTCAAAGCAATGATTGCAAAAACGTAGAAATTATCAAAAACGGATCAAAAACTAACCTTGAATTTAAGCTTGTATGTGTCGAATGTATGAAAGCTTTTAAACCTTTCTTTTCTTTTGATTTTCAGTGGTAAGGCATCAAGATGAACACCCACTTTCATTTGTTTTTTTTATTACAAAACATATTATTAATCTAATTACCAATTTATCCTTATAATAAAACATATATAACACATGAATTAAGGCCATTTTTGTACTTGTGCCATCCACTAACTTAGGTAATAGGCAAATTTGCCATACAAATCCCCATACTTTCAAAGACATAACAAATAGGCACCTTTTTATGTAGTATGCTAATTTACAAATCAATGCAATTAAATTCTTTGCTCAAATTAAACACATAGACAGGCAAATTATTATACGCAAATTCGACCAATGGAAGATACTATTCTGACAAACCATTAAACTCAAGTATACAGTATCGTAACATATCCTCTAAAATCTGAATGATCCTCTCGGATTGACCATCTTTCTGTGGATGGAAAGCTATACTGAAATGAAGCTTTGTGCCTAATGCTTCTTGAAATTTCTTCTAGAACCTCAATGTGAATCTCAGATCTCTATCTGACACAATGGATAGTGGCACCCCGTGCAATCTCACAATCTCAAAAATGTAAAGCTCAGCTAATCTTTCAAGTTAGTAGTCAGATCTTACCATAATAAAATGGGCAGTTTTAGTCAATCGGTCAACTACGACCTAAATCGCATCTTTTTTTTTGGAGTTAGGGTAATCTAGAAACAAAATCCATCGTTACTCTATCCCATTTCCACTCAGGAATCAAAATTGGTTGTAACAAACCAGACAAAACTTGATGTTCAGCTTTCACTTGCTGACAGACTAAACATTTCGAAACAAAATCAGAAATATCTCGTTTCATACCAGACCACCAATAATGTTGCTTTAAATCATGATACATCTTTGTACTTCCTGGATGAACAAATAGACGGCTGTTATGTGCTTCACTCAAAATTAGTTGAATCAACTCCAGATTTCTCAGAACACAGATATGACCTTAGAATCTCAAATAATCATCAACAACTCAAAATTCAGATTCAGAATTCACTTCACACTGAGCTCGTTTCACTAGCAATTCATTATCAGATTTTGAGCATCACATATCTGTTGTAAGAACAATGGTTTTGCTTTAAATTCAGCTGTCACAGAAATATCATCAGTCAAATCTAACTGAGCATTTAAAGCACGTAATACAAACAATGATTTTCTACTCAATGCATCAGCAACAACGTTTGCTTTACCCAGATGATAATCTACCACAAGCTCATAATCTTTTAACAGTTCTAACCATCTTCTTTGACGCAAGTTCAAATCTTTCTGGGTCATCAGATATTTCAGACTTTTATGATTTGAAAACACGTGACATTTTTCACCATACAGATAATGGCGCCAGATATTAAGTGCAAACACAATCGCAGCTAACTCAAGGTCGTGCGTCGGATAGTTCTTTTCATGAGGCTTCAATTGTCTCGAGGCATAAGCTACAACTTTGCCTTCCTGCATCAAAACACATCCCAGACCATTTAACAAAGCATCACTGTATACGATAAATTCTTTACTCGATTCTAGCTGTACTAACACTAGAGCTTCTGTTAACAGAGTTTTCAACTGATCAAAACTTTTCCAACATTTCTCTAACCACTTAAATCTAACATCTTTCTAAAGTAATCTAGTCAACGGAGTAGCTATCACTGAAAATTCTTTTACAAAACGACGATAATAAACAGCTAGTCCCAGAAAACTACGGACTTCAGACACATTCTTTAGAGGTTTCCAATCCAGAATAGAAGAGATCTTCCTTGGATCAACATGAATCCCAAAAGCTGACACAATATGTCCTAGAAAATTAACCTCGTGCAACCAAAATTCACATTTGCTAAATTTCGTGTACAATTGCTTTTCTCGCAGAGTTTGCAACACAATCTTCAAGTGTTGAGCGTGCTCATTTTCATTCCGTGAATAAATCAATATGTCATCTATGAATACTACAACAAATTGATCTAAGTATGGTCTGAAAATTTTGTTCATCAGATCCATAAAAATAGTAGGAGCATTGGTTAGTCCAAATGGCATAACTAAAAACTCATAATACACGTACCTCGCTCGAAGCGCCTTGAGAATGTCCAATCTTTAACTCTCAACTAATAGTAGCCTGATCTCAAATCTATCTTAGAAAACACTGGAGCTCCTCTCAGCTGATCAAACAAATCATCAATACGTGGCAACGGATATTTGTTCTTTATCGTCACTTTGTTCAACTGTCGATAATCAATACACATTCTCATAGTACCATCATTCTTTTTCATAAATAGAACAGGAGCACCCCAAGGCGAGAAACTCGGTCTAGCGAACCCTCTATCAGTTAACTCTTGCAACTGTGACTTTAACTCTTTCAATTCGGCTAGAGCCATTCTATATAGAGCTATCGAAATAGGTGTCATACCAGGCATCAATTCAATACCGAACTCAACTTCACGGATCGGAGGTAAACCCGGTAACTGTTCAGGGAACACATTAGAAAAATTACAAACAATAGGCACTGGCTCAATTTTCCTTTCAGACATTTTTGAATCAATCACATAAGCAAAATATGCCTCATATCCTTTTTTACATAACTCTGAGCTTTCAGTACCGATATCATAGCAGACAATCCATTTAAATCATTAGACTCAACCCGTACAATTTCATTATTCGGACATCTTAAATCTATAATCTTTCTTTTACAGCTCACAATAGCATCATGCAATGACAACCAGTCCATACCCAAAATAATATCAAACTCATCAAATGGCAGAAGCATCAGATCAGCAGAGAAACAGATATCTCGATACATTAACGAACAGTTCTTGCATACTTTGTCAACAAGAACACTTTTACCTAAGGGGTTCGATACTTTTATAGCAAACTCAGTAGACTCTACAGGCAAAGTCTTACTATATACTAAATTCATGCATATATACGAATGCGTAGAACCAGGGTCTATCAATGCAATCACATAAGTATCGGATAGCATACGCTCTGGCAGGCGCTCTAGTTTCAGATCTTACAATAGTGTCTCTCGTGTACCTCTGACTACCACTAACATTTCTTGCATTCATCGAAGGTCTACCCCTCACAGGTGCATTATTAGGTCTCAAATTCTGAACAGTGTCTGGCTCGACAGACTCAGGACAATCACGGATAAAATGGTCAAGCGATCCATATCTGAAGCAAGCTTTGTCGTTTAATCTATAGTTTCCTGGATGCCTTTTTCCACAATGTTTACATTTAGGTCTGTCAGTCCGAACATTACCAACACTGGCCACCGAAGTTGCTGGAGTTTTAGAACTCATTTGCGGTCTAGATTGATTTCTATTTAAATGTCCCATATTACCTTTGGAACGACTTTGATTATCTCTGAATCTTTTCGGAGCAGACTGAAATGATTTACTCTAAAATTTCTTTCTCATATCTCGAGCTTTAGACTCAGCCTTTCTTTTATCTTTCCCAAGTGCTTCAGCTTTGCATGCTCGATCAACAAGTGTAACGAACTCTTTTAGTTTTAATATCTCGACTAGCAAATGAATATCTTCATTAAGACCGTCTTCAAATCTTTTGCACATTATAGCTTCAGATGATATACACTCCCGGGCATATTGGCTTAATCGACGAACTCTCGTTTATATTCAGAGACAGTTATTTGACCTTGTCTAAGCTCTAGAAATTCCTTTCGTTTCTGATCAACGAATCTCTCACTGATATATTTCTTTCAGAACTCAATCTGAAAGAAGTCCCATGTAACTTGTTCTCTCGGAACAACAGAAATTAAGGTTTTCCACCATTGATAAGCCGCATCTCAAAACAAAGATACAACACACTTTATGCATTCATCCGGAGTCAGAGACATTTCATCGAATACTCGGATAGTATTCTCAATCCAGAACTCAGCCTTTCCAGCATCATCATCATTAGTAGCTCGAAATTCTTTAGCCCGTACTTACAAATCTTGTCAACCGGAGGCTTATTCAACAAATTTGGATGCATAATCGGTGGCACAACTGTAGTCTGAGGGAGATTAACCGGGGGCAGGGGTTGCAAAATAGTCGGGTTATTTCTCATGAATTGAGTGAACCATTCACTCATAATCTAGAAGAAAGCTTGTTTAGCTTCTTCCTCTTAACGGCTCCTAGCCGGTCTTGAATCAGAAGGCACTGTCCCTTGTGTGAGAGTAGGTGCATTACTTTTTATGTCGTCAGCTACGGCTCTTTCGAGATCAATTTCTATACAGAAATCACATTTTATACGTCAAGATTCATCACACTATAACATTTCAAATATATGGCATGTATAGTTAGACTCTGACACGCTACGTTAGTCCAAGAATCGACTAAACCGTAGCTATGATACCAACCAAATGTAATACCCCTAACCCAAAACCGTCACCAAAATAGTGTAAAAGGCGTTACCAAATAGATCCAAAATATTTATAACATTTCATGCATTTCATTCATCTATCATACACATAATGTCCCTTAAGTAAGTCATCGAGACCCTAAGCATGCTTATAAAACGAGTCGAGACGAAAACAAAACACATAAAAATTTCATGAAAAAGTAAAAACTTTTCTATAGTACGAGGGATACACGCCCGTGGGGTAGGCCGTACCCCACTCATGGCTATAAGACACACCTGTGTGTCCTCCCCGTGGTCGAATCTAACTTATGTATCACGACTACCAGGCATGCCCGTGTACCCTGACCGTGGTCGATCCTGCCAAATACCACACGGCTACTAGGCACATCCGTGTACCTTGGTCGTGTCCCACTAGGCCATATACTGACTTTACCCCACGGTCACTAGGCACGCCCATGTGCCATGGCAGTGTGACATCATAGGTCATTTGTAAGACCAAAATGCCACCCAAATGGGTTATACCTAAAAGCAACATTTTCCATCACATAACATGCATATATGGCAACCAAAACATACCAAATTACACCATTCAATCAATACATTCAATACTAATCTCATTCATGCCAAATTACAAACTAAAACTCATATCATTACAAGCATAGATCATCCATTTGCTTAGCCAAAACTTAACCATTTCATATGCATCAAACCATACCAAAACATGCTTCATATACCCCATTCATTCAAGCATTTTATCAACTCAAAACTAGCCAAAACACATGGCTAAGATTACTACATAATCATATACACCTATCTAGTCTATACATGCCATATTGTGCTATATACATTTTGAAAAGGGTACCAAAATAAGTTTAGTAGTGTGATGACGATCCTTGACGGTCCCGAGCCTTCAGTAGCTTTGACGACCTATAAAACAGAGAAAACAGACACACACAGAGTAAGCTTTCCACAAGCTTAGTAAGTCAATATACAAAAAAACTTAGAATAAAATGCATTTTAAGCAAGTAGATACATTGGCACATCCCAATCACTTAGCAAATTATCACATATATGAATTGATTCATATTTGTGGCCACATTTTCCACATTCATCAACTCAAGATTCATATTCTCACATCTAAGCATACATTTCTCCAAATCCAAGTCATATAAGTACTTACCTTTTATTCACACTTAATGTGCATTTAATGTACCTGAAATGGACATTTGTTCACTTAATTGATCATAGCTCAGATTTACAATTCGTATCACAGACTTGCCCGTAGAACCTTTAGAAATCTAGTAAGATAATCGGAAAGCTCAGAGTAGTAGTACAATCCCAATGTCCCAAATGAGGTCTTACATGCACTCATATACCGATGCCACTGTCCCAGATAGGGTTTTACACGAATCCATATGATGCCAATGTCCAGACATGGTCTTACACGTAAAGCTCATATCGATGCCAATGTCCCCGATGTGGTCTTACTCGTAAAGCTCATATCGATGCCGACGTCCCAGATGTGGTCTTACACGTAAAGCTCATATCGATGCCAACATCCTAGACGTGGTCTTACACAAAATTTCAAATCAACGCCAACGTCCCAGATGTGGTCTTACATGATAAAACAGAACAGCTACTTATGCCATGACATAACTAATCCTATCTATTCCTAGGTTCGTATGGGACTTCTCGGACTTTATCACTATATCAAAGTTATCTCAGAATTCATGTACATAGCATCTCATACACATTCATTATCATTGATGATCATATGAATATATCCAATACAATACAAATACGTTTATTTGCATAATGACTTACCTCGAATTCAATTTATCGGAATGAAAACGGCTTCTCTGTCACTTTCGCTTTCCCGTGATCTAAGTCTGTTTTCCTCAGTTCTTGATCTAAACATATTCAGAATTAACCCTTTTATTCACTAATTCATTTAATTTAATCCAAGGACACATTTTTAGGGCTATTTGCCATTTGACCCTCATATTTGCACAATTTATCAATTTAGTCTATTTTTCTCAAAACATCAAATTCAAAAAATCAACCCACACTCATGCTTAGCTGAATGTACATATATATCATACAAGCCCATATTTTTCATCAAATTTGCAATTTAGTCCTTTAATTTACCATTTTCTCAATTTAGCCCTAATTAGTTAAATTCATCAAAAATTCAAGAACAAAGTATGTTCATCTAACTCAAATCTTTCATTTAACACCATAAATCATCACAATGTTCAACATATCATCAATGGCACATTTCACATACATCATCAAAACACAAAATTAAGGCATGGGTTTTGTAGCTCTCAAAGCAACGATTGCAAAAACGTAGAAATTATCAAAAACAGATCAAAAACTAACCTTGAATTTAAGCTTGTATGTGCCGAATGTATGAAATCTTTTAAACCTTTATTTTCTTTTGATTTTCAATGGTAAGGAATGAAGATGAACATCCACTTTCATTTGTTTGTTTTATTACAAAACATATTATTAATCCAATTACCAATTTATCCTTATAATAAAACATATATAACACATGAATTAAGGCCATTTTTGTTCTTATGCCGTCCACTAACTTAGGTAATAGGCAAATTTTCCATACAAATCCCTCATACTTTCAAAGATATAACAAATAGGCACCTTTTTATGTAGTATGCTAATTTACAAATCAATGCAATTAAATCCTTTGCTCAAATTAAACACATAGGCAGACAAATTAATTCACAAAATTTAGCACATGCTTAGCCTATCAACAACACAGAAAATAATATTAAAATATTATTTAGACTCAAATTTGTGGTCCCAAAACCACTGTTCCGACTAGGGTATAAACCAGACTGATACAATTCTCCCCCTTTAGGAATTTTCATCACTGAAAATCTTACCGTTAAACAGAGTCGGATATTGTTGTCTCATTGAGTCCTCTGGCTCCCACGTAGCTTCTTCTATTTCGTGTCGATTCCACAGTACTTTTACTAACGAAATTTTCTTGTCTCTCAACTCTTTCACATCACGAGCTAAGATACTTATCGGTTTCTCTTCGTATGTCATATTAGATCGGATTCTAATTTTAGACGGAGCAATTACATGTGATAGATCAGATCGATATCTCTGGAGCATCGAAACATGAAATACATTATGAATCTTTTATCAAATCAAGTCCAAGTAACTTTTTTTCACTGAGCTTGGTCCAATACAAAGGTGTACGACATTTACGTTCGTACAAAGCTTCATAAGGTGCCATTTTGATGCTTGTCTGAAAACTATTATTATACGCAAATTCGATCAATGGCAGATACTGTTCCATCAAACCATTAAACTCAAGTATACAACATCGTAACATATCCTCTAAAATCTGAATGATCCATTTGAATTAACCATCTATTTGCGGATGAAAAGCTGTACTGAAATAAAGTTTTGTACCTAATGCTTCTTGTAATTTCTTTCAGAACCTCAATGTGAATCTCAGATCTATATCTGACATAATGAATAGTGGCACTCGTGCAATCTCACAATCTCAAAAATTTAAAGCTCGGCTAATCTTTCAAGTGAGTAGTCAGATCTTACTAGAATAAAATGGGTAGATTTAGTTAATCGGTCAACTATGACCCAAATCGCATCTTTCTTTCTTGGAGTTAGGGGTAATCCAAAAACAAAGTCTATCGTTACTCTATCCCATTTCCACTCAAGAATCAGAATTGGTTGTAACAAGCTGGACAGAACTTGATGTTCAGCTTTCACTTGCTGACAGACTAAACATTTCGGAACAACATAAAAAATATCTCGTTTCATACCAGACCACCAATAATGTTGCTTTAAATCATGATACATCTTTGTACTTCCTGGATGAACAAATAGATGACTGTTATGTGCTTCACCCAAAATCAGTTGAATCAACTCCAGATTTCTCAAAACATAAATACACCTTGGAATCTCAAACATAGTGTTTTGAAGACAGTTATCATTTTGGAAATAGTATTCCAGTTTTAGCAGTTAGAAAACATCATAAATAAATATCACAAATAATAAGTTAAAAATAGAGAGGCTTTATTACAACCCAAATCAAACTACTTGAATGTAAGCAATCAAAATGGAAAACATAAGCAATGTGTAGCCTACTCTGAGTCCCTCGCAGCACCGATCCTCCTAAAGCTGGGGATTACCTGCACAGTTAAAAATGGAGTGAGTTTATGAAAACTCAGTATGTAATCCCGTACTAGAGTAACAATAAGTTCAAAGCATATGTGAGTCAAAGCCAATTACAATATCATTTGGGTCATAGCCTATAACAGAATTAATGGGGCCTAGCCTAAACCAATAATAGAACAAGTGGCCTAAGCCCTATTCGGTAACAGTCTAGGCCTCAGCCTTATTCGATAATAGTCTGGGCCTAAGCCTTAAATCATATCAATGCAATACAGGCATGTACCCCAATTGGTCTGGCCCTAAGCCCTATTCGGTAACAATCTTGGCCTCACCCTTCTATATGATATTGGCACGAGCCCTATTTGGCCTAAGCCTTATTTGGTAATAATCTGGGCCTAAACCCTATATCATATAATTACAATGCACATAAAACCCAACCCAATCCAACCAAACTCTTCACCCGTACCAACCAATATCTCCATGTGGGGACCATGTCGACCCAACCAGCCAAACTCTCCAATGAGGCAACTTAGCTATGAATAACAGTATACGTGGCTAAGACACTAAATCAGAATACGTGTTGATGCCACTATAATGGTACTTCCTCCAAATCATAAAAACCCAAATCTATGCAATATGTCATGTATGCAGTGTATCACAATCATATACGGTTATATAAATATCAAATACACTTTATTTAAACTACCACTAAGGGTATAACGATCATTTTACCATTTATGGGTAAAACGATAATTTCACCTATAACATCCTGAATTAAGGGGCCTATGCGTTTAATGTGTGGTTATGTGTAATGTATTAATTAGAGTGTTAGGGGTCCAGATTGGGCTCAGGATAGGCCGAGGCCTTGGTTAAATTTTCTATTTAGACACTATATGGTTTAAAACATGGTATATGTGGTTTAAATTACAAATTGGGCTTGTGGGCCAGTAGCAAGGGGCGCTGCAAAGGAACTATAAGGTGGCATCATTAGTAGGTGAAGAGGCCCAAGTTATGGCCATTTAGAGCCCATGTATTTGGGCTATTTTTGCCACTTAAAGGAGGAGCAAGTGGGACAACAATAAGGCTTAAAATTAAGAGGGATTAAATGACTTGGATAATGTGGATAATGTGCTGATAAAGGAAGGAAGAGGTGCTGTTATTTAGGCCTCTTTTGGAGGTGTGAATGGGTAAAGATAAGGGAGAAAGAATAGGAGTTATCTGCTGAACAGCCAGTGGTGGCCGAATTTTCATCTCTTGGAGGGGGAAGAAATCCATTTCAATATGCTAGAGGGATACCAAAATTTCCCTCATTAATTAATTAGTTTTTAGTTCGAGGAAGGGGCATTTTCAGCTTTTGAGAGGTAGGTACCGAAATTCTATTTAATTAGGGGGAATATCTCTTCAATTATGACATTTGAACCCGATTCTCTTAACCTTTTCTCTCATTCTCTGTTCTCTTCTACAAGCCGAAACCCCAGTCAATCTCTGCAATTCTTTTTTTTTATTTCTTTAGAAGCCGAAACCTCTCATTTCACTCTCTTCCTCATTCTTTTTCCTATTGTGCCAATTTCTCCATTAAGCTGAAATCTTCAAGGGGTTGTCGAATTCTCTGTAAAGGTAGGTGCTGATTTCTTTTGATCTATTTTTTTCTTTTTTGTTTCTCTTTTAGTTTTTAGAAGACAAAGCCGAAAGGCTAATGGATTGTTGGTTTCTTGTGTCTACGTGTTGGCCAACATTCGAGAAGTGAAGTAGATCGCGTAGATCTAAAAGCCAGAACTGCTAGTCTCTAAACCTCATATCTCTCTTTTCGAGATTTCAAGGTAAGGGGTTCTCTTTAGATTTTTGTTAGATTCACTATCGTAATTGTGATCTTAACCATATGTTATGATGGTAGCAACTGATAAGGTCTTTTGATGGAATCAAATATCGATCGAGCGAGGAGGATTGGATCCGTTGAACCAATCCCTAAGTTTAAGAAGCGGTGGTGTCGAGCTCGGGATTGGCTACAGAGCTGTGGATCGACTTGAACAAAACCTTAGGCATTAGCGGTTGTAGCGACTCTTGATAGTGTCGACTTAGACAATGTCGTCTTGTTAAGAATCGTATGTAGATCTCATCACACTAGTTAATCAGATTATATGTATATTATGGGCTAAAAGCGGAAAATGAGGTCAGTATGAATACCCTATTACCCAAAAAGGGTAGGTAAGGGATGCAGTGCGTAATCATAAAAACTTCTCTATGTGTATCAAAGTATGTGAAAGTCTGTGATCTGTTTAGATAGTATAATGTTTTTATTCTTGCATGTATGTATGCATGGGATGGGATTGATATGATGAACGGGAAGAAGGTTGCATAGCGATCGGTGGCTTTGCCACATAGGTCACATAATGATCGGTCTTTATGACAGGCAGCACAACTGTCAAGATACTACAATGTATTATTAAGGTCGCATGGCGGTCGGTGGCTTTGCCACATAGATCACATAGTGATGGATCTTTATGACAGGCAGCACAGCTGTCGATATGGTATGTAGCGGATGGAGGGTTGATTGTAGAAATCCTCACGGTGTGATGGTTGGTATGGAGGTGTGTATAGGATGGACTTCTAGGTTTGGGATGGGACATGTTGCATGTAAATATTCTCTTGCCATTGTGTATGGGCCAAGGACCATAATGTGTTTGTGGGCCTCAAGGCTTTTATGTGTTTTTAGGATTTGCACTCTGAGTCTTGGTGACTCACCCTTTTATTTTTCCCAACTTTTCAGATGAGCAGTAGATCGTGGACATGGGAGCCGAGGCGGACTCGAGGGGCCATCAAGTCTTTTATCTTCATAGACTATTTTTGATTTTTCTTTACATTTCAATTTTGGGATTATTTTTGTAATAAGGCCTCCATAACTTAGGCTATCGAACTATATTTTTTTTATGTTACGTCTTATAAACTTATGTTTTCAAAGTCTTAATTATAAAGTGAAAGGAAAATGGGTTTTTCTAGCATGTTCAACGCAAATGTTAAAGTTTCTTCAAAAAATGTCACTACTAATGATATCAGTTAAAATAAATTGAGATTTTCAAAACCCCTCAAAACAAAGTTTTCAACATTCAACTCGTAGGATACCAGATCCGATCATGATGTATGGGCTGAGTTTGAGGTGTTATATTTTGGTATCAGAACACAGTTCAAAACTCAGGCTGTGAAATGGGTCCAGTGGTGATTTGTAAAAATGATGTAAGTTTGAGAAAAATTTAGTTGAGATATGGCCTTCGAGTCTACCGGCACCTAATCCACGTAGGTAAGTATTCTAAACTCATTATGAGATATGCATGTTGGGCTTGATGGGCTCTCCAGGGACGTAGGCTAGTATGCTAGAGTTTATGGACTTTAGGTTTAGTATAAACAATTCTTCAAATCTCATAAGACTTAATTTCTAATTAAACATGTTTGTGAACAAGTCACAGGGTTAGGGTGTAGTAACTAGCATATGCATGTCTAGGATTGGATCCATGGAGAGATTGGTATTTAAGCGGCCCTAGCAGCTCACCTCCTTTTCGCTGGAATCCTACCTGGTGCGTAGTGTTTGTTCACTCTAATCGAGAGGGCTTGTTGAAGGGCCAAAATTTATAACTAAAACCCGAAAGGAACCAGCCACCCTATTTTTGTAAAATTACTTATATTCCTAGTTTTGTAAAATTTTTGAAATACCCTAGATTTGTAAAATTACTAAAAATTTGTAAAATTACCGAAACACCCCTAGTTGGTAAAATTACTAAAATACCTCCGGATTACAAAATTACAAAAATATCCCTATTTTGTAAAATACCAAGATACCTTATTTTGGAAAATTACAAAAATACCCCTGTAGGATAAAATTACGAAAATACCCCTGGGTAGTGAAATGACAAAAATACCCTTATGTGATGAATGTGAGTTCATGGATGCTACTTGTATGTTGATATGTGATGGTTGAATGTTTGTGGATTCTAGAGCTAGGAAATACAGACCTGAGAACTGAACCTTGTAGATATAGTTTGAATTCGAAAGAACTACTGTTAAAACTACTTTCCATAAGATTGTTCGTTATAATTAGTGGAAGAAATTAATAATTCATAAAATTCCCAATTAGATAAATGTGAATTGGTAGAATGAGCACTAGAGGACGTGGTGTGCGTGGCCGAGGTAGAGGTAGGATAGCTGTGTCGGAATCGGTAGGGTCTGGTCACGAGTCACGGAATGAGGTACCAGTGCCACTAGCTATGGAAGTGGAATTTCAGGATCAGACGGCCGGAGATGATGCGGAATCTTAGGCGATGTTGAGGGTGTTAGAGAGGTTGTTTGGGCTAGGCATGGGCACAAGAGCCCAGAAATCTGTGTCGGAGAGACTTAGAGCTAATAGGCAAAAGTGTCTAGGGGAATTTCTGGTATTGCCCCGAGTACAGCTGAGTATTGGTTGGAGGCGGTCAAACATATAATGGATGATCTGAATTTCATGGAAGAAGAGAAGCTGAAAGGAGTAGTGTCCCTTCTTCGGGACGAAGCTTATCAATGGTGGCTTACGGTTAAGGATGGTACAGTGGCTGACCGTATCACCTGGGATTACTTCAAAATGGCATTCCAGAGTAAGTATATTAGAACGAGTTATATGGATGCGCAGCGTAGAGCATTTCTGAATCTGGTTCAGGGAAGTAGG
Source organism: Gossypium rotundifolium (assembly GCA_025506655.1). Taxonomy (NCBI): domain Eukaryota; kingdom Viridiplantae; phylum Streptophyta; class Magnoliopsida; order Malvales; family Malvaceae; genus Gossypium; species Gossypium rotundifolium. The sequence goes on along the minus strand of CP106733.1, from coordinate 150,313,131 downwards.
TCGGTGGCGGCGTATGAAGCAAAATTCTTACGCTTGAGCCGTTATGCTCGAGGGATAGTGGTAACAAAACATGAACGGAGTGTTTGATTTCAAGTTGGCTTGAATGATGACTTACGTGTTTTGATAGCTCCACAGTGGGAGGGGGAATTTCCTGTGCTTGTGGAGAAGGCTAAGATAGCTGAGGAGGTAAAGTGAACGAAAAATCTAAATCGAGATAAAGATAGAAGTGGAAGTAGGAGGAATTTTGGATCGTCAGGAGTAGTAGGCGTACTCAGAAAAGACCTAGGTCGAATGGGCCAAACCGAGTGGAGAGACCTGCTGCTAATCAGACACGGAGGTGTGTTCACTGTGGTAAATTCCATGTAGGTAAGTGTTGGGCAGGCAGTGGGAAGTGCTTTAGGTGTGGGTCTTTGGACCATCAGATTAGGGACTGTCCACAGCCATGGAGAGATGTAGGACCCATAGGGAAGGGAAATGCTCAGCCAGGTAGAGGAGGTTAGCAGCCGTAGAGGGGTCGTGGTCTAGCTAGAGGTGGTAACGATTTCAGTCGAGGTCGTGTAGCACCAGACCGAGGGGCAGGAAACACTAAGGAGAGACAACTGGGGTTAGTCTATGCTGCCAGACGTCGTGAGGAGGCTGACACACCGGATGTTATAACCGGTATGTTTTTAATATTTGGTTTGCCTTACACTGCATTGATTGATATTGGGTCAACACATTCATATGTTGCTAGTAGTGTGTCTGGAAATTTAAGTTTAGATTCCGAGATTACCCATAGGGAGATGACTGTAATTAGCCCATTAGGACAATCGGTGGTAGTAGATAAACTCTATCGGGAGGTACCCTTAGAAGTTTAGGGAATAGTTTTCCTGACTGATCTGATGGAATTACCATTGGGGGAGTTTGATTTAATTTTAGGCATGGATTAGCTGGTGAAGTACCAAGCTAATGTAGATTGTGTAGCCAAGCGTATGGTGTTAAAAACCCCCAAAAGTGGTGAAATGTTAGTGATAGGAGAAAGGGGGAACTGTCTGTCGAATGTGGTGACTGCCCTAAGAGCAGAAAGGATGGTGAGAAAAGGATGCGAGGCGGTATTAATGTTTGTTCGGCCTCTGGAAGCCAAGGACCTAACTGTTGGGGACATTAGGACGGTAAAGCAATTTCTTGATGTTTTCCCAGAAGAGCTTCCAGGACTACCCCCGGATCGTGAAGTGGAGTTTGGTATCATCTTCTTTTGGAATAGCACCAATGTCTATATGTAACACCCCAAACCCGGTCAATACACCACGACCGAATCTGGTATGTTACGGGGAAAAGGTTTTCAAAAGGTTTAGGTTTGAGTTTAAAAGTTGGAGAAAACACTTCGCTAGGTTGTGCATTCGAAGAAAAACTTGAGTAGGTTTTATTGAAATTTGATGATGTATTTGAAAACCCGGAAATTTTAGAAACTTACTTCGATGGGTAGACAAAACAGGTTTATCTCGTTAAGAAGTTTGAGTTGTTTATTATTGTTACAAAAACATTCTGTCTTAGTAAAAATCGTGTTTAAGTTAGAAAACATTTGAGTTCTCCGTTATTCCAAATCTTAGTGCGATACCCGATGGTATAGTTTAAAATGTCGTTTTTGTAGTTTTGAAATCGTTATCTTTCCAAATTTTAGCACATTTTAGCCCAATTAATTTGTTAAGACATATTACAAATCCACTTTAATCATAAACAAACATAACTTAAAAAGGCCATTTACAACCCAAATAAAACCAAATAGTAATAAAAACTTAAGTACCAAAATTTCATAAAAGTCCGAGCAAATCTTTATTTGAGCATGGCATGAGCACCTCGAGTCCATCCCGCCCATGTCCACGCCTAAGTGTCACCTAAAAAGTCAAAGGAGAGAGAGTGAGTCGCAAGACTCAGTGTATAATTCCCTCTCCCGGTATAACATGCCAACACACATATCATAATGTATAATGCAAGTAATGCACCCGATCCTAACCAACCATATCACCTTTTCTACCCCGTGGTACCAAACCACCGGTGGTGCTAAACCACCGGTGACCCAAAGTCACGATATCCATACTGTGGTACCAAACCACTGGTGACCCGAAGTCACAAATAATCCAATGATGGGGCCAACCCATCGTGTGATACCAAATCACTAGCGACGATCCCATATCTCATAAGTGGGGCCAACCCACGGTGGTGCCAAACCACGTGGACGAGTCGCAATGAGGTGCCAAACCTCCGTGTCCCAAAGACACAATGTGATACCAAATCACCGTGACCAGTAGTCACAACTGATGATGGGGCCAACCCATCGTGTGATACCAAATCAAGGCGTCAATCCCAGTATAATCAACTATGGGGCCAACCCATCGTGGTACTAAGCCACTTGGGGCGAGGCCGAGGTGCCAAACCTCCGTGTCCCAAAGACACAAAATACGTGGTACCAAACCACCTGAGGTGCCAAACCTCGTGTCCCAAAGACACAAAGGTCCCAAAGACACGGATATCATATTCCCCTCCTCTCATATCACCCAATAGCATATCATATTAAATGCAAAATCGTGCAATCATGCTTTCATGCTCACATGCTTAATATGGCATCTCAAAGTATCAAAATCATGATATCATCATCATTACATAACTCATAATGAAACGGACTTACCCGAATCCGTATCCATACCTCAATGGGTATCGAATAATCAATCACACCGCTTTCATTTACACAAACAAAGTTATCACATTATTTAGTTAAGATAGTGTGTTGGTTTACACACCTGAATAGCGAAGACTTTAATCCTAAGAATCGGTCAAAATCTTTTGATCACCTCGACAGCCTTAACCCTACAATCGGCCAATCAAGGGATTAACACTATACCATTCGGCCAAAAATAGGTAACCCAAAGGGGTTACGCATTTCATTTTATGAATGGTTCGGTTTCCAACCAAACCCGAACCAATAATGCTTCTTTACCAAACGATCACACCCTAGAAAAGAATAACGGTTAATCTCCTAATGACTTAACTTAAAGAAAACTAAACGAAATCGATCCAAACACCCATTCTTACCACCACTTACCGATTGCTTAACAGAGTAAGAAGCTTCTCCTTGCTTGATTTCGAACCCAAGGGACCCTATACGAAAAACGATTACCAACAAGAAGTTAACACCTTTTTAACCGATACCGAAGTCAGCCCTTAACATACCAAAAATTGGCAAAGTACCAGAGAAAAGGGAAATGGCCATTCGGCCTAGCACTTACCTTCTTAGAAGACCGATTGTAACAAGAATCTATCAGGAGGAATAGATTCGGCTAACACCCTTGATCAAGAAAAGAAAAGTTTACAAAGAGAACAAAGAAGAAAAATCAGCAAGGGTTGTAGTAAGGTTCGGCCAAAAGGTTTTTTTTTTTTTGAAGAAGAAAGAATATAAAGAAAGATGAATGGATGAATAGAGGGGTGCTTTCGGTTTAAAGAAAAAGAAGATGGAGGATGTAGATTTTTAGTGAAGTGGGTTACGGTCAAGAAGGGAGAGAAGAAGGCTAGTTTCGGTTTACAAGCAAAAAGGAGAAGAAAGGGGGAGAGAAGAGAACTTTCGGCTCAAGTTACAAAAGAAACACCAAGCTGGTTTTGGTTTAACACAATTGAAAAAGAAAAGAAGGTGGGAGAGGCATTCAGCTAACAAGGTTTCCAAAAGAGAGAAAAGATGATAATGGGATGTTAGGTTCTGCAAGGGTATGGGTGTTGAAGCTTTGCTTTAAGGAGAACAAAAGAAAAATGAAAAGAGATGAAGCACTTGGGGTTTCTGTTTCAAGAACGAAAACAAAATGGGTGAAATTCGCTTAGGCTATTTGTAAGTGGAGAGCTCTTTTACTAGCTTTTGACTAAACAAGAATTAGCTTACCAAAAACAATTGTGATCGAAAATGCACCTTTGGCCTAAGTAGAGTTTCTAGACTCTCCTCCCAAGCTTACCAACCGCCAACTTCCCAAAACTCTCCTAACAATCGCCAACCTCCCCCAATCACTCTCAAACCACAAATTCAATCCCTTGACCAAGTCTTCCTCCTATTTTCACTCTCCACCCACCGCTTGAAAGAGTTGACAAGGTCCATGCTAGAGTTCAAACTTCCTACAACTCTTCCCTTCATGCCGTCAAAATAGATACAAAAGGTGGGATTTTCGCAGCTTGAACTCGGGACCTCCTCCTCCTGCAGCTTGACGCCAACCACCTCTCCATGTGGCGATGCCTTGCCACTCCACCAACTCCTTTGTTATGCCACAATTCAACAAATAAAATATATATCCCCAACTCCCTCACCCTATCACCTTAAGCCCAAAACTAAAATTTTCCACCCACTCAGCCCACTCCTAGCCTACAACTAAGCCCCTAAACCACACAAACAACAACATAGCAAGCCATTAACATGCAAACAATGCCAAAATAAAATAGCCCTTAACCCGGATATTACGGTTCTACCCCTTAAAAATAATTTCGACCTCAAATTACAGGTCAAGAGTTATGGGTATTGCTGCCTCATCGTATCCTCTGTTCCCACGCCGCTTCTTCCACGCCATGATTCCGCCAAAGAACCTTAACCAAAGGTACAGCACTTCTTCGCAGTAACCTTCACATCCCGATCTAAAATCTATACGTGCTCTTCCTCCATGGTCATATCCGGTTTACCTCAATCTTTTTATCATACCGCATGTGACGGATCGTAACGATATCGCCAAGCATCAAACGTGGAACACATCGTGAATTTGACTTAGTTCTCGGGCAACTCGAGCTGATATGCAATCGGTCCCACTCGCCTCAAGACCTTATACGCCCAATAAACCTCGGACTTAGCTTACCTTTCCTCCCTAACCTTAACACTTTCTTTCACGGTGAGACCTTCGTAAAACCCGATCTCCCACAAAGAAATTCAATATCTCTCGCTTAAGATCGGCATAGGACTTCTTCGTCCGAAGCTTCTTTCAACCGAGCTCAATCAACTTAACCTTGTCTTCGGTCTCAACAACCAACTCGTCCCAACAACCGACGCTCACTTAACTCGCCAACAAGTAGGTGAGTGACACTTTCACCGCATAACGCTCAGATGGTGCCATCTTGATGCTCGCTGGTAATCGTTATTGTAGATTTAATTCAGCTAACGGTAGATACTCCTCCCAACTACCCTCGCAGCCTCGTAATATGTCCTCCAAGATCAGATAACCTTTCCGATCGCCTGTCGGTCTGCATGAATGAAATGCCGTATCGAAATCTAACTGTACCCGAGCTCGATGCAACGCCTTCCGTAACCTTGACGTGAACTCGGGGTCCCTATCCGAGATGATCGACATCGGCACCCGCAAAGGTCACAATCTTCGACACATACATTTCGCCAACCTTTGAAGTGAGTAGTCTACCTCACCAAATAAAGTGAGTGATTTAGTCAACGATCCACAATTACCCAGACTGAATCCTTCTTGCTCGGTGTAAGCGGTAATCCACCGCGAAATCCATAGTTATCCTTTCCCACTTCCATTGTGGGATCTTCACCGGTCAAGTAACCCAGACGAATCGATGCTCACTTTGACTCACCGACAAGTCGACACTTACCCACAAACTCGGTCACCTCCTTTTTCGCATCTTACCACCGTAATCGTCTTCTCGAGGTCCCTATACATTTTGCTACCTCCGGATGCATAGCGTAGGGTCTGCTATGTGCATCCCAAGAATCTTTTGCCTTAACTCAAGATCTCTCGGATACAAGCCTTCCCGAAAACACAAAGACCCCATCACTAGACAAGCTATAACCCTTCAAACCATCATTCTCGCACTTGTGTCCTCTCGCGACTCGTAACCTCATCCAACAACCTGCTTTTCTCTAATCTGCTCAACCCAAGTAGGCTTAACTCGTAGCTCTGCTGCAATACTCCCGCCGCCATACAAACTCAAGTGGGCAAACAATGCTCTCAAATCAAAACAACCTTACGGCCAACGCTGCGCCACAACGTTAGCCTTGCCCGGATGATACTCAATTGAGCAATCGTAGTCTTTCAAAGAGCCAATCCATCTACACGCCTCGATTCAAGTCTTTCGAGTCAAAAGGTACTTTAGACTCTTATGGTCCATGTAGACTATCGATCTCTCTCCATACAAGTAATGCCTCCATATCTTTAAGGCAAATACTACGTACCGCTTAACTCCAGATCGTCGTTGATAATTTACCTCATGTGGCTTCAACCGCCGAGATGCCTAAGCCACAACCTTCCTTCCCGTGATCAAGACACAACCCAATCCGTATGTGATGCATCGCAAGACATCAGAATTCCTTACCACCTCAAAGTTGAATCGTAACCGAGCCTCACCAAAATCTTCTTCAACTTATCAAAGCACTCGCCGCTTCTCACCCAAATAAACGGAACCCTTTTCTCAATAATTTAGTCATCGGTCTTTGCAATCAATGAGAAACCTCTACACATCTTCTAGTATCCTCGCCAAGCCCGTAAAACTCCGAATCTCGCCATCGACTTAGGCGGCTTCCAATCCAAAACCGCTTCAATCTTTCGAGGATCCACTCTAATCCCTCCGTCGACACTACATGACCCAAGAACGCCACCTCCACGAGCCGTAACTCGACTTCATCGAACTTCAGACAGAAATTGTTTCTCCCTTAGAATCTGCAATACCACCAGAATGTGCATCATGTTCCTCCTCGCCCTTGAATATACCAAGATGTCGCCGATAAAACCACTATGAACTGATCTAGATACTATTGGAACACCCTATTCATCGATCCATGAAGGTCGCTTGGTCGTTAGTCAACCCGAACAAAGATAACCAAGAACTCAAAGTGCCCATACCGAGTAATGAAATGCCGCCTTACGATATCCGCCTCCTTTACCCTTAACGGTGATACCTGCATCTTAAGTCGATCTTCGAGAAAACCGACGCTTCTTCACCGATCAAACAAGTCATCTATCCGAGGCAAAGGATACTTGTTTTTGATCGTCACTATTCGGTTAGCGGTGAGTCTATACACATCCGCATGGTACCGCTTTTCTTCTTAACAAAGAGTACCAAGGCTTCCCCAAGGTGAAATACTTGGCCCGATAAAGCCTCGGTCCAACAATTCTCAGATTCGAGCCTTAAACTCCACTAGCTCTTTAGGTGCCATCACAGACGGAGCTATGGACACCGGTGCGCTTAGTAATGAGATCTATCCCAACTCTACCTCCCGATCCGTGGCAAACCCTAAGCTCCTCAGAAACACATCAAGAAATTCCATAACTATCCGAACTGCTCCACAAGCAGACTCCTTAGCCTCTAAGGCATACACATGTACCACATACGCTTCACAAACTCTTTCTCGACCATCTTCTCGCTTTCGAGGCAGATATCACATTAGATGATAATTCCTCCTATTACCGATCGTAACTACCTCATCACCCTTATCTCGTTGTAACCATGCGCTTAGTCAGCCTAACTTTGCTCGGTACCTAACCAAATACCCATCCTCGTAATCGATCGAACTCCCCAAACGGCGCTCCATCGGATCGACCTCAAATACTACCCCTTGAGTTCTAGAGGTACGCCTCTATACGCTTTATCTACCACTACAGAGTGACCTAGAGGGCTTATTACGGTCATCCGCCTAGAAGATATTTCGTAGTCTAGATCCATGGTCTTCACTATGCTACTTGCAACATATGAATGTGTTGAACCCACATCAATCAAAGCAATAAATGGAGAACCAAAGATTAAAACGCATTCTGTAATGACGTCCGGCGGCCGGCCCTCCTCTCTGCCTCGCAAAGATACACTAGCCCCACCGCTGGCCTCGTAAGTACCACCTCTCGCCTGCTCCACGGCCCCGACCACTGTAACTATTACCTCCTCTCGCCATTACCTCGGCCCTCTGCGGTGGTCTATTATTTTGTATCGAGCACGGCCCCGATTCTCGATCAATCCTAGCCAACTTGCGCGGACGGTCCCTCACACGGTGGTCCAAAGGAGCCACACTCAAACAAATGCCTCTACCATCACCCAACATCCTCCCCAATGAGCCTTCCCACAACGGTTACATCATGGTCGTCCCTCGCTTAGCAAAGAACAAACCTACCCGATTGATTCGCCCACTCGGTCTAGCTCTTTTCACGATTTCGATGACCGGAAGATCCAAAACTCCTCCCGTGTTTGCCTATCCATACCACCTCTCACGATTCCTTAATGCCCTCACCACTTTTGCCTTTTCAACTAGGACCGCAAATTTACGCCTGCCGGGCGCAATTATCAACCTTAATTGCCTCGCAAGCCATCCTCAAACGAACACACCTCTCGTGTTCAAGAGCCACCATACCCAGCATACCGACTCACCGAGAAACTCTACCTCGTGATTCGACACGATTTGCTTCTCGAACTAACCTCAAAAATGCTTTCCACCGCTCATTAATATAATTAGCCCCACGCATTTTTTTCTCGATAAGCGGCGGAAATAGTCCCAAGTCGATCTTCATCTGCAGTATTGTTCCTAACAAAGAGCCACCACCGATATGACTCATCTCGAGAAGTGATACGATCCCTTTAATTTCTCTTCAAGATTAGGTCTAGATCATCCATGATCCGCTTGTCGCTTCCACCAAGATTACTCGTGAGGCTAGGAGCAACACCGAGACACCGAAAGAATTCAACCCCATTTGCCCAAGTCGCCAGCACGCATTTCCTAGCTCCTACGCCTCCACCTACTCCAAATACCCGTTCTAAAACCCGCAGATCGCTTCGTGACACTACGTCCTCCCGATCCGCTTGAACTCACCACCTCCACCGGTGGCGAATCGTATCTCATTCTCTCAACCCCGACCGAACCTACGGCTCGTAAACCGTCATCCTACTGCGACCTCATCCACGACCACGCCCACCTCGGGTACTCATGACTAAATCTCGTCCGATTAAAGAATTTTATGTATCAGTCATTATTCCACTGTTTAAAAGCAAAGTCTTATGAATATTGCTTGTTAAAGAAGTTTTGTTCTCGCGAGTCCACAGAGTCCTATCAGTTTCAGTCTCTAAGGTAGTCTTACTAGCCATCCAATCATATCAATTAATATCACAACCAATAGTACGGGGTACTTACCTGGGCGGATTGGTACCGGTGACTCGGTGTCATGCCTTTCAAACCATACTTTTTAAAACAAAACACTTAAAACAGACTTTTGAAAACATTTTGGGCCTCGGGCCCACACCCGAGCCTTTGAACTTAGCTCTGATACCACAAATGTAACACCCCAAACCCGGTCAATACACCACGATCGAATCTGGTATGTTACGGGGAAAAGGTTTTCGAAAGGTTTAGGTTTGAGTTTAAAGTTGGAGAAAACACTTCGCTAGGTTGTGCATTCGAAGAAAAACTTGAGTAGGTTTGATTGAAATTTGATGATGTATTTGAAAACCCTGAAATTTTAGAAACTTACTCGATGGGTAGACAAAACAGTTTATCTCGTTAAGAAGTTTGAGTTGTTTATTATTGTTACAAAAACATTCATCTTAGTGAAAATCGTGTTTAAGTTAGAAAACATTTGAGTTCTCCGTTATTCCAAATCTTAGTGCGATAATTCGATGGTATAGTTTAAAATGTCGCTTTTGTAGTTTTGAAATCGTTATCTTTCTAAATTTTAGCACATTTTAGCCCAATTAATTTGTTAAGACATATTATAAATCCACTTTAATCATAAACAAACATAACTTAAAAGGCCATTTACAACCCAAATAAAACCAAATAGTAATAAAACTTAAGTACCAAAATTTCATAAAAGTCCGAACAAATCTTTATTTGAGCATGGCATGAGCACATCGAGTCCATCCCGACTCCATGTTCGCTTCTAAGTGTCACTGAAAAAGTCAAAGGAGAGAGTGAGTCGCAAGACTCAAAGTATAATTCCCTCCGTATAACATGCCAACACACATATCATAATGTAATAATGCAAGTAATGCAATCTGATCCTAACCAACCATATCACCTTTTCTACCCCTGTGGTACCAAACCACCGGTGGTGCTAAACCACCGGTGACCCAAAGTCACGATATCCATACTGTGGTACTAAACCACCGGTGACCAAGTCACAATAATCCAATGATGGGGCCAACCCATCGTGTGATACCAAATCACTAGCGACGATCCCATATCTCATAAGTGGGGCCAACCCACGGTGGTGCCAAACCACGTGGACGAGTCGCAATGAGGTGCTAAACCTCGGTGTCCCAAAGACACAATGTGATACTAAATCACCGGTGACCGTAGTCACAAATCTGATGATGGGGCCAACCCATCGTGTGATACCAAATCACCGCGCCAATCTCAGATAATCAATCGGGGCCAACCCATCGTGGTACTAAGCCAACGACGGACGAGACGCCGAGGTGCCAAACCTCCGTGTCCCAAAGACACAAAATACGTGGTACCAAACCACGGAGGTGCCAAACCTCGTGTCCCAAAGACACAAAGGTCCCAAAGACACGGATATCATATTCCCCTCCTCTCATATCACCCAATAGCATATCATATTAAATGCAAAATCGTGCAATCATGCTTTCATGCTCACATGCTTAATATGGCATCTCAAAGTATCAAAAATCATGATATCATCATCATCACATAACTCATAATGAAACGGACTTATCCGAATCCATATCCATACCTCAATGGGTATCGAAATAATCAATCACACTGTTTCATTTACACAAACAGGTTATCACATTATTTAGTTAAGATAGTGTGTTGGTTTACACACCTGAATAGCGAAGACGTTAATCCTAAGAATCGGTCAAAATCTTTTGATCACCTCGACATACTTTAACCCTACAATTGGCCAATCAAGGGATTAACACTATACCATTCTACCAAAAATAGGTAACCCAAAGGGTTGCATTTCATTTTTATGCGAATGGTTCGGTTTCCAACCAAACCCAACCAATAATGCTTCTTTACCAAACGATCACACCCTAGAAAAGAATAACGGTTAATCTCCTAATGACTTAACTTAAAGAAAACTAAACGAAATCGATCCAAACACCCATTCTTACCACCACTTACCGATTGCTTAATGAGTAAGAAGCTTCTCCTTGCTTGATTTCGAACCCAAGGGACCCTATACTGAAAAACGATTACCAACAACAAGTTAACACCTTTTAACCGATCCAAATCAGCCCTTAACATACCAAAAATCGGCAAAGTACCAGAGAGAAGGGAAATGGCCATTCTACCTAGCACTTACCTTCTTAGAAGACCGATTGTAACAAGAATCTATCAGAGGAATAGATTCGCTAACACCATGATCAAGAAAAGAAAAGTTTATAAAGAGAACAAAGAAGAAAAATCAGCAAGGGTTGTAGTAAGGTTCGGCCAAAAGGTTTTTTTTTTTTTGAAGAAGAAAGAATATAAAGAAAGATGAATGGATGAATAGAGGGGTGCTTTCGGTTTAAAGAAAAAGAATATGGAGGATGTAGATTTTTGGTGAAGTGGGTTACGGTCAAGAAGGGAGAGAAGAAGGCTAGTTTCGATTTACAAGCAAAAAGGAGAAGAAAGGGAGAGAGAAGAGAACTTTCGGCTCAAGTTGCAAAAGAAACACCAAGCTGGTTTCGGTTTAACACAATTGAAAAAGAAAAGAAGGTGGGAGAGGCATTGGCTAACAAGGTTTCCAAAAGAGAGAAAAGATGATAATGGGATGTTAGGTTCTGCAAGGGTAAGGGTGTTGAAGCTTTGGTTTAAGGAGAACAAAAGAAAAATGAAAAGAGATGAAGCACTTGGGGTTTTGTTTCAAGAACGAAAAACAAAATGGGTGAAATTCGCTTAGGCTATTTGCAAGTGGAGAGCTCTTTACTAGCTTTTGACTAAACAAGAATTAGCTTACCAAAAACAATTGTGATCGAAAATGCACCTTTGGCCTAAGTGGAGTTTCTAAGACTCTCCTCCCAAGCTTACCAACCGCCAACTTCCCAAAACTCTCCTAACAATCGGCCAACCTCCCCCAATCACTCTCAAACCAAAATTGAATCCCTTGACCAAGTCTTCCTCCTATTTTCACTCTCCACCCACCGCTTGAAAGAGTTGACAAGGTCCATGCTAGAGTTCAAACTTCCTACAACTCTTCCCTTCATGCCGTCAAAATGGATGCAAAAGGTGGATTTTCACGCTTGAACTCAAGACCTCCTCCTCCTGCAGTTGACGCCAACCACCCTCTCCATGTGGCGCATGCCTTGCCACTCCACCAACTCCTTTGTTATGCCACAATTCAACAAATAAAATATATATCCCCCAACTCCCTCAGCTCCTATCACCTTAAGCCCAAAACTAAAATTTTCCACCCACTCAGGCCCACTCCTAGCCTACAACTAAGCCCTGAAACCACACAAACAACAACATAGCAAGCCATTAACATGCAAACAATGCCAAAAATAAAATAGCCCTTAACCCGGGATATTACACTATAGCTCCATAGAGGATGGCACCAAAGGAGTTGGTAGAGTTGAAAGCACAAATACAAGAGTTGTTAGATAAAGGATTATTCGACCAAGTGTGTCACCTTGGGGAACACCAGTGTTATTTGTTAAGAAGAAGGGTGGATCAATGCTTATGTGCATTGACTACCGTCAGCTGGACAAGTTGACTATCAGGAACAAGTATCCATTGCCAAGGATTGATGACTTGTTCGATCAACTGAAAGGGGCGTCAATGTTCTCAAAGATAGATTTGAGATCAGGATACCATCAGCTTAATGTTAAAGAATCGGATATTCATAAGACGGCTTTTAAGACTCGTTATGGTTATTACGAGTTCATGGTAATGCCATTCGGATTCACCAATGCGCCAGCAGTATTTATGGAGATGATGAACCAAATATTCCAACCCTACTTGGATCGGTTTGTCGTAGTATTCATAGATGATATCCTAGTTTATTTAGGATCGGAGGAGGAACATGACTCACACCTTCGAGTGGTTTTACAAATCTTGAGGGAGAAGCAGTTGTATGGAAAATTCAGTAAGTGTGAATTTTGGCTAAGGGAAGTTACATTTTTAGGCCATATGGTGTCGGTAGAGGGGATTAGGGTTGACCCTCAAAAATTGAAGCAGTGTTGGATTGGAAGCTGCCTAGGTCTATGGTAGAAATTTGGAGTTTTCTTGGTTTGGTGGGTACTATCGAAGGTTTGTTGAAGGATTTTCTTCAATCGCAGGTACCATTGACTAAGCTATTACGGAAAGGAGTTCTATTTATTTGGTCTAGTAAGCAACAAGAGAGTTTTGAGAAGTTGAAAAGGATTTTGACGGAGGCTCCGGTATTGATTCAACCGAAGGCTGGAAAAGAATTCATAATTTACTGTGATACGTCACACATGAGACTAGGATGCGTGTTGATGCAAGATGGAAAGGTTGTTGCGTATGTATCTCGGCAATTAAGACCGCACGAAGCAAATTATCCCACCCATGATTTGGAGTTGGCGGCGGTGGTTTTTGCTTTAATATTTGGAGACATTATCTATACGGGGAGAAATCTATTATTTATACAGATCATAAAAGCCTAAAATACCTTTTGACCCAGAAGGAGTTGAATTTAATGCAAAGAGGTGGATCGAGTTGTTAAAGGATTATGATTGCTCGATCGAGTACCATCCGGGTAAAGCTAATGTGGTGGCGGATGCCTTAAGTCATAAAGTAATCTCTGACTTGAGGGCAATGTTTGCTCACCTTAGTCTGTATGATGATGGGAGCTTATTGGCTGAACTTCAAGTGAAACCCTTTTAGGTCGGTCCAGTTAAGGAGAAGCAATGATCGATGAGTTACTAAAGGAGAAGTTTCATGTAGGATCAAGTGATGGATCGACGGACTTTAGTATGAGTGAGGAAGGACTGTTATGTTTTCAAGGGAGAGTTTGCATGCCAAAAGATCCGGAATTGAGGCATAGGATTTTGCAAGAAGCGCATGGAAGTTCATACGCTATGCACCCCTGAGGGAGTAAGATGTATTGGGATTTGCGGATCGCCTGTGGCGGGCTTGAAGCGTGAGGTAACTAATTGGTGAGTAAGTGTTTGACCTGTCAGCAGGTAAAGGCGGAGCATCAGTTACCATCAGGGTTGTTGCAGCGAATGAAGATTCCATAATGGAAGTGGGAAAGGATCACAATAGACTTTGTTAGTAGGCTACCCCTCATGCCTACTAAGAAAGATTCAGTCTGGGTGATTGTTGATCGCTTAATGAAATCTGCTCATTTCATACCAGTACAGGTCGATTACTCTCTGCAGAAGCTGGCTAGGTTATATATAATGGAGGTAGTGAGGTTGCATGGGGTACCATTATCAATCATATTGGACGGGGACCCGAGGTTCACGTCGCGATTCTGGAAGGCTTTGCATCAAGCGCTGGGTACGAAGTTGGATTTTAGTACAGCGTTTCATCCTCAGACAGATGGACAGTCTGAGCGGGTAATTCAGATCTTAGAGGACATGTTAAGAGGATGTGTCATTGATTTCAGAGGTAGTTGGGAAGAGTTTTTACCGTTAGTAGAGTTTGCTTACAACAGCTACCAGTCTAGTATTCTGGTGGTACCCTATGAAACATTGTGCGGGCGAAAGTGTCGTTCTCCTACGTGTTGGATGGAATTAGGGGAATGTCTAATTTTAGGTCCGGAGTTGGTTACCGAGACAGAAGAGAAGGTTGAGTTAATTTGAGCTCGACTAAAGGATGCGTCAGATTGACAGAAGTCCTATGTAGACTTGAAGCCTAAGGACATAGAGTTTGCAGTGGGTGACAAGGTGTTCTTGAAGGTGTCGCCATGGAAGAAAGTGCTGAGGTTTGGACGGAAGGGGTAAATTGAGTCCCATATTTACCAGAACTTATCGAATGTTAAAACAAGTGGGGCCGGTAGCCTATCAGCTAGAGCTACCTTTTGAGCTAAGCCAGATTCACAATGTATTCCATGTTTCTATGTTGAGACGATATCGTTTAGATTCGTCTCATGTGGTGCCTGTGGAGGAAATTGAGGTAAGACCTGACCTATCCTTTGAAGAGGAACTAGTGGAAATCTTGGATCGTGATGTCAAAGTGTTGCGAAGGAAGATGATTACGTTGGTTAAGGTTCTATGAAAGAATCATAGTTCTGAGGAGGCCACATGGGAACCAGAGGAGACGATACTGCAGTAGTACTCACATCTATTCTGATCAGGTAATTTTGAGGTCAAAATTTCTTTAAGGGGGTAGAACTGTAACATCCTGAATTAAGGGGCCTATGCATTTAATGTGTGGTTATGTGTAATGTGTTAATTAGAGTGTTAGGGGTCCAAATTGGGCTCAGGATAGGGCCGAGGCCTTGGTTAAATTTTCTGTTTGGACACTATAGGGTTTAAAAGATGGTATCTGTGGTTTAAATTACAAAATGGGCTTGTCGCCCAGTAGCAAGGGGCGCTGTAAAGGAATTATAAGGTGGCGTCATTAGTAGGTGAAGAGGCCCAAGTTATGGTCGCTTGGAGCCAATGTATTTGGGCCATTTTCGGCACTTAAAGGAGGAGCAAGTGGGACGGTAATAAGGCTTAAAATTATGAGGGATTAAATGACTTGGATAATGTGGATAATGTCTTTGATAAAGGAAGGAAGAGGTGGTGTTATTTAGGCCTCTTTTGGAGGTGTGAATGGATAAAGATAAGGAGAAAGAATGGGAGTTATCTCTTGAATGTACCAAGTGGTGGCCAAATTTCCATCTCTTGGAGGAAGAAATCGGTTTCAATATGCGGAGGGTGCCAAATTTCCTCATTAATTGATTAGTTTTAGTTCGAGGAAGGGCATTTTCGCTTTTGAGAGGTAGGTACCGAAATTCTCTTTAATTAGGGGGATATCTCTTCAATTCTGGCATTTGAACCCCATTCTCTTAATATTTTCTCTTATTCTCTGTTCTCTTCTACACGCTAAAACCCCAGTCAATCTCTGCAATCTTTTTTTTTATTTCTTCAGAAGCTGAAACCTCTTATTTCACTCTCTTCTTCATTCTTTTTCCTCTTGTGTCGATTTCTCCATTAAGCCAAAATCTTCAAGGGGTTGCCGAATTCTTTATAAAGGTAGGTGCCGATTTCTTTTGATCTATTTTTTTCTTTTTTCTTTCTCTTTCAATTTTTAGAAGACAAAGCCGAAAGGCTAATGGATTGTTGGTTTCTTGTGTCTACGTGTTGGGAGACATTCGAGAAGTGAAGTAGATCGCGTAGATCTAAAAGCCAGAACCGCTAGTCTCTGAACCTCATATCTCTCTTTTTGGGATTTTAAGGTAAGGGGTTCTCTTTAGATTTCCATCAGATTTGCTATCATAATTGTGATCTTAACCATATGCTATGATGGTAGCAACTGATAAGGTCTTTTGATGGGATCAAATATCGATCAGGCGAAGGAGGAGATTAGATCTGTTAAACCAATCCCTAAGTTTAAAAAGCGAGCGGTGTCAGTAGTTCGGGATTAGCCACGGGGTTGTGGACCGACTTCAGAACAAAACCTTAGGCTATTAGCAGTCGTCGCGGCTACTGATAGTGTCGATTTAGACAGTATCGTCTTGTTAGTAATGTAACACCCCAAACTCGACCCAAACACCATGACTGGATCTGGCATGCCACCAAGAAGAATTAGTAAAAACATGCGCATTTTTGGAAAACATTTGTCGAGTTTAAACATATATTCTGGGAGGACTTAATGATTCGATAATTTATAAAAGATATAACTTTATAAGATGCTTTAAAAAAACCCCAAAGTTTAGTACATGTCTTAGTTTAATTTAAACGTAAAATTTTACATGTCCATTAGCGATGAAAGCCCAAAATAAAACTGAGACAAAATATAAGGCTAGTGGCCCATGGCCTTATTGCAACAAAATATAAAACCCATTAATTAAAAATATTAAAAATAAATAAACTAAATGGAGCCTTCTTGTTGTAACATAGAATCTCTCACATGGCCACCTTGCCCCTCTCCAAATTTGGTCCGTTGCACTAGGTGCTATCTGAAAGATGTTAAATAATAGGGTGAGTCATGAGACTCAGTGTGCAACCCTCACGCACCATTAGATTGGGCCTTAGCCCACATAATGTATAATGTGAGCATAATATATCGAAAATATGCAAAGCCCAACCCAATCCTAGGTTTTCATTCGCTACACACCACCCTTACCTCCATTCACACCATTGGGGATTTCTACATTCAACCCACACCGCTACACACCATCGATCATGGCAAAAGCCACTACAATGATCATGGCATAAGCCACTACAATGTATCATGGCATAAGCACTACAATGATCTAACACCTTAACCGCACTCATTTGAAATTAGGGTTATGAGGCGTTATCAACTAGACACAATTTAGCACAGGTCATATATGGAATAAACCCAATATGCATATTTAAATTTCCATATCAACAAATGATGATTAAGACTTACATTACAAACAACCATGATTCATAATGCAATACATCATTACTCATAATCTATACAAGTTTCAATCAAGCTTCCACATAACAACACCAAATTTCATATGTTAAACATATATAAATACATCTATTTTATTAGTCTAATATCAACATATCTTTTATACCTTATACAAATATGCACAATAAAAACGAATAGATCCATGATACTCTATTAGCTTTTCCTTCTCATATGTGACATTCAAACATTATAGCATAACCAAACATACACATCATGCTATCATAATATGCGCAATGTCCCTAAAACAAAAAACCATGTCAAACCATAATTATCAATTCATCCTACCTTATTAATTAATGGACACAAAGATTATTGAATAACCTACCAAACACGTATGATATGTGACTAGTCAAAACATATAAATATAACCAATCCATTGACCATATATTCGATCCTCAATTTGAAACTCCAATGATCAACCCAAAACATAAGTATACACATTTTCATGACCAGCTCTGAATTATAACCAACCACATAATAATTTAAGTAGAAAAATTCACACGACATAATATGCATACTTATACATATATATATATATATAATAGATATAATTGATTATTTCTATATAACCATATTAAACTTCCATGCATAATATGCACACCTCTTATACCAAAAATTAAAACAAACCATTATATCAATCATACAAACGATGCTTAACAAAAGTAATAGCCTTATTCGCAAGGCCATATATATATACATTTACAAAACCAAACATCATTCATTCAAGTCATAATTCAGCCTATACATGCCTTTGATTTGAAAAGTAAACATATATATACCAAAAAGAGTGATAGTGTGGTCGACTTTCTTGATGATCCCCGAGCCCGTAGTTGAATCAATGATCTATAAAATAGAAATACAAACAATACAGAGTAAGCTCACTAGCTTAGTAAGTCTTAAGCAAAAGATAATTCACTAGTCAAGCAGTTTAACATTTTAATCAATAAATGTATGACATTGTATATGTATATTTCGATATGCAACTAATACAAAACCGAATACTAGTAATATATTTACTCAATTACTTATACTTCACTACCATCAACCTGCAACTCATCAAAGCACAAAGTACATATGTTACATGAATCGTATGTTTATAATCATGTAAATTCAACTTTCATATCCATTACATTATCACACCAAAAATTCTATTATTTCTATATTCATACACATCGATTATGAGCTCAAATTCACATAACATCCTTCTTAACATAATATATTTCAACTCAAGTAACATTAATCACAACTTACCTTACTTCGATGAATTCAAATGGGACTTATGCTTACGAGTTTTAACACAATAGATTCACTATGTTACACCTCGAGTAATTTATGGGTCCTTCGTTTTAAAGTATCACCGCATTAAGCCCGCTAGGCACGAAGCTCGAATATATCACCAAGACTAGGCCCGCTAGGCACAAAGCCCGAATATATCACCCAAGACTAAGCCCGCTAGGCACGAAGCCCTAATATATCACCAAAGACTAAGCTTGCTAGGCACGAAGCCCGAATATATCACCCAAGACTAAGCACGCTAGGCACGAAGCTCTAATATCAACACATTTAACTTTGTGATACACATGATTTAGTACTAAACTATTATCCATGTCATATTCTTCTTTTACTTTCACCTATTAATCCAAACATACATATTCACATTGTGTTTACCAAATTAATTTCACTACAAATTCATACTCCACATTCGGCCAACATGTATAATTATGCTTTAAATATTCAAAATCATCATATACTATGTTCAGAATAATTATTTACGATACTTTCTTAAGGACTTACCTCGATCGTCGACGAACCACGTAATTCGGCTAGTCGATAACCTTTGTCTTTCCCCGATCCAAATCCATTTTTCTTTGTTCTTGATCTTGGATTTGTGATTGAAGTTGCCAAAATTCAAAGGAAACCAAATCCCATTTCTTTTCTCAACATTCGGCCAAGCAAATAAAAGATGATAATGGCCATTTTTTATATTTTAATTAACATATATATGACATATATTCATTTACCTTTATAACCTTATTATAAATAATTATACAATATAAAAATTAAGGTTAAACATGTCATATGTCACCCACTAACTTAAAAATGGGTTATTTACCCATTTAATGCTTCATATTAAAAAGCCATCCTCATTCTAGCACTTAACTCTATAGCCTACAACTTTTACACTTTACGCGATTAAGTCCTTTTCGTTAAATTAAACACTTAAACGATAAATTTTTCTACGAGACTTTCACATACATTAATTCACATATAATAAACACAAAATATAATATTAAAATATTTCTCGACTCGGATTCGTGGTCCCGAAACCACCATTTTGACTAGGGTCAAATTCGGTCTGTTACAACTCTCCCCCTTAAGGATTTTCGTCCCCGAAAATCTTACCGTTAAACAACATCGGATATTGTTGCCTCATTGAGTCCTCAGGCTCCCACGTAGCCTCTTCAACTCCATGCCAATTCTATAGTACTTTCACTAATGGAATCCTTTTGTTTCTTAACTCTTTCATTTCTCGAGCTAAGATACGGATCGGTTCTTCCTCATACGTCATAACGGGTTAGATTTCAATCTCATATGGAGCAATCACATGTGACGGATCTGATTTGTATCTACGGAGCATAGAAACGTGAAATACATCGTGTATCTTTTCTAATTCAGAGGGTAACTTCAACCTATAAGCACCAGGCCCAATACGTTCAATGATTTCATACGGTCCGATAAATCTCAGACTCAGTTTGCCTTTCCGACCAAAATGAAGTACTTTCTTCCATGGAGATACTTTCAAGAATACCCGATCTCTGACTTGAAATTCTATATCTTTGTGTTTCAAATCAGCATAAGACTTTTGACGATCTGATGCAGCTTTCAAACTATCTTTGATTACAGCCACTTTCTATTCAGTCTCTTTAATCAAATCAACCCCTTGTATCTTATTCTCACTGAGCTCGGTCCAGTACAAAGGCGTATGACTCTTGCGTCCATATAGAGCTTCATAGGGTACCATTTTGATACTTGATTGAAAACTGTTATTATAGGCAAATTCAATCAAAGGTAAGTACTTTTCCCACGTACCTTCAAACTCGAGAACACAACATCTCAACATGTCCTCAAGTGTTTGAATGGTTTGCTGAGATTGACCGTCTGTCTGCGGGTGAAAGGCGGTGCTAAAATGAATTTAGTACCTAAAGCATCCTGTAACTTCTTCCACAATCGCGATGTGAATCTTGGGTCTCTATTCGAGATAATAGAACTCGGCACACCATGTAATCTCACGATTTGAGATATATACAACTCAAAGAAGTTTATCGAGTGAAATGTCCATACAAACCTAACAAAATGAGCCGATTTGGTCACCTATCTACTATAACCTGCACTACATCTTTCTTGCTCGGTGTCATAAACAAACTAAATACAAAATCCATAGTGATTTTATCCCATTTCCATTCAGGTATCATGATCTATCAAGCAACCTGTAAGGCACTTGATGCTCGGCTTTTACTTGTTGACAAATTAAGCACTTTGACACAAATTCAGATATATCCCGTTTCATGCCAGGCCACCAATAAAACTGTTTCAAATCATTATACATTTTCGTGCTACTCGGATGTATCGATAATCGACCTCTATGAGCCTCACTCAGAATCATCTGAATCAACTCCGAGTTCTTCGAAACACACATTCGGCTTTTAAAGTTCAAACAGTCATTTGCATCAATTTGATACTCTGATTCCGTATCTTTTTCACACTGAATTTGTCTAGCAATCAAATCTTTGTCAACTTTCTGTGCATCACAAATTTGTTTGAATAAACATCGGTCTTGCTTGTAACTCGCTATGATCGAACCATCACCAGACATAACCATCTCGTATGCTTCATCGCATCGAAGAGCAAATAATGATTTTTGACTTAACGATCTGCAACAACATTGGCTTTTCCCGATGGTAGTCAATCACCAACTCATAGTCTTTCAATAATTCTAACCATCTGCGTTGTCTCAAGTTCAGATCTTTCTGAGTCATCAAATACTTTATACTTTTATGATCCGAATAAACGTGACATTTCTCGCCGAATAAGTAATGACGCCAAATTTTCAATGCGAAAATAATGGCTGCTAATTCCAGATCATGAGTTGGATAGTTTCTTTCGTGTGGCTTCAATTGTCTCAAAGCGTAGGTTATAACTTTGCCTTCCTGCATCAAAACGCAACCCAACCCATTCAAAGAAGCATCACTAAAATGATAAATTCTTTACCCGATTAAAATGAGTTAACACCGAGCTTCATCAAAAGAGCTTTCAAATTGTTGAAACTTTTTGACACTTTTTCACCACTCAAACTTGACATCTTTTGTAGTATCCTTGTCAAAGGTGTAGCTATCACGTAAAAACCTTTACAAACCTTCATAGTATCCCGCAAGGACTAGAAAGCTTGAATTTTAGAAACATTCTTTAGTGGTTTCCAATCGAGTATAGCCTTTATTTTGTTTGGATCCACCAATACCGATCTCAAACAACATGACCCAAGAAACCGACTTCATTCATCCGAACTCACATTTACTAAACTTTTCATACAAATTGTTGATCTCGCAAAGTTTGTAGAACTAATTTCAAATGCTCTAAGATGCTCGGTTTCATCTTTGGAGTAGATCAGTATATCATCAATAAACACTACTACAAACCGATCCAAAAACTATTTGAAGACCCGATTCATTAGGTCCATAAAAATAGCAGGTGCATTAGTGAGTCCAAAAGGCATAACCAAAAACTCAAAATGTCCGTACCTCGTCCGAAATGCAGTCTTTGGCACATCTGTATCTCTGACTTGTAACTGATAATAACCTGATCTCAAATCTATTTTCAAAAATACCGAAGCCCCTTTCAACTGATCAAACAAATCATCAATCCGAGGTAACGGGTACTTATTCTTTGTAGTTATCTTATTCAGTTGCCGATAATCAATACACATTCGAATCGTTCCATCTTTCTTCTTCACAAAAAGAATTGGTGCACCCTAAGGAGAGAAACTCGATCGTGCAAAGCCCCTATCTATTAACTCTTGCAACTATGCTTTCAACTCTTTTAACTCAGTAGGTGCCATCCGATACGGAGCTATCGAGATTAGAGTCGTTCCTGGTGCTAATTCAATGCCGAACTCAATCTCTCGTACTGGTGATAAACCTGGTAGTTCTTCAGGAAACACATCTGGGTATTCACACACAATCGGTACAGATTCAATATGCTTTTCAGACACTTTATTATCCAAGACATAGGCCAAATAAGCTTCCACCCTTTTCTCACATACTTTCGGGCTAACATCGAGGATATTATCAGAGGAAACTCCTTAAATCATCGGATCCAATTACGATGATCTCACCGCTCGACATCTCAAATCAATAAGCTTTCTTTTGCAATTCACCACCGCATCATGTGAAGTTAATCGTCCATTCCCAAAATTATGTCGAACTCATCAAAGGGCAACAACATTAAATCGATCGAGAAGCAAGAATCCGAATCATCAACGAGCAACCTCTACACACTTTATTAACAAATACACATCTACACAAAGGGTTGGAGACATGAATCACAAACTCAAGAGACTCAATCGGCGTAGTCTTACCAATACTAGAGTTTCACACACATATGAATGAGTCGAACCAGATCAATCAATGCAATCACGAGTATCATAAAGGGTGAAAGTACCGATAATGACATCGGGAGGAAGCATCCTCTCGCTCTTGTAGTATAAGCTCTAGCCGGAGCTCTAGCCTCGATCATATTACGGTGTCCTTCCTCCTCTCGACCGCCACATACATTGCACGAATGTCCGATTGGTCTACCCGTGTTGGCGCCTTTGCTTCGGTTTAGTGTTTTGAGTTGCATTTTGCTCGACTAACATCGGCACTCTCAAATAAAATGATCCGACGATCCACATTTAAAGCGGGACCAATCACGAACTCTACAACTCCTGTGATGCCACTTCCCACAATGTTTACACTTACCAGCTTACGTGGAACATTACCGACACTAGCTATCAACGTGGCTCGGGATCTCACTGGAGGTCGATCACATTTAGGCAGGTCTGAAGTGGCTTTATGTTAACTAGGGTCATCTCTGAACTTCTTATGCACAAAATGGAAAATTTTACTCGATGATCTTTTTCAAGTGTCTCTAGCTTCTACTTCAGCTTTTCTTGTCTCCTTTCGAGCTCTTCGGTTTTACAAGCTCGCTCGACTAATGTCACAAACTCTTTGATTTCAAGAATGCCAACAAGTAACTTTATGTCTTCATTCAGGCCATCTTCAAATCTTTTACACATAATGGCTTTGATAGATATACACTCCCGAGCATAACGGCTCAATCTGACAAACTTTCGCTCATATTCTGTCACAGTCATGCGACCCTGTTTTAACAAGTAACATATCGAATTTGACCCTAGTCAAAACGGTGGTTTTGAGACCACGAATTCGAGTCTGAGAAATATTTTAATATTATATTTTGTGTTTATTATATGTGAATTAATGTATGTGAAAGTCTCGTAGAAAAATTTTCGTTTAAGTGTTTAATTTAACGAAAAGGACTTAATCGCGTAAAGTGTAAAAGTTGCAGGCTATAGAGTTAAGTGCTAGAATGAGGATGGCTTTTTAATATGAAGCATTAAATGAGTAAATAACCCATTTTTAAGTTAGTGGGTGACATGTGACATGTTTAACCTTAATTTTTATATTGTATAATCATTTATAATAAGGTTATAAAGGTAAATGAATAAATGTCATATATATGTTAAATAAAACATAAAAAAATGGCCATTATCATCTTTTATTTGTTTGGACGAATGTTGAGAAAAGAAATGGGATTTGGTTTCCTTTGAATTTCGGCAACTTCAATCACAAATTCAACATCAAGAACAAAGAAAAACGGATTTGGATCGGGGTAAGACAAAGGTTATCGACTAGCCGGATTACGTGGTTCGTCGACAGTCAAGGTAAGTCCTTAAGCAAGTATATGATGATTTTTAAATATTTAAAGCATAATTATACATGTTGGCCGAATGTGGAGTATGAATTTGTAGTGAAATTAATTTGGTAAACACAATGTGAATATGTATGTTTGGATTAATAGGTGAAAGTAAAAAGAAGAATACGAGATGGATAATAGTTTAGTACTAAGTACTGTGTATCGCAAAGTTAAATGTGTTGATATTCGGGATTCGTGCCTAGCAGGCTTAGTGTCGTTGATATATTTGGGCTTCGTGCCTAGCGTGCTTAGTGCCGATGATATATTCGCTTCGTGCTCAAGCGTGCCTAGTACCGATGATATATTCGGGCCGTGCCAAGCGGTGCTTAATGCCTATGATACTTTAAAATGAAGGAACCATAAATTACTCGAGGTGTAACATAGTGAATCTATTGTGTTAAAAACTCAGGTAAGCATAAGTCCCATTTGAATTCATCAGAAGTAAGGTAAGTTGTGATTAATGTTACTTGAGTTGAAATATATTATGTTAAGAAGGATGTTATGTGAATTTGAGCTCATAATCGACGTGTATGAATATAGAAATAATAGAATTTTTGGTGTGATAATGTAATGGATATGAATGTTGAATTTACATGATTATAAACATGTGATTCATGTAACATATGTACTTTGTGCTTTGATGAGTTGCAGGTTGATGGTAGTGAAGTATAAGTAATTGAGTAAATACATTACTAGTATTCAATTTTATATCAGTTGCATATCGAAATATACATATACAATGTCCTACATTTATTGATTAAAATGTTAAAGTGCTTGACTAGTGAATTATCTTTTGCTTAAGACTTACTAAGCTAGTGAGCTTACTCGTATGTGTTTGTATTTACTTTTATAGATCATTGATTCAACTACTTGCCTCGGGGATCATCGAGAAAGCGACCACACTATCACTCTCTTTGGTATATATATGTTTACTTTTCTAATCAAAGGCATGTATAGGCTGAATTATGACTTGAAATGATGTTTGGTTTTGTAAATGTATATATATATATGGCCTTGCGAATAAGGCTATTACTTTTGTTAAGCATCGTTTGTATGATTGATATAATGGTTTGTTTTAATTTTTGGTATAAGAGGTGTGCATATTATGCTTGGAAGTTTAATATGGTTATATACAAATAATCAATTATATGTATTTTATATATATATATGTATAAGTATGCATATTACGTCGTGTGAATTTTTCTACTTAAATTATTATGTGGTTGGTTATAATTCAGAGCTGGTCATGAAAATGTGTATACTTATGTTTTGGGTTGATCATTAGAGTTTTAAATTGAGGACCGAATATATGGTCAATGGATTGGTTATATTTATATATTTTGGACTAGTCACATATCATACGTGTTTGGTAGGTTATTCAATAATCTTTGTGTCCATTAATTAATAAGGTATGATGAATTGATAATTATGGCTTAACATGGTTTTTGTTTTAGGGACATTGCGCATATTATGATAGCATGATGTGTATGTTTGGTTATGCTATAATGTTCAATGTCACATATGAGAAGGAAAAGCTAATAGAGTATCATGGATCTATTCATTTTATTATGCATATTTGTATAAGGTATAAAAAGATATGTTGATATTAGACTAATGAAATAGATGTATTTATATATGTTTAACATATGAAATTTGGTGTTGTTATGTGGAATCTTGATTGAAACTTGTATAGATTATGAGTAATGATGTATTGCATTATGAACCATGGTTGTTTGTAATGTAAGTCTTAATCATCATTTGTTGATATGGAAATTTAAATATGCGTATTGGGTTTATTTCATATATGACAGTGCTAAATTGTGTCTAGTTCGGTAAATCCTCATAACCCTAATTCGACGACGGGTACGGGTTAAGAGGTGTTACAAGATCATGGCATAAGCCACTACAACAGATCATGGCATAAGCCACTACAGCAGTAACACTTCCCTTTCATTAATCACCCAACCCGTGCAATCACGTAAACTGGCATACATGTTTATCACATCAAATCAACAGAACCATTTACTTTAGAATGACAGAGATCACTAACCTGGTGATTCGCCTTTACCCTCCTCGGGTTTCAACCATTATGCCGAGATTTCAGCTTTTAACAGAATATAGCAGATTTATATACATGTATTAACAAACAATCTAGATGGTGTGGAAAGTTACACACCTGATATCGCGTAGTACTATACCCTTAGTTGATATCCTTGCTATCTGGATCTACTATCCTCAGTCTATAACTTGGTTCAAGAAAAACCGAAAAAACACGAAGATTTTGCCTCCCCTACATTCGGCCAAGGATTAATAAATACCCGAATTTACACGTTAAAACTAATAGATCTCCTTACCTTGAAATCCTAGAAGTAACACGATTCGTGTGTTGCTGAACCTCGACTTAGAGATCTAAGCGATTGACTCCTCTTCAAATCCCAGAATGCCGCAAATAAGAGAGACAAGAGATTAGTTTCTAAATAGCTATTCGGCTAGAGACTTTGAAAAGCTGGAAAAGATTTGGGATCTCTCGAATCAATACTTACGTAAAATTTCCTTCAGATTTTGGCACAAGCAGACACCCCAGAGTGATTTCGGCAAACACAGGAGACGAGATCTCACGATTTGGGCTTTTATGAAAATCCCAAAAAAGATGAACTGATGCTATTTCGGCTTCTAGAAGTTCTAAGTGGTGTGTTTCAGCTTAAAAGGAAAGTGAAAAGAAAGCAAGGAGAGGCTTGAAGATTCGGCTAAAGTGTCTGAAAGAGATGAGAAAGGAATCTGTCAGAGGATTTGGCCAGCTGAAAAAAAAAAGAGAGGGAGAATGGAGTAGGAATTTCGGCAGAGAAAAGAGAAAAATGATGAGAACTTCGATAGCAAATTTTCAGCACATACTCAGCCTATACTAAACCGATTCCCCTCTTTTACAGAGTTTGATTTTTGGCCAACACTTGCCTTCCTGATAAATCCTCATCCTATCCCTTATCCCTATCAAACACCCATCCAAAAGAGACCTACATCACACCACTTCCTCCCTCCTTTATCAGCTTATATGACATATATTTTAAACACTAAAACTCCTAAACTTTAGCCTTGTGCCATCCCCTCCTAGCTTCCTCTTTAGGTGCCAAATTTGGCCTAGAAACATGGGCTCCAAGTGGCCAAAACTTGGGCCTCCTTCTTTGCCATTAACGCCAACTCCCTTTCCTCTTAGTGGTGCTATTTTGCCACTGGCCACAAGCCCAAAATGTTAATTAACCTACCAAAACTTTATTTTAAGCCCTTGAGTGTCTAACAAAATATTTAATCAAGGCTTCAACCCAAACCTGAACCCCTTTTGCACCTCAAATTCTCAAATTAATATCTTAAGCATATAACACATAAAATGCACAAGCCCGATAGTTCGGCATGTTACAGTTCTACCCCCTTAAAAATAAATTTCGGCCTCAAAATTTACCTGATCAAAAGAGATGGGGATACTGTTGTCGCATAACATCCTCTGGCTCCCATGTCGCCTCCTCCGCTCCGTGGTTCTGCCATAAAACCTTAACCAAAGGGACAAACTTCCTTCTCAACACTTTTACATCTCGATCCAAGATTTGCACTAGCATCTCCTCAAAAGACAAGTCTGGCCTTACTTCAATCTCATTCACCGGCACAACGTGCGATGAATCAGAACGGTAACATCTTGGCATCGAGACATGAAATACGTCATGTATCTACTCCAACTCTAGAGGCAACTCCAAGCGATAAGCCACTGGGCCCATACGTTCTAGTACCCTATACGGCCCAATAAATCGAGGACTTAACTTACCCTTCCGTCCAAACCTCATTACCTTCTTCCATGGAGATACTTTCAAAAAGACTTGGTCTCCTAATGCAAATTCCATTTCCTTCCATTTTAGATCCGCATAAGATTTCTGCCGATCAGATGCCTCCTTTAGCTGAGCCTATATTAACTTAACTTTCTCCTCCGTTTCCGAAACTAGCTCTGGACCCAATACCTGATGTTCACCCAACTTCGTCCAACAAGTTGGGTTACGGCATCTCCTTCCATATAACGCTTCATAAGGCACCATCTGAATACTAGCTTGATAACTATTATTGTATGCGAATTCCGCCAAAGGTAAATACTCCTCCCAACTACCCATGAAATCAATGATGCAACCCCTTAGCATATCCTCCAAGATCTGAATTACCCTCTCAAACTGATCATCAGTCTATGGGTGAAAAGTGGTACTGAAGTCTAACCTTGTTCCCATTCCTCGATGAAGAGCCTTCCAGAATCGGGATGTGAACCTAAGGTCCCTATCCGATATGATCGACACTGGTACACCATGTAATCTCACCACCTCACCACATACAACTTAGCCAACTTTTGCAAAGAATAGTCAACCCGAACCGGTATGAAGTGAGTGAACTTTGTCAAACGATCCATAATCACCCAAATCGAATCCTTCTTAGTGGGCGTAAGGGGTAACCCACTAACAAAATCCGTCGTGATCTTTTCCCACTTCCACTGCGGAATCTTGACCGGCTGTAACAACCCCAAAAGCAACTGGTATTCCGCTTTCACTTGCTGGCACGTCAAACACTTATCAACGAATTCCGTTACCTCTCGCTTCAGACCTGGCCACCAAAATTACTCTCTCAAATCCCGATACATCTTAACTCCTCCAGGATGCATAGCGTATGGGCTACTATGTGCCTCCTAAAGAATCATCTGCCTTAACTCCACATCCTTTGGCATACAAACTCTCTTACGAAAACACAGTACTCCATCACAATTCAAGCTATAGTCATCTCCTTCACCATTCTGCACTTGCCGAATTCGAGTACTCAAGACATCATCCAAAAGTTGCTTCTCTTTAATCTAACTTGTCCACATAGGTCTTACTTGAGTTCAGCCACCAGACTGCCATCCTTATACAGACTGAGATGAGCGAACATCGCCCTTAAATCCGCTATCGCCTTTCTACTTAACGCATCCGCCACCATGTTAGCCTTACCTAGATCGATCGAGCAATCATAGTCCTTCAAGAGCTCAATCCACCTAGGTTGCCTCAGATTCAATTCTATTTGGGTAAGGAGATACTTCAGGCTCTTATGGTTAGTGTAGATAACCAACTTCTCCCCATACAAGTAGTGCCTCTAAATCTTCAGAGCGAACACTACCGCCACCAATTCTAGATCATGCGTAGGGTAGTTCAACTCATCCAGTCTTAATTGTCGAGACACATATGCAACCACTTCTCCATATTGCATCAACACACACCCTAAACATGTGTGTGACGCATCATAGTAGACGGTAAATTCTTTTTCGGCCTCAGGTTGGATTAACATCGGTGCTTCTGTCAAGATTCTCTTCAACTTCTCAAAGCTCTCCTTTTGTTTGTCAGTCCACACAAACGATACTCCCTTTCTTAACAACTTAGTTAAAGATACCGTTATTGACGAGAACCCTTCAACAAACCTTCTATAATACCTAGCCAATCCTAAAAAACTTCAAACTTCCGCCACAGACTTTGGCGGTTTCCAATCCAATACAGCTTCTATCTTCTGATGGTCCACCCTAATTCCCTTTGCAGAAACTACATGCCCTCAAAATTTGGCAGTTACTTCCTTCAGCCAGAACTCACACTTCATCAAACTTTATGCATAACCGCTTCTCCTCGAATTTGCAACACCAACAAAGATGTTCATCATGCTCCTCCATGGACTTGGAGTAAACTAGGATATCGTTGATGAACACCACGACAAACCGATCAAGATACGGTTGAAATACCCAGTTCATCATATCCATAAATGCCGCTGGCGCATCCGTCAACCCGAACGACATCACCACAAACTCATAATGACCATACCGAGTCTGAAACGTTGTCTTATGAATGTCTCCCTCCTTTACCCTTAATTGATGATATCCTGACCTTAGGTCAATCTTAAAAAGACCAAAGCTCTCTTGAGCTGATCGAACAGGTCGTCAATTCTTGGCAGTGGGTACTTGTTCTTAACCGTCAACTTATTCAATTGACGATAGTCCACACACATACTCATGGATCCATCCTTCTTCACAAATAGGATCGGGGCTCCCCACAGAGACACACTCGATCGGATAAATCCACGATCCAATAGTTCTTAGATCTGTGCTTTGAGTTCTACCAACTCCTTTGACGCCATTCTGTACGGAGCAATAGACATTGGAGCTGTACTCAGAAGTAGCTCTATTCCAAACTCCACTTCGCGATCCGGGGGTAATCCTGGCAATTCCTCAGGAAAGACATCTGTGACATTCTTGACTGCTTGAACCTCATCGACAGTCACCTCCTTAACATCCAAAGCACTGATATAGGCTAGAAATGCATTGCATCCTTTCCAAATCATCTTAACAGCCTTTAATGCCGATACTATGCTAACAAATAGTTCCTTCTCTCCCCTAACACAACCACCTCCCCGCCTTCCGGTTACTCAACACCATGCGCTTAGCCTCACAATCCAACTTATCACGGTGTTTAGCCAACCAATCCATTCCTAAGATAAGATCAAACTCTCCAAATGATAATTCTATTAAGTCTGCCAGAAACACTACCACTTGAGTCTCTAGAGGTACGTCTCTAAACAGTTTGTCCACTACCCTAGATTGTCCTAAAGGACTAACCACAGTCATCTTACTAGTAGTTGTTTCAGAGCTTAAACTTAGGGTCTCAGATATCGAACATGCAACATAGGAGTGGGTTGACCCAATATCAATCAAGGCAAGAAAAGGGTTATCAGTAATAAGAAACGTATCGATTATGACGTCCGGTGCGTCACCATCCTCCCTTCGGCGAGCTGCATACACTAGACCTAGCTGCCTCGCGTCAATATTACCTACACCCATACCAGGTGCTCCACGACTCAGACCAAATCCATTTCCTCCTCGCGCGGCGCCCTCCCCAGATCGGGTCGACCACCTCTCCTAACCTTATTAGAACCTCGTCTGCTATCGCATGCGATCCACCTGTGGACAGTCCTTAATCATATGCTCCGTGGATCCACACCTAAAGCATCCACCGGTTCTCCATCTACACTCCCCATAATGCACCTTTCCACACGAAGGACATGATCGATTTTGACCCATCGAAGCACGAGCTAGCCCATCAGACCTAGGCCTTTTCTGAAAATTTTTGGATGATCCCGACAACCCAAAATTCCTCTTATTCCTATTCCTATCCTTATCCTTATTCTGTTTCTCAGTCCGCTTAACCTCCTCAACTATATTAGCTTTCTCAACCAAAATCGCAAAGTCCCTTTCCTACTGCGATGCTACTAATACCCTCAGCTCATCCCTTAGTCTATCCTCGAACCGTACGTAACACTCATAGTCAGCTGCCACAATCCTTCGAGCGTAACATTCAGCTACAGAAACTTCGCCTCTTATCCAGACACAGACTTACTTCCTTGTACCAAGTTCAGGAATGCCTTTCTCTGTGCATCCACATAACTGGCCCCGATGTACTTTCCTTGAAACGACTCTTTAAAGAAGTCCCAATCAATACGATCTGTGGAAGTACCCTCCTTCACCGTGAGCCACCACTGGTAGGCCTCCTCTTGAAGAAGAGACACGACCCCCTTCAACTTTTCCTCTACAGTGAAATCAAGGTTATCCATAATCTGCCCATTACTTCTAACTAGTACTCAGCGGCATTAGGAGCCATTCCAGAAACACCCTTAAACATCTCTGCTTCGTTGGCTTGGAGTTGCTTAGGTACAGATTTTCGGGCTCTTGTGCCCATGCCTGCTCCGGTAACTTTCTCTAAAACTCTTAACATAGCCTGAGATACAGCATCATCTCCAGCCGTCTGATCTTGAAATTTTGCCTCCACCGCTGGCGGCACTGGTACCTCATTCCCGGACTCATGACCCGACCCTACGGGTTCTGACACAGCAATCCGACCTCTACTTCTACCACGTACACCACGTCCTCTAATGCTTATTCTACCGTTCGTGATTTATCTGATTAGAAATTTTATGAATTAATAATTCTTTCTTCCCTTGATTAATAGCGGACGGTCTTGTGGAAAGTAGTTTTAACAGTAGTTCTTTCGAATTCGAATTCTATCTACAAGTTCAGTTCTCAAGTTTGTATTTCCTAATTCTAGAATTCTCACTCAATCATCATCAATCAGAGTATCACATACATGCATCAACCACACAAGCAACATCCATAAGCTCATATTCCTCTTCTAGGGGTATTTTCGTCATTTCACTATCTAGGGGTATTTTCGTAATTTTAACCATAGGGGTATTGTCGTAATTTTCCAAAATAAGGTATCTTGGTGTTTTTACAATATAGGGGTATTTCGATAATTTTGCAAACTAGGGGTATTTCGATAATTTTACAAGCCAAGGGTATTTTGGTAATTTTACAAACTAAGGGTATTTCGATAATTTTACAGAACAAGGGGTATTTTTGTAATTTTACAGAATAGGGTGGCTGGTCCCTTTCGGGTTTTAATTATAAATTTTGGCCCGTCAACAATTCCTCATGGCTAAGGTGAACAATCACGATGCACCAGGTAGGATTCCAACGAAGAGAAGGTGAGTCACTAGGACTGCTTAAATATCAAACTCTTCTTGGATCCAATCCTAGACATGCATATGCTTGTTGTCACACCTTAGCTCAGCGAACTTATTCTCGGGTTTGTTTGATTGGGTTAAGTTTTATGGAGTTTAAAGTATGATGTAAACTAGGCCTAAAGTCCATCAAATTCTATTTAAACTACTCTACATCCCTTAAAGCCCATCAAGCCCATATATATATCACACAATGGTTCAGAATACTTACCTGGCGGACTTGGGCTAGAGACGCAGGTGCCATGCCGAGCTAACAGACCTATATCATTTATGAAAATGTATGTTTCAAAACCCATCTTTAGAAAATGTTTTGAGCCCAAAACCCCAAAGTCGAGTTTTGAACCAAGCTCTGATACCAATTTGTAACACCCCAAACCCGGCCTAAACACCATGACCGGATCTGGCATGCCACCAAGAAGAATTAGTAAAAACATGTCGCATTTTTGGAAAATATTTGTCGAGTTTAAACATATATTCCGGGAGGACTTAATGATTTGATAATTTATAAAAGATATAACTTTATAAGATGCTTTAAAAAAACCCCAAAGTTTAATACCTATCTTAATTTAATTTAAACGTAAAATTTTACATGTCTATTAGCGATGAAAGCCCAAAATAAAACCAAGACAAAATATAAGGCTAGTGGCCCATGGTCTTATTACAATAAAATATAAAACCCATTAATTAAAAATATTAAAAATAAATAAACTAAATGAAGTCTTTTTGTTGTAACATAGAATCTCTCGCATGGCCACCTTGCACCCTCTCCAAATTTCAAATTGTTGCACTAGGTGCTATCTCAAAGATGTTAAATAATAGGTGAGTCGCGAGACTCGGTGTGCAACCCTCACGCACCATTAGATTGGGCCTTAGCCCACGTAATGTATAATGAGAGCATAATATATCAGAAAATATGCAAAGCCCATCCCAATCCTAGGTTTCCATCCGCTACACACCACCCTTACTTGCCATTCACACCATTAGGGATTTTTACAATCAACCCACACCGCTACACACCATCGATCATGGAAAAAGCCACCACAATGAGATCATGGCATAAGTCACTACAATGTATCATGGCATAAGCCACTACAATGATCATGGCATAAGCCACTACAATGATCATGGCATAAGCCACTATAGCGTAACACTTCCCTTTCATTAATCACCCAACCCGTGCAATCACGTAAACAGCATACATGTTTATCACATCAAATCAATGTAACCATTCACTTTAGAATGAAAGAGATCACTAACCTGGTGATTCGCCTTTACCCTCCTAGGGTTTCAACCATTATGCCGGGATTTTAGCTTTTAACAGAATATAGCAGATTTATATACATGTATTAACAAACAATCTAGATGGTATGGAAAGTTACACACCCGATATCGCGTAGTACTATACCCTTAGTCGATATCCTTGCTATTCGGATCTACTATCCTCAGTCTATAACTTGGTTCAAGAAAAATTGGAAAAACACGAAAATTTGGCCTCCCTTACATTCGGCCAAGGGTTAATAAATACCCGAATTTACACGTTAAAACTAATAGACATCCTTACCTTGAAATCTCGGAAGTAACACGATTCGTGTGTTATTGAACCCCGACTTAGAGATCTAAGTGATTGACTCCTCTTCAAATCCTGGAACGCCACAAATAAGAGAGACACAAGAGATGAGTTTCTAAATAGCCATTTGGCTAGAGACTTTGAAAAGCCAAAAAGATTTGGAGTCTCTCGAATAATACTTACCTAAAATTTCCTTCAGATTTCGGCAAAAGCAGACACCCCAAAGTGATTTCAACAAACACAGGAGACGAGATCTCACGATTTTGGCTTTTATGAAAATCCCAGAAAAGATGAACTGATGTGGTTTCAGCTTCTAGAAGTTCTGAGTGGTGTGTTTCAGCTTAAAAGGAAAGTGAAAAGAAAGCAAGGAAAGGCTTGAAGATTCGGTTAAAGTGTCTAAAAGAGATGAGAAAGGAATCTGTCAGAGGATTCGGCCAGCTGAAGAAAAAGAAAAGAGAGGGAGAATGGAGTAAGAATTTTGGTAGAGAAAAGAGAAAAATAATGAGAACTTTGACAGTAAATTTTTGACACATACTCAGCCTATACTAAATCGATTCCCCCCTTTACAGAGTTTGATTTTCGGCCAACACTTGCCTTCCTGATAGATCCTCGTCCTATCCCTTATCCCTATCAAACACCTATCCAAAAGAGACCTACATCACACCACTTCCTCCCTCCCTTATCAGCCTATATCACATATATTTTAAACATTAAAACTCCTAAACTTTAGCCTTGTGCCGTCCCCTCCTAGCTTCCTCTTTAGGTGCCGAATTTGGCCCAGAAACATGGGCTCGAAGTGGCCAAAACTTGGGTCTCTTCCTTTGCCATTAACGCCAACTCCCTTTCCTCTCAGTGACGCCATTTTGCCACTGACCACAAGCCCATAATGTTAACTAACCTACCAAAACTTTATTTTAAGCCGTTGAGTGTCTAACAAAATATTTAACCAAGGCTCAGTCCAAACCTAAACCCCTTTTGCACCTTATATTCTCAAATTAATATATTAAGTATATAACACATAAAATGCACAAGCCCGATAACTCGAGATGTTACAAGTAATCAAGTGTGTAGATCTCTATCACACTAGTTAATCTGTATTATATGTATGTTATGGGCTAAAAGCTAAAAAATGAGGATGTCTGAACAGTCGTATTACCCAAAAAGGGTAGGCAAGGGATGCCAGGTACGTAATCATAGAAACTTCTCTATGTGTATCGGAGTATGTGAAAGTCTATGATCTGTTTAGATAGTATAATGTTCTAACTCTTGCATGTATGTATGCATGGGATGGGATTGATATGATGAAGGGAAAAAGGTTGCATAGTGATCGGTGGCTTTGCCACATAGGTCACATAGTGATCGGTCTTTATGACAGGCAGCACAGTTGTCGAGATACTACAATGTATTATTAAGGTCGCATGTCGATCGGTGGCTTTGCCACATAGGTCACATAGTGATCTGTCTTTATGTCAGGCAACACAGCTATCGATATGGTGTGTAGGGGATGGAGGGTTGATTGTAGAAATCCCCACGGTGTGATGGTTGGTACGGGGGTATGTAGAGGATGGACTCCTAGGTTTGGGATGGGACATGTTGCATGTAAATATTTTGTTGCCATTGTGTATGGGCCAAGGACCATAATGTGTTTGTAGGCCTCAAAGCTTTTATGTGTTTTCAAGATTTGCACACTGAGTCTTGGTGACTCACCCTTTTATTTTTCCTAACTTTTCAGATGAGCAGTAGATCGTGGACATGGAAGCCAAGGCAGACTCGAGGGGCCATTAAGTCTTTTATCTTCATAGGCTATTTTCAGTTTTTTTCTACGTTTCAATTTTGGGATTATTTTTGTAAAAAGGCCTCCATAACTTAGGCTATCGAACTATATTTTTTTATGTTACATCTTATAAACTTATGTTTTCAAAGTCTTAATTAAAGTGAAAGGAAAATGGGTTTTTCTAGCATGTTCAATGCAAATGTTAAAGTTTCTTCAAAAAATGTCACAACTAATGATTAATCGGTTAAAATAAACTAAGATTTTCAAAACCCTTCAAAGCAAAGTTTTCAACATTTAACCCGTAGCATACCAGATCCGGTTATGACGTATGTGCCGGGTTTGGGGTGTTACATCACCCCTCGAGGGTATATCGAAAATTT
This sequence comes from Gossypium rotundifolium, assembly GCA_025506655.1. NCBI lineage: Eukaryota > Viridiplantae > Streptophyta > Magnoliopsida > Malvales > Malvaceae > Gossypium > Gossypium rotundifolium. The sequence continues at coordinate 150,276,274 of CP106733.1, read as the reverse complement.
TACCCATCGAGGGTATTGTGAGAATTTTACCAATCGAGGGTATTTTGGTAAATTTACCCATCGGGTGTATTTCGGTAATTTTGCAATTCGGGGGTATTTTAGTAATTTCACAAACTGAGGTATTTCGATAATTTCACCCATCGAGGGTATTTTAGTAATTTTGTAAATCGAATGTATTTCAGTAATTTTGTAAATCGGTGGTAATTTAGTAATTTTAAAAATAGAGGTTATTTCAACAATTTTACAAACCGAGGGTAATTTAATAATTTTACAAACCAAAGCATTCTAAACAAAGATAACAATGCGAATGGGCCTAGGGCCCACTCTCAGTCCAAATGGGCCTTCATGCTTGTGTGGCCCATTTAGCCCAAATCTAGCCACAGATATGAGATTCACATAGACCAGTCCAATATCTACTACACAACTTATCCAATTGGGCCCAAGGGCCCACTAGGCCCATATGGGCCCTTTCGGGCCATCATGGCCCAAACAACCTAAACCCACAAGAACAGTCATGATGGCCTCAACTATTGCATAGAAGCTCCCACAAATGTGCTCGCACGCTCGTGTGGCTACCATCGTCGTGTGACCGGCATTTTGGCATTTGCCGCTCTGTAGCTAGAGTAGTGCGAATAGACACCCGATAGGAATCTAAAGCTAATCGTGCTTTGAACACTCCTATGCCCAAACGCCAACCAAGGTATGCCTACTCTCCTCATAGATTACTCTATTTAAAGCCAGCTTCTCACCTACTCTCTTGCTAGCTTCCCGATGTGGGATCCCTCCTTCAGTAGAGTTTAAATCTATCACAACCACTTGTCGCCCCAACTTAGCAAAATAAATGTCAGAGTCTTAAAAATTTATAATATGAATGATCTAGCCTAAAAACTAACTATGACAATGACTTGAGGCAAGCGCACCTATCTAACAATAGTATAGTTTAGTGGCAAGACCGGATTGTCGAACCCAAAGGAACCAAAAGTACTAATACTAACTCTCTTTTTTATTATCTAGCCTAATAATTAAAGGAATTGTTGTTTAACCTAAAATTATCTAACTACTAAGATAAAGATGCTAAGACAAAGAGAAGGAATTGGGGAAATACTTGTGGGAAAAACCAATTGATTGAAACAATACTCGAGGAAGAATCCACCTAGACTTCACTTGTTATCTAACTCGAACTGCATTTATTTATTCATTTGACTTGATCCGTAGGATTCCCTAATTTATATTAACACCTCTCTCGAGGCTACTAACGTCTAACCCTAGGTTGATTAATTGAAATCTTTTTCTAATTAAAACCCCTAGAATTGAATTAACTCGATTTATAGACTCCTATATTAGGTTTGACCCTAATCCGGCAGATTTTTGTCATCCTATCTCTAGGGTTACGATCATCTCCGCTTAACTATGCTAGATCTACTCTTAAATAGGGTTTATTCCTCCTCTACTTAAGAGCATAAATGCTTGAATCAATATCTTAAAATATCAAAATAAAAATTAAGAACACATAGTTAAGAACAAATGAAGTATTTATCATACAGCTCAGAAAACAATAACAAGATCCATCTTAGGTTTCATCCTCCTAAGGTATTTGAGGAGTTTAGTTCATAATCATAAAAGAATACATCTCAGAAGAAAATATAAAATAAAACATAAGGAAACCCTAAAACCCCCTGAAGGAATTGAATGAGAGATCCTCAGTATTGAGTATGACTCCGGCTTCTTGAGATGAACCAACTGGCTTTCTTTGAGTGAATCCCACAATTTTGGCCCTCTGGCTTGGCTTTTTGGCCTAGCTGAATGCCCCCTTTAAGGTTGGCCTCTAGGGTGTTTATATAGGCTTTTGGAATGGCTTTCTTTACTTCTAAGTACCCTATTCCGAATGGAACTCTTTTTTGCTACGGTAGTGCCACGCCCATGGCACACGCCTGTGTAAGTCAAGGCCAGTCCGTGTCCGGGTCTGTTAATGAGGCACGACTGTGTGACTCAGGGTCCAGGTTGTGTGGATTTCATACTTTGGGCCATTTTCTCTGTTTTCAACCCGTTTCTCATTCTTTTCATCCTCCGGTGCTCTCCTAAGTATAAAACATGAAAACAAAGGATTATGAGCACCTATTTCCATAATTAAAGGGATAAATCATCCAAAAGTATGCTGAATGTGGGATTAAAATATGTGTATATTATGGTTTATCAACATGTAACCCAACCCAATCGAACCAAACTCTCCACCCATACCAACCAATCTCTCCATGTGGGGACCATGTCGACCCACCCAGCCAAACACTCCAATGAGGCAGGTTAGCTGCTAATAAGGGTATACGTGGCTGAGCCCCTAGAATCAGAATACGTGGCAATGCCACTATAACGGTACTTCCTCCAAATCATAAAAACCCAACCCGATGTAATATGTCATGTATGAAGTGTATCACAATCATATACAGTTATATAAATTTCACATACACATCATTTAAACTACCACTAAGGGTATAATAGTCATTTTACCATATAGGTAAAACGATAATTTCACCACTCAAGGGTATTTCGATAATTTTACCTATCGAGGGTATTTTGGTAATTTTACCAATCGATGATATTTTAGTATTTTCACAAACTGGGGTATTTCGATAATTTCACCCATCGAGGTATTTCGATAATTTTATAAATAATGGTATTTTAGTAATTTTGTAAATCAGGGATATTTCAGTAATTTTACAAATTAGGGGTAATTCAGTAATTTTACAAACCGAGGGTGTTTCAATAATTTTACCAATCGAGGGTAATTCAGTAATTTTACAAACCAAAGCATTCTAAACAAAGATAACAATGCGAATAGGCCTAGGGCCCACACACTCATATGGCCCATTTAGCCCAAATCTAGCCACATATATGAGATTAACATAGACCAGTCCAATATCTACTACACAACTTATCTGATTGGTCCCACATGGCCCTTTCCGGGCCATCGTGGCCCAAACAGCCTAAACCTACAATAACACTCATGATGGCCTCAACTATTGCGTTGAAGCTCCCACACATGCCACCACAACACAAGCTCCTTTTGTGACTTAAAACATGCGCAACTAAATATACATGCGCAACTAAATATAAGTCTATAGGCCAAAGTCTAAGTTCATTTAAAAGGAAAACAAAGTGCCAAGACATGAACCTTGGACCCCTTGCTTCCTCTATGGCGTCACTTCCTTGTCTCCCATGTGGCCCCATTTGCCACTAGACCACAACTCCTTTTTGCGTCATTTTCTCCACAATTTATTCTTAAAGCCTACTTAACCCCCAGGGTTTTATTCACCTAAAACCAAAATTTTCCTAAAGCCCAAGTTTGAACCCAAGACTTCATGGAAGCCTCCTAACCTTCCAAAATCACTCACCTAATAGGTCCAACTTGAATTAGTGTCGTTCTCTTATTCTCAAAAATTTTAAATGCTCACATGCCCAAGGCCCAATGGGCCCAATTCTACTAGGCCCAAATTTGGGGTGTTACATTCTCTGTGGCTTGACTGATTGCTCCATTCTTCATTCTCCGTTGTCCTCTGCTATCAAGGTGGCTTATGAACACTTTAATTGCTGCTCAACAATGGATGATGAGGACCTCTTTCCAAGAGAAGAAATCGACACTTGAACAAAAGGGGGAATGGAAAGGAAAAGTTGAGAGAAAGTGAGAGAGGAGAAGAGAGAATGAGAGATGAGGGATGAGGAATGAGGAATCCTTGAATGATCAGCCAAAGGGGGATTTTATAGCTGAATGTGGCAACTAAAATTTGCTAAAAATAGCAGCCAAAGAGCCACCCCTTGGCCGGCCTCTTATGTGGCAAAGTTGATGGCTTCAACATTGCTAAATATGGCTTGGGGCAAATCTACAAAACCACTAATTGTGAAAGGGGTTGAATGCAACTTTGACAAGTCTTCTAGGGCTTTTTTGCAAGCTTGATGAATCAGCCAAAATGCTTTATTTGGGTCAGTATATGGACGGTTCTGGGCAGCCCAATTGGTGGCTGGTTCGTTTCACTAAATTCGGTTCAACCAGTGCGATTCAACTGGACCCTTTTTTCCATAATTAATTAATAATAATTTATTTAGCCCAAATTAGATTGGGAATAAATTAAAATTAATTATATTACGAATTAATACATATTTTTGGACCACCTTAGGCTGGAAATAAATTTGCCTCGATATTCAAATTGCTTCTCGATTTTTTCTTCGAGCAATGTCTACCGAGTCAATTTTTACCCTTTGTGCAAATCTATCGAAAATGATTAAAATTAATCAAAATTTATTATAAAATTAATTAAAATTCATTATGTTAATAATTTAAGTACAAAATAATTATTTTATAATAGTTATATATTTTTCAACAATAATTTTACCGAAACTGCATGAATTTGAGTTAAAAAGGGCATGAAAAAATGTGTATATTTTCGTGTTTCCACTTATCCTCTTACAAGTAAGTGATTTTGGTGGTTTTTATTTGATGATTTTTTTACTTTTGGAACTCCTAAAGCATAAGCTAGCTAGAGAGGGGACTAATTTGTAAAATGATTGAAAGTTTATGGTGTTTCCATAAGAGTGCTTATGTTGTTTGCTGAGTTTTTATGGAAGAAAATGAATCTTGAGTGTTAAATACACAATATTCGTGAAAGGTGTTTCCATGAAAACACCTAAATGGGACCTATTTGTAAAGGTTGTAAATTGAGCAGTATATGCATGAAATGATTGGTATTGTGAATTGTTATAAGAGTAAAAATGTTCAGCTAGGCTTGTTTAATGATGTAATTTGATGAAAAATGAGTTACGAGCCTAGGGGCAAAATCATAATTTTGCCAAAGTATAAGGGCAAAACGGTCATTTTTGCAAAAATAGAAACTTTGAAGTGTCATGATTTATGTAGTGATTAAATGAGTAAATTTTATGATTATAGATCAAGAAGAACGCGAAAACAACCTTGACCGGAAAAGGCAAGGTTACGGACTAAGCCGCAAATTAACATATTTTGCACTGAGGTAAGTTTATGTGTAAACGATACATCCCTATTATGTATGTTTTAACTATTGGTGCATTGTGTGGATGTAATTGATTATTGGTGAGAATTAATGAAATAGTAAAAATGTGGAAACTCTCGGATGAACCTTCGGAATAGAAATATGGGTATGGATGAATATTCATAAATATGTAAATTTTGGTGGGCTGTGTGCAATACCACCTCATTACTTATTAATAATGGGCTATGTGCGATACAATCGTATTTATTAATATTTTGGTGGGCTATGTGCGATACCACTGTAATTATCATTGTTGGTGGGCTATGTGCGATACCACCCTATTATTGATTAATGGTGGGTTGTGTGCGAAACCATCGGGTATCTTGTACCATTCCGAAGGGTTCATCGAGAAACTTGTTTAAGTAAATGTTTCATGTGGCTTTGTGGTGATAAGTGCAGGGTAAATGTGCAAGTAATTATGGGCAATGTTTATGATATGTGTTTGGGATGTGGTAAGACTTGAAATGAGTAAGCATGATTATGAGGATATGAATTGTTATTACATGGCATGTAATGTTTGACTGGTTATTATTGTGGTATGATGCTCATTTTTTACATATAGACTTACTAAGCTTAAAACTTACTCCCATCTCTTTTCCTTATTTTATAGTGTCGAAGAGCCAGCTCGGAATACGAAGATAATCAGAAGATCACCCACACTATCAGCACATCTTGGTATAGTTAGACTTAGCATTTTGAGTATGGCATGTATAGGGACTAGACTTAGTGAATGCCGTATTGTTTTGGCCAAATGTGTTGGCTCATTCAAAGATGAACTGTAACACCTCTATTTTTATTAATTTCAGCTTTTGTAAAATTAACATTACTGTGTATCTGCTTCAGTGGTTAAGTGTTTTGGGTGTGTGTGGGAGGTCCCAAGTTCAAGTCACAACTTGGGTAAATTTTGGTATTTTTATGAGTAAAGCCCAAACTCTAGTTAGTAGGCTTATAAGTAAAAGTGTGTAGGTATTTAACAGAATGGGCTTGCTGGTCTGATGGTTAGGTGGAGTGTTGATTGGTTGGAGGTTGTGAGTTTGAATCTCTGCATAGGCAAGGGATATTATTTTTGTTCGGTTTGGTGATGAAGTATTTGAGTTGGTTTCAAAGTCTGGGTAGTGGAGAAAATTAAGGGGAGAGATTAGGGGATTAGAAGATTTTCTTTTGAATTTTTGGCTTTCGCCTTGTTTTCCCCAAATTCTCTTCTTTTCTTTTGACGTTTTCTGCCAAACTCCCTGCCAAAATTCCTTTGTCTTCCCCTCTTCTTCGATTTTCTCGATTTGTTTCCTCCTTGTGAAATGTTGGTGTACTATTACGGTAAGTCTCTATTCGCTTAATCTACTTGCTTTGAGTTAGGTGTCTGATGAGGGGCCTGTTGCTCTCTTTTTGAGCAGGTGGAAGGCAATAAGTGATCGGTGTTACACAGAGAGTAACACTTGTGATTTTGGTTGTTAACGGTAAGGGTTTGTTAGATTATCAATATTAAATTTTGATAGACTTTGATTGAATGATGAAACAAGTGGTTAAATGAGTTCGCGTCAAAATTGAACCAGGTGTGTACCTGAAAATGTAGAAAATGAGGTTTCAGAAAAGTCAAAAACTTTTGTCGATGCCACACGGACGTGTGGTCGCCCGTATGGTAGGCCGTGTGCAGGACTGTAAGTCACCACACGGTTGTGTGATCGACAAGCTAGGCCGTGCGCTTGGCCGAGAGAGGCCATGTGCGACGCACGGGCTCCACCAATTGGGCGTGTGGATCATACAAGTGAACCACATGGGCCTGTGGGCCACACAAGTGAACCACACGGGTGTGTGGGTTTCTAGGCCAGGCCGTGTAGGCCACACGGGCGGGCCACATGGGTGTGTGAGCCCATTTTTCTGAAAAACTCTATAAGGTTGCATGGGTCGCCCAAGTCGACTGTGAACCTACCATAGGGTTGGTAAGCAATACTTAGACCCCTAAATGAATGATCTGTCTGTCCGATTACCATGCTAAGCATGTATACTGATCTAAATATATGAGTTAATTGCATAATAGCATGTCATTCTTGTATGTTGCATTGTATGGGGGTGGGTTGCTTATGATTAGAGGAAGTATCTGAAAGGCGCTTAACCCTATTATCTGGCAGCTTAGCTGTAAATTTTTGAATATGTGTCGCATTCGGTACAATATGGTGTAACAACCCGATTTAAGGGCTAGTTAGAACAGTGATCTCAGAATCACTAATTCAAGGTTAGAGAAAATTATTTTCATGTTATATTATGTGTTATAACATGTTTATAAGGATGCACGAAAATTTTGGTGCCTTAATTTTAGCAAATTCTAGATAAATTGTGAAAAATGACTAAATCGCATTAAGTGCGAAAGTTCTATTTTATTTGCTAGAGGTACCAAATAGCTATGGATTATAAATTGAAGGTCCCAAATGTGCAATTAGGCCTTGTTAAGTGTGTTGGCCAGCCATAAGAAGCTAGGGGGACAAAGGCATTAAATGTGGGATATGTTAGGTGATTAAAAAGAATAAAATAAGATGAAATAAGAAAAGCTATCATCTTTTTTATTTCTTCTCCTCTTTCACCGAAAATGAGCAACAAGAATGGGGTTTTTGAAGCTCAAAATTCCAGCCAAGCTATTTCCCTTATTAGTAAGTGATTTTGATGACTTTTCTTGATAAAAATTGTACTTTTGGAGTCCCCAAAGCTTAAGCTAGCTAATGAGGGGACTATTTTGCAATATGGTTGAGAGTCTAGGGACTTGCCTTTAGAGAGTTTATGCAGGTTGCTGAGTTTTTATGGAAGAAAATGAATGATAAGATGATGAGAAACAACTTTTGTGAAAGGTGTTGTCATAAAAACACCTAATTTGGGCTAAAATGCAAAAGTTGTAAATTGTTCATTAAGGCATGAAATAGTTGAAATTGTGGATAGTTATAAGAGGATAAAATGATTAGCTAGGCTTGTTTAACAAGAAAATGTGATGAAAATTCATTTATGAGTCTAGGGGAAAAATTGTAATTTTGCTAAAGTATAGGGGCAAAATGGTCATTTTTGCCTAAGTGGATATTATGTTGTAATGCGATCATTAAGTGATTAAACGAGTAAATTTTATTGTTCTAGATCGAAGAAAATGAGATTCGGACCTAGAACAGGATAAAGAGAGATGTGGCCAAAAAGTCCTTTTTCGCCTTTTCGTTATCGAGGTAAGTTCGTATGCAAACCTTGCAAGTACGTGTAGGTTATTTAATATTCCAATATTGTATGGAATGTATAATTGTACAATGAATGTATTAAATAAGTGTTGATGAGTTGTTAAGAGAATTGGAATATAAGAATAGTAATAAATGCAAATATTATGAAATGATGATAGTTAAGGTTCCGTGTAAGACCATATTGAACTATGGCCTCGGTGAGAGAATTTGTATAGGATCATGTCGAGAACATAGCATCAATAGGTTAATTCGTGTATGATGTCAATGTGATATTATGTGTACGAGACTTAAGGGAGATACTTATCGATTTTAGTGACTCAATAAGTATTTGAGAATTGAGAATGAATGTGTTGTACGTGGGAGGTACAAGAATGTGTTAGAACTGAATCGAGGTGGATTCAGTATTTGCTGAACACATAGTGGGTGATGTGTAAATGATGCACTTTAGTTGCATAAGTTATAATTATTATTGCATTGTGTGAATGCGAACAATTATAGTAGAAAGCTAAGTAAGAATAGTAATGTGTGAAGAAGTTTTTGGGTAAACATTTGAAATATATAAATGCATGAGGATAACTATTCAAAATGTATACATTCGGTGGGCTGTGTGCGTTACCACTTGATATATTATTCATTGATGGGTTATGTGCGATACCATCAATTATATTACTATCGGTGGGCTGTATGCGTTACCACCTGATATCTTATTAATTGATGGACTGTGTACGATACCATCAAATATATTACTATGGGTGGGTTGTGTGCGTTACCACCTGATTAATTAGAAATCGATGGGCTGTGTGCGATACCATCATTTATAAATGATTGGTGTGCTAAGTGCGAAATCACCATAAGTATAATTGATTGGTGGGCTGTGTGCGATACCACACCATAAGAGATTCAATGGTGGGCTAAGTGTGCAACCATCGAGAGATTAGTAATATGAGTGGCTTATTGAAAATACTTGATGTGTTATTTTATATAACCTTGTGATGATCAGTGCAGGAATGTATGTAAGTTAAACGAGCATTTGGCTTGTGGCACGGTAATAATATGGTAAGAGGTAGAATGAGTAAGCTTAAGGATGATTGAGTAAGTAACTATGCATTCATGAGAAAAGCTTATCATGATAATTTGCAGTTATGTATGTTCAATGAATATAAGTGTTTATTAGCTGTATGCAGATGAACTTACTAAGCATTTTTGCTTATTTCTTTTCTTTTCCCATCTCTTATATGTTAATCTAGCTATCTTGGGTTGGAGATCACCGGAGATGTTTTCACACTATCAGGCGGACACTCGGCATAAGGTATCAAGTCCCCATGAGTTATGGCATGTATAGGGCTAGTACTTAAGGTTGATTAAGTCATTGTTGATGTAACCAAATTGTGTTGGCCTAAGTTGTTTGTAATTATATGGGAATAATTCTCCCTTGTGTATGGGTGGAAAACTTAATTTTTATGAATCAAATGTATAAATTCGTGTGTTTTAGTTGATGATTTGAGATTTCATTGAATTAGTATATGAAGGTATGCAAATGAGAGTGGTAAAAAGGCTTGGTAGATAGCCTCTAAGTGCCCACACGATAGACACACGGGCGTGTGCCTAGGCCGTGTGTACCCTGCACCTTTGTGTCTTAAGTCAGTATAACAAGGTATGGCACACGGTCTAGGGCCACGGGTGTGTCAATGCCGTGTAAGGTTAGTTAGTGTTCACCACGGTTGGTGAGCATGGGCGTGCCACGGTCGTGGGGCAATTGGAAGAATGCTCGAGGTTTTAGCACGGCTAGAGAATATGGGCGTGTGTGTGTCCACACAAGGGCGTGTTACATATTGCCCAGGCGTGTGAGCCCTGTATAAGAGAAAATTTTTAAGAATGGAAAAAAAAAAGTTTTGATACAGTCTCGAGAGTCCTCGTATGTTTGAGTAAGGCTTTGTAAGTCAAGAATGAGAATGTTGAAGTGACATAAGAGAGTATTCACGATGAGCCTTAGTGGCAATTAAGTGATTTCAGTATGGTAATGCCTCAGGCTCGATTCTGACGTAGAACTTGGGCAAGGAGTGTTACATTTAGTGGTATTATTGCATGGTTTAGTCGGTTCTCAGACTAACCTAGCGTGAGTAAGAGTCTAGCTATACATGCTATAGGTGGACTGTGACAGTGTGATATCTCCCGGCACTAACGAAATTATTTTGTTAAAACATGGTTGGTTCCCAACCGAGCTAAATCCAATAATGGTGTGAGTGATAATGAGAAAATTGAAATGCTCTTATGCATGAAATAAGAGTTATAAAGTGGTAAGCTTATTTGTATTAGTGAGATGTGCATAAGTGTTATGTACTCAACCTATTGGGTTAGGTGCATATGGTGAGTAAATTTACCCAGAGAATGGGGTATATGTGTATGTATGATTAATATGTCCACATAGTTGAATCTCATGTGTGACTATTAAAGTAGAAACTTTTATAATGTTTTATGACCCTGTATGAAACTACGAGTATTATGGTGTGAGAGTTAAACTGGGAAGTTTAACTAAGTAGAATGCAAGGATGGGTATATTCGTTCAATGATAAAATGATGAATAAGACCATGGTTGGACCATGGCGGTACATGTGATCCCATATAAGACCATGTCTAGGACATGGCATTGGTGATGATACGTGAGCCAGTGTCAGACCATGTTTGGAACATGACATCGGCGTTGAGACGAGAGCTAATGTAAGACCATATCTGGGATATGGCATTAGCACCTAGGGGCAGTCCCATATAAGACCATGTCCAGGATATGGCATTGGTACCTAGACAAGACTTCATGTAAGACCATATCTGGGATATGGCATTGGTGTTGATATAAGAGTTCATGTAAGACCATAGCGAGGCTATGGCATCGTGACGACATGTAAAGAAATAGTTGGGCTATGATGTAGTGATACGAGTAAGACCATAGTTGGACTATGGCAATCAGGTAAACGATGTACTCAAACCCGTAAGACATTCTTTAACTGATAAGTGACGGTAAGAGAAAGTAGAGTTAAATGTTGAATACTCAAGTAGATAGTAATGTGGAACTTGACTAATTGAAATCACTATTCAAAAGTATGAGTGAGAGAAACAAATGTAGCATGATGAATGTGAAAAATCACTTGGGACGAGTTGTGTGACTATGATGATATTTTATTGATGATGAAATTTTAAATCATATGTATTTAGTCACTAGAGTCAAGTCAAGGGGCTCTGTGACCTCACCCTCCTTACCACTGCCAAATTATGATGAGATTTTACGAGAGTCAAATTAAGTAAGTTTGTATGTGATTAACATAGTATTTATGTTAGCATTCTAAGAATGCTCTGTATCACATTGATACATGACACTCTGCTAGATAGAGTAATTGTGGTTGAACATGGGGTTGAAGTCCTAGGGGACTATAATGAAAAAGCTATCATTAAGATATGAAATAGATAAGGTCTAGTATAAGACCATGTTCGAGGCATGGCATCCGTACCAAGTTATGATTCCGTATAAGACTACATCTAGAATGTGGCTTGGTAATGGATATGAGAATCGTATAAGACCATATTTGGAATATGGCATCGATACTTGATGCGAAAGTCCATATAAGGCCTTAATCGGGTTATGACATTGGTATTTAGAGGTGACTCCATATAAGACCACCTCGAGAGTGTGGCATTAGTTTCGTGCCTACATAAATGATGAGGAATGTGCGTCTTTGATTATCCCCAGTAATCAATGGGACAGATAGATGAGTCTAGAGGTAGAAAGGTCATGTGAATGAGTGAATACAAGTACTCGTGAACGAGTCACAAGGAAATGAGTACAGAATGTAGCACGGTATGTGCTTAATAGAGGCAATTGTAAGTGAGTAAGAAGCCTAAGGTTTGTGATTATCGAGGTCTTCTTAAATTGATGTTCACTAATGAAAGGAATTATTAAGGAGTTGAGGATGAAATGGTTATAGAAACAATGTTTGAACTGTGAGAGTGTTCAATCATGATAACCACAATTGTATGGATCAATATGATCTCTTTAAGTATTACGTGTTAATATCTTTTGCCTTTCAAGGGAGATGTAGTTGTTTATCTCATGAATCGAGATCGTGCGAGAAAATTAGCTAATTTTCAAAATTAGATTAAACGATTGTCGATTTAGTAATTGGAATTGACATTCTTTTATCTCCTTGTAACCTTATTCGGGTACTTTGAGGAGGAAGTTGGTGATGATTCTAGTATAAGGAGTGAAATCATGAGTTTCATGTTGTGTGATGGGTTTTCGAACAAGTCGAGTAAAATTAATGGATTCGACCAAGGTGTCCCTGCTATCGTGAAATATAACAATTGTAAATGTTTTAGATTAGCATAGCAAGAGAAACTCAGATGAGAGTGCGCTTAAAATATGTTCTTAGTATGGAGAAAAAGTGGATTATTGTGTTTAGGTATGATTCAAATTTTGTGTATATTCACGCATGAGTCAGTAAAGAGAATAAAATTTTGTCTGTATGCGAGTGGGGAGCATGATACAAAGATATGCTCATTGGTAATGTCCGGACCATAATGGTTGAGTTGAAAGCTATAGAAGGGACTATTAATTGAAAGTTATAGTACTGAGTTCAGTCTGAATCGAGAAAAAGAATTGTCAGGTTAGTGATCCAGAGATGATCACTTTTGTGTCTTTATTGTGAGTTAAACATTATGAAATGAAGAAGTGGAAATGGCTAGAACTATTACGATGGCAAGTATAGTTATTATAATACTTCTCAGACAGTAGACATGGTACAAATGTTTGGATGAAGGATCCATGTTAAGCAATGCGAGTTAGGTACTCGATTAACCTTAGTTGATAAATCCAAGTTGGATAAGATTACCGTTGTTGAAGTTTCCTCGAGATAGAATTTGAATGATGATGAATCCAAAACTTATACAAAAGTTTGGTATGAGATTTAGTAGTAGTATATCTACTAATGCAGGAATAAGAAAGTGTAGTTATGTGCATAAATGTTTTGACATGAGAATACATTTCACGATATGATTGAGGTTATGGCTAGAAGTAGTTGACCATTAAAAGCTAAGTTTCCTTAGAGTACAAGTCAAGAATATTAAAGTCAAGAAATGCTTTAAAGAGGAAGTGAGATGAAACCTTATTGATTTCACATTTGGTTTGACAAAATTTCCAATGAAGGGGATGACATTCGAGTTGTAGTGAATCGACCAGTAAGGATCCGAATGATCGTTTATATATGTACGGAGTTCTAAATTTGTTGATTTCTGGATATAGTATATACCCCAAAGGAAGAATAACCTAAGTCTCAAATTACACTTCGATCTTGTGTGTGATAGCTTAAACGTTGTTGACAAGATAAACCTGAGGATAAGTGGAATTGTGATTTGAAGAGTTAATGGAAACGTTTTAAGAATGTTGGTAACAACTCCTCCTGGTTAGATTTTCAGGGACGAAAATCCCTAAAGGGGGGAGAATTGTAAAAGCCCGATTTAGGGGCTAGTCGGAACAATAATCTCGAAATCACTAATTTGAGGTTAGAGAAAATTATTTTCATGTTATATTATGTGTTATAACATGTTTATAAGGATGCATTAAAATTTTGGTGCCTTAATTTTAGCAAATTCTAGCTAAATTGTGAAAAATGACTAAATCGCATTAAGTGCGAAAGTTCTATTTTATTTGCTAGAGGTGCCAAATAGCCATGGATTATAAATTGAAGGTCCCAAATGTGCAATTAGGCCTTGTTAAGTGTGTTGTACGGCCATAAGAAGCTAGGGGGACAAAGGCATTAAATGTGGGACATGTTAGGTGATTAAAAAGAATAAAATAAGATGAAATAAGAAAAGCTATCATCTTTTTTATTTCTTCTCCTCTTTCACCGAAAATGAGCAACAAGAATGGGGTTTTTGAAGCTCAAAATTCCAGACAAGCTATCTCCCTTATTAGCAAGTGATTTTGATGACTTTTCTTGATAAAAATTGTACTTTTAGAGTCCCCAAAGCTTAAGCTAGCTAATGAGGGGACTATTTTGCAATATGGTTGAGAGTCTAGGGACTTACCATTAGAGAGTTTATGTTGGTTGCTAAGTTTTTATGGAAGAAAATGAATGATAAGATGATGAGAAACAACTTTTGTGAAAGGTGTTGTCATAAAAACACCTAATTTGGGCTAAAATGCAAAAGTTGTAAATTGTTCATTAAGGCATGAAATAGTTGAAATAGTGGATAGTTATAAGAGGATAAAATGATTAGCTAGGCTTGTTTAACAAAAAAATGTGATGAAAATTCATTTACGAGCCTAGGGGAAAAATCATAATTTTGCCAAAGTATAGGGGCAAAATGGTCATTTTTGCCTAAGTGGATATTATGTTGTAATGCAATCATTAAGTGATTAAACGAGTAAATTTTATTGTTCTAGATCGAAGAAAACTAGATTCGGACCTAGAACGGGATAAAGAGATATGTGGGCAAAAAGTCCTTTTTCTCCTTTTCGTCATCGAGGTAAGTTCGTATGCAAACCTTGCAAGTACGTGTAGGTTATTTAATATTCCAATATTGTATGGAATGTATAATTGTACAATGAATGTATTAAATAAGTGTTGATGAGTTGTTAAGAGAATTGGAATATAAGAATAGTAATAAATGCAAATATTATGAAATGATGATAGTTAAGGTTCCGTGTAAGACCATATTGAACTATGGCCTCGGTGAGAGAATTTGTATAGGATCATGTCGGGAACATGGCATCAAAGGTTAATTCGTGTATGATGTCAATGTGATATTATGTGTACGAGACTTAAGGGAGTTACTTAATGATTTTAGTAACTCAATAAGTATTTGAGAATTGAGAATGAATGTGTTGTACATGAGAGGTACAAGAAAGTGTTAGAACTGAATCGAGGTGGATTCGGTATTTGATGAACCCATAGTGGGTGATGTGTAAATGATGCACTTTAGTTGCATAAGTTATAATTATTATTGCATTGTGTGAATGCGAACAATTATAGTAGAAAGCTAAGTAAGAATAGTAGTGTGTGAAGAAGTTTTCGGGTAAACATTTGAAATAGATAAATGCATGAGGATAACTATTCAGGAATGTATACATTCGGTGGGCTGTGTGCGTTACCACCTGATATATTATTAATTGATGGGCTGTGTGTGATACCATCAATTATATTACTATCGGTGGGCTGTGTGCGTTACCACCTGATATCTTATTAATTGATGGGCTATGTGCGATACCATCAATTATATTACTATCAATGGGTTGTGTGCGTTACCACCTGATTAATTAGAAATCGATGGGCTGTGTGGGATACCATCGTTTATAAATGATTGGTGTACTAAGTGCGAAATCACCATAAGTATAATTGATTGGTGGGCTGTGTGCGATACCACCCTATAAGAGATTCAATGGTGGGCTAAGTGTGCAACCATCGAGAGATTAGTAATATGAGTGGCTTATTGAAAATACTTGATGTGTTGCTTTATATAACCTTCTGATGATCAGTGCAGGAATGTATGCAAGTTAAACAAGCATTTGGCTTGTGGCATGGTAACAATATGGTAAGAGGTAGAATGAGTAAGCTTAAGGATGATTGAGTAAGTAACTATGGGTTCATGAGAAAAGCTTATCATGATAATTTGCAGTTATGTATGTTCAATGAATATAAGTGTTTAATAGTTATATGCAGATGAATTTACTAAGTGTAACACCCTAAAAATCCGAGTGTTTTTATATTGCATGAATTGGTGTTTAGACTTTAAAGGAAAATTTCTTTCTTTTATTTAGTTCTTATTGAAGTCCTAAAGAGGAGTATAGCATAATTTGGATAAGGAATAAAATTTAATAATTGAGAAATTATTGAAGAGAAGCAAATTTCATTAAGACTTAAGTTAAATTAAGTGTTAATGAGTGTCATAAGTTGAGTACATGGCATGGTGGAGTTGGCGATGGGTTATAGCAAGAGGGAAGAGGTTCAATCCCTTGTTTAGCATCTAAATGAATTTTTGTTTTTAATTTTCTCGCACATGGATAGCAAGTGTCGCCAAGAACATATATGGTAAGTGTTGACCATGTTATTTTTGGTTAGTGTATCAAAGGATTATGGAAATAGTTATCATATGGCATGGAATCAAATACTTAAGGAAAGATAGGGGAACATAAGGCACATATCAAGGAAGAATTTTGGAAACAAAATCATGGCTATTGACCATGCTTTGACGGCAATTGGGTATAGAGAAGGAGCCAAATTTTGTGTTAGTTTTGGCTAAGCATTTCATTTTCTCTTTGGTCATTCCTAG
Source organism: Gossypium rotundifolium (assembly GCA_025506655.1). Lineage (NCBI taxonomy): Eukaryota > Viridiplantae > Streptophyta > Magnoliopsida > Malvales > Malvaceae > Gossypium > Gossypium rotundifolium. The sequence goes on along the minus strand of CP106733.1, from coordinate 150,259,692 downwards.
CAACCTAGTGCAGAATTTTCTTCTTCTCAACCTCTTTTCCTTTAGCCAAATTGATCATTGGTAAGCCTTGATTATTTTGACCAATTGGTCATTTTGCTTTTCACTTTAGTGTTCAATTTTGTGCCTTTCTCTTAGTGCCGATTTTACCAATACCTAAAAGACCATTCTTTTCTTTTCTTCTCCCATTGCCGAACATACATTGCTCTCAAAACTCATCTCTTTCTTTCTTCTATTCTCCATTCTCTTTGAAAGTCAAAAGACATCATCATCATTCTTCTCTCATCTTTATTTCTTTTCACTCATATTTTCTTCCTTTTCTTCAATGGCCGAATGCTAGAGTGCCCATAGTCAATTTATTTTCCTTTTCTTTGGTTGCATAGTCAATTTTCCAACTCTCATAAGCATCGCTTTCAATCCTTTCTTTTGATCGTGGATTATAGGTAAGGGTTTCTTCTTTTCGCTTTCGATTTACTAATGGTATTATGGCCGAATATTAATGGTGTTATGAAGGACTTTTGAATCGATATAACGTTCATTCTAATAACGCTTTTCGTTATTATTTAGTGCAATAACGAAAGATCGAAACTCAAGTGATCGGAGAACCGTAGAAACGTTGGAAACGCTTTTATTGTGGTAAGGAAATCCCACTCTTTAAAACCTCTAGTACTATTCGATATTATTTTAGATCTAACTAATACCCTTTGATCGTGAAGACTTTCAAAATAGGGAAGAAAAGGGCGTGGTTAGTCACGCTAAGAGGGGCGGATCTCAGAATCCCCATTTAAACGAAGAGCGGTTTCGGCATCCGGATTTTCCACCGGTTGCGGACCATCTTCCAAGGAGTCAATTATTCAAGTAGTACGAACTTCCGATCCATTATACGTTGGTGGATTCTCACACGAACTAATCAATAAACGGGAGAAGCCGAAAATCAAGTGATTCAAAATCAAGAGGGTAAGATTTTGGATCTATTACCGATTAAGAATATTTTTACTGAAATAGTATTCTAACGGATCGAAATGTGTTTTAGGTGCCGAGGAGCGAGAAGGATTAGTACTCTCAGATCGAGTGTGTAACTTCACACTATTTTTTTCGGTTGGATGTCAATATCGGTATGGAAGTAAAAATCGTAAAACGACTAGATCGGTAAAAACGTAAAACCGATATTTTGACGAAAATACGAAAACGACTAAATCGTGAAAATTACGAAAATGCCTCGAGAAATTATTTGTTATTACGAAAATTGTATGTTTCTTGAAATTGGGCCAAAATACTCTAGTTCGATAAATTGGGCCAAAATACTCTAGTTCGATAAATTGGGCCAAAATACTCTAGTTCGATAAATTGGGCCAAAATACTCTAGTTCGATAAATTGGGCCAAAATACTCTAGTTCGATAAATTGAGCCAAAATACTCTAGTACGATAAATTGGGCCAAAAATACTCTAGTTCGATAAATGGGCCAAAGCCCACTAAACTGCTAAATAGACAAATTGCTAAATTATGTTTATGGGCCAAATGAAATGTTTAAACGATAAACCCACCATGTTATGCATTATTAAGAAATTTTTATATTTTGTTATATAAGCATACTTGCATGGGGTGGGGTATATGAAGAGAAGAATGGCCTGTTGCCAAAATCTAGTTCGGTGGCTCTGCCACAATTATGGCTTATTGCCTCTAGTTCGGTGGTCTGCCACAATTATGGCTTATTGCTCTAGTTCGGTGGCTTTGCCACATTTATAAAAAGGCTTAATGCCTACGATTGGTGTGTTGGCGGGGGGGTTGACTCGATCCCCACAGTGTGATGGTTGGTACGGGGTGAAGCGGATGGATATTAGGTTTGGTTGGGAAATTCATTTTACATGCATTTTAAATTATTTTATTTTATGATATATTGTTGAATTTCAGAATTGGGCTCAAGCCCAAAGATAATATCTTGACGATCCGCCCAATAATGGTGGTAAGTGAGTTACACACGAGTTCTAAGTAACTCACCCCTTTTAATTTTTCCATCTCGTAATGGAAATTGACGTGGACTTGGGCCGAGGATGACTTCGTGGAGGCCATATTGCGCAAAACATGGGTTATTTAAACTTTGGACTTTTAATAAGTATTTTTACTATTTTGGGTTATTGTAATAAAGGCCTCTATAAATAATTTATGGATTTTATGTGTGTTGGATTTTAAACTATACTTTGGACTTTTGAACATGGACTATGATTATATGATGTTTTTTTTTTAAAATAAATTTGGGTTTTCAAGTATATGAAATTCTTTTTATAAACATTTTTATTATTGTTAACTCTTAATTAAAAATACCTAAAAGCTTTTGATAATACATGATTTTAAACTAATGTTTTCTAATATTTATCAAATGCAAATACTCTTCTAATTTTATAAATCCTATAAATAATATTGTAGCTTTCAACTTATTGAAGATTTAAACACAAATGATTCAGTAACAAACCAAATCTAGTCTTAATGCATAGACCGGTTTGGGGTGTTACATTTAGTGGTATCGAGCCGCTTCAAAAACTCTACCGTGGTTTGGGTTCGCAAATAATTTCGATGAAATCGCTCAAATTTTTTTGATCAAGATGGCACCACAAGCATCCGCAACAAGTCAAGTAAGTATTTATTGATTACTATAATATAATCATAGGAACACTCTAGAACTTCTAGTTTTAGATGTGAAAACCGTAGAGATTGAGACTATAGGATATGTTGCGAAAAACAACTTTATATCTCAAATCTCATAAAATATCGTTAATAAATACCGAAACAAATTTTCCGATTCATAAAACTTGTAATCGATAAAACGAACGAGCTATCATGAGCACTAGAGGACGTGGTCGTGGACGCGTAGACGGGGGCCGTAGAGGGCCGAGGTGCTACGATCAAGCACCAAATCATATGTTTAAGTAGACGCACTGCGCCAATTGAAAGTGAGACGGATCACGCGATCACATGGAAGAAGATAATGCATTGACTCAAGCAATGTCATGAAGTCTTGGAAAGGGTCATTGAGCTAGAATTGGGCCAACAACTCGTGGGTCAATTTCAGAGCGACTTAAGGCAAATAATGCGTAAGTTTTAGGGAGTCTCGTGTAGCTCGAATGTAGTGAATACATCGCTCAAGTCGTGGAACGGATTATGGATGATATGGAATGTACCGTCGAGCAAAACCGAGAGGAGTCAGATCTTTGTTAAGAGATGAGGCGATTAGTGGTGGCTCATCGCTCGAGAAGGCACCAAGTCGCACCGATTAATTGGGAATTCTTTAAAGTCGCTTCCAAGGAAAATACGTTGGAACAAGTTATGTAGACGTCAAGGAAAGAATTTCAATCTTGTCCAAGGAAGTAAGACCGTGGCAAGATATGAAGTCGAAGTTTTACGTCCGAGCCGTTATGCCCGGACAATAGTAGCAACAGATCACGAACGCTGTGTGCGCTTCGAGGATGGACTTAATGATGAGTGAGGGTTCGATTGCTCCACAAAAGTTAGAAATTTTTCGACTCGTGGAGAAGGCCAAAATAGCCAAGAGGCTAAGAATTCGTAACAGCGTAACCGAGAAAATTTCAAATAAGAGAGAGACACAAGCAATCTGGTTCACAAAGAGATTCCGAAGAAACCTCGAATGATGAATCAATTCAAGGTAAAACCCCAGAACAAATAATCGAGTCGAGATTGCACCGAGTGTAGGAAAAGACATTTTGGAGAATGTTGCAGAAAACGGATGCATGCTACAAATGCGTTCAATGGATCATCAAGACAAAAATTGTCCTCGACGATGGATACGACTCAAGAAGTTCGTAATAATGATGCACAACGCCAGAGGTAATCAACACCACCGAGAGGTCGTGGACCAGTCGTGGTGGTAATGGGGCTGGTCGTGGTCAAGGTGCACCGGTCGAGGCAATGGTCATAGAGGAAATGCGATGCAAGACACCGGATCGGTCTATGCAGCTAGACGCCATGAGGACGGCAATGCACCGTATGTGATAACTGCACGCTTTTTCATTTTGATGTACCGTTATTGCCCTAATAGATATTGGCTCTACCCATTCATATGTATCTAGTGCCATATCCGAAACCCGAAATTAGAATCAAATTACCGGTAGTGAGATGACAAGAATTAGTCCTTTAGATACCGGAATTGTTAATAAAATATTTAAAGACGTGCCTTAAAAATTCAAGAGGAGATATTCTTAGCAAACTTGATGGAACTACCTTTCGCGAGTTCGATCTCATTCGGGCATGGATTGGTCGGTTAAACATCTAAGCGAATTGGATTGTGCTGAAAAACGAATGTCAATAAGAACCTCTGATGATAAGGAAGTCATAATGATTGGTGAGCGAAGGAACTATCCGGCAAATGTGGTATCTCGCATTAAAGGCGAGAAGTTGGTGCGAAAGGATATGGAGCATTCCTAGCCTTTATCTCGTGCTTTGGATGCTAAAGAGTTATCTGTGGATGATGTGAGGACAAGAAGGAATTTTTCGATGTATTTCCAAGAACTTCCCGGTATACCTCCAGATCGAAAGTAGAGTTTGGCATTGAGCTTTTGCTCGGGACACTCCAAAGGTCCATTGCTCCTTATAGAATGGCACCAAGGAGTTGGTGAGCTCAAAGCTCAAATTCAAGAATTATCGGATCGGGATTTATTCGACCAAGTGTGTCTCCGGGGAGCACCGCCTGCTCAAGAAGAAGGATGGATCGATGCGTATGTGCATTGACTACGCACAATTGAATAAATTGACAATCAAGAATCGTTATCCTCTCCGAGAATTGACGACTGCTTGATCAATTAAAAGGAGCTTCAGCTTTATCCAAAATTGATTTGAGGTCGGGTTATCACCATTTCAAGGTGAAAGAAGCGGACATTTATAAGACGGCATTTCTGGACATCGCTACGGACACTATGAGTTTGTAGTGATGCCGCTTGACTAACCAATGCACCAAATGCATTTATGGACATGATGAACCTAGTCTTTCAACCATATTTAGACCGATTTGTGGTAGTGTTCATAGATGATATATTGGTTTATTCGAGAAATGAGGAGGAACATGACCAAGATTTGCGATAGTATTACAACTACTTCGTGATAAACAATTATATGCCAAATTTAGTAAATGCGAATTTTGGCTTAAGGAAGTGACTTTCCTTGGTCATGTAGTATCACCAAGGAATAAGGGTGGATCCTCGAAAATTGAGGCTATTCGGATTGGAAACCACCAACATCTCAGAGCTAAAATTCGAGTTTCTTGGGTTTACCGGATACTATAGACGCTTTTGTAGAGGGTTTTCATTGATTGTCGCACCCTAACTAAACTATTGCGAAAGGGAGCTCCGTATAATTGGACCGAAAAGCAAAAGAGAGTTTCAAGAAATTGAAGAAGATCCTAACTAAGCTCTAGTTTTGATTCAAATTGAGGTCGGAAAAGAATTTATCGCTTATTGTGATGCGTCTCACACGGGTTTGGGTTGTGTGTTGATGCAAAATGGAAAAGTGGTGGCTTATGCTTCTCGTCAATTGAGACCACACGAAGTAAACTACCCTACGCATGATTTGGAGTTAGCTGCCATTGTCTTTGCTCTAAAGATTTGGAGGCACTATCTCTATGGTGAGAAATCTATAATCTACACGGATCACAAGAGTCTTAAATACCTCCTTACCCAAAAGGAGTTAAATTTGAGACAAAGAAGATGGGTAGAATTACTAAAAGATTATGATTTCTCGATCGAATATCATCCCGAAAGGCTAACGTGGTAGCCGACGCGTTAAGTCATAAGACAAGATCCGAATTAAGAGCTTTGTTTGCCCATTTGAGTCTCAGACGAGGATGGCGCTTGTTAGCGAACTTCATTGAAGCCTCGTGGTGGAACAAATCAAGGAAAAATGACATCGATGAGAAGTTGGGACCTTTACTTCGCAAGTTGAAAATGGTGAAATTGAGGATTTTGGAATAAACACTAAGGTGTGTTATGCTTTCGAGGAAGAGTATGTATGCCTAAGGATTCAGACCTGAGGCAACTGATTCTACGGGAGGCGCATAGTAGCCCTTATGCTATGCATCCCGGAGTAAATAAAATGTATCGAGATCTCCGTGAACAATGACAGGCTGTGGTTGAAACGTGAGATTTCAGAATTTGTGGGAAAATGTTTGACTTGTCAGCAAGTGAAGGCAGAACATCAATTACCGTCTGGGTTGTTACAACCGATAAAAATTCCTCTTTGGAAATGGGAACGGATAACCATGGATTTTGTTAGTGGGTTACCTTTAACACCTACTAAGAAAAATTCTGTGTGGGTAATTGTTGATCGGTTGACAAAGACTGCTCATTTCCTCGCCAAATTGCATGATTATTCATTACGGTTGGCTAAACCGTATGTATCCGAAATTGTGAGGTTGCATGGGATACCAGATCTATTATATCGGATAGGGACCCTAGGTTTACATCACGATTCTGGAAAGCTCTGCATGAAGCCTTGGGGACAAAATTGAATTTCAGTACGGCTTTTCATCCTCAGTCTGATGGTCAGTCGGAGAGGGTAATTCAGATATTGGAAGATATGTTAAGGGATGTAATCGACTTGTGGGTAGTTGGGAGGATTATCTACCACCGCGTAATTCGTGATATAACAACAAATATCGCCTAGCATTCAGATGGCACCGCACGAGGCATTGTATGGTCGTAAATGTCGTTCTCCTATTTGTTGGACCGAGTTAGGCGAAAGATGATGTTAGGTCCCGAGATGATATCCGAGATGAGGATAAGGTAAAAGTTATTCGAGCACGGTTGAAAGAAGCCTCGATAGATGTAAGTCGATGCGCACTGGCGAAAGGATATCGAGTATGATGTGGGGATCGTGTTTTCTTGAAGGTATCTCCTTGGAAAAGATCTTCGATTCTAAGGAAGGGCAAGTTAAGTCCTAGATACATTGGACCTTATCGTAGTCAAGCGTGTTGGTCCAAAGGGCTTATCGATTGAGTTACCTCCTAATTGGATCAAATCCATAATGTTTTTCATGTTTCCATGTTGAGGCGTTATAGATCGGATCCTTCGCACATTATACCTAGAGAAGAATTGAGCTGAATTCAGATTTGTCTTTGAAGAAGAACCAAAGGAAATCTTAGACCGAGATGTCAAGGTGCTAAGAAAAGAACCGTGCCGCTGGTCAAAGTTCTATGGCGAACCACGAGTGGAGGAAGCTACGGGGAGCCCGAGGATGCAATTCAACAACAATACCCTCACCTCTTTCAACTGTAAATTTCGAGGATGAAATTTTCTTTAAGGAGGGTAGAGTTGTAACACCCTAAAAATCCGAGTGTTTTTATATTGCATGAATTGGTGTTTAGACTTTAAAGGAAAATTTCTTTCTTTTATTTAGTTCTTATTGAAGTCCTAAAGAGGAGTATAGCATAATTTGGATAAGGAATAAAATTTAATATTTGAGAAATTATTGAAGAGAAGCAAATGTCATTAAGACTTAAGTTAAATTAAGTGTTAATGAGTGTCATAAGTTGAGTACATGGCATGGTGGAGTTGGCGATGGGTTATAGCAAGAGGGAAGAGGTTCAATCCCTTGTTTAGCATCTAAATGAATTTTTGTTTTAATTTTCTGCACATGGATAGCAAGTGTCGCCAAGAACATATATGGTAAGTGTTGACCATGTTATTTTTGGTTAGTGTATCAAAGGATTATGGAAATAGTTATCATATGGCATGGAATCAAATACTTAAGGAAAGATAGGGGGAACATAAGGCACATATCAAGGAAGAATTTTGGAAACAAAATCATGGCTATTGACCATGCTTTGACTGCAATTGGGTATAGAGAAGGAGCCAAATTTTTGTGTTAGTTTTGGCTAAGCATTTCATTTTCTCTTTGGTCATTCCTAGCAACCTAGTGCAGAATTTTTCTTCTTCTCAACCTCTTTTCCCTTTAGCCGAAATTGATCATTGGTAAGCCTTGATTATTTTGACCAATTGGTCATTTTTGCTTTTCACTTTAGTGTTCAATTTTGTGCCTTCCTCTTAGTGCCGATTTTACCAATACCTAAAAGACCATTCTTTTCTTTTCTTCTCCCCATTGCCAAACATACATTGCTCTCAAAACTCATCTCTTTCTTTCTTCTATTCTCCATTCTCTTTGAAAGTCAAAAGACATCATCATCATTCTTCTCTCATCTTTATTTCTTTTCACTCATATTTTCTTCCTTTTTCTTCAATGGTCAATGCTAGAGTGCCCATAGTCAATTTATTTTCTTTTTCTTTGGTTGCATAGCCAATTTTCCAACTCTCATAAGCATCGCTTTCAATCCTTTCTTTTGATCGTGGATTATAGGTAAGGGTTTCTTCTTTTCGCTTTTCGATTTACTAATGGTATTATGGCCGAATATTAATGGTGTTATGAAGGACTTTTGAATCGATATAACGCTCATTCTAATAACGCTTTTCGTTATTATTTAGTGCAATAACGAAGATCGAACTCAAGTGATCGGAGAACCGTAGAAACGTTGGAAACGCTTTTATTGTGGTAAGGAAATCCCACTCTTTAAAACCTCTAGTACTATTCGATATTATTTTAGATCTAACTAATACCCTTTGATCGTGAAGACTTTCAAAATAGGGAAGAAAAGGGCGTGGTTAGTCACGTTAAGAGGGCGGATCTCAGAATCCCCATTTAAACGAAGAGCGGTTTCGCAATCTAGGATTTTCCACCGGGTTGCGGACCATCTTCCAAGGAGTCAATTATTCAAGTAGTACGAACTTCCAACCATTATACGCTGGTGGATTCTCTACGACGAACTAATCAATAAACGGGAGAAGCCAAAATCAAGTGATTCAAAATCAAGAGGGTAAGATTTTGGATCTATTACCGATTAAGAATATTTTTACTAAATAGTATTCTAACGGATCGAAATGTGTTTTAGGTGCCGAGGAGCGAGAAGGATTAGTACTTTCAGATCGAGGTGTGTAACTTCACACTATTTTTTTTGGTTGGATGTCAATATCGGTATGGAAGTAAAAATCGTAAAACGACTAGATCGGTAAAACGTAAAACCGATATTTTGACGAAAATACGAAAAACGACTAAATCGTGAAAATTACTTAAAATGCCTCGAGAAATTATTTGTTATTACGAAAAATTGTATGTTTCTTGAAATTGGGCCAAAATACTCTAGTTCGATAAATTGGGCCAAAATACTCTAGTTCGATAAATTGGGCCAAAATACTCTAGTTCGATAAATTGGGCCAAAATACTCTAGTTCGATAAATTGGGCCAAAATACTCTAGTTCGATAAATTGGGCCAAAATACTCTAGTTCGATAAATTGGGCCAAAATACTCTAGTTCGATAAATGGGCCAAAGCCCACTAAACCGCTAAATAGACAAATTGCTAAATTATGTTTATGGGCCAAATGAAATGTTTAAACGATAAACCCACCATGTTATGCATTATTAAGAAATTTTTATATTTTGTTATATAAGCATACTTGCATGGGTGGGGTATATGAAGAGAAGAATGGCCTGCTGCCAAAATCTAGTTCGGTGGCTCGCCACAATTATGGCTTATTGCTCTAGTTCGGTGGCTCGCCACAATTATGGCTTATTGCTCTAGTTCGGTGGCTTTGCCACATTTATAAAAAGGCTTAATGCCTACGATTGGTGTGTTGGCGGGTGGGTTGACTCGATCCCCACAGTGTGATGGTTGGTACGGGGTGTTAGCGGATGGATATTAGGTTTGGTTGGGAAATTCATTTTACATGCATTTTAAATTATTTTATTTTATGATATATTGTTGAATTTCAGAATTGGGCTCAAGCCCAAAGATAATATCTTGACGATCCGCCCAATAATGGTGGTAAGTGAGTTACACATCGAGTTCTAAGTAACTCACCCCTTTAATTTTTCCATCTCGTAATGGAAATTGACGTGGACTTGGGCCGAGGATGACTTCGTGGAGGCCATACTGCAAAACATGGGTTATTTAAACTTTGGACTTTTAATAAGTATTTTTACTATTTTGGGTTATTGTAATAAGGGCCTCTATAAATAATTTATGGATTTTATGTGTGTTGGGTTTTAAACTATACTTTGGACTTTTGAACATGGACTATGATTATATGATGTTTTTTTTTAAAAATAAATTTGGGTTTTCAAGTATATGAAATTCTTTTTATAAACATTTTTATTATTGTTAACTCTTAATTAAAAATACCTAAAAGCTTTTGATAATACATGATTTTAAACTAATGTTTTCTAATATTTATCAAATGCAAATACTCTTCTAATTTTATAAATCCTATAAATAATATTGTAGCTTTCAACTTATTGAAGATTTAAACACAAATTCGATTCTGTAACAAACCAAATCTAGTCTTAATGCATAGACCGGGTTTGGGGTGTTACACTAAGCATTTTTGCTTACGTCTTTTCTTTTCCCATCTCTTATAGGGTAATTTAGCTATCTTGGGTTGGAGATCGTCGGAGATGTTTTCACACTATCGAGCGGACACTCTCAAGATGAGGTATCAAGTCCCCATGAGTTATGGCATGTATAGGGCTAGTACTTAAGGTTGATTAAGTCATTGTTGATGTAGCCAAATTGTGTTGGCCTAAGTTGTTTGTAATTATATGGGAATAATTCTCCTTAGTGTATGGGTGGAAAACTTAATTTTTATGAATCAAATGTATAAATTTGTGTGTTTTAGTTGATGATTTGAGATTTCATTGAATTAGTATATGAAGGTATGCAAATGGGAGTGGTAAAAAGGCTTGGTAGATAGCCTCTAAGTGCCCACACGGATAGACACACGGGAGTGTGTCTTGGCCGTGCGTGCCCTGCACCTTTGTGTCTTAAGTCAGTATAACAAGGTATGGCACACGGTCTAGGGCCACGGGCTCGTCAATGCTATGTAAGGTTAGTCAGTGTTCACCACGGCTGGGGAGCACGGGCGTGCAATGGCCGTGGGGCAATTGGCAGAATGCTCGAGTTTTTAGTACGGCTAGAGAATATGGGTGTTTGTGTGTCCACACACGGGCGTGTTACATATTGCATGGGCGTGTGAGCCCTGTATAAGAGAAAATTTTTAAGAATGGAAGAAAAAAGTTTCGATACAGCCTCGAGAGTCCTCGTATGTTTGAGTAAGGCTTTGTAAGTCGAGAATGAGAATGTTGAGGTGACATAAGAGAGTAGTCACGATGAGCCTTAGTGGCGATTAAGTGATTTTAGTACAGTAACGCCTCAGGCTCGGTTCCGCTTAGAACCCGCAAGGAGTGTTACATATGGTGTGTAGGGCTAGGTGGGTTGATTTTATCTCCACATGGTGTGTAAGGTTAGATGGAGTTGGTGTGTAGAGGCTGGTGGGTAGGACTCTGTTATCTGCATATTCTGTCTGAAATGGGCCAAGGCCTTGTAATATGTCTGAATCTGTATCTGAGGGGCTAAGGTCCACACTGTTTCTGTAATAGGCTCAGACCCAAACTATGAACTTATGTCTGTTTTTTTATATGACTCTGTGTGTGTTTTCTGTGGGGATTACACAATGAGTTTGCCAAAACTCACCCTTTTCTGTTTAATCTGTTCAGGTAATCCCCAGCAGTAGACGAATCGGTGCAGCGGAGGACTTGGCAGTGACCACAGTTCTGGACCTTTAATGGTTTTTCATTTATAGTTCTGATTATATTTGGGCAAGTTTTATGTAACATGGCCTTTATTTTCTGGGGCTTGTTTTTATTTTGTTATTCGTTCATCTTCGTTTCTTTTTTAGTTGCTCTCGTTTGAGTTGGATTTAGGTGGTGGAATTTCGTTGAATCCTCATATTGTGAGAAATAGGTTGACATAGGCCTTTTTTTAACTTTTTTTATTTATCTATTTAATTCCTTAATCATTAATTGTTCTTTTTATTTTCATTCATTTATTTATTCAATCAACTTTCTTATTTACATATTGTTCATTCATTTAACCATGCTTATCATTCTTTTATTTTCTTCCATTAATTATATACTTTATTTGTTTTAATGTGACACATGTTGTTTATTTTTAAAAAAAAAAACTCGCTTTATAAATCATCCATTTTAAATTGTTTGATTATTTACTTTAAATTTTTTTTCATAAATTATCAATTGCAAATTTTATATATTACTATCTATTTTATATACCATTTATTTTAAGATGTTTTGTGTATAACTTATTTGGTCTTTGATTATTGATGTTAGTATTTAAATAATTTCCATTATGTGTATTATAAATTGTCTATTTGTATTTTAATATTGTTGTTTTTATCAAAGTTTTTATTTATACATTGTTTTAATATTGTAATAATTTTCCCCAAATGCTCATATTTAAGAGCTTGAGAAGATTGTGCCCTAACTTACTTGGTTCCAATTTTCCTCGTTGTATCTAAGTAATCGAGCACCCATTTCAAATCAAAACATATGAGTTTCAAATAAAAGCTTATTCTCGGGAATTTGAGGTGTTGTGTCCTAACTCATTGGATATGACGTCTTGTTATCTTGAGGTAAGGATTTTTAAAAAAGTATAGACAATATTCTATGTTTGGAATTTTGAGAAATTGTGCCCTAACTTATTGGGTTTCGATTTTTTCACTTGACCCAAATAAACTGAATATCCTTCTAAAATTTAAATGCATGAGTTTTGAAAAACAAAAGACAAGCTTAGTTTCGAGGATTTAAAATGTCGTGTCCTAACGTACTAGATGTGATATTTTATTACTTCGGGACAAAAGGGTCTTAACATCCATTTCAATTTATTCAAACATTTTTTAAAATAAAAAGGATCGTATTTTAAAATCTTCTCAAATTTTCGACATTAAGACATTAATTAATCAATTAGGTACCAATTTTGGGCGTTACGAGGGTGTTAATCCTTTCTCGTGCATAATCGACTCCCGAACCCATTTTCTCGAATTTCGTAGACCAAAATCATTGTTTTAATAAATCAAAATGTTTTTTTATTAAAATGATCAATTTCAAGGTGACACGATCACACCTCGAAAAAAGATTAGTGGCGACTCCATTTTCATTTTTAAAGTCGATCCCTATTTTTTTAAAATAAAAAAATGGTTTCGACAGCTTGGTGACTCCACTGGGGATATAAAGAGAGCCAGGCCGTAAATTGATTATTTTCTATCTTTTTATCAAAAAATGAAAATTTGGTTTTAATATACGATCCTTTCACAGCATCTCATCCATTTTTCCATATTTTTGTTTTATTTTCGAGTTTTTATCCATATATATTGCATTGCAGGACCGTTGTAGTTGCACCCTTTTAAGTGGGAGCGAGAAGCTACTCCTTCGTGAGGTTTTCACCTTCGTGCAGGATAGTGGATGACTTTCAGGATACATTCGTATCTATGTCTTCGTGAGATTTTCATCTCCGTCCAGTCATAGGGAAATGTATTCCCCTGAACTGAACTCGGTCCATATGAGCCTATAATGGGTGAGGATCGAGGAATCTGTTGGTTCGGATACCTCAACTTTAGAGCTAAACCACATGTAGAAAACCTAAGGGCTTACCCTAGGTAGAACTATGCCAAACCCTAGTGGTCACCCAAATAGGTGCCCTATTTTGGTATTTATTTCTCTTGTGCTAACGCGCTCTCTTTTGTTTTGATTGCATTGCATTCACATCTTAGAAAAGAGGTGTTGATTCAAATTCGATTGCTAAATAGAAGAGTTTGTCATGAAAAAGTAGATTTTTTGATAAAGTGGATTATAATACGGTCGTCCGAATATGGTCCAAGTAAACACAACGAGAGAAGACTGATAGTCCATGAAGGAATGCAAGACTTTATTGCCCAAGGATTCAAGCTGACAAAGACTATTCGAGAATCACCAAGTCTCGGCTTTCTTGAAGAGGCTAACGAGCATTGTGGAAATAAGTGAGTAGTGAGTCGCGGCCTAGATCAAGTAAAAAGAGCTAATAGAGACATTTATTAGAAAGTTCACGAGATTGGACCTTAATATCCGGATAAGAAGAAAGGGATCAATGTCTTCGCTTGGAATATAAGGGAAAGGCCGTATAAATATCCGTTTTATGTAAAGGAATTTATTTTCTAGAAAAGTTGTTCTAATGGAATTGAATTTAGAATCAACGCCTCTCTTTCTTTTTGCATTCATTTCATGCATTTTCATTACATCGCATCATATGCATTAAAATCCATAGAAGGACCCTAGTTAGTTGAAGTTATTTCGAAAAAAGAGAGAAAGAGAGAAAGTTGATCTGGAAACTAAACATCGTTACGGTACTTGTGCTAAGATGAAAGATATGGATCAAATACTTGAACAATTTCAAAGAGATATGCAAGACCAGCTACAAATACAACTGCAGAAGCAATTAGAAAATATCCAACAAGATATGAGAGACCAAATGATGGAAGCCCAAAGAAATATGATGTCTCAGATGACCCAACTACTAAATGGGGTGATGGACAAGGGAAAAGGCCCCATGACTAATACTGGTAAGGATAATGAGGACTATCCTCCATGTTTCACTCCAATGCATGTACAGACACAACCTGAGGTGTACCCTCGAAGGCCATCTTTCACAATTAGGCCTTAACAAGGTCAAGCTGGTACTACAATGCCTATGAATTTCCAAGCTGGCTCAAGATCTAACCCAAGAGATAACCCAGATAATCTTGTTATCCCTGATTTGGATATAGCAGAGAGAGAAGGGGCAAAACTGAAATGCAAAGGCAGTTAAATGACCGTTGTACATGGTTGGAAGAAAAATTCAAGGCCTTGGAAAATGCTGATAATCACAATGGAATTGATGCTAAGGACCTGAGTTTGGTTCCAGATTTGGTGCTTTCTCACAAGTTTAAAATGCCAGAATTCGAGAAGTACAATAGGACTAGCTACCTTGAAGCCCATATTACCATGTTCTATAGACGGATGAATGGGTATGTTAATAATGATCAATTGTTAATCCACTGCTTCCAAGACAGTTTAGTGGGGGCAGCATCCAAATGGTACAATCAACTAAGCCGTGCTAGGATTAATTCATGGAAAGACCTAGCGCAAGCATTTATAAAGCAATATAGTCATGTGACAGACATAACTCTTGACAAAATTAACTTACAGAACATGGAGAAAAAATTGAATGAAAGTTTCAGGCAGTATGCGCAAAGATGGAGGGAAGTTGCCATACAAGTTCAGCCGCCGCTTTTAGAAAAGGAAATCACGATGCTTTTCATCAATACTCTAAAAGCCCATTCATTAACCATATGTTGAGAAGCACCACCATAAGCTTTTCAGATATGGTAATGGCGGGAGAAATGATTGAAAATGCCATAAGGGGTGGCAAGATAGAAATAGGGGAAAACACCAAAAGGTTAGCTCCAAGGAAAAGGAGAACGAGGTGAATAATACGAGTACATATAACAAAGGGTACTCGAAGTCAATTACTGTCAGTCAACCAAAAGTAACCAGTAGCTATCAAGGCTCTTCAAGGCAGGAATTCAATTCGAGGACAAATACAGAAAAGCTCCAGTTCACACCTATCTCGATGACATATAAGAAGCTGTATCAGAATCTTTTTGATGTGCATGTGGTGTCTCCGTCCCACTCGGAACCCGTGCAACCTCCGTTCCCAAAATGGTATAATGAGAATGCCCAATGCGAGTACCACGCAGGAATAACGAGTTTCTCAATTGAAAACTGTACTACGTTTAAAAAGTTGATCGAAAGGTTCATTAAAATGGGAATTGTGAAGTTTGACGTTCCATCAGAACCTGATCACTTTGAAGAGGCAGTAAATGCGATAATTGAAGAAAGAGTCAAGGAAGTTGCGACTCCTTGAAGAAGTCAAAACTGAAGAGGGAACCGGGGAACGAAGTTTCTAAGCCCTTGCATACTTAGGAGTGTTTTGAATAACAGGACTGTGGAAGAGATACCTGTATTTTTAGAGCTAATCTAAAATAATATTCAAAACACGCTTGTTGCCTTAAGCCTAGAGGCAATAAGAACCCTTTTGTGAAATAGGCTTGTGTCTGGATTTTTTATTTCAATAAAATGCATATTTCTGTACAAACAATTGTTCTTAGTTTTCTTTCTTTTGTTTATTCTTTGGACTTTCTTTCAAGTATTCTTTCATTCTTCATTCATGACCATACAAATAATCATTCTTTGAATCATTTATTCTTTGGAATTTTCCTTCAAACCTACAATAAGTCTCCAGATATCAATGATGTTCGCAGCACTGCTACTGACTTAGAGTCTTCTTTCGAGTAAGATATGTGTCTAGAGGGATCTTAGGACTTTGAAGATGACAGATATTGTAACCTATCTTCTAATTTGTCAGGGATGGTAGAGCAAGATGAAAAATAGGCCCTACTCTACAAAGGGTCAATGGATATTATGAGCCTAGAAAAGAGGTAAAGATTGTAGCCTAGCTCACCACAGAAATAAGGCGAGACATCATTGAGTTATTTCCAAGAATTCAAATATATTTTTGCATGATCATATCAGGATATGCCTGGGCTACTGAGACGCGGGTACATTGAAATCTTAAAATAGGTCCATAAGGATGTCAGAAGGACACATGCTAATGGTTTTACAATAGCCAAGCTAATCATGAGGTTTGGGTACTGCTAATCTACATAGAAGGGGATGGCATCAGTTATGCCGTATTTAAGTTGACAAGATTCATATGCCTTATTAATTTCTTCACAAACTTTCTCTATGTGGGGCAGGCTAATCTTGGCAAAATTTCTAGTATACATCGATTTATCTTGGTGGTCATCAATTACATCACTAAGAAGGAGAAAGTAGCTTCACATGTCAATTTTACATGGTCGACAGTAAAAAAAAAGATCAGGCGCCAACAAAGAATTTCAAAAAGGACAATGTCAAAAGTTTGTAGTCTATTCAAAGATCAGATGCCATATCATAGAGCAACAAAGGTAGCCAAAAAGAAAAAAACAAAAAACAAAGTAAGTATTGTAGGAAAGATGACCGATACTTGTAAAGATTGGCATAAAGAAGTTACCATTTATCCTCTATGATTATCGAATGTTGGCCAGGACCTTTACCGGGGCAACATCTTACCCATTGGTTTATGAATGGAAGCGTTTTTGCTAATTGAACCTAATCGAAGAAAAGGTTAAAAGTTATCCATCAAGGTAAGATGATACAAGCTTACGAAAAAGAGGTTTATCCTAGAGAATTCCACGAGGGGAACCTGATGTTGAAAAAGATCTTTCTTATACAAAAGGATTTCAGAGGAAAGCAGATGCCAAACTGGGAAGGACTTTATGTAGTAAAAAAGGGCCTATTCTAGAGGAGCATTGATATTGACCGAGACGGATGGTGAAGACTTTCCCAATTTGGTGAATCCAGGTTCAGTCAAGAAGTATTTTACCTAAAATGGGAAAGGCAAAGGTAAATACCCATAAAGGGCGCCTTGAGTTCAAATTCAAAAAAAAAAAAAAGAGAGGAGAGACCAAGGCGAAAACTAGCAAAAGGCGCTTTGAGACCAAAGGGGTTTTGAGCTGAAAACCTGAAATGGGCGGCTAAAATTTTGATCAAATTTAGGGCATGTGGTAGTCTTGATATGCCTGAATTAACAATGAGGAAGTATGCTACGTCTTGGGGCATTGATAAAGTACTCCGGATCCTCTAAACACTTATTGAGCTCAAAATAGTCCTCAAAAGTTTGTATAGAGAACCTTAGGCTGCGATATCTGGGGCACCTAGCTTCTATCTTACCCATTTTGAATTTTATATCTTTGATTACTTTATTCTTTTCAAGATACACCCCCAATCAATTTTTTTTATGGCCTTGGCTATCTTTGATTACTTTATTCTTTTCAAGATGCACCCCAATCAATTTTCTTTTATTGCCTTGGTTATCTTTGATTAACTTATTTGTTTCGAGCTATGCTCCTGATTAATTTCCTTCTTGTCCAGTGTTGTGATCTTTTTCAAGCGTTTTATATTGAAATAATGGTTAATGGACTAATAATACTTTTATAAAAGGAGTTTCTCATATTACTCTAGAAGTTTCTAAATAATACGAGAATCTGAAACAGTACTATTGTTTAGAACTCACCAAGCCTAAGGGTTGGAAATATTGAAAGATGATTATCTCTTTGGATTTTTATTGGATAAGACAATTCTTCGGTGATACCATCTCGACAAATGATAGCAATGTCAACCCAAGTGTAAAATGGGATCATTCTCGGGAAAAGAAAAATGATGCCCTGCATTCATGCAAATTTCAGGCACATACATCTGGTCATTACACCCAGGGAATGGTGTAACAGATCAAATTGATTGAATATGATACAAATTCTATACCTCTAAGTGGTAACAGGATGGATGGAAGAAACCAAATGTTATTCCCCTAAAGTTGCAGTGGGAGGTACAAACTTTATGTCCCAAGGTTCAAGTGGAGTGGACTCAAAATTACCATGGTGCAAATTATTTGAGCAGAATATGATTGATACTTCGAGAGGAACGAGGATGAAGAACAAATGAGTGATGACACCTTAAGTAGGAATCATGCTCATAACATTTCTGCATTCATATATCATAGCGCGTCTTATTAGGAGCATTTGATTCATTTCGTTCGGGGCATCTTAATCATTCGACATAAGCATATACTCATTCTACATGTTATGTCCTCTGTAAGACAATGTAGTAGGGTAGATTGAATCTTTTCGCCTGCCTCCCTAAAGTTGCAGTGGAGCAGACTGAAGACAGCAGATCTTATCTTCCTGAAGTTACAAGAAGCAAATCGAAGATATTAGCCTGCCTCCCTAAAGTTACAATGAAGTAGACTGAAGATAGCAAATCTTATCTTCCTGAAATTGCAGGAAGCAGATCAAAGATATTAGCTTGCCTCCCTGAGTTTGTAGCAGAGTAGACTGAAGACAGCAGATCTTATCTTCCTAAAGTTGTAGGAAGCAGATCGAAGATATTAGCCTGCCTCCCTAAAGTTGCAGCAGAGCAGACTGTAGACAACAGATCTTATCTTCTTGAAGTTGTAGGAAACAGATCGAAGATATTAGCCTGTCTCTTTGAAGTTGCAGTGGAGCAGACTGAAGACAACAGATCTTCTCTTCCTGAAGTTGCAGGAAGCAAATCGAAGATATTAGCCTGCCTTCCTGAGTTTGTAGTGGAGCATACTGAAGACAACAGATCTTATTTTCCTGAAGTTGCAGGAAGCATATCGAAGATATTAACCTGCCTCCCTGAAGTTGCAGAGGAGTAGACTGAAGACAGTAGATCTTATCTCCCTAAAGTTACAAGAAACTGATCGAAGATATTAGCTTGCCTTCCTGAGTTTGTAGTAGAGCAGGCTGAAAATAGTTGATATTGTCTTCTTGAATATTGCAGTGAAGCAAGATCAAAGATAATAGTCTCACTTTCTTGAAGTTACAGTAGGATGGATTAAATCTACAAGAGCTGGTCTTATCTCCATGAAATTGCAGTAGAATAAGATTAAAGCTACAGATTCAATCTCCTTGAAGTTGTAGTTAAGTTAGAGACTACTTGAAGAAGATGAGGATCAATAAGTTAAGGCTCGACAAGACCGGGCAAAATTGGTCCTTTTATAGTCTTTGCTCCATTCTCGTTACACGACAATGAGCAAAGAGGGATAGTTGTAATAGGCCAATTTAGCCCGGGCCCATACAAAAAATAATAAACCCAAAATAATAAAACAAAGTCCAAGTTCAGTCTAAAATATATCATTTGGCCCGATCGGAATGGCCCATTACTTGAAAAGATTGAAGGTCCATCTACAAGCTTGACGTATATGGAAACATAATCTTCAAGGATATGCAATCTTAGATATGGTATGCAAATCTTAGATATGATATGCAATCCTAGAAGATATGATATGCAATCTTAGAAGATATGATTTGGTAATCTTAGAGATTTAATTTGTAGATACCTTTTAATCATAGCCGTTGATGTAATTGATTTGTACCGTTGGATTTGGGGAGGCTCAACTATAAATAGAGGCCTTTCCCTTCATTGTAAAGGACTTGAGTTTTGAGCAATAAAAATTCTTGAGAGCATTCACACAAATCTCTCTCTCTCTCTTGCGTTCTTATTTTCTGGTGTTTGTTTTTATTTTGTTATTTGTTCATCTTCGTTTCTTTTTGAGTTGCTCTCATTTGAGTTGGATTTAGGTGGTGGAATTTCGTTGAATCCTCATATTGTGAGAATTAGGTTGACTTAGACCTTTTTTTAACTTTTTTTATTTATCCATTTAATTGCTTAATCATTGATTATTCTTTTTATTTTATTCATTTATTTATTAAATCAACTTTCTTATTTATATATTGTTCATTCATTTAACCATTCTTATCATTCTTTTATTTTCTTCCATTAATTATATACTTTATTTGGTTTTAATGTCACACATGTTGTTTATTTAAAAAAACCCGCTTTATAAATCATCCATTTTAAATTGTTTGATTATTTGCTTTAATTTTTTTCCATATATTATCAATTACATATTTTTATATATTACTATCTATTTTATATACCATTTATTTTTAAGATGTTTTGTGTAAAACTTATTTGGTCTTTGATTATTGATGTTAGTATTTAAATAATTGCCATTATGTGTTTTATAAATTGTTTATTTTTATTTTAATATTGTCATTTTTTATCAATGTTTTTATTTATACATTGTTTTAATATTGCAATAATTTTCCCCCAAATGCTCGTATTTGGGAGCTTCGAGAAGATTGTGCCCTAATATACTACGTTCCAATTTTCCTCGTTGAATCTAAGTAATCGAGCACCCATTTCAAATCAAAACATGTGAGTTTCAAATAAAAGCTTATTCTCAGGAATTCGAGGTGTTGTGTTCTAACTCATTGGATATGGCGTCTTGTTATCTTGAGATAAGGATTTCTAAAAAAGTATAGACAATATTCTGTGTTTGGAATTTTGAGAAATTGTGCCTTAACTTACTGGGTTCCTATTTTTTCACTTGACCCAATTAACCGAATATCCTTCTAAAATTTAAATGCATGAGTTTTGAAAATCAAAAGACAAGCTTAGTTTCGAGGATTTAAAATGTCGTGTCCTACGTACTGGATGTGATATTTTATTACTTCGGGACAAAAGGTTCTTAACATCCATTTCAATTTATTCAAACATTTTTTTAAAATAAAAAGGATCATATTTTAAAATCTTCTCAATTTTCGACATTAAGACATTAATTAATCAATTAGGTACCAATTTTGGGCGTTACGAGGGTGCTAATCCTTCCTCGTGCGTAATCGACTCCCAAACCCATTTTCTCAAAATTCGTAGACCAAAATCATTGCTTTAATAAATCAAAATGTTTTTTATTAAAATGATCAATTTCAAGGTGACCCGATCACACCTCGAAAAAAATTGGTGGCGATTCCATTTTCGTTTTTAAAGTCGATCCCCGTTTTTTCAAAATAAAAAAAAAGTTTCGACACCTATTCAATTCCATTACAACCTTATTTCATTTTCAAAAAATGACTATTCCATTACCGCTCTATTCCATTCCAACGAACTAAATGTGCCATTAATGCTAATTTACTGCATGGAAACTTACCAGCACATAGCTAATCACTCTACTAATCCAAAAATTTTGGACGAGTTAAAACATAACAACCTTGAAGAAAATTTTTTCATAAAATCAAATAATGATATCTCATCCAAATATTTTGAACTCCTTGTTGATGCTACATCAACCTCATCTTCATTCATCAATAAGCCATAAACCAAATAGCCTTTAGGACTTCTATGGTGGTGTTGGCAAGTTGCTTCGTTTGCCATTTTTCCACCAAGTTTTAGCCCATGAACAATACAATGAATGCATTAATAAGTTGTTGGATGGATCTCTTTAGGTTGTTTACTATCCCTTATCTCAGGGACAAAAGTGTTGACAAGTGGCCAACCATGCTATTGTGATGATTTTTTTGAAGAGCTTGCAGCTTGTATGCATGCTACAGCACGTATATTTGCTACAATAGCAAGTTCCTTGTCTAGTTATGTAACATCCTGGAACTGGGCCTTGGGGGTAGTAGTGTTTAAAATTTTTGAGAACAAGAGAATGGTACTAAGGCAAGTTGGACCTATTAGGTGAGTGATTTTGGAAGGTTAGGGGGCTTCTATGAAGTCCCAGCTTCAAGTTAGGCCTTAGGAAAAATTTTGATTTTGGGTGAATAAAACCCTAGGAGTTAATAGTAGGCTTTAAGAATAAAATGTGGGGAAAATGACACAAGTGGAGTGTGTGGTGTAGTGGCAAAGTGACGCCACATAAGAGACAAGGGGGTGACGCCACAAGGAAGAAAGGAGGTCCAAGGTTCAAGTCTTGGCTTTTGCATTTTGGTTTTCTTTTTAAATAGACTTTAGAATTTTGCCATAGGGTTATATTTAGTTGTGCATGGTTTTAGACACATGAGAAGCTGGTAGCATAGTGGCCAGTGGCGTGAATTGGCTGATGGAAGGGCTTGGGTTCAAATATCATGACAAGCAAGTGAGTATTTATTTTGCGGATTGGATGGAAAGAGTTTGAGTTGGATTTAAACTCTACTGACGGAGGGATCCCACATCGAAAAGATATAAAGAAGGAAGGTGAGAAGCTAGCTATATAAAGAGCATTCTAGGAGGAGAGAAAAGATACCTTGGTGGGCGTTGGGCATAGGAGCTTTGGAAGTGCGGTTTAGCAGCTTCAGAATTCCTATCAGCTGTGCAACTTCTCTCTACTCTAGTTGTAGAGCGGCAAATATCGAAGTGCCGGTCACGACAATAGTAGCCACATGGGCGTGGGAGCGCATATGTGGGGCTTCGACGCAATAGTTGAGGCCATCAGTAGTTTTCTTGTGGGTTGAGGCTGTTGGGCCATGATGGGCTAAAGTGGGCCCAATGGGCCTGTGAGCCCAATTGAATAAAATGTATGATGGTGTAGTATGTAGTGAACTAGACTAGGTGAACTTTATATACGTGGCTAGATTTGTGCTAGGTAGGCCACACATGCGCGTGGGCCCGAATGGGCCGAAATCGAGTTCTAGCCCAATAGTCCGGTAAAAATTAGAACTGGTAGCCAAGTTGCTCGAGGCAACTTTAGGCCTTTAAAAAGGCCATTGTAGGTGCAAAATTACAAAAATACCCTTAGTAGGTAAATTACGAAAATACCTTTGTTGGGTAAATTATGAAAATACCCTTGGTAGGTAAATTATGAAAATACCCTTGGTAGGTAAATTACAAAAATACCCTTGGTTGGTAAATTACGAAAATACCTTCGATGGGTAAAATGACCGATATGCCTCTGGAGGGCAAAAATGACGAAGATGCCCCTACATGTTATATGATTATTCTTGTATGTGATTTATGATTGTTATCGTATGATTATTATTGTATGTTGCATTCATGTGTTATTATGTTGCATGGGGATGGGATTATTCGAAAGGGGAAGTGCAGATAGGATTGCATGGTTGCTTGACGATTGTGGATCCACCAAGGCCTTTAGCCACTGAGCGACTATCTTTGCCTTGATAAGTTAGTGCCGCAATCGATTACTACGTAAGGAGTGTAGGGATGGGTGGGTCGATTAAATCCCACAGAGTGCGAGGTTGGACAGAGATGGAGTCTGAGGTTGGTATGGGCATTAATGTATTGCATATGTGGTTTTATTTGAGATGGGCTCAGGCCCAGATAAATATGATTTGTTACATTTATGGGTTAAGGCCCAACTGAGGCTTTCATGGGCTAAGGCCCAATTGCCACCGTTACTGAAATGGGATTCGCCCAAACTGTTGTGATTCATGTTCTTATTGATGAGGGTTATGCACACTGGGTTTTCGTAAACTCGCACCCTCTTTTTAATATTTTTTCTCGGGTAATCCTCAGTAAGCGGTTCGACGTGCTGGAAGACTCGGAGGTGGCCACACTACGAGCAGTTTTGGACTCTAGTATTTTACTTATTTTTAACTTGGGTTAATATTTTGTAATAAGGCCTCTCTTAAATTCTGGTTTTAGTTTTGGATTTTTTAGTTTATTATGTCTTACATCTGCTAAACTTTGTATCACGGTTTTCTAAAATAATATCTTCTTTCAAAATACTACGCTTTCGTGAATAGGTCCTAAACATCACGTTTTCATAAGTCAGTCATTTTAATTAAGTTTTTGCAACCAACAAAGTTTTTTTGGTAATAACTTTTTAATAAATGTCGATTAATAATGAACAAACGCAAACTGGGACTTTAGTTTTTAATATCAAGAAAGGTTTTCAAATGGAACCATGGTTTCTCGAAAAGCACCCCAATATAACATGCCAGATTCGGGCCTAACTTCTAGGCCGAGTTTGGGGTGTTACATTTAGTGGTATCAGAGCCCAAGTTGCAAAACTCGGGCCGTTAGATGGGCTTTAGTGTTTATTTTAAAGATGTTTACAAATGATTTTTAAGTAGTTTTGAAAGGTTTTTGTGTGGCACACCGAGTCTCCAGCTTCGGACCAAGTAAGTTCTCTTATCTATTTTAAATTGTTATTGTTGTAGGTAGATATTGGGCTTACTTTAGATGATAGACTATATTGAGGCCGTAGGAGACTAAAAACTATAGTGAGCTGGCAATTTCGAAAACAACTCTTAACTACTACTTCCATAAAACATTTGTTTAATTATTGGAACTATGAGCTAAATTCATAAAATTTGTAATTCAGATAATTAGGACTAGAGTGCGCAGTAAAAGCGTAGTGGTATATCCGGTATTGTGCGGCTATGAGATAGTTGGAAATTTTGGGGACAAAATTTCTCTAAGGAGGGTAGATTTGTAACATCCTAGAACTGGGCCTAGTAGGATTGGGCCCAATGGGCCTTGGGGTAGTAGCGTTTAAAATTTTTGAGAATAAGAGAATGGTACTGAGGCAAGTTGGACCTATTAGGTGAGTGATTTTGGAACGTTAAGAGGTTTCCATGAAGTCTCGGTTTCAAATGAGGCCTTAGGAAAAAATTTGGTTTTGGTTAAATAAAACCCTAGGAGTTAGTAGTAGGCTTTAAGAATAAAACGTGGGGAAAATGACACAAGTGGAGTGTGTGGTGTAGTGGCAAAGTGATGCCACATAAAAGACAAAGGGGTGACGCCACAAGGAAGGAAGGAGGTCCAAGGTTCAAGTCTTGGCTTTTGCATTTTGGTTTTCTTTTTAAATAGACTTTAGAATTTTGCCATAGGGTTATATTTAGTTGTGCATGGTTTTAGACACAAGAGAAGCTGGGGGCATAGTGGCTAGTGGCGTGAATTGGCTGATGGAAGGGCTTGGGTTCAAATATCATGACAAGCAAGAGAGTATTTATTTTGTGGATTGGACGGGAAGAGTTTGAGTTGGATTTAAACTCTCCTGACAGAGGGATCCCACATCGGAAAGATATAAAGAAGGAATGTGAGAAGCTAGCTATATAAAGAGCATTCTAGGAGGAGAGAAAAGATACCTTGGTGGGCGTTGGGCATAGGAGCTTTGGGAGCGCGGTTTAGCAGCTTCAGAATTCCTATTAGGTGTGCAACTCTCTCTCTACTCTAGTTGTAGAGCGAAAAATGTCAAGTGCCGGTCACGAAAATAGTAGCCACATGGACGTGCGAGCACACGTGCGGGGGCTTCGATGTGATAGTTGAGGCCATCAGTAGTTTTCTTGTGGCTTGAGGCTATTGGGCCACGATGGGCCGAAGTGGGCCCAATTGAATAAAATGTATGATGGTGTAGTATGTAGTGAACTAGACTAGGTGAACTTTATATACGTGGCTAAATTTGTGCTAGGTGGGCCACACAAGCACATGGGCCAAAATGGGCCAAAATCGAGTTTAGGCCCAATAGTCTGGTAAAGATCGAAAATGGTAACCGAGTCACTCGGGGCAACTTTAGGCCTTCAAAAAGGCCATTGCAGGTGCGAAATTAAGGAAAATACCCTTGCTGGGTAAATTATAAAAATACCCTTGGTGGGTAAATTACGAAAATACCTTTGGTGGGTAAATTATGAAAATACCCTTGGTGGGTAAATTACGAAAATACCCTTGGTAGGTAAATTACGAAAATACCCTTGGTAGGTAAATTACAAAAATATCCTTGGTTGGTAAATTACGGAAGTACCCTCGATGGGTAAAATGACCAATATGCCCCTAGAGGGCAAAAATGATGAAAACGCCCCTACAAGTTATATGATTAATCTTGTATGTGATTTATGATTGTTATCGTAGGATTATTACTTTATGTTGCATTCATGTGCTATATGTTGCATGGGGATGGCATTATTCGAAAGGGAAAGTGCAGATAGGATCGCATGGTCGCTTGACGACTGTGGATCCACCGAAGGCTTTTAGCCACCGAGCAACTATGCTACACCGATAAGTTAGTGCCACAACCGGTGCTACATAAGGAGTGTAGGGATGGGTGGGTCGATTAAATCCCCACAGGAGTGTAGGGTTGGACAGGAGATGGAGTGCAGGGTTGGTATGGGCATTAATGTATTGCATATGTGGTTTTATTTGAGATGGGCTCAGGCCCAGATAAATATGATTTGTGACATTTATGGGTTAAGGCCCAACTGAGGCTTTTATGGACTAAGGCCCAATTGCCACCAAGCATCGAAATGGGATTCTACCTAAACTGTTGTGATTCATGTTCTTATTGATGAGGGTTATACACATCGAGTTTTCGTAAACTCACACCTCTTTTAATATTCTTTTCTCGTAATCCTCGTAAAGCGGTTCGATGTATTGGAGGACTCGAGGTGGCCACACTACGAGCGATTTGGACTCTAGTATTTTACTTATTTTAACTTGGGTTAATATTTTGTAATAAGGCCTCTCTTAAATTCTGATTTTAGTTTTGGATTTTTAGTTTATTATGTCTTAAATCTGCTAAACTTTGTATCACGATTTTCCAAAGTAATATCTGCTTTCAAAATACTACGCTTTCACGAATAGGTCGTAAACATCACATTTTCATAAGTCAGACATTTTAATTAAGTTTCCGCAACCAACAAAGTTTTTTTGGTAATAACTTTTTAATAAATGTCGATTAATAATGAACAAACGCAAACTGGTACTTTAGGTTTTAATATCAAGAAAGGTTTTCAAATGGAAACATGGTTTCTCGAAAAGCACCCCAATGTGACACGCTAGATTCGAGCCTAACTTTTAGGCCGGGTTTGGGGTGTTACAAGCTACATTGTAATTTTGTTTAGTTGAAAATGAACAAGATTGTTGACAACTTGATGTGTTTAAGTTGCTGAATAATTTGTTTGGTTGGCTTGTTTTAGTGTACAAGCAATATTTCACAGCTTATTAGGCTGATTAGTGGTAGTAGTTGTGTTTGGTAGAAAAAAGTTATCTATAAAAGTCATGTATTGCTTTGTTTATGATCATGAAAATCAGTTCTTCCTTCTTTGCTGCACATTTGTGAGGAGCAAGTAAGATGTTTCATGCATCTTGCTACTTTGTTCTTTGTCTCATTTTCTGCTTTTGTTGATGATAAAACACCAACAATTGGTATCGTGAGCCTAAGTCTTTGAGGGCCATTGATTTTGCTTCTGCTGCTTGTTAAGAAAGATAGAAGTTCTCAAATCCTGTTATGTTTGAGGGATGATTATTAAGGCCACAACAGCTCACCCCTGTAAGACTCCCAAACAATCTTGGGATAACCTAAAGGAGGAGTTGATGGAGTAGGAACAAGCCAAAAAAATTGCAAGCCAGTTGGTGGACGATCTAAATGTAAGCCAAAGGTGGGTACAAGCCAGAGTGGTGGATGGTCTAAGTGCAAGCCAAAGTGGCGGACATTCTAAATGAAAGTCAAAGTGGTGGATAGTTTAAGTGCAATCCAAAAGTAGGTGAAAGTCAAAGTGGCGGACAGTCCAAGTGCAAGCCAAAGTGGTAGACAATCTAAATGCAAGTTAAATTTGGTGTAAGCAAGACTCCATATGAAGAAAAAAATTGTCGAAAAAGACTGGGATAGTTAGGTTTGCGACTCAGATTTGGTTGAGAATGAGGCTAAGGTTGTAGATGAATTGTTTGAGTAGGGTCAGCTTGAAACAAAGCATCTTGGGACTACCAAGCTAAAAAAATTGACAAATGATTGGTATTTGCAGCATGAATACCAAGGAAGAGTGTTGAAAAGTGCCCAACCATGCTGCTGTAATGATTTTGTTGAAGAGCTTGCAGCTTGTATGTATGTTAGAGCTCGTATGCTTGCTGCAATAGCAAGTTCTTGTTTAGTTACATTGTAATTTTGTTTGGTTGAAAATGAACAAGCTTGATGACAACTTAATATGTTTAGGTAGCTGAATAAATTGTTTGATATGCTTGTTTTAGTGTAAAAGCAATGTCTCACAACTTACTAGAATGATTAGTGGTATTAGTTGTGTTTGGTAGAAATATTATCTATAAAAGTCATGTATTACTTTATTTATGGTAATAAAAATCAATTTTTCATTCGTTGCTGCATGTTTTTAAGCAAGTACAATGTTTCACACATCTTGCTACTTTATTATTTTTTTCCTATTTTGTGCTTTTGCTACTGATTAAACGCCAACAAAAAGAACAATGAAAGAAGACCAACTGGTTGTTAGTTTCCAGAATCTAATAGCGAGTAGGAAGAGATATTAATGAATTTGAAAATATTGATGCTGGTTGTGGGTCAGGAGATGAACATGGTCAGGAGTAATCCACACAGCCTAGCAACATGGCTGTGTGGGACATATAACTTAGACACACGGGCGTGTCATGGACTATGTGCATACTGGAGATATTTTTTTTAATTTTCTCTGGACACATATAGTCACGGAGAGTTACATGGCCTGGTGACACGACCATGTGACCCACACACTCCTTGGTACGGCCGTAGGAGAAGCAAACAATAAACCCACACAGCCTGATTGAATCCACACGACCTAACAACAGGGTATGTTAAGTAAATTTCATATTGACTTACTAAGGATTCCATATGCTTATCCATTGTTTCCCTTTTCTTTGTAGATTGTTGAATTGAGATTTCTCTTTATATGAACTCAGAAAGAAATATATCAAGTGGCGGTACCTTAAAAAGGAAAAAAGGGAGAATTTTAGAATTGAAGGAAGAGAGCATGTATGTGCAAAGTATGAATGGGAATTCATCCGACTTAGTAAGTACGCCTGAGAGATTGTGCCGATAGAAGATGAAATGTGCACCTCTTTTGAGTGGGGTCTGAACAAAGATATCCGAATGTTAGTAGGAGTAGATGAATTGAAAGAGTTTGTAGTTTTATCTGAAAGAGCACAGAAGATGGAAAACATGTGCAATGAAAAGAAACATGCCAAATTGAAGCTCCGAGATTCCGGTAAATGGAGTATGACTAGATCGTTTCAAGCTCCTCCATCGAAAAAGTCAAAAGATGTTCATAGTCGTTTTTCATTTCCGTCAAGGTTTTCGAGGGGCCGAGAACATTTAAATTATTCGACAGCCTTGAGAATGAGAAAAACCTAACTCTAATTGACACTATCAATTGCGCAGACCATTTAAATTAGATAGCTAGTTCCCATGACATCATCCAATTACACACCCAATCAAACCATGCCTATTTGTTCTTCAATAAAATAAAATGACAATTACGGATCAAGTTATTTTCAACAACCGTGTATTGTTCAAAGCATCGAACAAGGAGTCTTTCTCAAAATGAAGCCAAAAGCGATACTAAGAGACGATCTTTTATCTTTCTCATAATTTAGAGAAAAAAGTGAATATCAAGGCAAACAAGAGATGAAGTGCAGTTTCAAATCTCACAGTTCCAACACCAATTTTTTGTTAGCCTTAGGCTAGACTGAAATTTAACTAGACTTGATAAAATAATAAGCAATGAAAAATAAAAAAGAATTTTTTTAATTAAAACGGGAAATACGGAATAAAGGTGGAGACGTTTGAAATTCCCAGTAATGGGACTTACATTTATATATTGAAAGTTGGTACTTGTATATATAGTAGAAGATAGATAAACAATGAAGCACCAAATTTAGTATAATCCATATCCAAAATTCATTGAAAAATGTAAAGGGCTCGGAAACAGAACATGTTTTTCTCTTGTTGAGATGATGATGATAGCAAGGCCATGGTTAACTTGGTAAAGGAGATTGAAACCGTGACTTGTTCAATGTTTGAGAATTTGTTGTCCCTTATCGCAGGGCCAAAAGAACAATGAAAGAAGACCAGCTGGTTGTTAGTTTCCAGAATCGAATAGCAAACAGGAAGAGACATTAATGAATTTGAAAATGTTGATGCTGGTTGTGGGTCAGGAGATGAACACATCGTGTTGAGATGCAAAACCAGCTAAAGGACTCGTATTGGCTAAAAAACCAGTAGTAATAATAATATAGAAATAATTTCATTCCCATACATGTGTTGCTGCATAAAAAAGTAAATTGTTAGAAGCAAGCGGATCTTGCTTCCTTCCAGAACCTAATCAACAAGACAGCTATAACAAGAAGGCTAGACAAGTTAAAAGCAAATGATTCATTAATACAAGGCATTGAATGTAGTACCACCGTGCGCATTATTATATAATATTTGTATAAATGGATATTATGGCATGAAAACTAGTAGTGTTTGTTGCTACCGAAGGGTGATGAGTTGTTGTGATTGTGGAGAGGAGACACAGCAGAAACATTTTGGCGATAGTTGTGGGGATCGAGATCGAGTTAGTTCATGTTGCTTGCTTCCAATTGATATTTAAAATGATTGAGATTCCTCGTGTCTGCCCTCAACCTGTAATATATATGTTGAGCAGATGGTAAGGGGACTACAGCAAATAGCTAAGCAGAGTTGAAAACACATCGCTTTTGCGTAACAAGAAAATGGCAGCCTCTTACCATGCTCGATCAAACAGCTTGCCTTCAAGGCAACACCCCATCGTTTCACAAATCGACGAGAACTGGAACCGATTGAGGCATCTCAATCAGCCGCTACATCATCATCGATAGGCCACAATCTAAGTGGTCTTCAGGATTTGCATGAAAGTGTTGATGTATTGCTTCAATTTCCCCTCACCCAACAAGCTCTCGCCCAAGAGAAGCAAAGGGAAATGGTTGAAGAGCATTTGGATGGATCTCTCATGCTCTTGGATGTATGTACCACTGCCAAGGATGCCTTGTTGCAGACAAAGGAATGCACACAAGAGCTTCAATCAATTTTGCGCAGAAGACGTGGAGCCGAAGGGCTTGCTAATGAATATAGGAAATACTTGACATCTAGGAAAGCCATGAAAAAGGAAATCTGCAAGGCCTCAAAGAACTTGAAGCATATACAGAATAAACTCAATACTCCTGGCGAGAATGGAGCTGTGATTAGCATCTTAAGAGATGTAGAAGCAGTTACCATCAGCGTGCTAGAATCCGTATTGTCCCTTATTTCAGGGCCAGAGGCAGAATCAAAATCGAGCCGTTGGTCGCTGGTTTCGAAGCTAATGCACAAGAAGAAAGTAATGTGCGAAGATGAACAGAAAGCAAATGAAATTTTGAGTGCTGAAGCCGCAGTGCGTTACTGCTTCAAATCCGAAAACATGAAGCATGTCGAGAACGTGCAAAAGGAGCTTCAAAGCTCAGAGTTGAGCATCCAAGATCTTGAAGAAGGCCTTGAAACCCTCTCGAGGCGTATGATCAAAACTAGAGTTACTGTTCTTAATATCATCAGCTGTTAAATATTGGCATCGCAGTTGTACATATATACTGTAATTTTACAGAGGTTATACAATAGAAAAGAAATACAAAGATTATAAATCTTCTTTCTCAAAATTCTATCTCTTGTGAAATCATTTAGTTATATTTCCAAAATGGTTGCAGTAATTTTTTACTTCAAACATATTCAACCACGAACAAGAAAAAAACTTGAAAAATACTTCCATCCAGCAATGCTAATATCTAAAACTTACACCTGAATCCCAGTAACTTAGACCTACCTTTAATTTTCCCAATGTGAATTATAGAGCCTCATATCACAACTGGTATCTTGGAATATCCCATGAAACATTTCTATGAATATGTGGGCTGCCAGGATTCCTCTTGTCCCACTGAAGACAATGGAAGACTTGCTAAAATTTAAAAACTCCATGCCCGTCAGTTTATCACATGGAAGATGGCAATGAAAAGATGCTAATTTGATATTATGTTAATCATAAAATTTTCTTATGTTAGGGGAAATGGAAGCAAGGATCAGAAAGTGGATCTTGTTCAACTTCAAACCCTTCTTGGTTGTCAAATTGCATGAAAAATAATGGTAAGTGCTAACACACGTGGAAATAATGAATTGGTTGTCTGTTTTTCCTTAATATATTTGAAAAATGTCACCAACTCCCGTGCGTTGGCAACTAGGATGGTTTCAACGTGTGCAAAGAACTGGCAAGGATATATATAATAAAGTGCTTGGATAGTGAGCTGGAGAGATGGTAGAGGGGACATATTGCATGAACATTGCTGCCACCCTTTGATCGACATCTTAATTAATCATGTCAACATTAGCAGATAGAAGAAGCATTTGAGATTCCCTTTGTCTCCATGGATTGATATGCATATACATATATATAACTTGGGAGCAGATGCCTAGTATTTCTGTGAAAATTGTAAGAAACGTTATTCAACAAATAGGCTTCTTTGCTCAAAACCAAAAAAATGGCAGCCACTCGATCCAACTGTTTCCCCCGCTCATCTAGACAACACCTACTAGCAACAGAAGTTAAATGAGCATTTGAATAGATTGAGGGCAACACCCACTAGCAACAGAAGTTAATGAGCATTTGAATAGATTGAGGGCTTCTAAAGAGGCATCTACTTCTTCATCATCAATAAGCCATAAACTAAATGGCTTTCAAGATTTGTATGATTGTGTTGTTAAGTTTCTTCAGTTGCCTCTGTCCTATGATGCTTTAGCCCACGAATGTGCTGATGAGTTGTTGGATGGTTCTCTTAGACTCCTCGACCTTTGTAGCACTGCTAAAGATATTGTGCTGCAAACAAAAGAAAGTGCAAGTGAACTTCAATCGGCTTTGCGTCGAAGGAAAATCGAAGAAGCTGAGATCGTAAGTGAAGTGAGGAAATACATGAGCTCCAGGAAAGTTGCCAAAAAGACTATCCACAAAGCTTTGGGAAACTTGAAGGTCATACAAAGGAAAAACACAATCTCACCTTCAGAAACTATTAGCATGCTGAAGGAGATTGGAGCAGTGACTTGTTCTATGTTTGAGGATTTGTTATCTCCCATCTCCGGACCAAAGCCTGGAAGTTGGTTATTAGTTTCAAAACTATTGCATCAAAGAAGAATAGCGTGCGAAGATGCTAGAAGAAACGTGAATGAATTCGAAAAGGTTGATGTTGCTTTGAAATCCTTCGGAATAACCAAAATTGAGATCATAAATCTTGAGATGCAAAACCAGTTAAAAGACTTGGAGTTGTTTATTCAAGATCTTGAAGATGGACTTGAATGCCTCTTCAGGTGTATGATCAAAGAAAGAGTTTCGCTTCCTAACATCCTTACCCTATAAAAAACCAAACCCAACTTTGGATTACATCATGTATAGAAATCAAATATACATACATACATATAAATGAAATACTCTTTTCTATTTCCATACGACAAAAGTGTTGAGATTTGGCCTGCAATGTAACATTGGACCAGCTACAACATTGCAGCAGTTCAACATGTAGACTAGCAATGGATCGAGAGAAGTTGCTTATTTTGTTGATCTTGTTTCAATGTAACTTAGTTTAGTTTCATTGTTAATTTGTTCAACTAAGTTAGTAGGATTAGTTCATGACATGAACTTGATGTAATAGCTGAAATGTCAGCTAGTCTTTGCATGCAATTTATGTTGTATTAGTTGACCTTAGTGGGAGTAGTTATTTCATTAGGTAATAGTCATTTTGACTATGCATCTTATGTATTTATGTTTTACTTTCAATGAAATGAATGATGATAACTTTCAGTCATTATTTTATGTGTGTTCAAGTTCTCTTTGCATAATATTTCTGGTTTTATCTTTTCTTCTTTGTTTTCTCGTGTGATCATATGCAAACCTCATGCATAGTGCTTGTTGAGATGCTGCCATTGTTCCAACAATTGGTAATCAGAGCCTGCCTTCTTTGAGGACCTCTTTTGTTGGTGTTTTTTTTTGTGAAAACAAAGTTTGAAAAGGAAGAAACCTTTTTTGTTGGTCTGTTTGTATTGTTGCTGAAACATGAGCTTCACACCACCACCACCAATTGTGTTTGCTAGAGAGAACTACCACATTTGGGTAGTTAAGATGAAAACTTACCTCTAAGCACATGATTTGTGGAGTGTAATGAAGAATGATGCTGAGCCACCTCCATTGAGAGCCAATCCAACCATTGCTCAGATTAGGCAGCATAGTGAGGAGCGAGCATATAAGCACAAAGCCATGGCCTGCTTGTAGAATGGAGTGTCTGATGTGATCTTCACTCGGATTATAGCTTGTGACTCACCTAATCAAACTTGGGAAAGGCTGAAGGAGGAGTTTATGGGATCAGACAAGACTAGGCAGCAACAAGTGATCAACCTTAGAAGAGAATTTGAGAATTTGAAGATGAAAGAATCAGAGACTATCAAGCAGTACTCTGATAGAATAATGGCTACTGTCAACAACATTAGGCTCTTATGAGAATATTTCAGTGAGAACAGGGTTGTTGAGAAGGTTATCATCACTCTCCCTGAGAGGTTTGATCCAAAGATCTCCTCATTGGAGGAATTGAGGGACCTCACAACCATTTCCTTGTTTGAGTTGGTGAACTCCCTTTATGCACTTGAGTGGAAAAGAGCCAATGGGCAGGAATAGCATCCTGAGGGAGCTTTCCAAGCAAAAGCCAGAGAAAGTTCGAGCTCAAGTCAGAGACCAAAGAAGCCTTGGGTTGACAGAAAGGAAAGATCAAGAAGAGATGCAGAGAGAAGGAGGTTTCCACCTTGCATACACTGTAAGAAGACTAATCACTTGGAGAAGCTGCTGGAACATGCCAGATATTCAGTGCAAAAGTTGTAAGCAGTATGGTCACGATAAGAAGGTGTGTAGGAACAAAGACAAAGCACAACCTCAGCAGCAAGTTTAAGTTAAAACTGCTGAGGACCTTCAAGCTCAGGAGGAGCATGTTTTTACTACCTCATGCTTAGTAACCACAAGCAAAGTCAAATATAGTTGGCTTGTGGACAGTGGCTGCTCACATCACATGGCATCTGATGAAAGCTTTTTTAAGGAGCTCAACAGGAGCTTCACCTCAAGAATCAGAATTGGCAATGAGAGCTTGATTGAAGCCAAAGACAGAGGTGATGTTGTGATTAACATTGGTTCAGGTAACAAGCTGATTTTAGATGTGCTTTATGTGCCTGATATAGATCAGAACTTTCTTAGTGTTGGTCAGTTGGTTGAGAAAGGTTATTCTCTAGTTTTCAAGAATGATTCATGTGTTATTGAAGACTTGCACGATCAGGAAATGGTCTCAGTACCTATGGCTGAAAAATGTTTCATGCTTGATGTAAGTCAACTCAAGAAGAAGGCTTATACAAGTCTAGCTGACAGTGCTGGCCTATGGCATATGAGACTAGGCCATGTTAATTTCAGGCCATTGGATTTATTGCATAAGTAAAATTTGGCTGAAGACATGGCCAAGGTTGAGTTAGTTGATATTGTTTGTAAAGTATGCCAGCTTGGTAAGGAAGCTAGGCTTCCTTTTCCAGTCAACAAGGTATGGAGAGCTCGAGAGAGGATTGAGCTAGTGCACTCTGATGTTTGTGGTCCAATGAAAACCCCTTCACTGAATGGCAGTAAGTACTTTGTTTTATTTATTGATGATATGACCAGATTCTAATGGGTTTACTTCTTGAAGCAGAAATCTGAAGTGTTTGATGCCTTTAGCAAATTTAAGGCTATAGCAGAGAATCAAATAGGGTGCAAGATCAAGGCTTTGAGGACAGACAATGAGGGCTGAATACTTGTCTGAAAGATTTCAGAAGCTGTGTGAGCAAGCTAGGATCCATCATCAGCTAACCACAGTGTATACTCCTCAACAAAATGGAGTATGTAAGAGGAAGAATAGGACTATGATGAACATGGCCAGATGCTTACTATTTGAAAGTGAGCTGCCAAGCACATTTTAGGCTGAGGCTGTCAACACCTCAGTATATTTGCTCAACAAACTTCCAACACATGATGTGAAGGAGAAAACACCATTTGAGGCATGGCATGGACACAAGCTATCAGTTTCTTATTTGAAAGTGTTTGGATGTGTGTGTTATATGCTTGTACCTGCTAAAAGAAGAACCAAGCTTAAGGAAAGGTCAGCTCCAAGCATATTTGTTGCCTACATCAGCACTAAGAAGGGCTACAGGGTATATGATCCCTCAACCAAGAAGATTTTGGTGAGTAGGGATGTCAAGTTTGATGAAGAAAAGACTTGAAGCTGGGAGGGTTCTAATTCAAGTTAGTTTGAAAAAGATTTGGTTGATGGCAGCCTAAGACTAGCTAAAATGAGGTCAACAATGCAGACTTGGATGATCCTCATGTGAGAGGCACCAGGACCATTGCTGATATTTACCATAGATGCAATGTGGCCATAGTTGAGCCTTCGAGCTTTGAAGAAGCTGTTAAAGAAAAGTACTGGAAAAAGGCCATGGAAGCTGAATTGGAAATGATTCACAAGAATGAAACTTAGGATCTAGTAAATAGACCTGATCAGAAGAAGGTCACAGGTGTCAAGTGGGTTTTTCGAGCAAAATTCAATGCCGATGGCTCATTGAACAAACACAAGGCTAGGCTTGTTGTGAAAGGGTATAGCCAGCAGTATGGCATTAATTTTTTTGGAGACATTTGCTCCAGTATCAAGGCTGGACACTATCAAACTCCTGTTTGCTTTGGCTACATAGAAACAATGGAAAATTCACCAGTTGAATGTTAAATCAGCCTTCTTGAATGGTTTTCTTAAGGAGGAGATTTACATAGAGCATCCAGATGATTTCAAAGTCCAAGGAAATGAGGACAAGGTTTACAAGTTGAAAAAAGGCACTATATGGCCTGAAGTAGGCACCTCGAGCCTGGTATGACAGGATTGACACTTACTTGTCTAAGCTTGGATTTGAGAAGAGCTTGAGTGAGCCAACACTCTATATGAAGAAGTCCAACAATGAAACCTTGCTAATTGTTTCAATTTATATAGATGACTTGCTGGTGACTGGAGCAAGGATGACTTAATTCAAGAGTTCAAAGCACAAATGAAAAATGTGTTTGACATGACTGACTTAGGAATCATGACATACTTCCTTGGTATGGAAGTGAATCAGACTGATCAAGGTATTTTCATCAATCAACATGCTTTTTCTTTGAAGATCCTCAACAAATTTTGCATGGAAAACTGCAAATCAGTGAGCACAACTCTGGCTCAAGGAGAGAAGCTAACAAGCATTGAGGATCATGAAAGAGTTGATGAAAGGGAGTATAGAAGCCTAGTTGGTTGCTTGTTTTACTTGACAGCAACCAGACCTGATCTTATGCATGCTGTTAGTTTGCTATTGAGGTTTATGCATTGTTGCAATGTGATGCATTTCAAAGCTGCCAAGAGGGTGCTTAGATACATTAAAGGAACATTGAGTTATGGGGTCAAGTTCAAGAAAGAAAGTGAGCTTAGGATGGTTGGTTACTCAGAAAGTGACTGGGCTAGATCTGTTGATGACATGAAGAGGACCTCGAGCTACTTATTTACCCTTGGCTTAGGTGTGTTTTTTTGGTGCTCAAAGAAGCAACAGACTGTTGCTCAGTCCACAGTTGAAGCAAAGTACATTGCAGCAGCAGCAACAGTTAATCAAGCTATTTGGCTTAGAAAGTTGCTATGTGATCTAAATGAAGAGCAACTTGATCCTACTAAAATTTTGGTTGACAATCAGTCAGCTTTTGCCATAGCCAAGAATCCAGTTTTTTATGGCAAGACAAAGCATTTTAAGATTAATCTTCATTTTGTTAGAGAGGCTGAACAGTCTAAGGAGGTCAGCCTTGTTCATTGCAGCTCACAAGACCGATTGGCAAACATTCTGACCAAGCCACTTGGTACATCATGGTTTGAGTTTTTGAGAAGCTCAATTGGTGTTTGTTGCATACAGTTCAAGGAGGGTGTTGAGATTTGGCTGTAATGCAACATTGGACTAGCTACAACATTGCAGCAGTTCAACATGTAGACTAGCAATAGATCGAGAGAAGCTGCTTATTTTGTTGATCTTGTTTCAATGTAACTTGGTTTAGTTTC
Organism: Gossypium rotundifolium; assembly: GCA_025506655.1. Classification (NCBI taxonomy): domain Eukaryota; kingdom Viridiplantae; phylum Streptophyta; class Magnoliopsida; order Malvales; family Malvaceae; genus Gossypium; species Gossypium rotundifolium. Next base: position 150,221,408 of record CP106733.1, on the reverse strand, counting down.
ATTGTTAATTTGTTCAACTAAGTTAGTAGGATTAGTTCATGACATGAGCTTGATGTAATAGCTGAAATGTCAGCTAGTCTTTGCTTGTAATTTATGTTGTATTAGTTGACCTTAGTGGGAGTAGTTATTTCATTAGGTAATAGTCATTTTGACTATGCATCTTATGTATATATGTTTTACATTCAATGAAATGAATGATGATAACTTTCAGTCATTATTTTATGTGTGTTCAAGTTCTCTTTGCATAATATTTCTGGTTCTATCTTTTCTTCTTTGTTTTCTCGTGTGATCACATGCAAACCTCATGCATAGTGCTTGTTGAGTTGCTGCCATTGTTCCAACATAAAGCTCCCTGTTATTTTTCCTCTTTCAGTATCATTTGTTTTAATCTTCTTTTCTTCCAGAGAAAACAAAAAAGTTACATAAAATAGTAACTAGATAGTAATGAAACAAAGTTAACCTTGGGTTTTTGTATTTTACTTTATTTTTAAATATGATGCAATTAATTTATCAAGTTTGAGGCTAGTAAGATTCCTTTTGTCTCTAAATTAAACAACAATCAATCCATTCACATGGATGCATGCATTAATAGTGATAACAGCAAGCTTATATCCAAATCTATCACACGTTTCAATTGATGAAAAATGGTGAGGCCAGCTTGTTGCCAATTATCAACTATTAAACTCCACCCTTTTTTCTATTTGTTGGCAATTTGTGTAGAAATTATTAAGCTTGCATGCAGATATTGCCTCCCTCCACAAATCCTTGTTTTTACAAATAGTTGAATTGTAGTAGGAACAAGATAATCGTATAATAAACTCCACCCATTTTTTTTGGGAGGTTTAGGTTTGAGTTTAAAGTTGGAGAAAAACACTTTGTTTGTGCCAATATGTGCAACATGCAAAAGCATATTAAGAAGTTTGAGTTGTTTTCTCATTGTTACAAAAACATTTGTCTTAGTAGAAAAATCGTGATTAAGTTAGCGCTTTTGTACTTTTGAAATCCTTTCCAAATTTTACAAATAATTGAATTGTAGTAGGAACAAAACAACTCTCAAATAAATAAGGTCAAAGAGGTGAGTTTATGTCCCTCTCCAGGTATAACATGAACACACATATCATAATGAATAATGCAAGCATGGTGCCAAACCACGGGACGAGTCACAATGAGGTGCCAAACCTCGGTGTCCCAAAGACACAATGTGATACCAAATCACCGGTGACCGCGATCCACAAATCTGGTGATGGGGCCAACCCATCGTGTGATACCAAATCACTAGCGTCAATCCCAGTAAAATCAACCGTGGGGCCCAACCTTTGTGGTGCTAAGCCACCGGGACGAGGCGCGGAGGTGCCAAACCTCCGGTGACCCAAAGTCACAAAATATCATTGTGGTACCAAACCACTTTGGAGGTGCCAAACCTCCGTGTCCCAAAGACACAGTGTCCCAAAGACACGGATATCATACTCCCCCTCCTCTCATATCACCCAATCACATATCATACTAGATGCAAAATCGTGCAATCATGCTATCATGCTCACATGCTTAACATGGCATCTCAAAGTATCAAAAATCATGATATCATCATCATCACATAACTCATAGTGAAACGGACTTACCCGAATCCATATCCATACCTCAATGGGTATCGCAATAATCAATCACACTGTTCCATTTACACAACAGGTTATTACATTATTAAGTTAAGATAGTGTGTTGGTTTACACACCTGATATATCGAAGATTAAATCCTAAGAGCCGATCAAAATCTTTTGATCACCTCAACGACGTAAACACCTTTGCGAATGGTTCGGTTTCCAACCAGCCAGAACCAATAATGCTTCTTACCAACCGATCACACCTAGAAAAGAATAATGGTTAATCTCTCCTCATGAAACTTAAAGCAAATGGAACAAATTAACAAATAGATATCGAAATCGAGTTTAGGTGCAATGAAAGAAGTAGAAAAGTATTTAGAGGATGAAGTTTGACACAAATGAACAAAAAGGAAGGAAGTGGGAGAGAAAAGAACTTTCTACTAATGACCAAAATCGGCAAGGTATGATTGTGGTAGCTTTCGGTTTAGATGAAGAAGAAGATGGAGGATGTAAGTTTTGGTGAAGTGTGTTACGATCAAAAAGGGAGAGAAGAAGGCTAGTTTGGTTTACAAGCAACAAGAGAAGAAAGGAATAAAAAGAAAAGATGGAAGCAACAAGCAAATTCGGCATCTAAGAAAAATTGGGAGAGTTTTCTTGACATTCTACTTACCAAAAAAATGACCAAAAGATATCATTGTTGATACTAGCTAAAGTCGAAAATGCCTAAGTTGCCTAAGAGAAAATCGGCACTCTCCTCCCTAAGCTTACCAACCGCCAACTCCCCAAAATCTCCCCAAAATGCTAGAATCTACCGTTTGAATGAGTTGACAAGGTCCAAGCTAGAGTTCAAATTTGCCACAACTCTTCCCTCCATGCCACAAAATGCCAAAATGGGGCACTATTGTTGAAATGTGCAAACAATACCAAAAATAAAATAGCCCTTAACCCGGATATTACAAAGAGTTTACAACACCTTATACATCTGAGCAAAATTACGCAGTAAAACGCTAGAACTGCACTATTGTTGAAATGTGCAGAAGCATGGTGAAACAGTTGTCGCAACAGTAGAATATGCAACTGAAATTATGCTCCACTTAGTCTTGTAGTCTATAGAGACTAGATCTCATCAGAAATGGTTAGTAGAGTGACTAAATGATAAAATTCTCATTTCTACCGTAAAAGAACAATGATGTAATTTTCACCCCAATGAATTCATATTAAAGGTTGAATGTGAGTTATGAGAATTGAGTGGCTAAATAATTATTTGTTGTGAAAAAATTGATCTAAATGGTAAAATGGAAATCTTTCCAAAAGGGCATTTTGGCCATTTCTTAAGAATATACACAATCCCTCCAAGAAAAAGAATATTCATAACTTATACAAGTGGAAACCCAAATACCAAAACCTAAGTAACTTGAGTCTCAAAACTAGTTCCAAGTGGAGTCGCCTAGCTGCATAACGTGTTAGTCGAGAACCTAGCAAGCTAGACACGAAAACCTAAAAACATGGTGCTATCACTAACCAATTCGAGCTAGTCTGGTTAACCACCTTATTGCCTAATGTTTGAAGACTAAACTTAATATGAATATAAGGAAAAAAACTTAAATACTAAGCCTTGGTCTCGTTACCAAAATCTAGGTTCGGGAGTATGATTACGTGTGTGGAGTGTTTGAGAATCCCTACAACACTTATTTAAACATATTCCTATAAAGTTTGGTGTTTAGGGTTTTTAAATCAAAATTCTAAGCACAAATTTAAATATACCTGTAATGCCCAAAATTTGGGCCTAGAAGGAATGGGCCTTGAGTAGGGGAACAGTGAAGGTTGCACATAAGTATTTGGATGTGCAAGGGAAGGACACAAAAAAATAACTGCTTGAGTGGTTAAGGTTCCTAAGAAGTGTTGGAGAAGTCTTGGGTTCAAACCTAGGCTTTAGCAAAAATTTTAGTTTTTAAGTGAATAAAACCATTGGTGCTTGATAGTAGGCCTTTTAGATATGTGTGGTTAAAATATGACACAAGGAGCTAGTTGGTAAGGTGGTTGGTTGTGTGATTTAAGTTGCAAGGGAGCTTGGGTTCGAGTTTCATGTTGTGCAAGGGAGTATTTATTTTACTTACTTGCTGCATGAGAGGTGGAGCTTGACTGAAATTCTTCATATTGGAATTTGAAATGGTTATGGAGAAAGTTAAGGAGAAATTCGGGGAGATAATCTGGGTTGTTAGGACAGAGTATCATGGAATTTTGAAATATGAGGTTGGAGAAAATTGTGGAGCAAATAAAGGAACTTAAAATTGGGAGTGGTGTAATCGAATGGGGAAACTTGTGTATGAGAAATTCGGTTAGGAGGGGGAGTTTATGAGCATCATCGATTTTGGTGTGTTCTTTTGGTTTTGTTTCGTTTTTGGGTTTTTGGCAAAATAGTGTCGGCTTCTGTCAACTATGTTCCCTCTTGTGCCAAATTTCTCCTTTTGTTTTATTCTTGCTCTCTGTTTCTGACTTGTCGTTAGTCTCTCTTCTTTGGCCGAATATACTCTTCATTCCCTCCCTCGATTCTTTTTGGTTATAGTTGTCTTTCTTCCCATCTGACATTGGTGACCGAATATACATTACCTTTTCCCTCCTCTATTCTTTTCAAATCATTCCTTCTATCACCCCTTCTTTTTAGTACCCAAGCCATTTTACTTTATCCCTTACTCCTTCACTTCTGTCTTCGATTCAACAACTAATCTTTGGCAACCGATCGATCACTCTATCGCAACTTTCTTTTCTTTGGTTGTTGATTTTGGGTAGCCGAATCTTCCATCTCTAGTGTGTGCGTTTCTTTTTGTGCCTTGGTTTAGGGCATACTATTGTAGGCCGATTCTTCCTCCTCTTAATATTAAATCTATGATTCGGTAAGTATGTGTTTATTAAGGATAATGTATTGTCACATATGTGCATTAATGGAAGGTTCGATTCATATGCAGATAATCATTGAGGGTCTATAATCCTCTTTCGTCAGCTATCTAAGTAGGTTAAATCCACGCTCATTCAAGCAATGTGATAGTAAATAATCTTTTGTAATAGGTTGGATTGCACGTGGGCTAGTTTACTCATTATCATGAACAGGTGTGTAACTATTTTCCGTAAATGATGATCAGCTTAAAAGCCAAAAGGGTGTGTAACCATACACCAAACTTGTTATTGTCAAGACCCGAAAACGTGTGTAATCACGCCCCTCTCTTCTGTGAATTGGAAAAAGCTGAAAAAGCTAAAACTTCGGTATTAGTGGCCCCATGAGCGTACGATCCCACGTGTGATAAACCGAGCCCACCAATCGTGGGTGATAGACTGTAGAGGCCACCACGAGTGTTCTCGTGCACTTGGGCCGACATGGGCCTCGTTTGGCCAAAATGGGCCATGTGGGCCTAAATGGGCTCGTGGGCCCCACACGGATAAAATCTGTAATAATTGGCAAATAATGGACTGGGCTATGTAGTTCACATAGCCGTTATTGAATTTGGGCTACATGGGCCACACGAGCGTGTGGGCCCACTTGGGTCGAATATTAGGCCTTGGGCCCATTTACATCGTTATGACCATTTAGGTTATCTGTGTCGCTCGAGGCGACTGTAGACCTTCGAGAGGTCGTTATCTGCACTGAAACCCCAAAATGAGTAAATGAACGAAATACCCCCATAGGGTAAAATGAACGAAATACTACCTAACACCCCAAACCCTGCCTATGCATTGAGACTAGATTTGGTTTGTTACATGAATCGAAACTATTTTAAAATCTTCAATAAGTTGAAAACTACAATATTATTTTTTATTACGGGTTTAATAAAAATCAAGAGTATTTTAATTTGATGAATATTAGAAAACGTTAGTTGAAAACATTATTAACATTGTAATATTAAAACCCTTAGGTAATTTGTTTAAGAGTTAACAATAATAAAATATTTATAAAGGAATTTCATATATTTGAAAACCCAAATTTATTTTAATAAAACATCATATAATTATAGCCCATATTTAAAAGTCCAAAATATAGTTTAAAACCAAACACACATATAAATCCATAAATTATTTATAGAGGCCCTTATTACATTAACCCAAAATAGTAAAATACTTATTAAAAAGTTCGAGTTTAATAAACCCATGTTTTGCAAGATGGCCTCCACGAAGTCATCCTCGGCCCAAGTCCACGTCAATTTCCATTACGAAATGGAAAAAAATTTAAAGGGGTGAGTTACTTAGAACTCAGGTGTATAACTCACTTACTTGTCCATTTGGCCGATTTTCAAATTATGGATTTGGGCCTTGAGCCCATAAGCAAAATAATATAATGAATAACAAAATTAATAGAATGCATGAAAATGAATTTTTCCTCCCAAACCTAATTCCATCCGCTACACACCCCTGCATACCAACCATCACACCTGTGGGATCAAGTCAACCCACCCCGCCATCACACCAATCATAGGCATTAAGCCAATTTATATTTTGTGGCATAGCCACCGAACTAGATTGTGACAAAGTCACCGAACTAGAGGCATTGAGCCAATTATTATTTTGTGGCGAGCCACCAACTAGAGGCAAATAGCCATTTATAACTTTTGTGGCGAGCCACCGAACTAGAGGCAAATAGCCATTATAACTTTTGTGGCGAGCCATAGAACTAGAGGCAAAAGCCATAATTTTGTGGCAGAGCCACCGAACTAGATTTTGGCAACAGGCCTTATTCTCTTCATCATTTCCCAACCCATGCAATATGTATGCAATAGTAAACTATGGTCATACAATAATTTTATAAAAAGGCCCATTAACAAGAGTTATTATTTCCAAATCTTTATTAAGGCCCATAAATAACACTTTGGCCTAATTAACTATTTATCAACTTAGGCCCAATTTTACGATCTAGCAAGTATTTTAGCCCATTTAACAATTTAACAGAGTTTACAGCCCATTTATCGATCTAGCAGAGATTTTGGCCCAATTTACATTCATACAGAGATTTCGGCCTGATTTTCAACTTAATAGAGTTTTCGGCCCATTTATCGATCTAGCAGAGATTTCGGCCCAATTTACAACCAAATGCAGGTTTCGCCCGATTATCAATTTAACGAGTTTTCGCCCAATTATCAATCTAGCGTGCTTTTAGGCCCATTTATCGATCTAGCATATTTTACTACCCATTTTCACGAAACATACAATTTACATATTAACAAATAATTTCTCGAGGGCATTTTCGTAATTTTCACGATTTTAGTCGTTTTCATGTATTTTCGTAAAAATATCGGTTGTTACGTTTTATACTGATCTAGTCATTTTACGATTTTACTTTAATACCTAAATTGACATCCAACCCGAGAAAAAGTGTGAAGTTACACACCTCGCATCGGAAAGTACTAATCCTTCTCGTTCCTCGGCACCTAAAACATATTTTGATCCGTTAGAACACTATTTCGTATAAATATACTTTATCGATAATAGATCCAAAATCTTACCCTCTTGATTTTGAATCACTTCGATTTTCGGTTTCTCCTCGTTTATTGGTTCGTTAGTCACCGAGAATCCACCAACGTATAAAGGCTCGGACGTTCGTACCACTTCAAATAGTTGACTTCCTTCGGAAGATGGTCCGCAACCCGATGGAAAATCCCAGACTGTCGAAATCGCTCTTCGTTTAAATGGGGGATTTACGGATCCGCCCCTCTTAATATGACTAAACACCGCCCTTTCTTCCCTATTTTGAAAGTCTTCAAGATCAAAGGAATATTAGTTAAATCTAAAATAATTTCAAAAAAGTACTAGAGGCTTTAAAGGATATGATTTCCTTACCACAATAAATCGATTCCAACGTTTCTACGATTCTCCCGAACACTTGAGTTCCGATCTTCTGTTATTGCACTTATATAATAACGAATAAAACGTTAATAGAACGAACGTTTATTTCGATCCAAATAGTCCTTCATAACACCATCAATATTCGGCCATAACACTATTGACTAATCGAAAACGAAAAAGAAGAATCCCTTACCTATTTTCCACGATCAAAAAGAAAGGATTGAGAACGGTGTTTGTAATGGATGAAGATTTCGGCTATGTATGATCAAAGAAAGAAAAAGAAAGGTTGGGCTATGGCCACTCTAGCATTCGGCCATGAGAGAGTTTAATGAAGAAACTTTGAGTGAAAAGAAATAAAATATGAAAGAAGAGATGGTGATGATGTTGTTTGATTTCAAAGAGAAGAGAAGAAAAAGATGGATTTTAGGAGCTAGGTACATTCGGCCATGGTAAAAAGAAAAGAAAAAGAATGGCTTTTTGGTACTAACAATTTCGGCACTAAGAAGAAGCACAAAAGAAAACTCAAAGATGAACAAAAGTGACCAAATGGTCAAAAGAATTTGGCTTTACCAAGGTTCAATTTCGGCCAAAGGAGAAAATTGAGAAGAGGGATGCAAAATTCTGCACAAGGTTGCTAGGAATGACCAAAGAGAAAATTCATTTCTTAGCCAACTATCACTAAAAATTCGGCTCCCCCTATAGTCTAAGTTGCCGTCCCTATGCATGGTCAATAGGCCATGATATTGTTTCCATAATTTTTCCTTGATATGTGCCTTATGTTCCCATATCTTTCCTTAAGTTTTTGATTCCATGCCATAGGTTAACAATTTCCTTAATCCTTTGATACACTAACCAAAAATAACATGGTCAACACTTACCATATATGCTCTTGGTGACACTTGCTATACATGTGCGTAAAATTAAAAATAAAAATTCATCTAGATGCTAAACAAGGATTCAACCTCTCCTCAAGCTACAACTCATGCGCCAACACCACCATGCCATGTACTCAACTTATGTCACTCATTAACACTTAATTTAACTTAAGTATTAATGACACTTGCTTCTCTTCAATAAATTCTCAAATATTAAATTTATTCCTTACCCTAATTATGCTATACTCTTCTTTAGGACTTCAATAAACACGAAAATAAAAGTAAGAAATTTTCCTTTAAAATCTAAACACCAAATCATGCAATATATAAATACTCAAATTTTTAGGGTGTTACATACCCTAAAGGATAAAATGACCAAAATACCCCTATAGGGTTAAATGACTGAAATACCCCCATAGGGTAGAATGGCCATAATGCCCCTGTAGGGTAAATTGATCGTAATGCCCCTGTAGGGTGAAATGACTATAATGCCCCTGTAGGGTAAAATGACCGTAATGTCTCTGAAAGGTAAAATGACCATAATGCCCCTATAAGGTAAAATGACCGTAATGCCCCTGTAGGGTAAAATGATCGTAATACCACTCAAGGGTGAATTGACCGTAATGCCCCTATAAGGTAAATTGATCGTAATACCCTTGTAGTGTAAAATGACTGTAATGCCCCTATAGGGTAAAATGACCATAATGCCCTTGTAGGGTAAAATGACCGTAATGCCCCTATAGGGTAAAATAACTGTAATACTCCTATAGGGTAAAATGACTGTGATGCCCCTATAGGTAAAATGACTGTAATACCTTTATTAGGTGAATTGACCAATATACCCCCAAAGGGTAAAATGACTATTTTACCCCTCGAAGGTAAATGATTGATTTGTCTGCGACGTAAATGACTGATCTGTCTGTGATTTAAATGACTGATTTGTCTATGATTTGTATGACTAATTCTAAGCATGGCATTTTGCATACACGACATACTGCATGGGGTTGGGATATTGTTATGAAGGAAGTACTGTACTGGTGGCTCTGCCACAATCACTGTTATTGATGGCTTTGCTACATATACTATTACTGGCAGCTTTGCTATGATACTGTTACTGGCAGTTTTGTTGCGACACCATTGTTAGAAGCTTTGCTGCGATGCTACTAATAGCTGTGTGCCGATCATATCACTTCTACTGATGGCTTTGTGCCGATTATATTACTGTTACTGATGGTTGTGTGCTGATCATATTACTACTACCGATAGCTTTGTGGCAATTATATTATTGTACTCATGACGTTATAGTTATCTTGTTTACGGCTCTTAGCCATTCTGATTACTGGTAGATTTGTTGCGATACTGATTAGTGCCGCAACCTGTACTGATATTGGTGTGTTGGTTGGGTGGGTCGATTTTATCCCTACATGGTGTGTTGGTTGGTATGGGTGGTGTGTTGGTTGGATTGGGATGGGTTGCATGATTGCATGGTTGCATTTCTGTTACTGATACTGTCACTGTATTAGGCTTAGGCCCACATGTATTCTATTTTTGATTATGATATTGTATTGGGCTATGGCCCACACTACACTGTTACTATTTTAGGTTAAAGCCCACAGTGTTATGTTACTGAAAAGGGCTCAGGCCCAGATTCTTATTGCCTGTATTACTGACTGAATGATAGGGGATTACATACTGAGTTTTCATAAACTCACCCTTTCTTTTAATTGTACAGGTAATCCCCAGCCATAGATGATTTGGAGCCGCGAGGGACTCGGAGGTGGCCACACGTTCGCTGATGTTCTGCTTTAGACTTATTTACTTATTTCTTATTGGGTTATTGATTCTGTAATAAGGCCTCTTAAACCTAAGTTATGTTATTTTGTCTTTATTTATTTGATACTTAACTGATAGTGATAGAATGTTGGTTTTCAAAAAGATTAGCTGTATTCAAAACACCGCGTTTTCGCAACATTTTGGATATTGCTTCCTCAACAAACAATGTTTTTAAGAGTAGCGACCTTTTAAAATGGATAAGAATTGGCTGGAATGAGTTGAGTTTTAACAAAGAGGCTTTAACCTTTTTACAGGTTCTTTCAACAAGAGCAAGTTTTTAAAAAGCAATCCAATGTGACACCATCAGATTCAGCCATAACGTCTAGGCCGGGTTTGGGGTGTTACAATACCACCTACCTTAAAAAACTAAAAGAGAGCTAAAATAAAATCCAATAATTAATATAGGATATTAAAAGAAAATTTAATTCTAAAATTAATACCAAAATTGAAAATCAATAAATTTAACTTAAAAGTATAAAATTAAATTTAATCTAAGACTTGACCATTAACACTAAAAATTTTAAATTTTAAAAATCTAATATTTAAAATCTAAAACAACAACAAAATTAAATCTTAAAAAACTTACATCTCATTTCAAGTTAGAAAAGAAAACCAAAATCTAAATCAAGGTCTAATTTAATCTATTAATACCTAACATTTACTAAAGTGAAATGAATCTAACTTAACCTAAAATCCAATTATCTAATCCTAAAATTGTAAAACTCTAGAATCAAAAAACATGAAAAAAAAAAGTTAAAGACCTAAAATGCGAAATCAACAAGCCAAAAAAAAAATATATAAAAGTTAGTCTAAAGTTAAATCTAAATTTGCTAAAGACCTAAAATTCTAATTAAAATTTAAAAACTAAGTATATCTTAAGGGCATAAATTTTATAAAATTTAAGTAAGATCTAAACACCAAAACAAATCAAATCTAAAAAACAACTTAACTTGTAGATGTAAATTTATACACCACAAATTTTCACAATATACCAATTTCATTAACATTCTATGTAGAACTTGTACATTCTACCATCTCGGGTGGCCCAAAAATGATGACTTTTACTATTTGCATATTCTACCATCCTTAGTGGCCCAACAATGATGGCTTTCAATATTTGCATATTCTATCATCCTGAGTGGCCTAACAATGATGGTTTTAAATCATTATATCATGTTAAAGTAGCAACACCAATATTGTTTATGTTGCTTATGTTTGGTCTATTGGTTTGATTAATTGTTTTCTGCTGATTTTTTAATTGAGTCTTTAGTCAATGTTTAATTTAATCAATTATTCTTTTTTTCTAGCATGGTGGGTTTTCATGGGATGTGTCCCTAGTTTTAAGGGTTGTGGTGTGTAATGATGTGTAAGCTATATAAGGCACCCAGTTGATTTTAGAAATTATCGATCAATTTCGTTCAGCTTCCCTTGTTTTTATTGTTTTCCTCTATTATCTACATTGTGTTCCTTATTCCGATATCTAACCTAGGTTTTTGTATTGTTTGTTGTGTCTTCTCTTGGCAAAATCAATGGCCTTCATGCCATTGGTGGATTTAAGAAACTCAATAATCAAAACTAAAACACTTGGTATACATGTATAACACCTTACTTACAATGCCAAGACCTATAGGAGGTGGTGCACGGAAGCGAAACCACACAACCGGTGGCAGAGCTTGTAACAACTCACTTTTCAGTGGTGTTGTAAATGGTGGTTTCAAAACTCTATTTTTTATATTCGAGCCTTCAAATATTATTATTTAATATTTGTGAGGTTAGTATAAAATTTAATTAAAGTTTGATCCCTTAATTTTGTCAATTGGATAGTTAATTAAGGTATAAGGACTAAATTGCAAAAGTGGTAAAAGTTTACTGCAATGAATTTTTAATAAATTGAAGGAAAAATTTATCAATTAGGCCCTTTTTAATATAGTGAATGGAGGTGATTGACAAGAATCATCCACCTAATTGGCTAATTAAGGCTAACATTAGTTAATTTTTAATTAATTAAGTTAGTTATAATTAGTTAAAGTTTAATCTTAGTATAAAAGGTAAATTAAAGAAAAAAATGGTCACTTTTCATGTTCTTCTTCTCCCCACCGTATCTAAGAAGAAGAAAACAGGTTTCAAAGCTTTCAAACTTTGGTCTCTAAATTGCTAAGTGACTTTAAGTCTATTTATTGTAATTTTTATGTTTTTGAGGCCTCGAAAGCTTGATTTAGCTAACTTGTGTACCAATTTGTAAAAAATTTAAAGTTTTCAAAATTTTTCATTTTTGATGTTACTGATGTTAGTGCTCGGGTTACCTCCCGAGAAGCGCTCATTTAAAGTCTTAAGCTAGACTTACCTCTCATTCGCATACTCATGGTGGTTCGAGGAGTTGACACTCCTCTCTCCTGCTATCATTTCTATTATCATTATATAGTTTGATTCGAGTAGTGTTTACCTTAAAAGTGCCAAACTTAGGATTAGTTACCTTGACTATTCCATATGGAAAGACATTGAGTACTGTGAAAGGGATTGCTCCGTTCATATTAAGGTCTGAAGTGGCAATTCGAGGGTCTGTTTTATCCAACAATACCTGATCCCCGATCTTAAATTGGTTTGTCCCAACCTTAAGCTTGTCATGGAGTCGCTTTGGTTCATTATGTACTTTTGATTTCTCCTCAGACTGTGTTTGTCATTCATCTAGGTCCTCGATCTAAAGTCTTCGTTCCTCCTGAATAATTCTGTTCTAAGTATGAGAGCTAGGCCATGGCTCTGTCATCTTTTCCCGAGGGATTTCCTGCAAAGAAGATTGAACATTAAGTTTAGTTATATTAACAAGACTTGCATTATCTTGATCACTAGATATTCTGATAGAATCTCGTGCTTGGAGTTTAATCATGTCATGAACTACACGAAGTATTAATTCCCATGTATCAAAATCAATAATGGTCCTAGTAGTTGCTAAAAAAGGTCGTCCTAAAATTAAAGGGACTTCATTATCCTCATCCATGTCTAAAACAACAAAGTCTACTAAGAATATGAATTTATCAATTTTACTAGTACATCTTCAATTATACACCTAGGAATTCTAATGGTTTTATCATCCAATTGAATGCTCATCCTAGATTGTTTGGGTTTCCAAGACCTAACTGTTTAAACATTTTATAAGGCAGCGTCTAGCTAAAGCATTATTAATAGATAAACCAACAATCAAGCAAAGAATTGTAAAACTCCCTAGATCTTTTAATTTGTCGAGTAGTTTATTTTATAAAGTTTCTAAACACACTGCATTTAGCTCCACATGCAATGCATCGTCTAGCTTCCGTTTGTTTGGTAAAGGCTCTTTTAGAAATTTTACTGAATTGGGCATCTGCAAATAAGCTTCAATAAATGGTAAGTTGATATGTAATTTTTTTAAAAGTTTATGAAATTTACTGAATTGTTCATCTGTGCTATCTTGCTTTGTCACATTGGGGTATGGCACACGAGGTTTGTACTCTGTACTTACTGATTTTGGTTTATTATGGCTTACCTCAACTTTATCTTTATCTACCACGTTTTCTTACCTTGATTTTGGTTCGTCTAACCCTTCACTATCATGAACAGTAATAGCATGAAGTTGCTTCTTTATGTTAGTTTCAGTGTTGTTTGGCAAGCTACCTTGTGGTCGTTTTGAGATCAACTTAGCAAGCTGGCCTATTTGGTTCTCGAGTCCATGAATTGACACTTGCTTATTTTTTAGTGCTATTTTGGTGTTCTGAAAATGGCTTTCTGACATCGAGATGAATTTTGTTAGCATCTCATCAAGGTTTGGCTTCTTTTCCTGTGGGTAGTGTTGCTGTTGAAAGCCTGGAGGGTTATTGTCTTTGATTTCCATGACCACCCCATGAGAAGTTTGGGTGGTTCCTCCAACTTGGGTTGTAAGTGTTACTATAGGGATTATTATGAGGTCTAGAATTATTACCCATATAGCTCATCTGTTCGCTTTCTATGCTAGGGTTGTAGGGTGGATATTCTATATTGTTCATTCCTCCTCCATTCATATTGCACTGCATCACTAGATGTACCTGCAAAGAACCACACAAACCATCAATCTTTTTACTTAAAAGCTCTACCTAATTTGATAGCATGGTAACTACGTTGAGGTTGAACACTCCGACTGCTTTTGTTGGCTTCGTCCTCATAACTTGCCACTGATAGTTATTCAGTGACATCTTTTCAATGAATTCGTAGGCAGCCTCAGGTGTTTTGTTGTTTAGTGTGCCGCCGCCTGCTGCATCAATTAATTGCCTAGTTAAGGGGTTCACACCATTGTAAAAGGTTTAAACTTGTAGCCATAATGGTAACCCATGGTGAGGGCATCTCCTCAACAAGTCCTTGTACCTCTCCCATGCATCATAAAGCATTTCTAAATCCATCTGCACAAAAGAAGAGATATTATTCCTCAACTTTGCCATTTTAGCCGGCAGAAAATATTTAAGTAAGAATTTTTGGGTCATTTGTTTCCATGTAGTAATTGACCCTCGTGGTAACGAGTTCAACCACTGTTTAGCTTTATTCCTCAACGAGAAGGGAAACAACCAAAGGTGAATGGCACCGTCAGAAACACCATTTATTTTGAAAGTATAGCAAAACTCTAAGAAATTGGCCAAATGAGTATTTAGGTCCTCATCCTGCAAACCATCAAACTGAACAAACTATTGAATCATTAGAATAGAGTTAGGTTTCAGTTCAAAATTATTTGCGGCAATAGTAGGTCTAACAATACTTGATTCAGTTCTTGTTAGAGTAGGCTTAGCATAATCATACATAGTATGAGGAGCAGGATTTTGATTCACTAGATTTTCTGCGACCACAGGAGGTAGCGGATTATTCTCAACCATATCCTTGATAGTATTGGTATCTTTCTCTTGCTCTTCCTGTATGTATTGTAGAATTTGTCTTATTTCTCTTTAGTTTCTGCGAACGGTGCTCTCTATCTTACTGTCATAAAGCAATAGTCCTGACGGGTTTTTTCTAGTCATAAACTAGAGACTCCTGCCAGAAGCAAAGAAAATGTAAAATTAGAAAAGTAAAAATAATAATAATAAATTGCAATAATAAAAAAATGGAAGTAATAAAAATTTAGTGTTCCTAATATCTTAGTCCCCGGCAACGGCGCCAAAAACTTGATGTGACTCTAACTAACTATGATCACAATAAAGGCAAAGTGCACCTATTGTTCAATAGTATAGTTATGGTAAGACAGAAATATCGCATCCACAAGGACCAAGAGTACTAGTAATTACTATCTTTATATTATCTAACCTAAGAATTTGAGTGATTTCTTTAAAACTAAAACTTAATTAAAAACACGACAGAGAATAAATTGGGAAAATACTTTCAGACAACTTTATGAGATAGACAATACCTAAGGAAGAATCCACCTAGACTTCACTTATTACTTTCGATTCATACGATTTATTCACTTAACTTAATCCATAGAAATCCCTGATTTATGTTAACATCTCTTTTGAGACTAAAACAACTAACTCTAGGTTGATTAATTGAAATCTCTTTCTAATTTAAACCCCTATTGTCGTATTAACTTGATCTATGGATTCCTTATTATATTTGACTATAATCCGACAGATTTTTGTCGCCCTATTTCTAGGGTTGCAATCAACTCCACTTAATTGTGTTGATCTACTCTTAAACAAGGACTTTTGCTCCTCGGAATAAGCACATTCGACTTGAATCAATAACTCGAATTATCAAAAAAAGAAAAAGAACTTACAATTAAGAATAAGAACAAGTATTTATCTTATAAATCAAATAATAATAAGATTCATTTTAGGTTTCATCCCCTTAGAAATTTAAGGGATTTAGTTCATACTAATAGAGGGAAACATCTTTAAATAAGGAAAACAACAAAACATAAGAAAACCCAAAAGACTATAAGAGAAATTAATAGGAGATCTTCAGTCTTGATGGAAATCCTTCTTCCGAGCTACTCCCGATGGCTGTCTTTGAGTATTTTCTGCCTTCTATTCAGCATCCCCTTTTAGATCACCCCTATGGTGTTTATATAGGCTTTGGAATGCGTTTCTTGGCCCACAAGTACCCTATTCTGAATAGAATTATACTTTGTAATGGCAGGGACACGCCCGTGTTCGATTTCTTAGACCGTGCTCGCTTCTGCTCGCCACACACGGCCGTGTGGTCTACCCTTGTACATTGATCCAGGCTGTGTTTGAATCTGCTTGTAACACATGGCCGTGTTGATTTCTAAGGTAGGCCAATTTTGTCCCGTTTTGGCCCGTTTATCGTTCTTTTTGACTCTCTAAGCTCTCCTGAGAATAAAACATGAAATTAAATGATTAGAAGCATCGAATTCATCAAATTTAATGAAAATTCATCCAAAAATAAGCCAAGCATAGGGTAAAAATATGTATAAATTATGGTTTATCAGCTACAACCACATAGCTAAAACAATGCCTCAAGTACCAATAATGCACTCCAAAGCAAATGAGAAAAACCCATATAGTTCCAGCAACAAGTGTAGAAACACGACTTCTAAAAAGCTAAGACTTATATCAACATGCTCCTATGATCCAACTAAGAATTATAACCGTAAAAAATGTAATAGCCCTAAGCCAATGTATATCCTTTGCAAATGGACTATATATGATAGAGTAGACAATAAGAACAATAAGAAAGCCAAGGTAAAGAAGTCCAAGATGTAAAGCCCTACTAAGCTCCCGAGAATATAACCCATTTCTATACTATCAGAATATGCAAATTTATGATCCTTCTGGACATGCTCGTCCACATCCAAGCTATTTTTATTGAAGACCATGCGACATAATAAGAGCATATTGATTACTAAGGAAATTGATGATACCCCCAAAAAAAATCTAGAAGGAGAATATCGCTCAAACGCATTGGAACCAGTTGTGACATAAACAACACAAATTTCATATGCATAAAGTATAGTAACAACTAGTATAAACAAAAAAGTAACAACACATGAGTTTTTCCATCGAGTCCTCTACCAAAGCATAATTGAATAGAATGTAAAAAATAGAGCAATACTAATCATTATTCAGCCAGACTTTGAGAAACTAGCAGATATCTATTCAAGTCCTCAATAATCAGATCAGTCAGCATGCTTAGTTGCTTTAGGAGAGACCACAAGGTAGTTTACCTAATAACACTGAAACCAACCTAAAAGAGCAAGTTCGCACAATCACTAAATGAAGGATGAAAGGGTTAGTCGAGCCATATAAGAAATTGAATGTAGACACTGATGAGAAAAATGATGGGGTTAAGGAATGCAAGAAGGAGAATAAACCAGTAGTTAGAGGACACTAACCATGTAACACCCCTTACCCGATACCGCTACCAGAGTCGAGCGTAAGGCATTACTAGACTTAACTACTAATTCGTGGAATAAAAATTTAAACTGTCCATCAGCGTCATATTGAATAAATTGACTATAACTAGAGTTAAAAAACTCGAAATTGAGATCTGTAAATTTTACTTGAAACTAGACTCATATATCTTCTTACTATAATTTTTCCAGAATTTTTCATGAAGCCAATCAGTACAGTTTATTCATTAAAGTTTCCCCTATTTCATTATTTGGTGGTTCTGACCTATCTTTACAAAAACTCAATTATCTCATTGTAAAAAATTCAAATAATGTTCTCATTTCTTCCAAAAACAAATAGACTCATTAAGAATTCTAATAATATAAACTATGATCCATGATTATTTTTTTACAATTTTTAATAATTTTTCCAATACAGAACGGGGGATCACAAAGTCATTCAGAACCAGTCTCACTAAAACTTAAACATCTCATAATAAAAAATTCCTTTGCCTACTCTGTTTCTTTCATACAAAAGTAGAAACAATAAGCTTTAATTATATATCTTATTAACCTTCTAATTCTATTTGTTCTATTTTGGTGATTTTCAAAATTACATTACTGCTGCTAACTAAAAACTATTTCATTGCAAAATATGGTTAACTAATTTATAACATCTTTACTCCATTTCGTTTAAACTCTAACCAAACTTATATATATATATATATATATATATATATATATATATATATATATATATATATACCAAAAATAAATCAAACATGATCATCAAGCCAAAATATAAATTTCAAGATTAACAAGATGGACAAGCCATTTTTGCATGGCTATTACTTAGATACTCAATTCATATCTACCCTTTTTTTTTTCTAATCTATACATGCCATATATTCGCAATTAACATAACCAAAATACCAAAATAAGCTGTCAATAGTGTGATAGTCTTGCTGACGATCCCCGAGCTCGTAATGAATCCAAAATCTATAAAACAGAATACCGACAAGGAAACACAAAGTAAGCTATTTAAGCTTAGCAAGTTCTAAGCATTTTAACTCACATATACGCTTTAGCATGATTTAATAAATTATTTCATTTACGACTTCCTTGCCTAATAGTCAAACATACTAAATAGATTTCATAACAACATTATATGCATGAATAAATATGTATATATCCATACATCACCTTCACATGATAAAATAACAGCATATGCCTCTTTTACTTACCAAATTCTTACTTTCATTTCAAGCCACCATCAATCACAAGTTGTTATAATTAATACACACCTTTTGGGTCATTTACCTTTCCAACCTTAACCACCCGAGCATAACATATGATTGTATACTCAAACATTTATTATCCTTATCAACATTAATAATACGAGTCTATTAAAAGCATCAAACCTGTATATCTGTTACAAGAATTTAGTAACGTATCGCACACATAGTGTCGTTACTTTAACGTTCCGCACACTTAGTGCCGAGATTCCGTAACGTATCGCATACTTAGTGCCGTTACTTTGAAAATTTGCACACATACTGCCTTGTAATCGATTTCGCACACTTAGTGCTCGGCTATAAGCTCGCACACTCAGTGCCTTTCATAACCTATCATTCATTCGAATGTACACATACATATACAAGATCCAATCCACAACTTCACATATAAACACATACACATAGATATAACTTTATTATTTTCTATCTAAGTCTATATCATATTCGGCCAAGACATTTTCATGTAACTAACCTTTCCTTTAGATATATTCATATCCTAGTTTAGTATCCCTCATATCCATTTGCATCATTAACATATAAATATCCAATTCATGCAATTAAATCCAACCTCCGAGCAACCTCACATTCAGCCAACTTATACCAAGTCCATACACATATTCGGCAATGTGACATTTAACTTACTAAAATTCACATAAAATCTTCAATTGTATCACATATAATTAGTAACAAATATCAAGTTGCTAATTTACCTTATCTCAATCAACCAATAAGCTTACACATATCTGAACATTGAGTTCATTTACTGAATTTAAATTCCACATCAGCAAGAATCTTTTTAAGCATACACTTATAATATAATTCACCGGCATAAAGCCTGCTAGGCATAAAGCCCGATATTTCTCACTGGCACAAAGCCTGCTAGGCATAAAGCCCGAATATTTCTCACCGGCACAAAGCCCGCTAGTCATAAAGCCCGATATTTCTCACCGGCACAAAGCCTGCTAGGCATAAAGCCCTAATATTTCTCATCGGCACAAAGCTTGCTAGGCATAAAGCCCGAATATCATATTTTTAAAGTTGTCTCACAACCAATTCATATATCGAACTTTTCTTGTACTTCATAATCTTTGTTCGAACTTTCAAATATTAGAATTCAATCAAACCAAACTTAAACATATTAATTTTATAATTAATCACATTCGGCTAACTCAGTACTAATTTTCCAATTTCCAAATCAGCATATTAATAATTAAAATATATAATTTACAATGTTTAATCGCTTAAAGACTTACCTCGGATATCAACGGACGACAAAACCAACTATTCAACTATTTTCGCTTTTCCCCGATCCAAGTCCGATTTGTTTGGTTCTTGATATAAACATATTCAAATTAAGCTCATTCAAACATATTTTCATTCAATTTAGTCCAGAAGCACATAAATGAAAATTTTACACTTTAGCCACTAATATTTCACATTTTCTCAATTTAGTCCCCATTTCAAAACAACACAAAATACACAAAATTTCCTTAAACCCATGCTTGGCCGAATCTTCCATAGGTCCCTAGCAGCCCATAAATTTCATTTATTTCACATTTTAACCCCTCAATTTACAAATTTCACAATTAAATCCTTAATATGCATTTTTATCAAAAATCACTTAATTAATTATGATAACTACCAACATTTATTTATTTTTTAGCATCAAACAAAAAAAAAAAAACATCAAGCTTTCAACAATGGCAAATCACAAAATCATCATCAAATCTGAAAATTAAAACATGGGCTAGCTAGTATACGAAGCGACGATCTAAAAAACGTAAAATTTATCAAAAATCGAGCAAAGAACATACCTAAATCAAGCATGAAATGGACGAAAGTTTCAAAGCTTAAACTTTCTCTTCTTTCTCTTGGTTTCGGTCACTTGAGAAAGATGAGCACTTTCTCTTTCATTTTTTTTTCATTCCATTATAATATAATAACATATATTAAATTATATCACCATAACATAAAATATAATAAACAATTTCAAATCACTAATACATGCTCATCATGGCCGGCCACTATGTCCCTTTTTAGTCAAATTGCTACTTTAAACCTCCAATTTATAAAGACATCATCAATTCACTACTTACACATTTAACCACCAAATTTGCTTTTTATGCGATTAAGCCCTTTTTCAAAATTAAGCACCAAAATGATCAAATTTTAATATGAAATTTTCACACACACCAATTCACACATAATAAGCGTAGAAAATAATATTAAAATAATTTTTTTGCCTCGAATTCATGGTCCCGAAACCACCATTCCAACTAAGGTCTAAATCGGGCTGTTACAAACCACCAATTCCATATCTGAAAAAAGTAAATGAATATTACTTCAATTAACAATATGGTAAATTTCTTAAACTTTTGAAAAAATTACATATTAACTGACCTTTTGTTGAAGTCTTTTCGCAGATTCCCAGGCATACAAAATTTTTAAAGGATTTGTTAACAAATAAAAAAGGAAGTTAGACAAATTGTCGATTGTGGAGCTCAAGCGAAGTGCTTGACCATTCTTCAGAACAAACTACCCACCAAGCTTAAAGATCTAGGGAGTTTTACTATCCCTTATTTTATTGGTAGCTTAAATGTTGAAAAAGCTTTGGCTGATTAAGGTGCTAATATAAATCCAATGCCTTATAAATTGTTCAAACAATTTGGTCTCAAAGAACCAAAACCCACTAGGATAAGTATTCAATTAGTCGACAGATCAATTAAGTATCCTAGGGGCTATCGAAGATGTACTTGTTAAAGTCAATAAATTTATATTCCCTATTGATTTTGTTACATTGGACATGGATAATGATATTCAAGTACCCAAGATCTTAGGTGGACCCTTTTTAGCCATTAGTAGAACTGTGATCAATGTGGGAAATGGTGAACTTGTGTTGAGGGTAGGTGACAAAGAGGTTACTCTTCAAGCACATGATGTTCTGAGAGTTTTTACCAGCATTGTTAGTAGAAATCACTCATGAATACGTGTTAAAACTATATCCTTATCAAGGTGATAAAAATCAAGGGACGAGTGGAGAACAAATGGTGCATCTTAATGAATTAAATGAATGGTGACCAAAGGCTTATGAGAACCCAAGATCGTTTAAAGAAGTAACAAAGCGATGCCATGGTGTGCATTTAAAGAGGAGGAACCAATTCAGAGTTAGAGGCAAAGTGCTGCTGGACAATTTAGATCCACAAATGTTCCCTGCAGAGTTTAAGTCAAGATGGTCGGACTCATTTGTGGTACAGAATGTATTCCTATACGGAACTTTGAGGTAACACACCTTAGTTACAACACATTCAAGGTAAATAATAATCGTCTAAAAATTTACTTTGGTGGTGAGATTGATAACAAAATAGAGGAGCTCTAGCTCAAAAATTCAGCTTAATCGTGATCTTAAAAAGGGAACTGTAATGCCCCAAAATTTCTAATTTTGTTATTGTGAAAATGTGACACAAATATCTATAAGCTTTAGTGGTTATGTGTTGTGGGAGTGTTCGGGAGGTCCCAAGTTCAATCCTTCGCTTGGGAAAATTTTGGTATTTTGAATGAATTTGGCCTTACTCTTATTCAGTACACTTTTATTTGATATTGGTAAAAATATATCAGAATAGGCCTGCTGGTCTAGTGGTTAAGCGGAGTGTTAGTGTGTAGGAGGCCTCAGAATTGAGTCCTCAAAGCGTGGGAACTAATTTTTGTTTGACGCGTGTGGCGTGGTGGAGTTCAAATTAAACTGGATTGCTAACTAGTTGTGTTTTAGTAGGTTAATAGGGTGTGTTTTTAGGAGATAATTGGGGAGAAGTTCTCAAAATAAGATTTTCTTCTTATTAGTTTTCTATTTTCTTTTTTCCCAACAAATTTTATAACATTAGACTTTTGTTTCTCTACTGTTTCTTCTCTCTTCTTGTGCACTTTTTGTTTTTGTTTCCCTTTGACAGAATCTTGTTTCTTCTCTTTCCCCTATCTTTTCGTTTCTGTATTTTTTTGCGAGTCATCTCTTTGGGTGCAACTTTTGACTTCATTTGTTTTGGTAAGTGGAATTTTCCCTTAGTTATTGTATTTAGAGGTAATTAACAAAGGGTTCATTTTACTCTAGTTTAGGTGCTGTTCAAAGGCTTTAAGCGGATATTTCAGTTTGTAGAGACAACTGGTTCTCGGATTCGTTACGGTAAGTTTTCGAATCATCGTTGGTTTAGTTTCTCGAGTTTTATGTTGGAGCTATTTGGTTTGATTGACGAATCAAGTGATTAATCTGGAGATATGTTGGTCGATTTTTAGGTTCTGGAGGCTTAGGAGTGCTTACGCATTAGAAACGATACCAAGTGTGTACCCGAAATGAAGAAACAGGATTCAACAAAAATTTAAAATTGCTTGCTATCGATAAATAAGAGAAATAAGAGAAAATGATGCGAAAAATTGTATAGAAAGGAAATAAGGGTTTTATAAACTTGAAATCAACATTTTACACTAAAGTAGTTTTGGACAGCAATAGTAGTCTAACTTTGAAAAATCATCAAAAATAGTGGGAATTGAGTTTGAGGTTGAAATTAAGCCTAGTTTTTCATGGAAGAAACAATGCAAGCAATAGAATTGTAAATCATGAGATATAATAAATTTTGTGAGACAAGGTCAGAATGATTTTGGGTTCCTCTGTTCTGACTTAGGAAAATCATCAAAAATTGTAAAAAAATAATTAGGGGTTTAAATTTATATGTTTAAATCCTTAATAAGTATATTTTTAAGAGAAACAAACTGAAACATCATCTAAATTCTATACTAAGAGATAACTTATTTTTAGTAAGGAAAGGATGAAGCTGTCAAATAGCAAAATAGGGATAACTTTAAAGATTTTATTGTATTTATTTGATAAAATATAAATTAAAAACATCAAGGTATTTGAGTCTAGTTTTAAAAACATCAAGCGGATCTTAATTTGGAATTCTGCAGCTCAAGATATAAATAATTGAGTGATAATAACTCAAGTAGACAACTTTGAATGAACATATAAGTAAATAGTGAAAACATATATGAGTATTGAGCTAGCATGGGTTACTTTAAAAATGGATCACACGGCCAAGGCTAATTTGGATCGAGTAGGCTACACGAGTGTGTAAGCCCACACGAGAAGATCACATGGCCATGTGGGCCCATTTTTATCGAAATCTTTTTAAGGTTACACAGGTCACCCAAGTCGACTGTGAACCTATTGTAGGGTCGGTAAGCACTACTTAGACCCCTAAATGTGTGAAATTGACTGAATGATATCTGTACTGGGCATGTTAATATACAAACTAAATAAATATATTGAAATTGCATAATAGCATGTCATCCATTGTGTGTTGCATTGCATTGGGTTAGGGGTAGTTATTAGGAGGAAGTGTACTGAAAGTCTTTAAGCCTAATTTACTGGCAGCTCATCTACAAACTACTATATTGTGCCGCATTCAGTACTACTTGGAGTGTAGGGATGGGTGGGTTGATTATATCCCCACATAGAGTGTATGGTTGGATGGAGATGGTGTGTAGAGGCTGGTTGGGTAGGATTTTGCTACTACATAACTCATATCGCTATTGATATTGTGATGGGCTAAGGCCCCACCGCATTTTGACCTTTGTCTCGAGATGGGATAAGGCCCAAACTATCACTGATATTGAAATGGGCTTAGGCCCAAAACTATTCAACTGTTCACTGTGAATACTGATTGTTTGTTTGTTTCTGCGGGATTACACGAGTTTACGTAAACTTACCTTTCTTGTTTAATGTGCACAGGTAATTTCCATACTTTGACGGATCGGTGCGACGGAGGACTCAACGGTGACCACAATAATTTTGGGACTTCACGGTTTTCAATTTACGATTTATGATTTGATTATTATTGATTAGTTGGGTTGTAATTTAAGGACCCTCTGGGAATTTGGTTTTAAATTTGGGTTTTTATTTATTTATTTATTTATTTTATGGATTTATACCTGCTGGTCGTAGGAAATTCGATTTTTAAAAAGTTAAATTAATTTTTAAACGCATGGTCACATAGACTATTTTATTAAAGCTTTCGCAACGAGGGATGTTTCAAAACAAATGTTCTAAATGAATAAAGATGACTTCCTAAGTTCTAACAAAGGTTTACTAAAGATAATAACATGAAATATTTTCATCGTAACAACGAGGTTTCAAAAACACTATTGTGTGACATTGCCAGATACGGCCATAACGTATAGATCGGGTTTGAGGTGTTATATTTAGTGGTATCAGAGCCATGCTACAAAACTCGGCTGTGAATTATGGGTTTTATAGAAAAATGGGCTTCAAAAAATTGATTGATTTCCAAATTATTTGAAATGTTTTTATAGAGTAAGTAGTACACCGAGTCTCCGGAGCCGATCCTGTAAGTATTCTAAATTGTGATTTGTTTTAAACTGAAACTGTTATGGATACTATATTCTGAAACTACTATAGGTAATAAATTGTACTGAAAACACTCTAGTTAGTGTATACTGAAAATTGTAGAGAAACTAAAAATTTTAGTGAGACTGTTTTACAAAAATAAACTCTGAATAATCGATACTGTTTTACATAAAACATTTGTTAAGAAACACTGGAACTGTTACTGATTCATAAAATTGTTAATACAGATAAACGTGATTAGATAATGAGCACACGAGGTATCCACAGACGGAGTACTAGAGGTCGAGGTAGAGGTCGTAGAGGAGCTCAAGCTGAGTCCTCTTTATTGGGTAGCATACCGAATTTGGATACAAGTGAGACGTTAGTGTCGCCTGCTACTAAGACTGGGTCTCGAGATCGCATGGCTAGGGATGACGCATTGTCCCAAGCTATGCTAAGGATTTTGGAGAGGGTCGCTGGGCCCAATACTGGATCTAAGGGCCAAGGGTTGGTTATGGAATGACTCCCATCGAATGGAGCTGAGCTCTTTAGGGGTGTCACTAGAGTTGTCTCTAATGTGGCCAAGTACTGGATTGTGGCCACGGAGAGGATTATGGATGATTTAGATTGCACCCCTGAGTAGAAATTAAAGAGTGCAGTCTCACTACTACAGGATGATGCTTATTAGTCTGGATTACTGTTAAGGAAGGCACTCAGCCTGAACATTTGACTCGAGAGTTTTTTAAGACCGCCTTCTAGGGAAAATATGTGGGAGCCAGTTATGTGGACGCTCATAGGAGGGAGTTTCTGAATTTGGCAAAAGGATATTGACCAGTGGCCGAGTATGAGGCACAGTTTCTGAGATTGAGCCACTATGCGCGAGGTATGGTGGTATCGGAGTATGAGCGATGTTTTCATTTTTAGGTTGGCCTCAGGGATAACTTGAGAGTTTTGATAGCTCCGCAGAGGGAACGAGATTTTTTTTCCTCGATTGAGAAGGCGAAGATCGCCGAAGAGGTTAAGCGCACTAGGCTTCAAAACCACGATAGAGAGAGAGGTAGGAACAAGAGGGACTTGGTACCTTCGAGTTCTGTACAGAGGCCTAAGAAAAAGGCCAGAACTGATGGGCCAGTTAGAGCTGGGCCCCCTGTTGCTGCTATTTGACTGCAGTCGTGTGTTGATTGTTGTAGGCGCCACCAGGGCGAGTGTTGGAGGAGGACTGGGGTGTGTCTAAGGTGTGGATCATTAGATCACCATATCAGGGAGTGTCTATTAAAGGCTGATCAGATACAAGCTCAGGTTACTGGTAATGCACAACCACAGAGAGTAGTACAATAGCCATCGAGAGGCCGTGGTTAGGCTAGGGGTGGTAATGCCATGGGCCATGGGCAGAGAGCACTGGGCAGAGGTGTTGGATAGGCTGAGGCGAGGCAATTGACCCTAGTTTATGTTGCTCGTCACCGAGAGGATGGAGATGCTCCAGACGTCATCAAGGATACATTCTTTATTATTGATGTATTGTATATTGCCTTAATAGACATAAGGTCTACTCACTCATATATAGCTAGCAACACATCGGGAAACTTGTGGTTTTCAGTTGAGAGCACTACGAGTGAGGCTACGGTACTGAGCCCGTTACGACAATTTGTTAGAGTTAACAACCTGTATTGAGACGTTCCTTTAGAGGTACAAAGGGCAATCTTCCTAGCTAATTTGATGGAACTTCTATTTGGGGAGTTTGACCAAATTTTGGGGATAGACTGGTTGGTCAAGCATCGTGTTAGCTTGGACTATGTGACTAAGAGGGTCGTACTAAGGACTGAGGAGGATAAGGAGGTAGTCATGATTGGAGAACACCGAAATTACTTACCTAATGTGATCTCTGCACTGGTGGCAGAGAAGATGGTTTGTAAGGGATTTGAGGCATTCTTGGCCTATGTAAGTGTTTCAGATTTTGGGGATTCTATAGTTAAGGATATCAGAACAGTATAGGATTCTCCAGATGTTTTTCTTGAAGAGCTACCTGGTTTACCTCCGATTTGTGAAGTGAAGGTTGGGATTGAGCTTCACCCTGGTATAGCTCCAGTATCTATCGCCCCTACCGAATGGCATCGAAGGAGCTTATGAAGGTTAAGAAAAAGATTCAGAAGCTGTTGGATCGTGGGTTCAGTCGTCCCAGTGTGTCTCCATGGGGAGCACCTATGCTGGGTGTGAAAAAGAATGGTAGGACGATGAGGATGTATATAGACTATCGACAGCTGAATAACCTAACGATTAAGAATAGGTACCCACTTCTGAGGATTGATGATTTGTTTGACCAGTTTCGAGGAGCTTTTGTATTCTCCAAGATTGATCTGCGTTTTGGATATCATCAGTTGAGGGTTAAGGAGGCTGATGTATTTAAGACGACACTTAGGACTCGTTTTGTGTAACATCCTAAAATTAGGGGTTCTACATTTTACACTATCTCATGCATGTGGCTAGCTATGCTTGTGATTTTGAGGTGTTTGGGGGTCTTGGGGGGCTTGGGTTCGAGCCAGGGCTTTAGAAAAATTTTTCTTTTTAAGGCACTTTAGGGGAGAGCTTGGGGAACTAGGCCTTAAGGGTAATTATGTGCATTTGATGATAAGGAAGGAGCTCTTGGTAGAATGGGGTTGGCGTCACTTGTAGGAGCAGAGGGGGAGGAGTTCGAATCCCATTTGCTGCACTTGGTAGTTTAATTTTGGTGCTCAACAAGGAGGAGGTGGCTTTCGGCTGGGACTCTACCATAGTGGTTGTGGAATGAGTCAACAAATTCAAATGGAAGGACATGAGGAGCATGGGGAGTTTGAATTGGTCAAACAATTCAAATTGGTGGATGGAGAGGACTTGGTGAAGCAAATCTAGGAGCAAATCAAAGAAGTGGGGAGGTCGAATGAGAGTTGGCCGAATGATGGAGAAGTGGAAGGGTGAATTTCGGCTATAGGGTGTGTAGCAAGGAAAATTTGTCACTAGTGAAAGGAGAGCAAAATCGAACCTTTTGGTGTTGTGCCAAAATTCTTTGTGCAGTCTTAGTTGTTCTTTTGCATTTTCGATAGTTGATACTCTAGATTTCAGGTGCCCTTTTGGTCACTAATTCTTCTTTCATTGAGCATTTTATTTTATCTGTTACCTCTCTTACTGCCGAAACCCCAGCCCTTCATTTGTTTCCTTGTCTTTTCTCTTTGAAAGCACTCTATTTTGACCATTATCATTACCAAAATACCATAGCCGAAACCTTGCTACTTCTCATCTCTTTCTCTCCATTTGTTCTTTCATTTGGGTGTTAGTCGAACCTGAGTTGCCCACTTCCTTTACTTTTCTTTTGTCTTTCTCTTGTTCTACTCATAAGCTGAAACCCCTATTGTGTCAAAATAAACCTTATCTTTCATCTTTTGTTGAAAGTCAAGCATCAAGAAGCATCTCTGTTGGTTTGTCGAAAGTCTCTTCTCAATCGATTTTATCTGTACAAGGTAACGGGTACTCTTTTCTTATGATCTTCTCTTCTATTTTTGAAGGATCGAAGCAGTCATCCTCTTGTTTTTCTTCTTTCTAGGCTGAATATTAGTGCTCCCTTCACTTTGAAGCATGTTCATTCGTTCGTAGGAAGCTGAAACTCTTGTCAGCAGTGGCCGAATCTAGGACATCTTGGTAAGTTGGTGTTGGTCGAATTTGGGTAATGGAAACTCTTTTGATTCTTTCTCTATTTTTCGGTCAATTGTGATCACAGTCAAAATGGCTATTTTGTTCTTAATGATAGTTGCGACTAATCTCTTCTTCTTTCCTCTTAATGTGGCATGTTGGCATCGGATCAGAATTTATAGCCAAATCTATCTGTGTTCGGTTTATTCTTTGACCAAGGTAAAGGGTTCTCTTGATTTTAGTTTATCTATTCCCTTTTATCTTTAGTTGCCTTAACCCAATCTCTTTATTAGACAACCAATGTTCTCTCTGAAAGTTCTATACTGATCACGATTCTCTTCATGGATGCGAGTACTAGTCAAATCGAGGAGGGGAGTGGACTTGTAGTCTCTACTCCTAAGTTCAAACGACGTGCTGTGTCGACGGTTCGAGACTTTCCATCGGGTTGTGGTAGAGAGCCGACGTCTATTAGGGATAGACAGATCGCTGTTATTCTCGCTAGTGAGAGTTTCGACGATCTAGAGTGTCTAGTTCTTCGTGTAATCAGGTGTGTAATTCTCACACCTTTAGTTGTATGATTAATAACAATTATATGTATTGTTTAAAAGTCGAAATAATGGTAACGATTACTGAGTTACCCATAGGGGGTAATATTGGAGATACCAGGTTAGTCACCTATTTGAATATGTCATTTTAATACCTTAGCATGAGTCTATGGATGGTCTGATTAATCAAATTACGATGACATATGTTGCATTAATTATATTATGATTATATGTTTGCATGGGATTGGAATATGCTAATGATTAAAAGGGGCAGTGTGTTTTTCCGGTGGTTTGGTACCACATATATCGGTGACTTGGTCACATCACTATAGTGGTTTGGTACCACATATATCAATGACTCACACACTATATCGACTTTGAGCAAAGATGATTGTCAAGATTGTAAAGAGTATGCCCAAAGATCAATCATGAGATGGTTGTAATAACATACTTGATTTACCATGTCTAGTTCTTGTAATCAGTGTGTAATTCTCACACCTTTAGTTGTATGATTAATAACAATTATATGTATTGTTTAAAAGTCGAAATAATGGTAACGACATCGAGTTACCCATAGGGGGTAATATTGGAGATACCAGGTTAGTCACCTATTTGAATATGCCATTTTAATACCTTAGCATGAGTCTATGGATGGTCTGATTAATCAAATTACGATGACATATGTTGCATTAATTATATTATGATTATATGTTTGCATGGGATTGGAATATGCTAATGATTAAAAGGGGCAGTGTGTTTTTCCAGTGGTTTGGTACCACATATATCGGTGACTTGGTCACATCACTATAGTGGTTTGGTACCACATATATCAATGACTCTGTCACACTATATCGACTTTGAGCAGCATGATTGTCAGCATTGTAAGAGTATGCCCAAAGATCAATCATGAGATGGTTGTAATAACATACTTGATTTACCATGTTTACTAATATAAAGTGTTGTCATTATTATTTCAATTTTTCCTTCTGTGTGTACAAATAAACTATTTTATAATAATGTCCTGAGAATAATATGATTATTCTTAAAAGATCCTTAGTCAAGTATTATTGTTGACTAGGACAACAATAATGCATTAAGACTAACATGTAGTTGATTGATGATAAACAGTTGTCATTGATATGGAGTGTCAAAATCAATGCATGAATATGTGTGTTAGAGAACAACATATTGGACTGACCTGCTATGAGTATGTTTCTTGGATTATTATGTAATTGTCACAACATTACTCATTGTGATTAATATGTATATGATCTTTAGACTTGAGATAATCGTTATCCCAAAATCGTGAGTCGTATATTTTGATACAGTCAAACGTGCACCGTAACTGGTTGTTCTATAAAGGCTGATGTTGGATATACCACAATCTATGTAGAGGGATATTGTTGATCAATATAGGATAAGTCCCTCCCACATAATGGGAGTAATATCTTAGGCCACTTGATTGAGTGAGACTAGAAATGCATGGCCATGCTCAAATAAGTTGACATGAGATGTCATACTAATTTGTATATCATAGTCTACTCAAGATATCAAGAAACATGGGATGGACTATACAAGTGTGACTATTCCATGACTTGTATCCATTCCAGAGATAAAGGACTTAAGGATTAATGCATGAAAGGTTAATCACAAAAAGTTATGTTGAATCATGACTTCTTGTAACTTAGGTAGCAATGATGCATTGCTAGATGCCACTCATTGTTTGTGACATTAGAATCGTTCTAGTATTATTGCTAACGTTACAAGAACCTACAGGGTCACACCCTATGGTTGAAATGAACGGAATAAAACATAGTTGGTATTGTGTTTGATTGCCACATGAATTAAATTAATTAAAGAATTAAATTAATTGGGTAATCAAATATTGAATATATTATATGTACAAGGATGTTGTACACATAATGAGAATTAATATATGAATTTGGTTCAGATATAAATTTAAATAAATATAGTTTAACGAATCCATGTTATAATTAATGTAATTATAACTTTTGGGTATAATTAATGTAATTATAATTTTTGGTTAAAACATTATTATATTTATTTAATTTTATAATTCATAAAAGACATACCGATTATAAAAGGGAATAAGTGATAAAAAACTGATTAAGAGGAACCCTAAGAATTTGCTTGAAAAGTCTAGCAGCCGTCAAACAAATAAAAAAAACCTCTAAAATAGTTTTGGAGATTTCTGCCATTCATAGTCAAATCGGGTGGATTACGTAGAGGCCGACATCGTAAAGGTTGCGGCTTGTTTCGACGATGAGATCGAACTCTTGTTCTTGAGGCGTCATTGCTCTACTCGATTGAAATTTTGATAATTTTGAAATCTTTATTTCAACGTGATTCGTTCCTCACACATGGATTCATGGTTTGGATCGCCGGGATTAGTTTTATTTCGCTATACCATGGGAGTGCCTGCGTTCCAACAAGCATGACTGCCAATGAGAAGTATAGCGGATGGAGGGCTGATTGTAGAAATCACCACAGGTGTGTTGAGGTTGGACTTATAGAGCAGTGTGTAGCTGATGGAATACTAGGTTGGGTTGGGTTGCATTGCATCCACTTTTTGGTATGCCATAGGGCTACGACCCAATTCGATTTATATGAGCTTCAGCCAGATATGTTACTATGAGGGCTACGACCCAATATGTTTCTGTGGGCTTAGGCCCAGTTATCATTTGTAAGGGGAAATGCACACTGAGTTCTTTTAACTCACCCCTCTGCTTAATTTTGCAGGTAATCCCTAGTTCGAGGATTCGGAGCCGAGGTGAACTCTGAGGTGGCCATGTGCATTTCTTTCATAAATTTTGTTTCTTTACTTTAACTTACTTTTAACTTGGGAATATTTTATGTAATAAGGCCTCCGGGATTTTCATTTGGGTTTTATTTTAATGCTGTTATTATTATATTATGAAATGTTAAACACAGAGTTTTTCCCAAAAATATAATAAACATTTTCCAAAACATTAACAAACGGATAACTAGCAGAATAATAACTAAACTCGGGTATTTGCTTCGAACTACAAACACTATTTTTAAAATGTCTAGTTTCGGAATACCACTACTTTTAGTTTTTCGTATCACGAAGCCTGTTCTCGACTTTTATGGTTATTCATAGAATTTTTGCAAGAAAACCTTAAAACTAAATGTGATTTTCAAATGGAAACAAAACTCAAAATTTTAAACGATCACGTAGTTTTTCAACAACCTTTCCATGTGACATACCAGATCCGATCATAACGTTTTGGCTGGGTTTAGGGTGTTAGAATTGTGGTATCAGAGCCATGTTGCAAAACTCGACTGTGAAATTGGTTTAAAAATGCTTTTCTAGAATTGGTTTAAAAGTTGGTTTAGAAAAATATGTCTTTATGCAAGTATGGCACACCGAGTCTCCGGCCCAAATTCGTACTGTAAGTCTTCTGATTCTATTTAATTTTTATTGTATTGTGATTGGTAGTTATAAGTGATAAAATTTTAGAGATCGAGACCTCTAGAAATATGAATTGCGAAAACTACTTTTAAATCTATATTCATAATATATCCGTTAGTAAACAGTGGAATAATGTATTAATTCATCAAATTTTTAATCAAATTAAGGCGGTTTTGTAATCATGAGCGCTAGAGGACGTGGACGTAGTACACGCGGCCGTGGTAGAGGCCGGGGTGTGGAGGCTGGACCTTCGAAATCAGGGCATAGGTCAAAAGCAAAGTGCCTGCATCACCAGTAGCGAAAGTAGGGTATCAGGACTGATTTGGAGGTGACAATGCTTTGTCCCAAGCTATGCTGTGAGTGTTGGAACAAGTTGCTAGGGCAAGCACTGGATCGATAGCCTGGAAATCTATCCTTGAGTGACTCCGAGCAAATGCGGCTGAGATATTTAGGGGTATTTCTAGCGGGCCCCTAACGTAGCTGAGTATTGGCTGGAAGCAGTCGAGTGAATCATGGATGATCTAGACTGTACCGCAGAGGAAAAGTTGAAGGGAGCAGTGTCTCTCCTTCGAGATTGAGGCATACCAGTGGTGGCTTACGGTAAGGGAAGGTTCTCCAGCGGATCGTATTACCTGGGAATTCCTTTAAGACAGTGTTCTAAGGAAAATATGTTGGGGTAAGCTATGTGGATGCCCAGAGAAAAGCATTCTTGAATATGGTTCAAGGGCATAAATTTGTGGCTAAATATGAGGTAAAGTTCCTATGCTTGAGCTGTTATGCCCGGGGTATCGTTACGACTGACTATGAGCGTTGTGTTCAGTTTGAGCATGGTCTACGGGTTCTGATAGCTCTGCAGTGGGAAAGAGACTTTACCATTCTGGTTGAGAAATCAAAAATAGCTGAAGAGGTAAAGCAGTTTGAAAGGGAGGATCGAGATAAGGATAGGGGTAAAAATAAGAGGAGTTTTGGGTCGTCAAGATCTGTTGGGGGTTTTCAAAAGAGGCCTAGGTTTGAAGGGTCGCGATGCCCGTTGCTGTTGGTCAGTTTCAACAGTGTAGTCGATGTGGAAAATTACATTCAGGGGAGTGTTGGGTAAGAAATAGAGGATGTTTCAAGTGTGGATCTATGGATCATTTGATAAGGGACTGTACACAAGAGTTGGCTAGGGCGCGGTCGATAAGTCAGGGTTATGCACAACTGGACAGAGGTGGGCAGCAGCCACCGAGAGGTCATGGTCCGATCAAAGGAGGGAGCAGAGTTGGTCGAGGGCGTAGAGACCAAGTAGAGGTGCTAGTGGTATAGACGCAAGACAGCTAGGGCTGGTTTATGTGGCTAGACATCATGAGGATGGTAACGTATCGGACGTCATAACCGATACATTTTTCATATTTGATTCACCCTTTACAGATTTGATAGATATTGGGTCTACACATTCTTATGATGCATGTACTGTATTTGGGACTCTGGGTATTAATTTTGAGATTGCTACAAGAGAAATATCTGTGGTTTGCCCTCTAGGACAATCTGTAGTGGTGAACAAACTATTTAGGAGTGTGCTTTTAGAAGTTCAAGGAGTAGTGTTTCTGGCAGACTTGATGGAATTACTGTTCGTGAGTTTGACCTGATCTTAGGTATGGACTGGTTAGTTAAGCATCGGGCAAACTTGGATTGTGCTGCTAAGCGCATGATATGGAAGACATCCGAGGATGAGGAGGTACTGGTGGTAGGTGAGAGAAGGAATTACCTGTCCAATGTGGTGTTTACACTAAAGGCTAAAAGGATGGTGTGAAAAGGATGTGAGGCATTTTTAGCTTTCATCAGTGCTTTGAAGGCCAAAGAATTGTCTGTTAGGGACGTTAGAATGGTGAAAGAGTTCTCGAATGTCTTTCCAGAAGAGCTTCCAAGGTTACCTCCGAATCGTGAGGTGGAGTTTAGTATTGATCTACTTTTAGGAATAGCTCTGGTGTCCATCGCCCCATATAGGATGGCTCCAAAAGAGCTGGTAGAACTTAAAGCTCAAATCCAAGAGTTGTTGGATCGTGGATTTATTCGACCAAGTGTGTCACCGTGGGGAGCGCCGGTGTTGTTTGTTAAGAAAAAGGATGGGTCAACGCGAATGTGCTTTGACTATCGTCAGTTGAACAAGTTGATGATTAAGAACAAATACTCGTTGCCAAGGATTGACGACTTGTTCGATCAGCTAAAAGGAGCTTCGATGTTTTTGAAGATTGATTTGAGATCTGGGTATCATCAGCTAAAGGTTA
Source organism: Gossypium rotundifolium (assembly GCA_025506655.1). Classification (NCBI taxonomy): domain Eukaryota; kingdom Viridiplantae; phylum Streptophyta; class Magnoliopsida; order Malvales; family Malvaceae; genus Gossypium; species Gossypium rotundifolium. Next base: position 150,186,328 of record CP106733.1, on the reverse strand, counting down.
AGGAGGCGGATATTCATAAGACTGCTTTTCAAACTCGTTATGGACACTACGAGTTTTTAGTGATGCCATTTGGGTTAACGAATGCACCAGCTACATTTATGGATATGATGAACCGGATATTCCAACCTTATCTGGATCAGTTTGTTGTGGTGTTCATAGATGATATCTTGGTATATTCAAGGACTGAGGAGGACCATGATTCGCATCTTTAGGTAGTTCTACAGATTTTGAGAGAGAAGCAACTGTGTGCCAAATTCAGCAAGTGTGAATCTAGCTGAAGGAAGTTACCTTTTTGAGGCATGTTGTTTCTTCCGAGGAGATTAGGGTTGATCTCCGAAAGATCGAAGCTATTCTGGACTGGAAGCCACCGAAGTCCATAGCAAAATTTGAAGTTTTCTTGGGTTAGCTGGGTACTACAGGAAGGTTTGTTGAGGGGTTTTCATTGATTTCTGCACCATTAACCAGGTTGTTATGAAAAGGGGTACCGTTTGTTTGGGCTGATAAATAGCAGGAGAGCTTTGAGAAGCTAAAGATGATTTTGACTGAGGCACCAATGTTGATTCAGCCTGAGGCTGGGATGGTCTTTGTCGTCTATTGTGATGCATCACACACATGGTTAGGATGTGTACTAAGAAGGGAAAGTAGTTGCGTATGCATCTCGGTAATTAATACTGCATGAAATGAATTATCCCACTCATGATTTTGAGCTAGCTGCGGTAGTGTTCGCCCTGATGATTTGGAGACACTACTTGTATGGAGAAAATTTGATTATCTACACTGACCATAAAAGCCTGAAATATCTCCTTACCCAGAAGGAGTTGAATTTAAGGCAGCGGAGATGGATTGAGTTATTGAAGGACTGCGACTGTTCGATTGAGTATCATCTGGGTAAAGCTAATGTGGTGGCAGATGCATTGGGCCATAAGGTGATATTAGATTTGAGGGCGATGTTTGCTTACCTTAGTTTGTATGAAGATGGTAGTCTATTAGTGAAACTTCAGATAAAGCCGAAATGGGTAAGCCAGATTTAAGAGAAGCAATTGTTGGATGAATCGTTAAGTTCTCAACTTTAGCAAGTGGAAGGTGGTAAGATAGGAGATTTTGATCTGAACAGTGAAGGGGTATTGCATTTCTGTGAAAAGGTATGCATGCCAAAAGACTTGAAATTGAGGAAAATCATTCTGCGGGAGGTGCATAGTAGCCCATACACTATGCATCCTAGTGGAAGTAAGATGTATCGAGACTTACGTGAACAATATTGGTGGCCTGGTCTAAAATAAAAAGTTACTGATTTTGTGAATAGATGTTTGACGCGTCAGTAGGTGAAGGCAAAACAACAGCCGGTGAAGATTCCACTATAGAAGTGGGAGAGGAAAACAATGGACTTTGTTAGTGGGCTGCCCCTAATGCCTACTAAGAAAAATTCAGTGTGGGTGATCGTCGATCGGTTAACGAAGTCTGCCCACTTCATATCGGTTCGTGTGGATTACTCGCTTCAGAAGTTGGAGAAAAGTTATATGTGGCAAAATTGTGAGGTTGCATGGGGTACCAGTGTCTATCATATCAGACAGGGATCCTAGGTTTACATCGCGATTTTGGAAGGTGTTGAACGAAGCTTTAGGTACGAGGCTAGATTTTATCACCGTATTTCATCCTCAGACTGACGGTCAGTCGGAAAGGGTAATTACTATTCTAGAAGACATGTTAAAGGGCTATGTTATCGACTTCAGGGGTAGTTGGGAGGATTTTCTACCATTGGCAGAATTTTCGTACAACAATAGCTATCAATCAAGCATTTAGATGGCACCCTACAAAGCGTTGTATGATCATAGGTGCCGTACCCCTACCTGCTGGACAAAGTTAAGGGAGCGACAATTGTAAGGCCTAGATTTGATCTCAGAGACGGAGGAAAAGGTTAAGTTGATTCGGGCTCAGTTGAAGGAAGCTTCCAACAGACAAAAATTGTATGTAGATTTGAAGTGGAAAGAGATAGAATTCTCAGTGGGTGATCGAGTTTTTCTGAAAGTTTCACCGTGGAAGAAGGTTCTAAGGTTTGGACGAAAGGGCAAGTTGAGCCCCAAATTCATCGGGCCTTATCGAGTGTTGAAACGTGTGGGACCAGTGGCTTATCAGCTTGAGTTACCTCCGGGTTGAGTTAGATACATGATGTATTCCATGTCTCAATGTTGAGGCGCTCTCGTTCGGATCCGTCTCACATAATGCCGGTGGAAGAAATTGATGTAAGACCCAATTTATCTTTTAAAGAAGAACCAGTGTAGATCTTAGATCGAGATGTCAAGGTGTTGAGAAGAAAGTCAGTTCCTTTGGTCAAGGTTTTATGGTGTAACCATGGTTCGAAAGAAGCCACGTGGGAGCCGAAAGATGTGATGCGACAGCAATACACTCATCTCTTTTAACCAGGTAAATTTCGATGCTGAAATTTCTTTGAGGGGGTATAACTTTAACATCCTAAAATTAGGGGTTTTGCATTTTGCACTATCTCATGCATGTGGCTAGCTATGCTTGTGATTTTGAGGTGTTTGGGGGTCTTGAGGGGCTCAGGTTCGAGCCAGGGCTTTAGGAAAATTTTACTTTTTAGGGTACTTTAGGGGGAGAGCTTGGGGAAGTAGGCATTAAGGGTAATTATGTGTGTTGGATGACAAGAAAGGAGCTCTTGGTGGAGTGGGGTTGGCGTCACTTGTAGGAGCAGATGGGGAGGAGTTCAAATCCCATTTGCTGCACTTGAGAGTTTAATTTTTGGTGCTCAACAATGAAGTGGTGGCTTTCGGCTGGGACTATACCATATGGTTGTAGAATGAGTCAACAAATTCAAATGGATGGACATGGGGAGCTTGGGGAGTTTGAATTGGTCAAAAAATTCAAATTGGTGGATGGAGAGGACTTGGTGGAGCAAATCTAGGAGCAAATCAAGGAAGTGGGGAGGTGGATTGAGAGTTGGCCGAATGATGGAGAGGTGGAGGGGTAAATTTTGACTATAGGGTATGTAGCAATGAAAATTCGCCATTAGTGAGAGGAGAGAAAAACCAAACCTTTTGGTGTTGTGCTGAAATTCTCTGTGCAGTCTTAGTTGTTCTTTTGCATTTTCGGTAGTTGATACTCTAGATTTGGGTGCCCTTTTGGTCACTAATTCTTCTTTCGCTGAGCATTTTATTTTCTCTGTTGCCTCTCTTATTGCTGAAACCCCAACCCTTCATTTGCTTCCTTTTATTTTCTCTTTAAAACACTCTTTTTGACCATTGTGATTGCCAAAATACCATAGCTGAAACCTTGCTACTTCTCATCTCTTTCTCTCCATTTGTTCTTTCATTTGGGTGTTAGCCGAACCTGAGTTGCCTACTTCCTTCACTTTTCTTTTGTCTTTTTCTTGTTCTACTTATAAGCTGAAACCCTCTTGTGTCAAAATAAACCTGTATCTCTTATCTTTTGTTGAAAGCCAAAGCATCAAGAAGCATCCCTGTTGGTTTGTCAAAAGTCTCTTCTCAATCAGTTTTGTCTGTGCAAGGTAACGGGTTCTCTTTTCTTATGATCTTCTCTTCTCTTTTTGAAGGATCGAAGCAGTCATCCTCTTGTTTTTCTTCTTTCTAGGCTAAATATTACTACTCCTTCCACTTTGAAGCGTGTTCATTCGTTCGTAGGAAGCCAAACTCTTGTCAGCAGTGGCCAAATCTAGGACATCTTGGTAAGTTGGTGTTGGTCGAATTTGGGTAATGGAAACTCTTTCGATTCTTTCTCTATTTTTCGGTCGGTTGTATCATAGCCGAAATGGCTATTTTGTTCTTAATGATAGTTGCGGCTAATCTCTTCTTCTCTCCTCTTAACGTGGCATGTTCGCATCGGATCAGAATCTATAGCCAAGTTTATCTATGTTCATTTCATTCTTTGACCAAGGTAAGGGGTTCTCTTGATTTCAGTTTATCTATTCCCTTTTCTCTTTCGTTACCTTAATCCAATCTCTTTATTAGACAACCATCGTTCTCTCTGAAAGTTTTGTACTGATCATGATTCTCTTCATGGATGCGAGTGGTAGTCAAACCGAGGAGGGGAGTGGACTTGTAGTCTCTGCTCCTAAGTTTAAACGACGTGATGTGTCGGCAGTTTGAGACTTTCTACCGGGTTGTGGTAGAGAGCTGACGTCTATTTGGGATAGACAGATCGCTGTTATTCCTGCTAGTGAGAGTGTCGACGATCTAGAGTTTCTAGTTCTTCGTGTAATCAAGTGTGTAATTCTCACACATTCAGTTGTATGATTTGTAACAATTATATGTATTGCTTAAAAGCTGAAATAATGGTAACGGTTACTGAGTTACCGATAGGGGTAATATTGGAGATACCAGGTTAGTCACCTATTTGAATATGGCATTTTAATACCTTAGCATTAGTCTATGGATGCTCTGATTAATCAAATTATGATGAAATATGTTGCATTCATTATATTATGATTATATGTTTGCATGGGATTGGGATATGCTAATAATTAAAAGGGGTAGTGTTTTTTTCCAGTGGTTTGGTACCACATATATCGGTGATTCTGTCACACTTTATCGACTTTGAACAGCATGATTGTCAGCATGACTACGAACGAGGAGTGTAGCCGATGGAGGGTTGATTGTAGAAATCCCCACAGGTGTGTTGAGGTTGGACTTATGGAGCAGTGTGTAGCGGATGGAATACTAGGTTAGGTTGGGTTGCATTGCATCCACTTTTTGACATGCCATAAGGCTATGACCCAATTCGATTTATATGGGCTTGACAGATATGTTTCTGTGAGGGCTATGGCCCAATATGTTTCTGTGGGCTTAGGCCCAGTTATTGTTCGTAAGGGGAAATGCACACTGAGTTCTTGTAACTCACCCCTCTACTTAATTTTGCAGGTAATCCCTAGTTCGAGGATTTGGAGCCGAGGTGGACTCTAAGGTGGCCATGTGGATTTCTTTCATAAATTTCGTTTCTTTACTTTAACTTACTTTCAACTTGGGAATATTTTATGTAATAAGGCCTCCGGGATTTTAATTTGGGTTTTATTTTAATGCGGTTATTATTATATTATGGAATGTTAAACACAGTGTTTTTCCCAAAAATATAATAAACATCTTCCAAAACATTAACAAATGGATAACTAGCAGAATAATAACTAAACTTGAGTATTTGCTTAGAATTACAAACACTATTTTCAAAATGTCTCGTTTCGGAATATTACTAGTTTCGGTTTTTTGTATCATGAAACCTGTTCTCGTGGTTATTCATAGGATTTTTGCAAGAAAACCTTAAAACTAAATGTGGTTTTCAAATGGAAACAAAACTAAAAATTTTAAACGATCATGTAGTTTTTCAACAACCTTTCTATGTGACATACTAGATCCGGTTGTAGCGTTTAGGCCGGGTTTGGGGTGTTACATTATGGATACCACGAGGTCATAGGGATGCCTTTTTGGACTGGCGAATGCACTGGTAGCTTTCATAGACCTGATGAACCGAGTATTCCAGCCCTATCTAGATCAGTTTGTGGTGGTGTTCATCGACGACATACTGGTTTATTCGAGAACTAAAGATGAGCATGATGAGCACCTTAGAGTTGTCACTAAAGACAAAGACATTTTAATAGTACAAATTTTTGTTGATGATGTTATATTTAGTGCTACTAATGAGCTTCTTTGTGAGGAATTTTCTAAGATTATGCAAGGCGAATTTGAAATGAGCATGATTGGTGAGCTCAACTTCTTTTTGGAGCTCCAAATCAAGCAAACTCAATATAACACTCCAAAAATCTCTTATAGATTTGTTTTCGTATGTTTGTGACACAATTGTATGTCTGCTTCAGTGGTTAAGTGTTCTGGGAATTGTCTGAGAGGTCCCAAGTTCAAGCATTAGCTTAGGCAAATTTTTGTTTTTAAATGAATAAACCCTTATCTCTAATCAATAGGCTTATAAATAAGTGTTGGTAAAGTATGTCAGAATGGGCCTGCTGGTCTGGGGGCTAAGGCGTGAGTAGGCATGTGGGAGGGCTGGAGTTCAAGTCCTTGCACTAGCAAGTGGGGATATATTTTTGCTTGATGTTGTGTAGGTGTTTGTGTGTTAGTAAAAGTCTGATGCTAGTGGACGGTTATGGGAGTGAGGGTGTGATTTTAGGAGAAAAATATGGGATTGAGGGAATATCCGATTTTAATTAATTCTTTTCCCAAATTTGGTTTCATTTTTTTCCCGAACCCCTTTGAAAATTTTGACGTTACTCTCTCCCTCCTCTACAATCTTTCCTTGTTGTTTTTTTCTCTGCCTCCAATTCTGTCCCTTTTTTCCCACCTCTTTTTTTATTTTCTCTTGACTTTAATTTCGTTGTGTTGCTGTCGAAATCCCTTTTCTTCTCTGTTGGCGATTGCTTCTCCTTGTTTCTACTGAAACTCTCCCTCATTCTCTCTTTTCCGTGGATCCTTCCTTAATCAGTCTTCTGTCTTTTCAATGTTGGCTACATCGGTGGGTAAGTCTTTTCGTAAGAGGGCTATGCCTCACTTGATTTGGAGAAGTTTTCACTTATTATTTTTTTGAGAGGATCCCAACTCTCTATTGTGTTGAACTTTGTTTTGACAATAACAAATCGCAACAAGCGAGGTTTTCCTACGGGATAGTAGTTTTCATCTTTCGAAACGATTAGGGTAAGTAACATATTTAGAGATCGTTTGTTGTTGGCTTAATGGAAATAGTTTAAGTCGTGATTGATTTTGGCATGAGATTGCCGTTCTCAAGTGCTGTTTACATCAGGAGCGTTTGTGTACAAAAATCATGTCAGGTGTGCAATCACAACGCTGGAAATCGGTAATCGATAAAAAGTCAAAAAGTGAGACTGTCGACACCACACGGGCATGTGGCTACCCGTGTGGCAAGCCGTGTTACCAAACACAAGCATGTGGTCGACGAGGCAGGCCGTGTATGATGCATGGGCCAAGCTGAATTGGGGCATGTGGCCCACACTGGTGTGTGGGGTTATTGGTCTAGGCTGTGTGATCCACACGGCCAAGGTTATTTTGGCAAACAACATGGGCTTGTTGGCCCATTTTCACTGTTTGTTTGCTAAGGTTGCACGGTCGCCTGAGTCACTGTGGACCTATTGAAGGGTTGATAAGCTTACCAGACCCCTAATTGATTGAATAACTATTTTACCCATATACAATATATATATTTATGACTATATATTGAGCATGCTTTAAAATTATACTGAATGCATGTATGATACCATGATTTGAGATGACATGATTGTATGATGCATAGAATAAGGATGGCTTTAAATTGATCGGAGAAAGTGAACTGGAAGGCTTAGAGCCTAACTTACTGGCAGCTCAGCTGCATATTACTCTATAGTACCGCATTCGGCGCTACTTGGAGTGTAGGGATGGGTGGGTTGATTATATCCCCACATGGAGTGCAGGGTTCGACGGAGATGGAGTGTAGAGGCTGGCGGGGTAGGATTTTGTGATCGGGTATCTAATAATGTAATAGGCCAGGGCCCAAATGCATGACTGCTTCTGTATTGAAATGGGCTAAGGCCCTAACTGAAACTGAAACTATTACTGAGATGGGCTTAGACCCAAACTATGTTCTCATTCTATCTGCTTGTTTATATGGGGATTACACACTGAGTTTTCGTAAACTGACCCTTCTGTTTTATCTATATAGGTAATCCCTAGTAAATCAGTACGACGAAAGACTCAACGGTGGCCACATGACCTACTTCTTTCCATTTAAGTACTTAAATTTTCATTTTGATTTTATGCTGGGGATTTTACTATATCATGGCCCCTTTGGATATAAATTTTTAATTTGGGATTTTTATTGTTTTGATTTATAACTACTAGTAGTAGGGATAATCGATTTTTCAAAATCAAACGTTCTAACAAAACTCACTCAAATACGCAACTGTTTTAAAAAGCTTCCGCAATAAGTGACGTTTTTAAAATTAATAACGTTCTCAAAAAGAATAACTTTGTGACAATGAATTACGTTTTGAAAATGAACGGCACGTCCTAGAATTAACATAAGATATTATAAAGAGGTTATATAGAAAAGGGGTTTTTGAAGACAACTCACTTTCTCGAAAAACACTACCATGTGACACTGCCAGATTGGGCCATAGCGTCTAAGCTGGGTTTGGGGTGTTACATTTAGTGGTATTAGAGCTAGGTTGCAAAACTCGACTGTGGATTTGGGTTTTAAAACTTGGTTTTTAAAGCACTGATTTCTAAATGATTTGAAACATTTTTATTGAATGTGTGGTACACCGAGTCTCCAGCACTGATTTTGTAAGATGTCTAAAGCCTTTATGTGTTTTAAACTGAAACTGATTTGATACTGAAACTACTATAGATAGTAAAAACTGAGACTACTATAGGTAGATTGTATTGAAAACACTTAAGTTAGTGTATACTAATACTATAGTAAAACCGGTAGACACTGAGAGGCACTGCGTTGTGTGAAAATAAACTTTACACTTCTGATATTGATTTCATAAAATACCCATTAATAAACACTAGAACTGTAAACTGACGCATAAAACTATTAATATAGATAAATGCACTTAGACAATGAGCATGAGAGGTACTCGCGGACGGGGTATGATAAACCATAATTTTTACATATTTTTACCCCATGCTTGGTTTTTTTTTGGATGAATTTTTATTATATTTGATGAATTCGATGCTCCTAATCCTTTACTTTCATGTTTTATACTCAGGAGAGCTTAGGGAGTAGAAAAGAACGATAAATGGGCCAAAAAAAGATAAAATGGGCCCACCTCAAAAATCAACACTATAACACCCAGTTTAGACCCTAGTCAGAACAGTGGTTTTGAGACCACAAATTTGAGGTTGGGATGATAATTTAATATTATTTTCTATGTGAATAGTATGTGATTTAGCCTATTTGACATTTCTGTGTGATAATTTTATCGACTGTGTGTTGAATTGTGAGAAAGGACTTAATTGTATAAGGTGTAAAATACTGTGTGCTGAATGTTAAGTGCTTAATTTTTGTTGGATTTTGAATGTGGAGTCCTTAAAATGTAATAAGCCCATTATTTGAATTATTGGATGACAAAGGACAAGTATGTCCTTAATGTTAATATGTTTTACTTATTAATTCAAAAGGTTAATTTAGTAAATAACATAATAATATGTTATAATGAAAATAAAGCTTGAAAATAGACATTGTTCATTTATTTTTTGACCGAAAATATCAAAGAAAATAAAGGAAGAGTAAGCAAGGGTTCAACCATGGTTTTGTCTTGATTCAAGGTTAGTTTTTGATTGATTTTTGATAATTTCTACGTTTTTGTGATCGTTGCTTTGTGCTCTACAAAACCCATGCTTAAATTTTGTGAATTGATGATGGATATGAAATGTGCCATTGATGAAATGGTGAGCTTTATGATGAGTGTTGGTGTTAAATGAAATATATGTGTTTAATGAACATGTTTTGTCCTTGGAGTTTTGATGAATTTAGCTAATTAGGGCTAAAATTGATAAAATAGCATTTTGAAGGACTAAAATGTGAAATAAATGAAATGTGTGGACTTGTATTAGTATAGTGAGAATTCAGTTAGGCATGGATGCAAGCTAATTATGTGAATTTGATGATTTTATGAATAAAGGACTAAAGTGTTGAAATGTGAAAATGTGAGGGCTATTTTGTAAAATGCCCTAAGTATATGTGTTTGGACTAAAATGAAAGATTTTGTGATTGAATGGACTGAATTTGAATGTGTATACACCAAGAGAGGAGAGGTACAGATCGAGATCGAGGCAAAGATAAAGTGCTCGATTAATTAACCGTTTTGATAGTTCGACGTCCAAGGTAAGTTCGGATATAATACATGTTGTTAACTTATGTTCTACGTGATGTGAATTGAATGAATATCTATATAATTATGAGATTAGAATTGCTATGTGCGGAATGGAATTAGAGGCACCAAGTGTACAAAATTAGAATCGGGATAGAGATGATTGGCACTGTGTGTGCGAGATGATAAAAGCTTCGGCTTATTGAATTGACACTGTATGTGTGATACCGATATAAGCTCGGTTTAACGATTTGGCACTAAGTGTGTGATGACATTTATGTTTTGTTTACGAATTGGCACTATGTGTGCGAACAAAGCAAGAGATTAGCAAAGGTGGATCAAAATGTAAAGTCGAGTGGTTGAATAGCATGGTTGGTGAGTAACTAAGTGTTGGCTAAGGTATGTATGATACCTATGTGGTTGATGAGATCGAAAGTAGATGAATGGAATGTTATGTGAGTACTTGATACGGTTGAATTTGTGTATCAAATGTAAATTATATATGTGATGATTTAATATGTATATTGGTTTGATTTGATGAGATAATTGTATTGTATTTCAAACTTACTAAGCTTTGAAAGCTTACTGTGTGATTGTTTCTCTGTTTTGCAGTGTCAGTAAAGCTAGCTCGGATTTGGGAATCGTCAGCATCTCAATCACACTATTGGCAATCTATTTTGGTACTTTTGGAAAGATGTACATAGTTGAAATATGGCATGTATAGGCTAGATATGTGAATTATGTTTGAGAGTGTAAATAGCCATGTGTTATGGCTAGACAAGATATTGGTAAAATGTTTAAATAGTTGTGGTATGTGATGTATATTTTGGCATGGCTTGATAGCTTATGAAATGTCTTTTGAATGATGAGTTTTGTCATGGATTTAAGTCATTGTATCTAATGAAAACACGAATGAATCATGCTTGGAAATGTATGTGATTTAGTTGAGCAAAATGGTTTATAAGTTGACATGATTAGAAATGAGATTGTATAAGATGACTTGATGATCACTTGACATGAAATTGGTTGCCAAATTGTGTGTGGAATTATGCTCAAATGTACTTGTAGGTTTGACCCTTGTGTGGGTGGCAAGTTGGCCTTGTAAATGGCCTACTTTGCCTACACGGTTATGGCACACGGGTGTGTCTAGTGACCGTGGGGTAAAGTCAGTAGTTAGCTTAAGAGCACATGGCCATGGTACATGGGCGTGCCTAGTAGCCGTGTGAATAAGTCAGTATATGGCCTATGAGCACATGGCCTTAGCACACGGGTGTGCCTAGTGGTCGTGTGGAGAATTCAGAATACTTGTTCTGTTTTGGCACGACCTGGACACATGGGGGTGTATGGTGACCGTGTGAGGCATACAGCTTGGTGGAACGGGCATGTGGCCACAACAAACTTGTTGAATATTTGAATTTTTGAAAATTTTCGTAAGTGTTTAGTTTAGTCCCGACCCCTCTCTAACATGTGTTAATGGTCTCGTGGGTTTTAATAAGGGACCATTTGATTATGTTTTGATATTGTCGTGAATTGGATGTGAAATGATTCAATTGTTCAGTAATGCCTCTTAACCTTATTCTGGCAACGGTTTTGGGTTAGGGGTGTTACGTTTTATTGGTATCAGAGCTACGGTTTAGTCGATTCTCAGACTAACGTAGCGTATGTGAGTCTAGCTATACATGTCATATTTGAAATTACGATAGTGTGATGAATTCTGATAGTTATAAATGTGTTTTCATATAGTAATAGATCCCAATTGAGTAGTTGCTGACAACGTAGAGAGTAATGCGCTTGCTCCCACTCAAGGGATAACACCGGCCACATCTAGTCCGAATGATAGTGGTGAGGGAGGAGAGGCTAAGCAAGCCTTCTTTCGAATGATGAGCGAGTGGTTTACAGAGTTCGTTCGAACGAATCCGGCTACTCCATAACCTCTACTCCCACAAGTACCTATTGTGCCACAAGTTGAAGATCTGACCAGATTGAATAAACCTCCTGTGGACAAGATTCGTAAGTACGGGGCCGAAGAGTTTAGCGCCATATTTGATGACGATGTTGAGCGAGCCGAGTTTTGGTTCGAGAATACAATTCGGTATTTGATGAGATGTCGTTGTCTCCGGACAAACATATAAAATGTGTTGTTTCATTGTTGAGGGATACGACTTATAATTGGTGGAAGACGATGATATCTGTGGTTCTGAGAGAGAGAATCACCTAGGACTTATTTCAAGTCGAGTTCAGAAAGAAGTATATCAGTCAATGTTTCATTGATCAAAACATAAAGAGTTTTTAGAGCTGAAACAGAGCCGTTTTTTCGTTACTGAGTACGAGCAGGAATTAATAAAATTGAGTCAATACGTGAGAGAATGTGTTTCGGCCGAAGCTACTATGTGCAAATGCTTCATAGAGGGATTTAATGAAGACATTAAATTGTTGGTTAGGATACTTGATATAAATGAATTTGTTGTGTTAGTTGAAAGAGCATGCAAAGCTGAGGAGCTCAGTAAAGAAAAGAAGAAAGTTGATTCTGAAGCTCGTGATGAAAGAAAAAGATCGATGAGTAAGTTTTCTCAACCTTCAATAAAGAGATTTAGAGATACAAGCAACAGATCAAATACTTCATTTGGACATCTGAGTAGAGATCTTACAAGACTAAGTGTTGGTTCGAGAAATCAAGCTCCAATTGAATCAAGTGTTGGTAGTGCTAAAAGTAACAAACTTGAGTGCAGACAATGTGGAAGATGACATATGAGAGAATGCTGGGGCAAGTACAACAATAAAGTTTGTTATAAATGTGGATCCCAAGAACATTTTACTCGAGATTGCCCAAAGATGGTCAAAGAGGAAAATATATAGAATGTGAGATCAAGTAATGTACCGACTAGGGGTAGACTACCCAGAAATGCCGAGAATGTAAGTGGAAGTCAGAGAGGAACTACTGACACAATTGTGAGGTCAGAGGCGAGAGCACCTGCTCGAGCTTATGCGATATGAGCATGAGAGAAAGCATCATCTCCAGACGTCATCACCAGTACTTTCACTTTATTTGATACTGATGTGATTGCATTGATAGATCCAGGATCTACTCATTCATATGTGTGTGTGAATCTAGTATCGAGTAATACTTTATCTGTTAAGTCTACTGAATTTATGGTTAGAGTGTCGAACCCCTTAGGCAAGTGTGTCTTGGTGGACAAGGTGTGCAAGAATTGCCCATTGATGTTTCGTGATATATGTTTTCCGGCTAATTTGATATTGCTACCATTCGATGAATTTGATATAATTTTGAGTATGGATTGGCTCACTTTGCATAATGCTATTGTAAATTGTAAAAGGAAGAGTATTGAATTGAGAAGTTAAAATGGTGAGATAGTTCGAATTGAATCCAGTGATATGAAAGGGTTACTAGCTATTGTATATGCGGGAAAGCTAAAAACTATGTGAGAAAAGGTTGTAAAGCTTATTTGGCGTACGTGACTGATACAAAAGTGTCAGAAAAGAAAGTTGAATCTGTGCCTGTGGTTAGTGAGTTTCTAGATGTGTTTCCTGAAGAACTACCGGGATTACTTCCGATTCTGGAAGTTGAATTTGGAATTGAATTAGTTTCGAGAACTACTCCAATCTCAATAGCTACATATAGAATGGCACCAACCGAATTGAAAGAGTTGTAATCTCAGTTGCAAGTGTTGACTGACATAGGGTTTGCACGACTGAGTTTCTCACCCTGGGGAGCTCCTGTGTTATTTGTGAAAAAGAAAGATGGTACTATGAGAATGTGTATTGATTATCAACAATTGAAAAAGGTGATGATAAAGAACAAATATTCGTTGCCTCGTATAGATGATTTGTTTGATCAGCTGAGAGGAGCTATAGTGTTTTTTAAGATAGATTTGAGATCAGGCTACTATAAGTCGAGAGTTAAAGAATCTGATATAGAGGAAACTACTTTCAGAATGAGGTATGGACATTACGAATTCTTAGTGATGCCTTTTGGACTAATAGATGCTCCTGTAGTGTTTATGGATCTAATGAATCAGATATTTAGACCGTAATTGGATCATTTCGTTGTGGTGTTCATTGATGATATTTTGATCTACTCATGTGATGAGACATAGCATGTCGAGCATTTAAGAATTGTACTACAAGCTTTGGGTGAGAAACAATTGTATGCTAAGTTTAGCAAATGTGAATTTTGGTTACGTGAGGTTGGTTTTCTAGGACATATTGTGTCAGCTGCAGGAATACGAGTTGATCCGAGTAAAGCCTCAGCTATTTTATAATGGAATCCTTCAAGAAATGCATCTAAAGTCCGTAGTTTTCTGGGACTAGCAGGATATTATAGACGGTTTGTGAAAGGGTTCTCATTGATTGCGACTCCGTTGACAAATTTGCTACAGAAAGATGTTAAATTTGAGTGGTCAAAATGTGTCAACAGAGTTTTGAACAGTTGAAAGTATTGTTGACAGAGGCACTAGTGTTAGTTCAACCTGAGTCAGGTAAAGAGTTTATAGTTTATAGCGATGCATCGTTAAATGGTTTGGGCTGTGTACTGATGTAAGAAGGTAAAGTCATTGCTTATGCGTCGCGGCAACTAAAGCCGCATAAAAAGAACTACCCGACGCACGACCTTGAATTGGCCGCGATTGTGTTCACATTGAAAACATGGCGTCATTGTTTATTTGGTGAGAAATGTCATATCTTTACAGATCACAAGAGTTTGAAATACTTGATGACTTAGAAAGACTTGAATTTGCAGCAGAGAAGATGGTTAGAATTGTTGAAAGATTACAAGCTTGTGATACATTACCACTCGAGTAAAGCTAATGTTGTAACTAATGCTTTGAGTCGAAAATCGTTATGTGCTTGATAAACCGAAATAGTAACATATTTTAATCCCACATTTAGCATGTTTTTAGATGGTTTTTCCCTTTCAATTATGGAAAAAGGTGCTCTTAATCCTTTGTTTTCATGTTTTATACTCAGTAGAGCATAAGAGTATGAAAAGAACGTATAACGGGTCGAAAACAGAGAAAATGGGCCAAAGCATGAAATCCACACGGCCTGGGGCCAAGACCATATGGCCGTGCCCCGTAAGAAGAGTCGACCACGGCCTGGACCCCAAAAAACATGGTCGTGGCTCATCAACAGACCCAACCATGGCCTAGCCACGATTTACACAGGCGTGTGCCAATGGGGTGTCTCTGCCACAGAAAATAGGAATTCTATTCGAATTAGGGTACTTAGAGGCAAAGAAACATATTCCGAAAGTCTATATAAAGACCCTAGAGGCCAACCTTTAAGGGCGCGTTCAGCTAGGCCAGAGCAGTTAATTTCAGGGATTTACTCGAAGAAAGTCAGTTGATTCATCTCAAGAAGTCAGAATCATACTCAAGACGGAGGATCTGTCTTTCAATTCCTTTAGGGGGTTTTAGGGATTTCTTATGTTTAGTTTTATCTTTTCTTCTGAGAGTTTTCTTTTATAATTATGAACTAAACCCTCAAATACTTGAGGGGGATGAAACCTAAGATGGATCTTGTTATTGTTATCTGAACAGAATGATAAATATTTGATTTGTTCTTAATTCTTGTTTTGGTATTTCTGGGATATTGACTCAAGTGTGATGTGCTTTGGCAGAGGAGAAAGAGACCTTGTCTAAGAGTAGATCTAGCATAGTTAAGCGGAGTTGCTAGCGCGCCTAGAGATAGGGTGACGAAAATCTGCTAGATTAGGGTCAAACCTGATATGAAAGTCCATAGATCGAATTAATGCAATTCTAGGGGTTTTAATTAGAAAGAGATTTCAATTAATCAACCTAGGGTTAGATGTTAGTAGCCTTGAAGAGAGGTATTAATATAACTTAGAATCCTACGGATAAAGTCAAGTGAATAAATCGTCCGGTTTAGAGTTAGATAACAAGTGAAGTCTAGGTGGATTCTTCCTCATGTATTGTCCAAATCAATCGGTTTTCCCTCAAGTCTTTTCCCCAATTTCTTTTTTGCCTTAGCACTTTTAGCTTAGTCAATTAGTTAATTTTAGATTAGATAAAAATCCACTTAATTCTTAGGCTAAATAATAGAAAGAGAGTTAATATTAGTACTTTTTGTTCCTTTGGGTTCAAAAATCTGGTCTTGCTGCTAACTATACTACTGTTCGATAGGTGCACTTGCCTCCATCTTTGTCTTAGTTAGTTTCCAGGTTCGATCATTCTTTTTATAAATTTTTAAGACTCGACAGACACGATCAAATTTTTGGCACCGTTGCCGGGAACTAAAATATTAAGAACACTCAATTTTTATTACTTTAGCCATACTATATATTATTATTTTTGAAATTATTTTTTATTTTTATTTTTTTCTAAATTTCTTTCTTCTTCTTTTTTCCTAGCAGGTACCTCTAGTTTATGACTAGAAGGAACCCGACAGGACCACTACTTTAAGACAGTGATATTGAAGGAACTGCACGTAGAAATCGTAGAGAAGTAAGGTGAGGATTAGATTACATACAAGAAGAGCAAGAGGACGAAACCAATACCACCAAAGTAATGGTGAGAATAATCTACGACATCAAGATATGGCCGACCATAATGCTCCTCGAACTATGTATGATTATGCTAAACCTAATTTAATAGGAGCTGAATCGAGTATTGTTAGGCCTACTATATCCGCTAATAATTTTGAATTAAAACCTAACACTATACAAATGATTCAACAGTTTGTTCAATTTGATGGTTTGCAGGACGAAGACCCAAATACTCATTTAGCTAATTTTCTAGAAATCTGTGATACCTTCAAAATAAATGGAGTTTCTGATGATGGCATTTGTCTTCGGCTATTTCCCTTTTCTTTGAGGAATAAAACCAAACAGTGGTTACATTCTCTTCCACGAGGATCAATCACTACATGGGACCAAATGACCGAATTTTTTACTAAAATATTTTCCACCAGCCAAAATGGCCAAATTAAGGAATGATATCTCTTCTTTTGTGCTGATGGATTTAGAAACATTATATGATGCATGGGAGAGATACAAGGATCTGTTGAGAAAGTGCCCACACCATGGCTTACCCTTGTGATTACAAGTCCAAACTTTTTACAACAGTGTGAACCCATCAACTCGGTAGTTAATTAACTCAGCAACCAGTGGAACCCTTAATAACAAAACTCCTGAAGCAGCTTATGAATTAACAGAGGAGATGTCACTGAATAACTATCAGCGGCAAGGTACAAGGACAAAGCCAACTAAAGCAGTAGGAGTTTTCAATCTCGACGCAGTCACCATGCTATCAAGCCAGGTAGAGATGATGAATAAAAAGATTGATGGTTTGTGTGGTTCTTTGTAGGTACATCCAGTTATGCAAAGTGATTCAAATCTGGGAGGTGTGGCAAATCCTAAGTACCCACCCTACAATCCGGGCATGGAAAGCGAACAATTAAACTATATGGGTAACAATTTTAGACCTCAAAATAACCCTTATAGTAATACTAATAATCCAGGTTGGAGGAACTACCCCAATCGCTCGTGGGGTGGCCAAGGTAATTAGAGACAACAGCCACCCCACCACAATCAAGGACAATAGCCCTACCCATAGGAAAGGAGACCAAACCTTGAAGAGTCACTAGCAAAATTTATAGAATTATCAGAAACCTGCTTCAAAAATACTGAAACAATATTGACTAATCAACAAGCATTAATCCAAGGGCTGAATAATCAAATCAGAAAACTAACTAAGTTAGTTTCTGTTAGGCAACCATAAAGTTTAACTAAACAAAAAGAGCATGTGAGGGCAGTTACACTAAGGAGTGGAAAAGAATTGGTTGAAACAAAGAAGAAGATACCATGTGAAATTGATAAGGCAAAGGACAAGGAAGTTGAGAATGTAACACCAATACGCGAAGAATGTAAACCATCAATACCATATCCGGCAAAGTTGAAGAAAGACCACCTAGATGCATAATATGGTAAATTTTTTGAACTTTTTAAACAATTACATATCAACTTACCTTTTATTAAAGCTATTTCACAGATGCTGACATACGTAAATTTTTAAAAGAGCTTCTAACAAATAAAAGGAAGCTGGAAGAAATATCAACAGTAGAGTTTAATGAAGAATGTTCAGCTATTCTCCAAAACAAACTACCAACCAAACTGAAAGATCTAGGAAGTTTCACTATTCCCTGTTTGATTGGTAGTTTAAACATAAAGAAAGCATTAACTGATCTAGGTGCCCATATCAATTTAATGCCCTATAAAATGTTCAAGCAACTTGGTCTCGGGGAACCTAAACCCACTAGGATGAGTATTCAGTTAGCTGACAAATCTGTTAAATATCCTAGGGAATTATCAAAGATATTCTATTAAAAGTTGATAAATTTATATTCCCTGTTGATTTTGTTGTGCTTGACATGGATGAGAATGTGGAGGTGCCTTTAATTTTGGGATGCCCCTTTCTAGCTACTGCTAGGGCTGTTATTGATGTAGGTGATGGTAAACTTGCACTGAAGGTAGGCAACGAAGAAATTATTTTTCAAATTTATGATGCTATGCGATATTCTAGATAACAAGAAGATTCTTGTTATTTTATTGATGCCATTGATCATTCTATTCAAGATTCTTTACAGGAAATCATACATAACGACACGTTAGAACTATGTCTTACTCAAGGTGAGGGGGTAGATGATGATACAGATGAATCATATTCTAACAAATTTCCCCCTAGACAAACGAAAGAAGAGGGCATTGAAATTAATGACAAACTAAAACAAAAACCCTCTATTGATAAATGATAAACCGTAAAAGTAACATATTTTAATCCCACATTTAGTATGCTTTTTGATGATTTAGCCCTTGATTTATGTAAAAAGGTGCTTTTAATCCTTTCTTTTCATGTTTATACTCAGGAAAGCACCCAAGGATGAAAAGAATGAGAAACAGGCTTAAAACAGGCTAATTTGGGCCAAAGAGGACATCGACATGGCCGTGCCTCGTCAAATTACTTCACACGGCCATGCCACAATTTACATGGCCATGCCCCAATTGAAAATCGAGACACGACTTAAAGATAACTTACACGGGCGTGTGCCATGGCGTGCCCCTGCCACTGGAATGAGCAATTTCACTAAGATTTGGATGGTTGAAGCCAAAGAAACATACTCCTAAGTCTACTTAAACACCTTAATAGTAATTCTACTTGAAGGAGGTACTTAGGAGCCAAGTAAAGCATCTAAAGAGCCTATATAAACAACCAAAGGTAGTCATTCTAGATAATCAAGTTTTGGGCAGAGTTTTCTGCCAGAGCTTTTATTCAGGGAATTACTCGAAGATAGCCATTTGATCCATCTCAAGAAGCTGGAGTTCTACTCAAGACAGAGGATCTCCTCTTCAATTCCTTCAGGAGGTTTTAGGGATTTCTTATGTTTTGTTTTGTCTTTTCTCTTGAGATGTTTTCTTATTTTGTTATGAACTAAACCCTTCAGATACCTGAATGGGATGAAACCCATGATGGATTTTGTTATTTGATTTCTAAATTATATGATAAGTACTTAGTTTGTTCTTAATTATGTTGCTTAATTTAATTTGATGTGCTTAGGTGGATGAGGAATAGACCACGCCTAAGAGTAGATCTAGCATAATTGAGAGGAGTTGATCCACGCCTAGAGATAGGGTGGCGAGATTTTGCTTGGATTAGGGTGAAACCTAATATGGGAGTCCATTGATCGATTCTTTGCTTCCTTAGGGGTTATTATAAGAGAACGAAAGTTCCACTTATTAACCTAAGGTTAGACGTTATTTTCCTCGAGAGAGGGTTTAATATAGGTTAGGAAGTCTCACGGATCAAGCTAAGTAAAGAAGTCATATGAATTAAAAGTTAGATAATAAGAGAAGTCATAGGTGGATTCTTCCTGAGGGTATCGTTGTACTCAACTGAGGTTTTCCACAGTCTTTTCCCAAAGTTTTATTCTTTTGTCTTTGCATCTAGTTTAGTTTTTCATTAGTTTTTTAGATTAATAAACCAATCACTCCATATTTTAGGCTAAATAATAGAAAGAAAGTGAGTAGTAGTACTTTTAGGTTCCTTTGGGTTTGAGAAAATAATCTTGCCTAAACTATACTATTTGTTCGATAGGTGCACTTGCCTCAATCATTGTCATAGTTAGTCTACAGGTTCGATCATTCTTTATAAATATTAAAACTCGACTATTTGACACAATCAAGTTTTTGGTGCCGTTGCCGGGGAACACTAAAATATTAAGAAAGCTCTATTTCTATTACTTTAGCCATTATTTTATTATTTTTTTGCAATTTACTTTTTTTTTAATTTAGGTTAAATTTTTATCTAAATTTATTTCTTCCTTCTCCTAGAAGGTACCTCTAGTTTATGACTAGAAGGAACCTGAGAGGACCTTTAGCGTTCGAAAGTGACATTAAAGCTACCGCTCGCAAAAATCACAGAGAAATTAGACGAGCTCTAGACTACCAAAGAGAAGAACATGACAGATCCAGTCCTATTGAAGGGATGGACGAAAACAATCCACCGCCAAATGTGCAAGAACAGAATGCTCCGCGTACTATGTATGATTATGCTAAACCTAATTTGACAGGAGTAGAATCTAGTATTGTCAGGCCTGCTATAGCTGCTAACAATTTTGAATTAAAGCCTAATACAATACAAATGATTTAACAATTTGTTCAATTTGATGGCTTGTAGGATGAAGACTCGAACAATCATATAGCAAATTTTTTAGAGTTCTGTGATACTTTCAAAATAAATGGTGTTTTTGATGATGCCATTCGTCTTCGGTTATTTCCCTTTTCATTAAGGAATAAAGCCAAATAGTGGTTGAACTCATTACCACAAGGTTCAATCACCACATGGGATCAAATGATCGACAAATTTCTTTTAAAATACTTTCCACTAGCCAAAACGGCCAAATTTAGGAATGACAAATCTTCTTTTGTGTAGAATGGCGAAACCATTATATGATGCATGGGAAAGATATAAGGATCTCTGAGAAGATGTCCACACCACGGATTACCTTTGTGGCTTCAAGTCCAAACTTTTTACAACGGTGAATTCTTCAACGAGGCAAATGATTAACTCATCGGTAGGTGAAAATTTGAATAACAAAACTCACAAGCGACTTACGACTTTATTGAAGAGATGTCGTTGAATACCTATCAATGAAAAATTACAAGGGCCAAACCAACAAAATCAGCCGGAGTTTTTAACATAGACGTGATCGCTGCAAAACAGTCTAGTTTTAATATTTATAAAAGAGTGATAGAACCTGTAGACTGACTGCGACAATGATAGAGGCAAGCGCACCTATCGAATAGTAGTATAGCTTATGCAAGAATATCTTATCGAACCCAAGGAACCTAAAAGTACTACTACTCACTTTCTTTCTATTATTTAGCCTAAAATATGGAGTGATTGCTTTATTAATCTAAAACAAATGAAATACTTAAACTTAAATACAAAGACAAAAGAATGAAACTTTGGGAAAAGACTTTGAAAAAAACTTAATTGATAAAGATGATACCTTCCGGAAGAATCCACCTATGACTTCACTTATTATCTACCTTTTCAATTCATATGATTTCTTTACTTAGCTTGATCCGTGAGACTCCCTAACCTTTATTAAACCTTCTCTCGAAGCGAATAATGTTTAACCTTAGGTTAATTAGTGGAACTCTCGTTCTCTTATAATAACCCCTAAGGAAGCGATAAATCGATCAATGGACTCCCATATTAGGTTTCATCCTAATCAAAAAAATCTCATAACCCTATCTCTAGGCGCCTTGATCAACTCGCTTAATTATGCTAGATCTACTCTTAGGTAGGGTTTATTCCTCCTCCTCCTAAGCACATCAGATAAATTTAAGCAACATAATTAAGAACAAACTAAGTATTTATCATATAAACTGAAAGAATTAAATAACAAAATCTGTCATAGGTTTCATCCCCTTTAGGTATCTGAGGGGTTTAGTTCATAACTAAACAAGAAAACATCTCAAGAGAAAAGATAAAACAAAATATAAGAAATCCCTAAGACTCCCTGAAGGAATTAAAGGAGAGATCCTCCGTCTTGAATAGAGTTCCGGCTTCTTGAGATGGATCAACTGGCTATCTTCGAGTAATTCCCTGAATAAAAGCCCTGGCAGAAAACTCTGCCTCCTGTTTCTCTTTTTAGTTGCTACCTTGGGTGCTTATATAGGCTTTGAGATGCTTTACTTGGCTTATAGGTATCCTAATTCATGTAGAATTCCTCCTAGGATGTTTAAGTGGACTTAAGAGTAGGTTTCTTTGGCTTCAAGCATCCAAATCCGAGTGAAATCGCTCATTCCCGTAGTAGGGGCACGGCCATGATACACGCCCGTGTAAATCGTCTTCAGGCAATGTCTCGATTCTGTTGATTGGGGCATGGCCGTGTGAAGTAATTTGACCAGGCACGGCCGTGTGGCTTGAAGTCCAGGCCGTGTCGATTTCTTGGGTTGGCCCAATTTCATCCGTTTTAAGCCCATTTCTCGTTCTTTTCATTCTCGGTGCTTTCCTAAGTATAAACATGAAAAAAAGCATTAAAAGCACCTTTTTATATAAATAAAGGGCTAAATCATCCAAAAGCATACTAAATATGGGGTTAAAATATGTTACTTTTACGGTTTATCAAATACCCCCACACATAAACTTTTGCTTGTCCTCAAGCGAAATTTTCAACTTACAATTAAAACGACTTTTCATAATTCATAATTCCTATCGACAATGTCTCATCATAATTCATCGATAATTTATACATGGATAATTCAACTCAAAGAACCCTAAAGATTCAATCAAGATAAGTCATACTTTTGTAGTACGAAGACATAGGTGTCTCCCATTATCTAAATAATTACCTTTAATTCAAAACTGACAAGGATTGACATCCTCACAAAAGATTCACTCAAATCACTCGAAGTGTTTAAGGTTCAAGAATAAGCACTCTAAGTAGAATCTGAAAAGTTAATCCCATAGGCTTGCCTGAAAATCAAATCTCCACCACTGTATATGAGATGATACACAGATCAAAAGGTCTTTATCAGGGTTGTAACGGGGCTAAGGTTAAGGGTGTGGATACAGGCTGAATTAGAGGGTTAGAATCGAGATCGAATTGACTAATTACCTAATCTAAAAACAATGAACTGCATATGAATATTTACATCGAATGAAAACTAATAATACCATTATTGATAATTACTATATAATAAAGAATATTTTCATCACTTAAACTTTGATAATACTTTAATATGAGCTTTTTCTTCAACAATTGGAGTTTAAATGCTCTAAGCTCTTTTATATACTACTAATATTGAATAAACTTGAATTTTTTTTAAGAACAAACTAAAATATTACATCATAAATAATAAATGTAACTACTGAACTAATATAATTTGGTAATTTAATCAAATCAAACTTTGATTAAAGGGTAGTCAAAAGAATGATGATAACAAATTCAAAGAGATTTTAGGTTAATATTAGTGTGCTAGTCAATAAAAAGGTTGTTAGGATTCAACGGGGTTCACTAGGGGTTAATTTGTATGGGTAGGCTTTTTCGTGGAGTGAACGGGTTAAAACTTAGGTGCCTTTATCATCTCTATATATCAAATCAAAAGTGTGGTCTCGACATGTATAAACGAGGCAAGTTCTAGAATAACAGGTCAAAGTTGACACACTCATAATCAATAAAATGAGCACGAAAAAGAATATATGCTCTATAAGGCTCAAAATCTCACAAAAATTATGGGTGTTTTTGACCTCAATCCCTATAAATTTCAAACTTCAAAGTAATATTCAAATTCAGTTCAACAACCTATTAATTTTAGTTTTTGGAAAGTAGACTTATCATGCTCGATTCTCTAGTATCCTTCATATTTAATCATCAATGCACAATTAACTATGACTTACTCTAAAACATATCAATAAAATCATACATCATTAGAAATTTCATCCTAATTAGTAATATGAGAAAATACTTTGAACAAGACTAAATTTAGGATTTTGAGAATAATGCAAAAATTCGTACTTTTACCCCACACTTAAGATGTACATTGCCCTCAATGTACAAAGATAGATAAACAATTATGTAATAATAAAATCAAAAGAGAAGGGAGAAGTAACACTTCACGAATTTTGGATGAAGTCTATGAAAAGAAATCGGATAAGATTGGAGGTGAACGTGGGGAAGCGTCTCAAACCATTTGAAATTGAATCCTCTAAGTAGCTGACTTGGCTTTATTGTATCTTAAGCTAAATCTAAATATCATAAAGAATAAGAAGAAGAAAATAGAATAAAATAAAGTAAAACATAATGATGAAATAAAATAAAAACAAAAATAAATAATGGAAAAATGAAAGACAACTAGAAAAATGGAGAATGGGGTTTAAATAGAGATGTAGCCCGTGTTTTGGGATTTTGAATTTTGAATGCATTTAGGGTGTTCGGGCATGGCTGTGGGTGTCGTGGCACGCCCGTGTCTTTTTTCACACGGTCATTCAATGCGGGCGTGCTCCTCCCGTGCTCGATAAGTCAGAATGTTGGCACGGTTGGGAGGCATGACCGTGTTTAGCCCGTGCTTGACAAGTCAGTAACCTCGCATGGGGCGTCGGCACGGGCGTGGTCTATTATCGCCACCCGTGTTGGGAAAAGAAATTTTTCTATGTCGTGCCACGACTCTTGGCACACCATGGTTCATCCCCAGCTTCCACACGGCCAGAACACGCCCGTGTGTAGGGCTGTGTGGCCTAGAAATCTGCTCTTTGGTTAGTTTATGGTTAGATGCTAAAAAGAAAAAGAAAAGAAAAAATAATAAATAATAAATAATAAAAAATGTAAAAATGGGGTTAGTGCTCGGGTTGCCTCTCGAGAAGCGCTTGTTTATAACCTTAGCTAGACTTTACCTCTCATTTGTATGGTCATGGTGGTTTGAGGATGTGAAAATCCTTTCTCATGTGATCACTTCGGTTATGGATATATAGTTTAAGTCGAGTAATGTTTACCTCAAAAGTGTCGAATTTAGGATTGCTTACCTTGACAGTGCCGTATAGTAAGACATTAAGTACCTCAAAAGTGATTTCTTCGTTTGCCTTGAGTTCTGAATTGGTGATTCGAGGTTCTTCCTTATTCAACAATACCTGATCCTCTATTTTGATGTGATTTGTTGTTCCTATCAGCTCGTCTGGGGTTTCCTTCGGTTTCACTTCGTGTGGTTTTGGTTCTTCTTTAAATTGTGTTTTCCAATATTCTAGTTTGTCTACCCTAAGGCTTCGTTCCTCATATAATTCTTCTTTATTGGCACGAGGTCTAAGATCTAGCTCAGCTAGGTGATTTCATGATGTTTCCTATAAAGAATGTTGAACCAAATGGTTATCAATTGAATTAACGTTGGTACCTTTATTACTCGATGTCCTAGCTGAGTCAAGAGCTTGAAGAGTGACTATCTCATTGCCTACACGAAGTATGAGTTCTCCTGCATAGATATCAATTTTAGCTCTAGCAGTTGCTAAAAAGGGTCTTCCTAAAATTAAGGGGGTCGTGTTGTCCTCATCCATGTCTAAAACGACAAAGTCTACTGGGAATACGAATTTATCAATTTTGATTAGAACATTTTCTATTATACCCCTAGGAATTCTTATAGTTTTATCGCTTAATTGAATACTCATCCTAGTTTATGCAGGTTTCCCTAGACCTAGTTGTTTAAACATTTTGTAAGGCATAACATTGATGCTTGCCCCTAAATCTGCTAATGCATTACCAATAGATAAACTACCAACTAAACATGGAATTATAAAACTCCCTGGATCTTTTAATTTTAGTGGTGGTTTATTTTGTAGAATTCTGAGCACATTGCATTTAGCTCCATGTGGTGCTCTTCGTCTAATTTACGTTTGTTGGTCAAGAGCTGTCTTAAAAATTTTCTCGAGTCTGGTATCTAAAAAAGAGCTTCAAGTAGACGAAAGTTAATATGTACTTTCTTTAAGAGTTTAAGAAACTTACCGAACTGTTCCTCTGAATCGTCTCTTTTCATTGCTTGGGATAAGGTATGCAAGGTTGGTACTCCTTGGTTACCAGTTTCGGCTTTTCTTGTGTTACCTCTACCTTACGTTCGTCTACCTTGTTTTCTTGTATTGAGTTTGGTTCATCTAACCCCTTACTATCTTGAGTTGAGATGGCTTGAATTTGCTCCTTTGGGTTAACCTCGGTGTTACTTGGTAAACGTCCTAGCGGTCGTTCTGACATTAGCTTTGCGAGATGTCCCACTAACCTAGTAAGTTCTCTAACTTGATTCTCGATCCCCTTGATCGATTTTTGTTGTTCATCAAGTGTTGCTTCAGTTTTTTGGAAACGAGAATCTGTAGCTGCCATGAATTTTGTCAGCATCTCTTCAAGATTCGGCTCCTTTTCTTGTTGGTGAGGTGGTTGTTGAAAATCTGGAGGAAGTTCTGATCTTTGGCTGTTTTGATCATCCCACGAGAAATTGGGATGGTACTTCCAACCTGCATAATAAGTGTCACTATAAAAATTATTTTGATATCTAGAATAGTTACCTGTATAGTGAGCTCGCTCGTTTTCCATGCCATATCCATAGGGTGGGTACTTAGGATTTGCAACGCCTCCTAGATTCAAATCATATTGTATTTTTGGATGTACCTGCGAGGGACTATACCAATCATCAATCTTTTCATTCATCATCTCTAACTGATTAGATAACCAAGTGACCACGTCGAGGTTGAAAACGCTGGTTGCTTTAGTAGGAATTGCCCCCATGCCTTGCCACTGATAATTATTTAGTGCCATCTTATCCATAGACTAAAATTTTGTGCTCAAAGTAAAATAGAGGAAAAATTTAGCAAAGTAAAAAAAATAAAAGTAAAAAAAAATTGTAATAAATTTTTTTGGCTAAAGTAATAGAAATAGAGCTTTCTTAATATTTTAGAGTTCCTCAACAACGGCGCCAAAAACTTGATCGCTGCAAAACAGTCTAGTTTTAATATTTATAAAAGAGTGATTGAACCTGTAGACTGACTACGACAACAAGCGCACCTATCGAACAGTAATATAGCTCAGGCAAGAATATCTTATCAAACCCAAGGAACCTAAAAGTACTACTACTCACTTTCTTTCTATTATTTAGCCTAAAATATGGAGTGATTGGTTTATTAATCTAAAACAAATGAAATACTTAAACTTAAATGCAAAGACAAAAGAACGAAACTTTGGGAAAAGACTTTGAAGAAAACTTAATTGATAAAGACGATACCTTCGGGAAGAATCCACTTATGACTTCACTTATTATCTACCTTTTCAATTCATATAATTTCTTTGCTTAGCTTGATCCATGAGACTCCTTAACCTATATTAAACCATCTCTCGAAGCGAATAATGTCTAACCTTAGGTTAATTAGTGGAACTCTCGTTCTCTTACAATAACCCCCTAAGGAAGCAGTAAATCGATCAATGGACTCCCATATTAGGTTTCACCCTAATCCGGCAAAATCTCATAACCCTATCTCTAGGCGCCCGATCAACTCCACTTAATTATGCTAGATCTATTCATAGGTAGGGTCTATTCTTCCTCCACCTAAGCACATCAGATAAATTTAAGCAACATAATTAAGAACAAACTAAGTATTTTTCAAATAAACCGAAAGAATTTAATAACAAAATCCGTCATAGGTTTCATCCGCTTTAGGTATCTGAGGGGTTTAGTTCATAACTAAACATGAAAACATCTCAAGAGAAAAGATAAAACAAAACATAAGAAATCCCTAAAACTCCCTGAAGGAATTGAAGGAGAGATCCTCCATCTTGAATGGAGCTCCGGCTTCTTGAGATGGATCAACTGGCTATCTTCGAGTAATTCCCTAAATAAAAGCTCTGGTAGAAAACTTTACCTCTGTTTGACCTGCCAACTCTCTTTAGTTGCTACCTTGGGTGTTTATATAGGCTTTGAGATGCTTTACTTGGCTCCTAAGTATCCTAATTCAAGTAGAATTCCTCCTAGGATGTTTAAGTGGACTTAGGAGTATGATTCTTTGGCTTCAAGCATCCAAATCCGAGAGAAATTACTCATTCCCGTACTAGGGGCACGGCCATGGTACACGCCCGTGTAAATCGTGGCATGGCCGTGTGAAGTAATTTGACGAGGCATGGCCATGTGGCTTGAAGTCCAGGTCATGTCGATTTCTTGGGTTGGCCCAATTTGGTCCGTTTTAAGCTGTTTCTCATTCTTTTCATCCTCGGGTGCTTTCCTGAGTATAAACATGAAAAGAAAGGATTAAAAGCACCTTTTTACATAAATCAAGGGCTAAATCATCCAAAAGCATACTAAATATGGGGTTAAAATATGTTGCTTTTACGGTTTATCAAGACGCAGTAACAATGCTGTCAACACAGGTGGAGATGATGAATAAAAAGCTTGATAATTTATGTTCTTCACAGGTACACCCAGTAATTCAATGCGAAGCGAGTGGGAATGTGGCAAATCCTGAGTACCCACCCTACCAACCAGGAGCAGAACATGAGTAGACAAACTATATAGGTAACAATTTCAGATCCAATAATAATCCTTATAGTAACACTTATAACGCAGGTTAGAGGATCCACCTAAATTTTTTGTGGGGAGGACAAGGAAATCAAGTAAATCAAAGGCAGCAACCTCCTCCAAATTATCAAAATCAGCCATATCCACAAGAGAAGAAATCAAACCTCGAAGAGGTGCTGACGAAATTCATGGCAGCCACAGATTCTCATTTCCAAAAGATTGAAGCAGCACTTGATGAATAACAAAAATCGATCAAAAGGATCGAGAATCAAGTTGGAGAACTTACTAGGTTAGTGGGCCATCTCACAAAGCTGATTTCTGAACGTTAACAAGGACGTCTACTAAGCAACACAAAAATAAACCCAAAAGAACAAATCCAAGCCATCATAGCTCAAGAGGGAACAAAGGTAGATGAGCCCACCACGGCACAAGAAACCAAGGAAGAAAAAGGTAAAATAAAGGTAGCACACGAAAAGCCAAAACCAATGATCAAAGAATACAAACCTCGCATACCTTATCCCGAAGCATTGAAAGGAGATGATTCAGAGGAATAGTTTGGTATGTTTCTTAAACTTTTAAAGAAATTACATATTAACTTACCCCTTCTTGAAGTTCTTTTCCAAATGCTAGACTCGAGAAAATTTTTATGACAACTCTTGACAAACAAACGCAAAATAGACGAAGAGCACCACGTGGAACTAAACGCAACATGCTCGACAATGTTACAGAATAGAATACCGCAGAAATAAAAAGATCCAGGGAGTTTTACGATTCCATGCTTAGTTGGTAGTTTAACTATTGATAATGCGTTAGCTGATTTAGGGGTAAGTATAAATGTCATGCCTTATGCATTGTTTAAACGACTAGGTCTAGGAAAGCCCAAACAGACTAGGATGAGTATTCAACTAGCTGATAAAACTATTAGAATTCCTAGGACCATTATTTAAGATGTTCTTGTAAAAATCGATAAATTTGTTTTCCCAGTAGATTTTGTTGTTTTAAACATGGATGAATATAATTCAATCCCTTTTCTAGGAAGACCTTTCCTAGCAATTGCTAGAACTAAAATTGATGTTGCCATAGGTGAACTCATACTTCGCATAGGAGATAAATCGATTAAACTTTAAGCTCTCGACTCAGCCAGAACAACGGATGATGAAGGTAAGAAAGTTACTTCAATAGATAATCAAATTGTTCAACCTTCACTACAGGAAACATCACAAGGCATCAAACCTGAGCCAACTCATAGCCCCTAAATCGACAAAGAAGAATCACACAAGAAAAAAAACCTTAAGGTCGACGGTTTAGAAGTGTAGAAGACACAAGTCAAAGAAAAGCAGGATTCACACGAAGTAAAACCAGAGGAATCGCCAGAAAAGCTCATAGGGACATCAAATCACTTTAAAATAGGATACCAGGTACTATTAGACAAAGTTGATCCCCACATCACTTCAACAGACTTGAGGGCAAAGGGAGAAATTCTTCTTAAGATACAAGATATCTTCCCACACGAAATAGTCGAGGTAAGCAATCCAATATTTGGCAATTTCAAGGTAAACGCTTCTCGACTTCAACTTTGTCACAAAAATAGAACTGTGAGCATGAGGGAAGATATTCAAACCTTTAAACCTCCCTAAAATTTTCAAATATGAGGACAGTCTAGCTTAAGACTATAAACAAGCGCTTCTCGGGAGGCAACCCGACCACTAACTCAATTTACTTTCAAATTTATTTTCTGTTTCTTTTCTTTCCATCCTTCTTTTCTAAATAATTAGTTGTAAACTAACATAAAGTGTAGATTTCCAGGCCACACGACCTTACACACAGTCGTGTCCGTGGTCGTGTAGACCACCGAACCACTACACAGATAGAGTAGAGGCCATGTAATTCAGGCCAACCACCGCCAGACGTCACGGGCCCAACCACCCTTCCCCACGGGCACCGACAGATTAACACAGTCGTGCCCCTAAACTGTGTAAAGCTACTGACTATCTCCCAACGGGCGTGGCTGACTGAGGAATGGGTGTGGGAGACTCAACATGCCTGTACCCATGGCTGTGCGACGCGGCCGTGGTCGACATTGACTATTCAACACGGGCATGGCACATCAAGAACAGGCGTGGGCAATACAACACGTTCCACACCATGGCCATACGAGGCTACCGTGTAACTCGACATGCCCTTGGACCATGGGTGTGTGAACGTGCCAGAATTGAGATAATATTTAAACCCCACAGCCCTTCCCCTTCTTCCCATCTTTTCTCTTCTTTCTTCTTTCATTTTTCTTTCAAAATTTTCTTTCTTAATGGGAAAAGTGCCCAAGACTATTGAGCAACACTAAAATCATGCCAAGAAGTGGAAGAAGGCAAGCATAATCTCCCTATGGAAGACCGATCTACATAAGTTCATGTTGGCCGCTTCATCCAAACAACAAGCCAAGGGTCTTTGAGACCATATAGTTTTTATTGTCGTTTTCTCTTTTGCTTTAATTTCCCTCTCTTTAACAATCTTATGCTTAGTTTAGTTTACTTTAATTTAGTTTCTTGGTTTTAGGTTCAAAAGGCTACTTGGGAATCACGCACCACAGCTTTAGAGGTCACACCCACCTCGCGAACCATCCAACAATAAGGACTCCTTAGTCTATTAGTCTTTTCTTTCAATTTCAATTTTCTTCTTAGTCTCCTTCTCTTTATTTCCTTTGTCTTTAATTATAATATTAGTATATTATTAATGTTTCTTTAGATTTCGTGGCTATATCTTTGCAGGCTACCCAATTTCTTTATCTAGCACAAAGATCATCGGTAGACACCCCACTAGACCAGCCCCTCCAACTTATATTTCTCTGCCATCCTCCCAGAAATCACCTAAAATTCAAGAAGTGGCACTCTCTCCCTCTCTTTCGATATTATGTCAATTGTTATTACCTATCTTTGTCTATTGAGGGTAATGTACATCTTAAGTGTGGGGGATAAAAGTGCCTAACTTTTTGTATTATTCTCAAATTAATGCCTAATTCTTCATTTGTTCTCAAAATCCTAAATCTTAAACTTGTTTTTAAGTATCATTCTCATATTATTAATTTCTAATGATTTATGATTATTATTGACATGTTTTTTAGTAAGTCAGTGATAATTGTGCATTGATGATTAAAATTGAAGAATATTAGAGAATCAGGCATGGTAAGCCTACCTTCTAAAAATTAAAATTGATGGGTCGTTGAACTGAATTTGAGTATTACCTTGAAATTTGGAATTTATAAGGATTGATGTCAAAAACCCATAATTTTTGTGAGATTTTGAGCCTCATAGAGCATACATTCTTTTTCATGCTCACTTTATTGATTATGAGTGTGTCAACTTTGAACTGTTATTCTAGAACTTGCCTCGTTTATACATGTCAAGACCACATTACTGATTTCATATACTGAGATGACAAAGGCACCTAGGTTTTAACCCATTTACTCCATAAAAAGCTTATCTTCACAAATTAACCCCTAGTAAACCCTTTTTAATCCTAACAACATTTTTATTGACTCACCCACTAATATTAACCCAAAATCCCTTTGTATTTGTTATCACCATTCTTTTGACTACCCTTAATCGAGGTTTGATTTGATTAAGTTATCGAATTATATTAGTTCAGTAGTTACATTTATCATTTATGATGTAATATATTTTTTAGTTTGTTCTTAAAAAAAACCAAGTATATTCAATATTAGTAGTATATAAAAAGAGCTTAGAGCATTTAAATTCCAATTGTTGAAGAAAAAGCTCGTATTAAAGTATTATCAAATTTTAAGTGATGAAAATACTCTTTATTATAGAGTAATTATCAATAGTGGTATTATTAGTTTTCATTCGATGTAAATATTCATATTTAGTTCATTGTTTCTAGTTAGGTAATTTGTCAAGTCAGTCTCGATTCTAACCCTCTAATTCAGCCTGTATTCACACCCTTAACCTTAGCCCCATTACAACCTTGATAAAGACCTTTTGATTTGTGTATCATCTCATATACAGTGGTAGAGATTTGATTTTAAGGCAAACTTATGGGATTAACTTTTCAGGTTCGACTAATGAGTGCTTATTCTTGAACCTTAAACACTTCGAGTGATTTGAGTGAATGTTTTCTGAGGATGTCAACCATTTTCGGTTTTGAATTAAAGATAACTACTTAGATAATGGGAGACACCTATGCTTTCATACTACAAAGGTATGACTTATCATGATTGAATCTTTAGGGTTCTTTGAGTTAAATTATCCATGTATAAATTATCTATGAATTATGATGAGACATTGTTTTAATTGAAAGTTGAGAATTTTGCTTGAGGACAAGCAAAAGCTTAAGTGTGGGGGTATTTTGTAACACCCCAAACTCGGTCAACACACCACAACCGAATCTGGCATGCTACGGGGTGAAGTAGTTTGAATAAACAAGTTTCTCAGTTTTTTTTACTGAAAACCCTTTTATCGATCTTAGAGTTTAGAAAAAAACCTTATATAAAGTGATGTTGAAAATTTAAGTTTGAAATCAACTTCATTAATTTTGTCATTACTTTGTGAATAATGTCACCCGATGGTAACATTGTAAAAACCCGATACAAAGTATAGTTTTGTAAATCCCATTTTAATTTTAGTTATTTAAGCAAATAGGTTATTAAGCATATGCATGAAATTTAAAAAAAAACCCAAACTAATATAGCAGCCTTATT